>PVHT020000141.1:15811732-15939833 GCA_004024745.2 Catagonus wagneri
GATCCTGCATTGCTGTGGATGCGGTGTAGGCCGGGGCGGCTATAGCTCCTGTTAGACCCCTAGCCTGGGAAACTCCACATGCCACGGGTGCGGCCCTACAAAACAACAAAAAGGGGAAATAAAATTGTTGAAACTCAGTTTACAGTATCTAGAAACTGAGAACCATCTAAAAGATCATCCAGGAAGTTCTGCTGTGAGGCAGTGGGATCAGCAGGATCTCTAGTGTCCCAGGGACACAGGTTCAATGCTGGCCAGCACAGTGGGTTACAAATCCGGTGTTGCAGCAGCTGTGTCATAGACTGCAATTGCAGCTCATGGCCCCAGGAACTCCATATGACATGGGGCAGCCCCCCCTCAAAAAAAACAGCGGCAACAACAACAACAATAAAAGCCCATCCAGAGGGAATTAGGTGCATCCATCATGGAACATATGAAAGGTCTACATTTTTTGACATGGAAACTGTCCACAGTCAATTGCTTAGTATGTATAGTAAGATTCCATTTTTGTGGAGGGGAGAAAGAAAATATTTATATAGGAATATACATAGTAGAAGCTCTGCAAATACATGCCTCAGAGCATTGGGTACCAAAGTGGGTTGCAGTGGGCATAACTCTTTCCTTAGAAGCAGAAAATAAAGGGAATATATTACCTTTAGTGTATTTACAAACAATAATAAAACTTGCTAAAAGCAATCTCCTTTTTGTTATCACCATATCAAGCAATTCTGAACAATTTTAGTGATAAAATATTCCTTTTTCCTAAAGCAGACCACTCCACTCTCACCCTTCCCCACCCTTGATATGCCAATCCATTAAAAGTCACAAAGTGGTATCCCAGTGAGAAAATAAAATTAGATCATAGGGTCAATTGGCTGAGAAAAGTGTATGAGAGCATATTTATTTGCAGGAGTAAAAAATATGTCCTTTATGTTTATTATGCAAAGTATGTGAGGTCAAGTTTAAGATCTTATAGTCCTTGTCTGGTTTCTGTACTGTCTCTACTCCTCCGTCCCCCTCAATTCAGTCCATGGTCTACCTGGGATCCTCAGTCTATATACTTGCGATCCATGCCACAGATGCAGCCTTTTCCCTTCCCAAACATGCATGTTTTTTTCTTGTTTCTTATTCCCATGGAAAATTTTATTTTTAAAATAGAATTGCTGATAGTGCTAGGCTTTAATATAACGAATATATTAATGGTGGTGAGTAAGCAACTTGGCTGACTGCTGGAGAAATTATGTAAATTTTTAAGGAAGTAGATAGTAAAACAGGAAAGGAACTAGGAGAGAAGACAGGACTTTGGATTGCACATCTTATGCCACATTGTCTAGGACTTACTAGCTACAACCATAAGACTAGGCCTCCTAGGTTTTCAAGAGATAAATCACATGCTATCATGAAAAATGCAACTGGCCTTGACCTGATATCTACAGAGTCTTAAGTCTTCACATAAATTATTTACTTATGTCTAGTAGATGGCATCAAGAAAATTATGACAAGAAATTAAGATTTATAGATGAGAAAATAGGAAAGACATTATCATGAGCTCAAATTTTTGCTCGTGTTACTTTCTCAATGGCTTAATCACTCATTTAAAATTTACTTCTCTCAACCTCCAGTTTTTTTAATTACTCCTCCTTTTTTTTTTTTTGCATAGATTTTACCATTTCCCAATATCCTGGAAATATGTATGTATGTACACACATACGTACGTATGTATGTAAGTATTGCTTTTATTACTTATTTCCCTTGACCTCACATATCATCTCAGTTTTTGGCTTGTTTCATTCATATAGCCCAAGGAAACTGCTTGGCATAAAGTAAGTGATGGATAAGGACTGCTATCTGAATGAATGTATGAAGAAAGATATAGAGGATCTGGTGCTCACTGGCAGTAACACTGTGGCTCCAAGCTGGATGACACTTAAGGTAAGCCCTTCTGGGTGTGACCAGTAAATGGTCAAGCTCATGACTGTTGAATGATCAGATATTAACCCATTGTTATCTAACAATTACCACTTAATCCTTGTGCTACTGCTTCAGGGTGCCTTTCACCATGAATTGAAGTTTGTTCACTATAACATAGAGAATGAGTAATAGGAGATTTTACTGCATCTACTCAGTATTTTTTTTTTTTTTTCTTAAGAACAGAAGAAAGATTACCAATCATTTATGAGTAGGTTTTATGGATTAGTACAGTGAAAATTAGTTGAGCTCCATGTCTACTTCCTTTTGACATTCTAATTAGTGAAATTTCAGTTAACACTAATCTAATTAATTTTGATAATTTTTCTAGTGTTGACCTGAAATAAATAGGCTGTCAAATATTTCTCTAGCAAAGATGAGTTTATTTGGGATCAGCAGAGATTTGCAATTTGGGGTTCTGTAAACACGATGAGCCGAGACTAAGTTCCACCTCACAGCAAAGGAAGGAAAATGCTTTGTAGAGTGGAAAAGGAAGTTAGGATGAGTACAAAGGTCCTTAACTTTTCATTGTCCGGGTCCTTGCCAGGAAAGAAGAGGGGTCTTCTTTTTTTTGGGCTCTTTCATCCTTGAGGCATGTGAAAGCTCCCCTTTCTGGCCTCCCATCTCTATTTTATTGAGGTTTCTGTTTATTAATTTTTTACATCTCCACTTTTTGATCAGGTTCTTTCTCTGAAAGTATCACTTATCAAAAGCCAGGTTTTCTGGTTTCCATGGCTTTTTGTCTCAGTGTTAGGAAGGACCTTTCCTGGGAGTAATGTCTCAGATCAGAGGGAAAGGGCACCGATTAGAGACCTATTAAGGTCACATTAGAGAAAAAAGGAAGAGTGCAAAGGAGAACTCCCAGGCACTTTGAATCTGAAGTGCATATGTTATTAAGATCACAGACAACAGAGATCATGTGAAGCATTATGTCATCATCCAATTTTGGAAACAAATTTCCAACAGGCCTAGTCTGGATATTTTAGAAAAACTGTCTCCTCAGTCATTTACTTCAATTCTGAGAAATATTGACTTTTTGGTTACCAGATGATGCACAATTCTAATCAGTGTTTGGTGATTTCTTTAGGTGTGTCTTGTGAATCTTGGCAGCACAGGTGTTGGTTAGTATTACTTAATAGGGGCCTTTTGAGGAAGGCTGAAGAGAGTTACTCTGAAAGTGTATTTTCCGGTAGATTAATCTCCAGATTGCAAGGTATGATGCTCTAGGTCTTCATCTCCCAAGGGCACACTGAAAAGATTGCTCTACCAAAGAATGGTTATTTTTATTAGAAGCCTTTGCAATTCCTTTTATCAGCTATGGATCAAAAGAAGCAGGAATCAAGTTCATTCGGACTTCCTATGACTGTTTCAAAGGTAAGAGTCTGTGAGTTCCAAAAAATGTGGACCTGAGATTTAGAAGAACCAATGGCAATGCTTTTGGGCAAGGTATGAAGAGGACCTCTACAAATGTTTCCAATTGAGTTTTAATAACACTATCAATACATTCATAAACCAGAGGATTGGGGACAGTAAGCACAGTGAAATTTTTCGAGACCAGACTTTAGGATTTGTAAGAAGTTAGAACTCTCAGTAAAAGCTCAAGGCATTAATGTACAGGTGAATTATTTTTCCTTCCCAAGAGAAGGCAAAAAGGTATTATCTAGCTTCATCAGTCATAATACTAAAGAATGCACTGTATAAATCAGGTGTAGTAACCAGCTTACATCTAGTGGGAATGAATGTTAGTGATCTATGAGGATTAGGAACAATAAAGTGTCAAGGGATAACAATGTAGTTTATTTCTTAGAAATCCTTGGAAGTCCTTCCATCTTTGGACCTTAGACTGTCTCACAGGTAAAATGGGCCTGTCACGGGGGCTAGTATGAGGGATAATGAGACCTTGAGCCTTATAATCTTTTATTGCAGGCTTTATGCCTCATAAGACATCTTTACTTATAGGATATTGATAATTCTGGGAAGAGATCTTGAGAATTCTCTTGAAACTTGATGGGAGATATGCTGTGAATTTTGCCATCAGTTGGAGATTTTGCTCATAAGGAAAGTGGTAGCTAATTCAATAACGACAAATGATCAGTGTTTCCAGAATCAACTTTACTGCTATCAGGGACAAAACAAATAAAAGATGTGAAAGTGTTATTTAATTCACCTGGTTGATTACTTCGATGACTACTGTCAAATTTCAGAATTATTTTCCCTTATTGGGAGAAAGAAATTCCAGCATGACATTTCTCTAAGAACTCTTGTCATAATAAATGCTTAGAGGAGGAGTCATTAAGAAGAAAAGGGAGTGTTCAGACCTCTCAAAGGGTGTAAACAAAAGGGAACTGGTTCAGAGACAGGAAGTTCTTGAGGTTCTCCACTACTCGGACGGTTAGAACAACCCAAGGCTGTACTCCGAGGCAGGGCCTGTTTTGTTGGAGTTGAGTTGAGCTTGTAGAGTGAGCCTTCAACATTAAATAGGTCTGGAAGAGGGAGTTCCCACTGTGGCTCAGTGGGTTTCGAGCATGACTGGTATCCAAGAGGATGCAGGTTCAATACCTGTCCTCACTCAGTATGTTAAGGATCTGGCATTGCCTTGAGCTGTGGCATAAGTTACGATGCAACTTGGATGCCAGGCTGCTGTGGCTGTGATGTAGGCTGGCAGCTGCAGCTCCATTTCAACCCCTAGCCTGGGAACTTCCATTTCCATATGCCACAGATGTGGCCCTAAAAAGCAAAAAAAAAAAGAAAAGAAAAAATTTGGTGTGGAAGAGTTTCATCCCCAATCTGGAGAAATGTTTATCTAAACTAATTAAGAAGAAGATTGGGAAGAGCCCCTGTAGTTCCTTGGAACCGCATCATTGAGAATCATCTGGACAGTGGAAAGGATGAACAGAGGGCAGAAGTTGCCTAAAGTGCTTAAATGTTCAGTAATCTCTTTTTTAGTGTCCCAGCTCTTTATCATAGTAGAAGAAACTAGGAAGGGTATGGTGCTGTTTAAGACCCTTTATTTGCTGGAGTTGAAGAATTTGGGCCATCTTTTTATGAAGTGACTCATCTGGAATTTGAGAGAGCTGCTTTGGCAGACTAACTAAATCTGGAGGATACAGAGTTTCCCAGTCTATCCTGGTCTTTTATACTAGAAAAGAAAGGTCCCAGTTCAGCCCATTAATAAACAGAAAGTTAAGAAATACCTGGGTAGGATCAGCATCTGAAAAAAGGACCAGAATTTTCTTTAAAAATAATACAAAGATGATTGTAGGAATCATAAACAGATCATCAGATTCTGTGTGCAAACATGAAGTTTGTTCCAATCAACAGACTTTGGAAAGATTTAGGAATTGCTCCATGAAGATTCCTGATGATTGCTTGAGCCAGATCATATAATAAGTTAGTAGACTGGTCTCCCATTGTAATTACAGTGACCTGTCGAGATTCTCCCAATTAATGGTTTTCACCCAATGCTGGACCTGGTCTTCACTGACAAACATGAACCAGCTGATATAAGTTAGAGAAACCAGGCCGATAAGTTTGCATACGGTATTTAATTCCTCAATAAATCTCTGAGGATCTTCAGCTACTTTGGGAAAATCTTTGACTATTGCTTGCAGTTCAGCTTCAGTTCAGGGACTATGAGAAATTAAGGGTTTAGCCTCTGGATCCCTAGAAGGCTTAATTTAAAAGGGACAATTTCTGACCAGTTCAGAGGAAAAGGGAATAGGAAGAGTGTCAGGGAAAAAGGTGAAGTTTAGCAAGAGAATAAGTTTAAGGGAACTGAGGGTACGGAGAAGGCATAGATAGTGTAGAAGGAAATGAGGAAAATGGTACTGGAGGGAAAGTCTAAGACAAAGAAGCCGAAGAAGAAGACCCTGAGGTTTCAGTAGCTATTTTATCTTTCTTTAATCATTTTTTTGCTTTGGTTTATCTTAAAACCTTATTTTGCAGAGAAGCACTTTTAGACTCCTGACAGTGTTGAGAAGCTTCAAAATGCCTATTGAAATAAGCATTACACCAAACTCTGGAAATTTTTGAGCTCTTGCAGTTCAGTTCAGTTTTAAGGAACTCAAACTTAGGGATTCCAGAATTTCCCGGTACTGGCCATTGATATTCTAAATTGCCTTTGGTCAGGTTGGCCCCTTTTATTAGAAATACACATGAGGAAAGAGGGTGATTTTTAGACAAAATTGACCACAGTCCCTGTAAGGGTCACCTTCAACTGGGATCCCATTCTCAGAGGTTTTTCTCTCAGGTAAAGAATGATTTTCTTTCTTTTTTTTTTTTTGTCTTTGCCTTTTTATGTAGAACCGCACCCGCGGCATATGGAGGTTCCCAGGCTAGGGGTCTAACAGGAACTGTAGCTGCCGGCCTTCACCAGAGCCACAGCAACACGGGATCCGAGCCGCGTCTGCAACCTACACCACAGCTCACGACAATGCCTGATCCTTAACCTTCTGAGCCAGGGATCGAACCTGCAACCTCATGGTTCTTAGTCGGATTCATTAACCACTGAGCCACGAAGGGAACTCCATCAGGTAAAGAATAATTTTCAAACAGCTTTCAAACAAGCAGCTCAATTTAAACAGCTTGCAAGCAATACCAGCCAATTCTAAGGAAACAGCTTGTTTCCAGAAGAGTGAAACCAAAGGCTTCTTCAGTTTCCAGAGAGTAACCCCTTCCAAAAGAATAGACCAAAGGCTGAAAAACCAGCAGTTTCAGAGAAGCAGAACTTGTTCCTAAAATAACTGATGGCAGATGTTTTTAGCCAGCTTCAGTTGAAACAGTCTGATCTCAAAATCAGACCAAAGTGCCAAACAGGTAACTCATATACAGAACAAAGCCTTAATCAGAAAGACAAAATCTTAAAACAGATCCTTGACTAGAGCCTGGAGAACTTCAAAGGCAAAGAGGGTGTAAGTCTCTGATGCAGGAAAAAGATGTACCTTCAGAATCCAGGGCTGGCAAGAAAGCGGTGAGTGAGAATGGCCTCTGTTGTGGGTTCTGCAACCTGTTTGCTAACCAGCCTCAGAGCTATTGGGGTCTTCTCTGGTTCCTGTACTGGCCACCAAAATGTTGACCTGCAATATATAGACTGCCAGATATTTCTTCAACAAAGATAAGTTCACTCAGGATCAGTAAGCAATTCAAGGTCTGCAACCATGGTAAGCCACATACAAACACCCATACTTCAAGAGATGGAGGACAATTTTATAGCAGGAAAAAGAAAGTTGGGAGGGCTCTGCAACCCTCACAGGGCATGAGAGCACCCCCCCCATGGTCTCCCAACTCTACTTAATTGAGGTTTCTGCTTTTTAATTTTTTTATACAAGCAATTTATGGTTTAAAATATATACATATAACAGTATCCGAATATTATATTTAAATATAAGAGCCATCATTTGATCAAATTCTAGAGATCTAGAAAAAAATCTTTGTAGGGTTCACATGCCATATTTTTGGCACTTGAAAATTTTTTTATTGAGGTATAGTATATATACAATATTATATAGGTTTCAGGTGTACAGCATAGGAATTCACAATTTTTAAAGGTCATACTCCACTTATACTTATTATAAAATATTGGCTACATTCCCTGGGCCATGCTCACAGTGCGTTTCATGCTCACAGTGGAGATTTGGTATAGAAATCAGTTTGAATGGCAAAGCTTAGCTGATGTGGTCAAGGAGTTGTACTGGAACCTGTGGGATCCACAAAGCCTGCAGGTTGTCTGGACCATCTGGTGCACTTTTCCTTTAATTGGCATGACCTCTAATGCAGTAAGTCCTCCTTTTCATGCTGCCTCCTCCTCCAGGCTCACACTGATGGACTGCCACAGGGGAGGAAGTTGTGAAGAAGAATGAAGGAAATAGTAGGTAGGAGAAAGGAAGAACAGGAAAAGATGGATTCGGGGGAACCATGTAGTCTACTCAGGCACAGATTTGTTGTCCTATAATGTGATGACACACAACTGGCCATACTGAGGCTTGAGCACAAAACCACCATTTCTCTCTTGGCAAACACTGAAGGCTAGAGACATTGCTGTTTTATAATATGAACACTGGGCCTTTTATTCTTCTGTAACCCTGTTCCAACTATCACAGGAAAAAGGAACAACAACTTCGCCTTCTCGCATGTAAACTCCCATCTCCTGACAGAAGGTAAAAGAAGAAAATCCCTTTTGTTGAATACAGGAGGGCCCATGCTTAACTTCATGAGGGCTTGCTCTAGTTTTGCTTTATTCAAAGAAAATATCTAATGTGTGTTAGTAGCTCTTTTAAAATATATTCTTACAGCATGGAATATTATTTATGCCAAAATCTCCTTATCTCAATGATTCACATCATGTGCCTCTCACTAAATATAAGATCCCCCTTTTAAACAATTCCCAGCCAGTGACTCTGGGTGCCATTAGAGTATCACCATCATGGGAAACCTAATATTTCATAGAAGCACAGAAACTTCTATTGTTTCATTATTTTTAACATAGTCATACTTAGTTATTGACAGAATAAAAATACCCAGAAAAAAAAACATATTTTTTCCTACTTTGGAAAACATCCATTTGCTCTAAAATTCTTTTCTACCACCCCTCTGAATTTTGCCAAGACCAAAGAGGCAGCAAGTTTTTTGAGAAAAAGACAGATTGTCTACCTTGTGGAAGATTTTATCCAATATTCTACTTGAATTTATAGGCTAGAAAAGATTTTTCAGGAACACAAAGTACTTTTAATCATGATTTTTGCTGTAGTCTATTTAACCACGAAGGAATAGAATACGCTTGATATTAAGCTAGTCACAAAGAATGTGGTAAGAGACAAAATAAGATGGAAAATCAATGTGTAAGAACTGAGTAACATCCTATTTAGAAGATTTGAGGGGTCAAGGATGGGAGGGTAATATGATGGGAAAGATGCCTTCCTCCTTCCACTTCCCTAGGTCATCATGGTCTTCACTGTAACTTGATTATGACTCAGTAAAATCTGGAAGAGGACCCGTCCGCAGTGTTATGCAGAAGAAACTGCCATTAACCTTGATGGGGATGTATGAGGCATGAAGTCATCTGAGAAGGCTAAAGCAGGAATACAAAACAACAGCCAACCACCTCTGGGAGAAATCAGATGTTTGTGAATCAAAGATCTCTGTGTAGCAGACAAGTCCAGGTTTTAAGATGAGGTGGATCTTGATATCTCCCTCCTGCAGAATTTATTTCCCCCTTCTCATGGTTCTACCCACTGCTGATTCATCCCAGTTTTTTTTTCTTTTTTTTATGGCTACACCTGTGGTGCATGGAATTTCCCAAGCTAGGGGTCGAGTCAGAGCTGCAGCTATAGTCCTATGCCACAGCCCCAGCAACACCAGATCTGAGCTGCATCTGTGAGATGCATCTTGTGGCAGTTCCAGATTCTTAACTCACTGAGCAAGGCCAGGAGTCAAACCTGCATCCTCATAGACACTATGTCATGTTCTTAACCTGCAGAGCCACCATGGAACTCCTCATACCAGTTCTGACCATACCCTTTACTCAGTTGTCACTTTGGCCGTTGGGAGAGAGGTGATACAGGGGTTGAAAATAGGAATGAACAGACATGGAGAGAGAAAGGTTCAGAGAGGGCTCTGGTCTTATTCACCCGAAGGTAAGTCTAGTTTGGTACATGGACATGAATCAAAGCCTGACTCCTGCTTTTCCCTCCCTGCACTTCAAACATTGCCTATAATCTTGCATTTGTAGAATAAAGACTATATTTTCTCTTTAGCTGGGCTCCCTGGAAACCAGCTTCTGTGATGGAGAGATGCAAGCAGGGTTTGTTTTGGGGGTGGAATCGGGAATTGGGAGAACTTGCTCTCAGGAGATATACCTGTAGGGAAGTGAAGCGGGCAGGACGGGGCAGTGGGAGACTTTGACTGGCAGTCCTCTTACAAAGGAAGTCTTGCAAAGTTTACCCTAGGGGGAACTCAGGAGCTGTGATGGCCCTTCAGAGTTGTCCAAATGAAGTAAGGGGGACAGGCTTGTGTTCCCTCATCCATCAGTCATTTGGCTTCTGGCCACTCCTAAATAGTCATATACTTTGGAGAGAATGTTCCCCAAGGTCTAGGTTAATACCAGTCAAGGGAGGCATATTCCAAGCCTGGGGACAGAGGTGCCCTTACCCTGAAGAGGGGATCTGGGCAGAGAATTATGGTGTCCATTATGTTCTCTCACTGGTAATTATTTTACCAGCTATAAAGAATATGCAAAACCAGGAAGATAAGCCTTTAGAGAATTAAGAGAAAATAAAAGAATTCAAAGTTAGAAATAACTTGTAAGGAGAAAATTGGAACTTCACCTTTAAACTGAATTTTATCTATCTTTCTTAAAAAATAAAATGTCTAAAATTACACTATCCACCACAGTGATGGCCAAGCCACATGTGTCTACTGAGTCCTTGAAATGTGGCAAGTCCACATAGAGATGTGCTAGAAAGGAAAAGTATGCACAGCACTTTGGAGATTTCATAGGAAAAAAGAAATCTTATTAATATTTTTACCTTGATAATGTCACTACATTTTTTCTATATTGAGTTAAATATTATTAAGATTAATCTCACCTGTTTAACTTTTTCAGCATAGCTATTGGCAGATTTTAAATCAGTTACTTGTATCATGTTTGTATTGAACAGAGCTGGTTTAGAATAATCTTAAAGTCTGCCTAAGGTGTCATCTCAAGCCAGAGCTTAAGGCAGAATTGCACTGAAAAGACCGTAGAATGGGGTGTGCAGAGACCATCTCCTCCACACTGTAGGAAACTCACTTATCTGGCCTTACCGGAATGGGAACCCCAAAGCCCCTTACTGAGCTCTTGAGAGAGCAAGATAGCACCTGGGTCATGCAACCCGTTTGTCTCCATTAGTAGACTGGGAATGGACCTAAGAACTGACCAAGAGTCATGCCATCCTACTTCAGAACCAGAGCCTCCGGGAAGTGAAAGGCTTTGCTTTATTCACAAAACAAGAGAGTCTGCCTCATTTTAAACCTGTTCATCAGGACAAAGGAAATTATCCACCACAACTCAGTGCTCAGTGTGGGTGGACCAGGAAACAGCTGGAGCCCAGTGAGCCAGTCCTCAGGGTAATGAAACAATGACTCCATCTGCCAGGAACGTGACCGCCTGTACACAAGATGATGACCAAGCAGGACTTTGAGCCATACTGAGAGCAAAACAAGGTAAAGATACGACTTACTATATTTGTTTCTGTCACAAACTGTGCTGTCCTTTTGTATTCATTTGGTTGATTGCCAGCAATTCTATGCCAGCCATGTCTTCCCCAGCTCGTGATTTTATTTCAACATCATCCAGAACCGCTCATTTCTCTCACTGCCAAAGACGGAATCCAGATTTTCATCACCTCAGCCCAAATGACTGCAACCAGCTCCCTCCTTAATCTTTTGCCGCCTAGTTTTTCTCTCTTCAGTATGATTTAGCTTGCCAGCTCCTTGTAGATCATCTTTTTGAAAAATGTCACCCCACTGCTCAAAACACTAGAATGACTTCATTCATTCTGGTTACCCAATCTAGTTCAGACTCGGTATGCATCCCAATAGACAGGCAAAATACATTCATTTTTCTTCTTCCTTCTTCCTCATTACCTTCATTTAGAATGTACTTCCTGCTCCTTCCCTTTTTAAATTACATTAAAGAACTATGAACATCTAATATGCACAGGGCATTATTCAAATTCCTTATTCACTCTAACTTAGAAGCTTTTCTCAATTGATCTCTGACTTTTTCTGAACTCCACAACCCCTGTAATTTGTCTACCACTTTATTAACACCTCAAGGTCAGAGATTACATCTTTTACTTCAAATTAAGAAAGGAAATTAATATTTATCAAATGCCTTCTTTGTGTAAAATGTGTTCAAGATTTATGATCCAGAATTGCTCTGTATCCACTTTTTCTTGTGTGTGTGCTCTCCCTGCATTGTTTCCATATTTCCCTGCCAGACAGCCCCCATGCCTGATGCCAAATAACACCGACTCAAGTATGTAAGAAGAAGACTTACTGGGCGTTTTGGGACAATGATGGTAGAATTTCCACTAGTAATTTCTACTTGGTCTGCAGCCTCCTTGCTTCTGGGATTCCCTATCTCTTCATCATTTTCTCCCTTCCTCCTTAGCTCCTTCTAACTGATTCTGTTTTCTGCAAAACATTTTAGCTATTTCTTTGACGTATTACCAGTGGATCCATATGAAAGTCTTATCTTCAAAAGTAATCACATATGTTAGGAAGGGTTCTAAAACAAAGAGACTTCTCTCTCTCTTTCTGAGAGTTATTCTGTGAGTTTTTAAATATTAAAAAAAAATTTGTTAATACACACATTTTCTCACTTTATCCTCTCAACAATTCATTTCATGTCTTTCATGTAACATAGGAATTTGGGGTCCAGTTATTGGTATTATAAAACTGATTCCTTGGATTCAGAACATGAAATTATCTAGCTATAAAGTACATTCTGGGGCATTCTCATTGTGGTTCACTGGTAACAGACCTGACTAGTATCCATGATGATGATGGTTCAGTCCCTGGCCTCACCCAGTGGGTTAAAGGATCTGGCATTGCCATGAGCTGTGGTGCTGGTCACAGACACGACTTGGATCCCATATTGCCTGTGGCTGTGGCTGGCAGCTCCAATTCAACCCCTAGACTAAGAACTTCTATATGCCACAGGTACAGCTCTAAAAAAACAAAAAACAAACACAAAACATTCAGTTTCTAAATTTTTTGCTTACAGAATTGGTCAGATGCATTTGAGTCAATTGCTGTGTGAAATATACTGCTTATACATAAGAGAATATAGTTGGATATTGAAAATTATAACTATGGGCTAATTCTCATATTTCTTTAGATATCATTATATAAGTAGGAGTCCAGTCTGGTTGGAGACACCACAGAGTAATTTGAACAGGTAAATTTTAATATAAATATTTATTAAATATAGTAAGATTGCAGTAACAGAGGATTAGCTAAGAAGAAGTAGAGAGAACTCTAGAGAATATAGAGATAGCAGACATATGAGGCAGCCATTTCCTGTGGCTGAGGTGGAACACCCAAGACCAGTGCAGACCTTATTGAAGAGGGCAACTGGAGGTAACTGAAAGCAAAGAAATTGCCATGGTGCCACCGGAACTTTCCAAAAATCTGTCTTCTGGAGCTTGTCGGAAATGTGCTCTCTGGGGAGCAGGGAAAGCTGTTCATGGGGTGTCTTACTGGAGATGCTATACACAAAACTGCCTGAGAATATGCAGTTGCTGGCCTCCGAGTGCTGCTGGCTGCTTCACAGACCCGGGTGCTGGAGAAAGCCACAAGTACTGCAGGAGCTAGATGCTGGAGAAGCCACCCTCAATGCAGAAGCTTGTCAAGCAAGCATACCAGAACCGGGGAGCAAAATCCTTTCTTTCTGCACTGCCTTTCCAGCACCCTCTATAGGCAAACTTTCATATGCCAGCAGGCAAAGCAAAAATATTTAAAGGGCCCAGATGCATCTTTCAGGACCTGAATAAAAGGTTGAATTTGGAGAAAAAAGGCAATAAATTAGTTATCACTACTATTTCCTGATATTCCAAGGAGTAAATGTGTTAATATATGAATATTCACAAAAATTGCCCACTTCCCAATGCATAGTTCCAGGGTGGAAAAATCAATCATGATTCAGGCATCCGTCAAGCCTAGGATGGTGAAGAGAGAAAAAGAAATAAACACATCAAAACCATGATGATTAGGAGTTCCCTTCGTGGCTCAGTGGTTGACGAATCCGACTAAGAACCATGAGGTTGCGGGTTTGATCCCTGACCTTGCTCAGTGGGTTAAGGATCCGGCGTTGCCCTGAGCTGTGGTGTAGGTTGCAGAGGCGGCTCGGATCCCGCGTTGCTGTGGCTGTGGCGAAGGCCGGCAGCTACAGCTCCTGTTAGACCCCTAGCCTGGGAACCTCCATATGCCGCGGGTGCGGCTCTACATAAAGGCAAAAAGACAAAAAAAAAAAAAAAAAACATGATGATTAAAATTAAAAGGAAGTGTCTGGGAGGATTATGGGAGGAAAAAAAGTAATACAGGATGATGTAAGGAGATAATTTTGAAGAGTTTCGAAAGAGAAAGAGGTGGTGAAGTAGTTCTCGTGTATAATGATAGTTCTTTGGGAAACACAGTGTTTAAAAAATTTGAAGATTTTTTTTTTGGCTTTTTGTCATTTTAGGGCCACACCCGAGGCATGTGGAGGTTCCCAGGCTAGGGGTCTAATCGGAGTTGTAGCCGCCCGCCTACGCCACAGCCACAGCAACAAGGGATCCGAGTTGCTTCTGCGACCTACACCACAGTTCATGGCAACACAGGTTCCTTAACCCACTGAGCAAGGCCAGGGATCGAACCTGCAACCTCATGGTTCCTAGTCGGATTTGTTAACTGCTGCGCCAAGACAGGAACTCCTGAAAATATTTTTATAATATGCAATTTCCATTTGGGCTTTTTTTTTTTTTGCATGACAAAAAATACTTAATTTCAGGTGAGGGAAGTATAAATTAGGAGTTTGGGATTAACATATACACACTAATATACATAAAACAGATAATCGGAGTTCCCACATAAGATCTGCAGTGCCTCTGCAGCACCAGTACACAGGTTTGAGCCCCAGCACAGTGGGTTAAAGGATCTCTCGGTGTAGGTCACATCTGATCTCTGGCCTGGGAACGCCATATGCCTTAGGGCGGCCAAAGAGGAAAAAAAAAAAAAAAAAAAAGATAATCCACAAGGACCTATGTACAGCACAGGGAACCCTCCTCAATATTCTATAATAGCCTATATGGGAAAAGAAGTGGAAAAGAATGGATATATGTATATGGATAACTGAACTACTTTGCTGTACACCTGAAACTAACCCAAAATTGTAAACCAAGTATACTCCAATATAAAACTAAAAGTTAAACTTTTTGAAACATTTTTTAATTAGTCCATATTTTTTTTTCTGTCTTTTTTTTAGGGCAGCCCCTGCTGCATATGAGGTTCCAGGGTAGTGGTTGAATCGGAGCCGTAGCTGCTGGCCTACGCCACAACAGTGTTGGATCCTAGCCGCGTCTGTTACCTACACCACATCTTATACCACGCCGGATCATTAACCCACTGAGCAAGGCCAGGGATCCAACGTGCGTCCTGGTGAATAATAGCCAGGTTCTTTAACCCCTGAACCACAACGGAACTCCAGGGCGGATGCTGGTGTTAGGTTTCTTTTAATACAACTCCATGCTGAGAGATGCTACAAACAGAACCAGTTTTATTTGGGTTATACTCATCATAACATTTTAAAGCTTTTTGAGTCCACAAGTTTTTAAACATTCAGATATTTTCCTTTCAGATTTATCCTATACCAAAGGATAAATATATAACAGAACTCAGTGAAATTGCCTGCATTTTAAGCTTTATTAATTGATTGTTTCTACATTTAATGTTTCCAATTTAGTTAGTTCTGATAATGTGTGGCAATCTTCTCCGTTTCTAATTGGTCACTTTGCCTTCATGAAAGCATATTTAAAAATCTTTACTGCTTTCTTTATGTCACCATGTCCATCCTCAAATCCTAAATCCAGCCTAGCAGATAGCCTAGTGACTGATGCCAGAAGAATCAATCCAGCAGCCTCCAACTTTTGTGCATTCACACTAAGCTGTATTTTGTATTTGCCTTTCTTTAAATTTTTTTATTGTCATAGTTGATTTATAATGTTGTGTCAGTTTCTGCTGTACAGCAAAGTGATCCAGTCTCATATATATATATAATATATATTATATATTCTTTTTCTCATATTACCTTCCATCGTGTTGTATCACGAGACTGGATACAGTTCCCTGTGCTGCATAGTAGGACCTCTTCCTTATCCATTCTTAATGACATAGTTTGTATCTACCAACCCGAGACTCACCACATTTACTTTTCTCCTGCACCAGAAGCAGCTGTAGTTATCCTTATATCCAACTTTAGTCTTTCCTGTGCTCTTGGTTTTGTCCTCTTCTTGCTTCCCATGCATTTTGTTTCAACAATTATACCCTCATCTCTCCGTTTTGAGTCTCAAATTTCTCCTCGTTTCTGGACTTTTAACTCCTTGGCCTGCAAACGGGCTGAAAATTTTGAGTTCCCTTTCAAAATATTCTTTCCATTTCTGTTTTTTTTTACAATGTCCATTTAAACCGATCCACACTTATTACATGCATTTCTTCACTTCCCCAAATTCACTCTTTGTTGAAGAGGCTTTTTGGTATGCGTCAGTTTTCCTTAGCCCATCATATAGTTCAGTCAAATTGCACAGATATCACCAAGTATTTTAAAAAACATCTTTTAATGTCATCATTGGCTATTGCGAACAAAGCAGTACAGTACATGGCACCAAATATCCATCCCTCCATCCGCCACCCTGTTTCCAGAGCAAACTATGATTTTCTGGGCATTCTTTTCCTCAGAATGGTTATGACTCTGCTGGGTGAGTTGCTAAGGTCATTGTCTTGGAGAAAGCTGGAAAAATAGTTGTGAGTCTTGAGGCATCTTTGGAACAGGATGAAGGTGATCAGAGCCCAGGCATCTTGCAGTTTTCCTCCCTTGTCACGCTCCACTCACAGAAGTCCTGACCTCTCCCCTTGTGACTGTTACATCAAAACTTGGCATCGTCTTTCCTCAGTTTATTTCCTTTTCAAATGCTTGCATAGGAGTTGAATCTTCTTCATACAAGTTTAACTATTTTATAATTACTTAGGTAGATAATGCTTAAGGTTTTAAAATCAAATGTTATCTACAAAATTACCTCAAGCTTATCATACACTGTAAACCAAAAACATTTTATTCTAAGCATAGTTAGAATAACTTTTCCTTCTCTACTGAACTATTATCTAACCATATTTCCTGGTGCAATTCTCTTTTCTGAATTATCATGTGTTCTGCTTTTTTCCTACCTCTACACTCTCTGTCCTTGATACACCCTCTCCCAGAGAGGATAACCCCAAAAAGGACTTTGAGAAATCTTCTGGACAGCCCACAATTCAGTGCAGTCTTCTTTCTTCCATCCCTGTTGGAAGAAATCTTTCTTTTTTTTATGCATTGATCCCTGTCTTTTCTGTGTTTCTTTTGTTTATGAACATGGCTAATCTCTGTGAGTGAATCCTAAAAGAAAGATCCTTATTTTACTCATTATTGAATGAAAGATCTTATAGTCAAAATCCTTATTTTACTATTTTCTGTGCCTAAAATACAGTACTTTACACATGGTAGGACATAAAATATTTGATGATAAAGAAATAATTGGCCATTTAATAAAACTATACATATTCCTCGGTTAAACTCAGTTTTCCTTTGCCCTTTATCATCTCTTTGTCTATGTGTTTTGTGTGTCTTTTTATCCTCTTTGCTTCTATTTCATTTTGTTTCTATTCCTTTTTTTACCTTCATTTTCTCCTCTTTTTCCTCTCCTGCTTGGAACACATTTCACATGTAATAAAACATTATTTTTGTTTGTTTCTTGCAGGTATTTGAATTTTGTGTTTTATCCCAAAAGAAATTAGTGATAAAAATAAAACTCTAAGTTATTTATTGCAAAATTTGGAGACTCTTACTGATTTTTCCCCATGAAGTTAGTGGCTTTCAATAGAAAAAAAAAATTCAGTCTAATTAAATGCAAGAAACATCACTGTTTCAGAGAAAGTTTGGGGATTCACTTTTCAAATGCAATAAATCTTTTGAAAGTTATATTAAATTACAGTTTTGAATTGAAAGGTTATTACTATGAATTGTGCAAAATCAAGTAATGAAATTATAAATCCAGGTCAAATGCTAAGGAAAAAAGTAAATTTAGTAGACACTTAGGTGTAGTACTGAATTGATATTAATATCAGGTGGGCAACCCTGTCCAAGATGACAGTAATCAGTCAATTTGCTCATTTTAGTAATTGTACAAATCCTTACACCGTAATGAATTATGATCATTTCCATGACCTGTTAAGGGATTCATAATAAAAGAACTAACCATTCAATAGTCCATTCATCCTACATTTATACAATAAAATGCAAGTGCTCATTAAAAATGACAGAAGGCAGGGTCTGAAGGAAATCTTTTTCCTTCAAAAAATAAATTTAAACTGAAAAAATGTTCATCTTTGGTTCACTGTTACTTAAAAATATATAACTGAATTAAACATTTAAATTTCTTGCCTAAATATCAAAATAATGTCTAGTTTTGAAATTAGTAGCCAAAAATAATATATTTCACCAAGTATATTCAACTGAAGTAGTGGCTCAAACTGCATGGTTAAATATTATTTCCAATAACCAGTCTGTTGCTCTTCCCACCTAGAATGTGGCCCTTCATTTGGATTTTAAATTTATGAACTAATAGGGCTCACCACTGTCTAATTTCATCCTTAAATGAGATGCTTGTAGAATAACTAATTTCCTATAAAGAGGGACTTTGTAATATTCTATGTGGAAAATATCTAAAAATTACAAAGAATATCCTCAATGCTTTCCATATATATTTTGTACTTTATAACCTACCACCTAAAAAAAAAGTTTAAGAATTTAGAAACAAGTAAAATAAAAATTACAATTTGTGCCAGACAAAAATGACTGTTGTTAGGCTCCAATGCAATCCCTTCTTTTTCCTTTCTCTCTCCTTTTCCATGCAATTGCTGGCCTACTTAGTATATTATTATATATTTTTTAATTGTTACACAATTTTTAAAGGTTACTTTCCATTTACATTTATTACAAAATAGTAGCTATATTCCCTCTGTCGTACAGTGTATCCCTGAGCCTATCTTACAACCAATAGTCTGTATCTCCTTCTCCTCCAACTCTATAGTGCCCCTAACCTCCCCACTGTAACCCCTAGTTTGTCCTCTATATCTGTGTATCTGTTTCTTTTTTGCTATATTCACTAGTTTGGTGTATTTTTTATATTCCACATTTAAGTGACATCATACAGTATTTGTCATTCTCAGTCTGACTTATTTAACTAAGCATAATGCCCTCCAAGTCCATCCATGTTGCTGCAAATGGCAATATTTCATTCTTTTTTATAGCTGAGTAGTGTTCGACTGTGTGTGTGTGTGTGTGTACCACATCTTCTTTATCCATTCATCTGTTGATGGACGCTTACCTTGCTTCCATTATTATATTCTTCTTGAAGCTAAAGACAGACTAATTAAAACTGTATATACATGACAGACTTACTTAAGTCCTATAATCACTTAATAAATAAATGCCGATCTTTATGTTCATAACGTATTTTGTGTTGTACCTGTAGAAGATCTGAACACTAAATCCTTCCTCTAACTACACTGAATAACATATTCATAGCAACCACATTTCACTACAGTTACTACTTACTTCTTAAGACAAGCCCTCTGGGCTAAACATTGAATGTTTACAATACTTATAATCAAACACAGGTCAAAAATTTACTATTATTATGCTATACCCCCAGCTACCACTGTTTTGCTTTTCTGAAAACCCTTACTAATATACTTTACACATATATGACATTTGGAAATTATACAAAAAATCAAATTCATTTGCCATCTACTAGGTAGGTTCTATGCAATATCTAAATTCTCAGAACAGTGCCTCAAGGTTGGTATTAGCTTCCTACCATCTCAGAGAGATTAAGTGACTTGCTCAAGTCACAAAGCTAGTGAGGATCCAAACCCAAGTCTGTCTCACTCCATGCTCTCCCTGTAAAAACCTTACAGTTAAGACTCCTGTGATTATGGTTTAGACTCTATCTTAGCAGACTTGAGAGAGTTTCCCAATGGCTGTGAAAAAGCAAATAGCTATGAATGGCCCCATGTCTAGGCCACATGATGAAGGTGGCCTTTGGAGTTCAGAGTGATTCCCAGTTGACAGCTAGCAAGAAAACAGCAATCCCAGTCTTCAGCTGCAAAGAGATAACAGCCAACAACCCGCAAGGGCTTGGAAGTGATGCTTCTCCCAGTGTATCCAGATGAGACCATCATCTGGCTGATGCTTTGACTTCAGCCTTCTGAAACCCTGAGCAGAGGGCCCTGCCTAGACCTCTGGCCTAGAGAACACGTGCAATAATAAATGAGTGTTGTTTTAAGCCACTATTTGCATTAATTTGTTATAGCAATAGAAAGCTAATAAAAGCAAAGGCAGATAATACTATTACCCTTCTACCAATAAGGAGACTGGTTCAGAAGATAAACTGATTTTTAGAGTTCCCACTTTGGTACAACGGGATTGATGGCATATTGGGAGTGTTGAGACACAGGTTTGATTCCGTAGCCCGGCACAGTGGGTTGGGTATCTAGCATTGCCCAGCTGTGGCTTGGGTCACAACGGTGACTTAGATCTGATACCTTGCCCAGGAATTCCATATGCTGTGGGGTGGCCAAAAAAGAAAAAAAGTGAAAAAAGGGAAAAAAAGATGATGAACTGATTCGCTTAATTTTATTCTGAAAAGTAGTGGCAGGACTGAGATTAGTACCTCAGATCCTCATTTATACCCTGGTATTCTTTCCACGGTACCAGAAGCCCCCACACTAATGAGTATTACTGGTAGATTTTCTTTACCTCTGCCCACTAACAAGACAGAAATGAAAAGCAAAATACACTGTCTTCTTCCATACAGCTTAACACAGAATAAAGCGATGATTTTATTAATTCTAACATTAGCTCTGTAGTATAATGAAAATTGTTATCAAAATCCTATGAAAGGTCAAGTTGATAATATTTTAAAAGAATCTGGAATCAAACATCAGTCCTCATCACTGGACAAACAATATTCTGAATAGTTAAGATCAGGAAATGTGATGGGTAATTCTACCCACTTTTTGTATTGTTTCTTTGATAAATTATTTTTGAAAGCTACCACATAATTCTTTATTTTGAGACAAGGCAAATCTAAGCCTTTGTGCACCATCATCGTTCCCCAAGCCTGGAAAACAAAAGAGAGAGTGAGAGGAAAAAATAAATACATATTCAATTAAGAATTCCTTTTGGTCAAAGTAAAATTAAATGCACAGCAATTTACTCACTTGGCCACATTTTTTGCAGATTATCTCGCCATTTGTTTGATAGTCAGCAAACTTCGTCTGCAGTGCCTTGTTTCCTCTCACGATATACAGATTCCTAAAATTATCAAGGAGTCATAATCATCCCTGAGAATTCACACAGGACCAGTATGCAGCCGATAGTACGTGTTGCTGGGTTTGCTACTTCTCCACATGCGTTTGTTAAAGTGCCTCAATGCTTTTTGGCAGATCTCCAAGCAGATACCCCTTTTCACATACACCTATCAAGGGGTGTGCCGCCTTTTGTAGCTTCTTTCTGCTGATTAGTTTAACTGGACTTAAGTTGTTCAAGAATTTGAGAACAAATATGAGCATACACAAACTGATGTGCCTTGTATCAAAATGGCTTTGGTCTTAACACTTTTTCGCTCCTGCCCCTGTGCAGTATATTTACAAAATGGACACAATATTCTATAATAACCTGTACAGTAAATGAATCTGAGAAAGAATGGATATATGTATAGGTATAACTGATTCACTTTGCTGTATACCTGAAACCTAACACAATACTGTAAATCAACTATACTCCAATATAAAATAAAAATTAAATTAAACTGACAAAAATTAAATTAATTTTAAAAAATAAAAACGGTCACTTGAAAAAGGGATATAATTTGGAGACTAAGAAGGGAAAGTTCTGAAAAATAATGACTGATTTGTACTGTTTTGGAAGAACATTTACAATACAACCTGCTTCATCCCTTGTACAGAAACTTAAATTGAGTCTTCCTGGACTTACTTGAACTCTGGTGTCATGTTGACATGGTGCATCTTCTCGATTATGTGGATATCTTCTCCAGAGCAGGCTAGCACACTGCAATTTTTGCATAGAAAACTTATTAATGATGGGCTGTCCTTGCATTGCTTTGCAATACTTCTCTTGATTTTCATTTTCTTTTCCATTATACTTTGCATCTGTAATTCCAAAATCTGCACAGAGAAAAGAACATTCAATGTTTTTTTTCATAGTTTCACTGAAGTCTCATGGAATTCAGAGATCTCAGACAGTTATGAACACATATGCTTTACTCATGATCTAGAAATAAAAGTAATGAGATGGCTGGCCCCCAAATAATTTAGTGTAAAATCTTGTTCTGAAATTACAGAAATGTGGAATCATCAGGTGTTCAAAGCACAGCCCATTCCATTTTAGAAGACTGCAATTGTGAGAAAGTCTTTGGCAGTATTTAATTAAAAAAAAAAAAAAAAAAAACCTTTCTCCTTCTAACCCCCACCTCCATTAGTTTTAATTCTGTCTCATAAATTAAGTCTGATCTTTCTTCCACATATAATCTCTTTAAAGAACTAAGCACTGTTACTTCATCAGTTTTAGTCATCTCTTATAAATGATAAACCCCTGGTTTCTTTCATTTTCCTTCACGCATTATAATTTCCAGAGCTTCGCTAGCTTAGTCAACCTTCTCTTTATGGATTTATGACAGAAACTGCTAGTTTCTATTCAGTAGCCTTTCTCCATAGGAAGAGAAATGTAAGTATGCTAGTTAAATGACTACATTTCAAGTCACTGAGACATAAGAAGATGTTGAATGGAATTTCCAGAAAGGTCCCTAAAGTATCAGATAGCTGGCCTTTACACTTCTTCTTTTTCCATGTTCCTCTTCCTTCCTTCTTAAAGTGAACACGTGGCAGCTGAAATTCTAAAAGCTTTGACTTTGAGAACAAAAGCCAAATAATAAAAGGGCAGAGAAGACAGAGAGGAGTTTTTGTTTCCTCATGACATCATGGAGTGACTGATTGTGTGGGTCTAGGTTGCCCACACTCTTATGTGAGAGTGTAAGCCCTTAAAGTTTTATATTCCCAATTCTGTGGCTAATGAAGAAATGTATTTCATAACAGTCAATGTAATTTATGAGAGATATAAAACTTGAAATAGGGACTGGCTAGTTGTCATGTTTTTACATCTTCACAGTAGAAAATCCTACCTCTTAAATGATTTACCTCCAAACTAAACCTCTCGGGGATGACAACTTTATATCAAGTTGTGGAGGAAGCCACTGTTTTCTTTAAGATCCAGGGAAGTTTTCAGTAAAAGTAAATTATCAGTCTGATGAACAAAGCTGAACAGATGGCCCACCTCTTTGGCTCTCAGCTCTGTGTTTTAGGCCTTGATTTGAAGTAACCATATTTTGCATAAAAAAAGAAAAAGTAGAGAGAGAACAAAACTTTGCAAGTGAACCTGTGAGCGGAATCACAGTTTAATCAAACAAGTATGAAGATTAATTTCCTATGTAAATTATAACAATATAATGAAGTATTCAGTTCTTTAAAAGTTTAATTAAGTTGTTCTTACAAGATATTTATGGTTCAGTGAACTGGTGAAAAGATGATTTGGCACTGGAGTAAATACATGTGGGCAATTAAGAAACACCTATGAGTGTGACAGAAAGAAAAATAAAACCAAGGTCAGTGTTTGGATAGGTAACCAAGATGTAGAAACCAAAAGAATAGCTCTAAAATGGTAAAGAACATAAAACTATTAGAGGGGCAGAAAAGAAAAGAAATCATAATAAATACATGGGAGGCACAGCTATCATCAATCTAAGTGTAAATAAAGTACAATAATGTGTTATAAGTTGTCGGGTCAAGGCCAGGGAAAAAGTTTATATCTTCAACTTGCTCCTGAAGTCTGATTTGATTGAAAATGTTTTCAATTATGTAGAAACTCTGCGTATGACCTCACGTTATATGCCAGCTCTCACCATTCATTAGTGGTGGCCTGAACATTGCATTGAGAGGGTTTTCAAATCTAAAGGAAGGAATTCTGTAACCTGGTAGCAATGTGTGCTGGGGGGACTTTGAACACAGTAATGGTGCCAAGTACCCCACATCATTGCCAACCCTGCTCTGAGTTTGTCTACCTGGAGTAATTTTAGGGTAGTATGTCTCTTAGGCAAAGTAGACTTTAAAAGGTAGTCCATTCTGGGGCCCCCAAAGGGATTGTGTATTATCCTAGAGATTATCTGGGAAAATGTGACTCATACATTCCAGAGATTGTTCTAGAGTTTACACAAAACAAGTAGTCTTGAAACAGCAATCTTTGAAAACATCCCACTTGATTTATTCATTTAGGACTTTAAATGTAAAGTGACAACTTTCCAGTGGTACTATATGGCCACAAATGTTTGCTTTGACACCACAAAATGTTTGGTTTGCCTTATATTTAAAGGGGTTTTAAAATATAAATTCGTGTAGAAACCTGGCCAGGAAACCTTGGAGTTGGTTATAGCAATGCACACCAATTTGAAAGCATCCCTTTCGTGAAACTCTATTTAGGGTAGAGCCAATTCCAATGTTAAGAAACTAACATTCACACCCATATGCAAGGGTGTGAATTTTCTTCTAAATGGATTGTTTGCTATTATAGTAGTTACAGTCTTTAATTCAGTGGTATGGGGGATTTCCTGAAATATTGTAGAAATACATTCTTCCTTCACTGCATTCCTCTCATAACACAAACGACACTATAGTAGTAAACTGAGATGCAGCCTAAGATGACATACAGTGTATTTTCTTACAACTCAGGGCTAGTCAATGTCTCTCCCTCCAAGACGCCTTTCTCAAACACCCAACCTAAAGTGGCCATCTAGAGTCTTGTTTCACATTGTCCTGTTCTAATTCTCTAGCATGGCTTTCCATATGATGTAATTCTTGCTTTATTTCTGTGTATTGTTTCTCCTCCTCAGATCTCACCATGCACATTCTAGAATGTGAGTTTCACGCAGCAGAGATCTATCTGTGCTGTTTGCCATTATGCTCTGTTTCTATAATGTTGGCTGCCACACAGTAGGCACTTCACAAATGTTTCTGGAATGAAAAAACTGTGTCTGTATCAACAGATTAGACCAGATCAAAATTACCAGGTTGGGTTGAATGAGTGAGTTGCACTAGTCTTTCTGGATCAAGGACACCTAAATTTATCAAAAGGTAGATAAGCACTCCCTGACAGTTTCTGCCCACAAAGGATCTTGATTCTTGTTATGTGAATTGGACTCAGCATAGCTCATCAAACTGGAACTTATAATTCAGCACAGATTCTGTCTGGAGACTTAGCCACAGAGGTATCAATGACAACCACATGCAGTCATTTTAATGTGAAAACTAAATCCAGAGTTGGCCCAAAACAATACCTTATGAGCATACTCTTCTGGTTTCATATTTTGAACACGGTCTATAGCTTTATACATCATTTTCTCTCGGAAATCATTAACAGTCTCACGTTCAATAACTCCAGAGCCACTTTGGGCAACCAGGACGTAGGTACTCTCATCAGCTCTGGCTCGACCACGGGCCTGAGAACAGAAAGAACTCAAGTCAGTGAAGGGCTATTCCTTGTTGTGAATTCTCCTGGTTTTGTCCTGGAATGAGATTCATTGCTTGGTATCCCAGTCTTCAAAGGATCCCTCTATTCTCACTAAAGTTAGTTATTATCCATTCTTTATAAGCTGGCTTTCTGAAATTCAAAATGCACTTTGGTGCAGAAACACTGTTCTAGAGGGATGATGCTTAGGTCACCACATCAGCCCTCAGAAGCCTCGATAACATAAGACCATCTCATTCAGCCTTTCTGCTCCCCTGGGCCCATTTCTTAAGCCCTAGGGACCACCATCAGTGATTTGAACTGGGGGAGCCCCATTCCCCATGCCTAGTAGGAGGGAGAAGGCATGTCTGACCTTGACACCAGGGCTGTGGAGGGTATCATTCTGTTCCTGGCATCCTGCCTTCAATGTTGATCACATTTTCCCATAAAAACTTACTCAACATGCTGATACATTTCTATCTTATTTTAGGCACATTTTGAGTAACAGAAAATGTTATGGCCTTTTCCAGGAACCTAACTATCAACTATAAGATGATTCTCATCAAAAATATATTCTGCTTAATGAGGCACTGAATAAACACATTAACTACCGAAATACAAATACAAATTTGATGACTGTCTGATTATCTTAGTATTCATGACTTGCCTTCTATTCAAAGATAAGATTTAAAGTATTAAAAAAAACCCTCCAGTTCATTTTATAGGAAGAATATTATATCTAATTAGCACAAATCCTACACATAGTCAATAAAAGCTAACAGTAATTGTTAACAATAGTGTGGGTAAGAGATAAAGTGAAATTGAATGAAAAATGGGATAATTCACTACTTTTTTCTTTTTTTCATATATGTATCTGCTCCCCTCCAAGATTCCATTATAAAAAATTTCAAACATAGAGAAAAGTTGAAAGAATAAAAAGGAAAGTGGGAATTCCCTTTGTGGTTCAGTGGTTAACAAACCTGACTAGGACCCGTGAGGGTGCAGGTTTGATCTTTGGCCTTGCTCAGTGGGTTAAGGATCTGCCATTGCTGTGAGCTGCAGTGTAAGTTGCAGACATGGCTGGGATCCAGCATTACTGTGGTCCGATTCCACCTCTAGCCTGGGAACATCCATATGCCGTGGGTGCAGCCTTAACAAAAAGCTTAAAAAAAAAAAGGGAAAGTGCAAAACAGCATGGCTCCCTAGGGTTCGGTGTGTTGTTACTTTGTCAGACATTTTTGGGGCACTGTGCTTCAGATTTGGGGTCTAGATGGAGCTTCACAGATATCTTAGAAATAGGAGGCCTATTTTAATTCTTAGTAATGGGTTAAATGTGATGTCCCTAAAAAGTCTTAGGACACAGAAACAACAACCAAAGAAGAGTTGTTTAAAAAATATAACAGGTATCTGGTTATTATATGAATTAAATAAGAATATAAAAGGCAGGAGTCACCGTTGTGGCTCAGCGGGTTACAAACCCGACTAATATCCGTTAGGATTCAGCTTTGATTCCTGGCCTCGCTCAGTGAGTTAAGGATCTGGCGTTGCGTAGGTCTCTCACAGGTCTCAGATCTGGTGTTGCTATGGCTGTGGTGCAGGCCGACAGCTGCAGTTCCAATTCAACCCCTAGCCTGGGAACGTCATATGCCACAGGTGCAGCCCTGAAAAGCCAAACAAAATAATATAAAAAGCAGTGGTGCATAGCTCTTTATCATCTACTTTTTATTTAGGTATAATTTACATATAACATTTTATTAGATTCAAGTGTACTATGTAATAATTCAATATTTGTACACATATTGATTCCTCTTTTCATAGGAAAATATACTTTTAGAACTGTGTGCTGTTTTACTAAAAGAAAACAAGAACAGGGAGTTCCCTTCGTGGTTCAGTGGTTAACGAATCCGACTAGGAATCATGAGGTGGCGGGTTCGATCCCTGGCCTTGCTCAGTGGGTTAAGGATCCGGTGTTGCCGTGAGCTGTGGTGAAGGTTGCAGACGCGGCTCGGATCTGGCGTTGCTGTGGCTGTGGCGTAGGCCGGCAGCTACAGCTCCTGTTAGACCCCTAGCCTGGGAACCTCCATATGCCGCGGGTGCGGCTCTAGATAAAAGGCAAAAAAGACAAAAAAAAAAGAAAACAAGAACAGGAAGTCAAAAATTAGCATATTTGAAGTATTTGAATGTACCTGGACCATGGCTATTTCATTAGTGACGAGACCATATCGGATAACGATATTACACTCTTTAATATCCAGACCTTCTTCTGCCACTGTGGTAGCGATAAGCAGATTTATTTTTCCCGTGCGAAATTTACTAATGACTTCTCTTTGTTCGTTCTGTAGAAACATTTTAATAAATTAAATGTCGTAATGCTAAACATATTAAAATCTTCTAATTAGGAAAAGAAATACTAAATTCCAACTGGTCAGTGTAAATCAAAGGATTAGATCACACACGGATTTGCTGCCATCTGTTTTTGGCATTGAACAAAGACATGATGGTGAGACAACATTTGATTTCCAATCTGGGATTACCACACAATAACAAAAATATTTCCATCCTCCAGTCTGGAGGTGGAAAGGCCATCCTTTATGCCAAGGAAATAAATTGATGGGTGACTTGGAAAAAAGAAAGCAGGAGATGCCTTCAGTTGAGAAGAGGATACAGCAACGAAAAACCAAAATGGGCTTTGCTTTCCACTACACTGATTTCAGAATCCTTAATAATCAGAGAGTAAGATGCAGTGGCACTTTTAAAAATAGTCAAGTTTTGAGTCACAGAGAAAATATGCACTGTCTACCGCATTTGGTCACTTTAAAGGTCATTCAAGCAAAGGAAAAAAAAATATATTCCTGGAAGAAACTGAAAACATTGGCTGTCTCCAAGGAGGGGAAGTGGAAGACTGGAGGACTGAGCCCTATACCTTATTAATTTTGGAAGAGGTAAATATATTTTCTGTTCAAAGCGAAAGATAAATAAAATGAAAGAATAAGTTATTAAAAACATAATTGAAACAGCTATATTTAAGTGAAAAATCTGAATTTTGAAAGTTAATATGGGTAAAGAAATTAAATACTCACTCTGACCTCGCCTTGGAGGAATGAGTGAGTATAATTCTAGCTTGATGTGGCTAGGATACTTTTATTTCTTATCAAATGTGTTGGTCCAGAGGTCTTTGGTGCACAAATCACATCCCAAAGATGTCTGACTGCTCTTTCAAAGTCCAACTCAGTTTACAAGGTGAGGATGCAGTGAATGAGGAAGGGGGTGTGTTCTATATTTTGGAATGCCGCCACCAAGTCTGAAATGGATAAGTAGATTGAATGCACACTTTCAATTTGTTCCCACCTCTTTTCAAAGAGGAGCTGAATCCACATAAAATCAGTCTTAATGCTAAACTTAATAGAATAGAAACTTAAAAACAGTACCAAGAGTGAAAGAGTATATGTTACTCTAAGGGTTAACATAGAAACTGAGAGAATGAACTTCAGTTTCACCTGTGAGTTACCTAGAAGCTAGGGCAAAAAGTGAAACATACTAAGTAAACCAACTGACACTATAAAGAAAGAAGCAAACTCTCTACCTAAAGAAAACAGTGCTTTCTTTCCCTGGCATAAAGGTTAGAGGCATCTTTAACTTAAGTATATGTAGGGAGCATATCAAGTGTTATGGTGGACAATTTCTAAATGACTTCTTCTTAGTAAACATTAAACCAGATTTAATTTGCTCCATTGGACCAAATGATGATGACCTATCAGAACTGAAGTGTCCCCTTGTCCAGCAAGACTCAAGACCATTGGAGTTCCCATGGAGCAGTAAGTGAAGAATCCAACTGCAGTGGCTCGGGTCTTGGCGGAGATGCTGGTTTGATCCCTGGCCCCACACAGTGGGTTAAAAGATCCAGTGATGGTGGGGTGGTATAGGTCAAGGCTACAGCTCCAGTTCAGTCCCTGGACCAGGAACATCCATATGCCATGGGTACAGCCGTAAAATTTAAAAAAAAAAAATTAAAAATTAAGAAAATGACAAATATGACTTTAGAAGTACATTTTAGTCTAACAAGCCATTGCTGTTTTACCCATGCTTATGCTGTCTATGAGTGCTGAGTGCCTTTTTCTTCCCCAAGTGTTTTTCACTGTGCACATAAGTGGTACAGCAAATTGAAAACAAAACAAAACAAAAAAATCTTAAAAAGGAAAAGAAAATCTCTTATAATCCCAGATCTCTAACACATCAATGTCCTAATTTTTCCAAGTTCTCTTAAAGATCTCATCCTATGCAAACATATTTTACATAGTTCTAATTATAATGCACACATTCTTATAGGAATTTGACTTTTCCACTTGATATTATATTGTAACTGTTTTCACATTTTGTTACTAAAAGTTTAAGTGTCAATCATTTTTGCAAAGGAAACTCAATTTAGAAAGTTCCTCTAAGAATGTGGAAAAAAAATTGTTCCTAGAACAATGCTTAGCCTATCAAATACCACAGATTAGATTGCCATTAAACTCATGTTTACTTTCAAGAACAAGTATTTCATTCCATTAAAGTATTCATAGGTTGGTGAGAAAACTGATGAATAAAAGGGACTACAACTAATCTGCAAAGAGAAATACAGCGTAAGAAAAAAAAATCCAAAAAGATGTTTACACCTGTGTCATGGGCTTGAACTCACTGCTGTGTCCAGCTCCAATCAGATGGTGGGCTTTGACTCCTACTTCTGCAAATTTTTTATTGTCAGTAATCCACTGGGAAAGGGCATATGCACTCTGTCGTGTTTTTGTGAAAATTATTCCTCGTGCTGATTCCTCAGTCTTTGTATAATGTTCCATTATGCTGTTTCTTAATTTGGTCAGCTTTTCGTTTTCATATTCTGGGTTTTCAGCCAGCTTCTTCAATACTTTCTTGTTTCCTTTAAGGAATAGTTGAAATCAGTAAAATATGTGAATAATTACACTGAAAGATTTTATAGAATGATGTACTAAGGTGTTCATCTAGAGTTAATCTTGCGCCACATCTAATAATCAGGCTAGTTTTTAAAATACATTTTTTTGCAGTCGTCTTGACAATAAAACCAGATGACCAAATGAGTAATTATCATTATACAACTCATGGTTAGCCTGATCCCCTCAATTAGAAATAGCTACAATATGAGTGGGATTTCTTCTTTCAAAATGAAAGATTGTTCTAAGAGGGTGCTTCGGAAAGCTCTTAGGAAGCAGTGGGTTCATGCCAAAGAGGTTAACACATGAGATCATGCAAAAGTGTTACAATGATTCTTACTCAAAAATAAAGTCATGAGAAATATATCTGACTCATCCAGTTTCGAAGGTTTCTTTTCATCATTCTCATCTTCATCCTTATCACTATCATCAGCATTGTCATCACTGTCATCTTCTAGGACTTCAAACTTCTTTTCTTTCTCATCATTGTAGAAAGTTTTAAGGTGATTATAAGCATCAATCCTTCGGATTGTATCATTAATTTGAAGAGCCTCATTGTACTTTTTCAAATGTTCTGCACAAACACGATCTTTGCGATTTCCTTCTCTTGCAGCTACGAAAGAATATATTATGTATAGCGAAATAATAATGGAAAACCCTCTCCCAAACTGTGCTGTATGCTTGAATGTACTGATGGCACTGAGTCAAAAATACGCTTCACCTTGTTCTTGAAATGAGCAAATTAAGGCTTGAAATGTGCCATAAGCACTAAAAAGGGGGCAAGTTTTCTGACTCCTAGACTTGCTACTTACGTTCCATGTCAGCAAAAACACGTACTTGATTCATGCTTGCTCAGAGGAATGGCACAAAAAACTAGTTGAGTTTGCAGTTTGGAGGGAGTTGTCAATATTTATCTTAATATTTTAAGTATATAATAAGTGAAAGAGTCTGGAGATAACAAGAAAGTGGACGAATTGGTGTCTCTTTCCTTAGATAAGGAATTAGAACATGTTTGTCCTTGCGCTACTTAGAACACAGATATTCCATTTGCTATTGCATTCGCTTTTCAGTGCATTTAGGAATATGTGATCTGGCATCTTGGAATTAATATGGGATAAATTAAGTGCTAGGGCAAAACCCAAATTACCTTTTTTTTCCATTTGAATGAGCCATTGTTCATAGGGTTGAGTTCCAAACTCTGACATAGGACTAATTTGGCAAAAAGTTTGAATCTTTGTCATTATTTCTAGCAGTTTATCTTTAAATAAATCCTAAAAATAAATAATACATTTATTCTTACATATTTATAGTGTTAAATGAATAACATTATCTCTGTTAAAATGATTTCCATGTTAAAATATATCTGATTTAGAATCATTGTCTAGACAAAGTAACAAGTTACTTTGATCATATCCCTGTACACTGATTTTTTATCAGCTCTCTTTTACTGACACCCTTAAGCCACACTACACCAACACCAGGTATTTCTGCTGGAATTTCCAATTTATATGTTTTATGAAAATAAAATTAATGAATGATATATACCTTGAATGCTAATAGTAAATTTAAAAGCATACATTAAAGTAGTGCCCCAACTACTTAGAAAGCCAGCAGTCTAATTTAAGAAGCATTCCTTTTTGAAGAACTGGTTTCAGTATTATCTCTACAAAAATTAAAAGTTTAAGGGTAGAGTTTTGAAAAAAGCCAGACACAGAAGAGTGCATACTACAGCATTTCATTTATATAAAGTTCAGAAGCAGTCAAAACCCACCTTTGGTGCTAGAAGTCAGGACAGCAGTTACCCTAAGAGGTGGGTTACTGGAGGGGAGAATGAGAAATTCTGGTGGTTGTGACAACATTCTTTATCTTTTCCTGGATTTTGGTTATATGGATGTGTTCAGTTTATGAAAATTCAGCAGTTTGTACACTTAAGGACTTGTACTTGTTTGTGTGTGTGTTATATACTTCAATAAAAAGTACACCAAAACTGGAGTTCCCATTGTGGTGCAGCGGAAATGAATCCAGCTAGTATCCATTAGTTTGCAGGTTAGATCCCTGGACTTGCTCAGTGGTTAAGGCTCCAGCGTTGCTGTGAGTTGTGGTGTAGGTCGCACACACAGCTCGGATCTGGTGTTGCTGTAGCTGTGATACAGGCTGGCAGCTGTGGCTTTGATTCAACCCCCAGCCTGGGAACCTTCATACGCCATGGGTGCAGCCCCAAAAAAACAAAACACACACACACACACAGACACACAAATACACCAAAACTTAAGGTAAAAAGTAAGATGGCAAATTCTTTTTAAATATACACTGAGGATTTTGTGGATTTTTAAAAATGATTTGGTGTAGCAACATTTAAACTTATCAGGTAAAACTGGATAAATAACAAAAAGTGAAGAAAAATAAAGCATATTCAATGTACTAGCTCTGGAGTTCCTGCTGTGGCTCAGTGGGATCGGAAGTGTCTCTGGAACACCAAATGCAGGTTCGATCCTTGGCCCAGCACAGTGGGTTAAAGACTGCAGCTCAGATCTGACCCCTAGCCTGGGAACTTCATATGACACAAGGCAGCTGGCAAAAAGCAAAACAAAACAAACAAACCAAAAAAAAAGAAGTCAACTATACTCTAATAAAGATTTTTTTTTTGAAAAATGTGCTAGTTCAGCTGGAATAGAGAGCACCTTTTTTTCAAAATTTCCAAAAAAATTGATCTATAGAGATTGATTGCTAACCTCAGTCCAATGTCTACTACATTTCAAGCACAATGTTATCTATTGTGCATATTTCATATCCAACATCCTTATGAGGTAGATTTTCAGAACCTCACGTACACAGAGCTTAAACTTATTATCAAGTACATAGAGCTAAAATCTATCCTGACATAACATACTAGTCATAATATCAATACTGACTCTAGGTTTTTATAATCAGTGAAGATACTTATTCCAAAAACACCATTAAAGTAAATATTTCACTTCTTTACCATGAGTATTTTCTTAAGAAGGTAAATATGCCAATTAGGTAGGATTGTCGTTATCACTGCCAACTATAATCTGGTAGCAAAAAAATGGCTCTGCTCAATGTCAGGAAACAAATTCTGGAATTCACCAAGAAAGTAAAAAGAATAAAAGAAACTACGGTAAACCCTCCGGCTTTACAATCCTTCCCATCCCACAGTTCATACATATCAACCGGTTATTGAGCTACTTTTCATCTAGTTCAGAAAACTAAAAGATTTGAACAGTGAATTCATAGCAGAGCCTTGCTGCCTAATATCAATAAAAATAATAAAACTGTAACTCTTTGCTAAAATTTTAAAATAATATTCTTCAGATGGTCACTTTAAAATAATCTTTGCAGTTAGGTATGGTGTCATCAATCAAATAAATATAAAATTTTAAGCACATACTTCTCTGGTGTCATCTGCAATTACAAACTTTTTGCATGGCTCCTTTATTTGGTCTTTAAGTTGATTAATATTTTTTTTCACAGTTTTAATGGTAAATGCATCAAGATTGGCACATATCTGGAAAAGAGACAGTTTTCCATATTCAAATACTCTTCTCTTTCAATCAACTCAATGCAGAAATCTTTCTCATGTAAGAAATAAGTAGCACAATTTGCAAAATATAGCATTTTAATATTGTTTTACTGTGGATCTGATTAGCCAACAACATCTATCCTGATAGTATAAAAAGGTGCTTTGAAATTAAGTTGGTGGAAAATTCCAGAAATAAATATATTTATTTTCATTCTTTAAATTCCACTTTCCAGCTGCAAAAACTGATGTGGAGAAAATATAGCAAATTGCAGAGATCAGCAAGAATGCTTATGAGATAACTGTATTACATTCTCGATATCCATGAATCATATTACCACTTTCTTCCACACATAAAAGAGGATACGACAAAGCTAGGAGCAGCTGAAGCCCATGTGCCTGAATTTGAATTGTAGCTAATCCTTAATCCTAGTAATAAATTATATGTTCTAACCAATAATTGTGCTTTTGTCTATATGATTTTTACTGACTTCAACTTAAAGTAAGGGTGTTAGCACCAACATACTTGGTGAATTACTCTGAATTCATTCAGTGCTTGAGATCAACAATAGTACTTTATGTATTGCTCCCATCTGGGGGCAGCTGACAAGAAATAGATCTTTGGAGTCCCTGTTGTGGTGCAACAGTATCGGTGGTGTCTCTGCAGTGCCAGGATGCAGGTTCAGTCCCTGGCCTGTGGGTTAAGGATCCTGCATTGCTGCAATTGTGGTGTAGGTCACAGCTGTGGCTCAGATCTGATCCCTAGTCTGGGAACTCCATAGGCCACAGAGCAGCCAAAAAACAAAACAAAATAACAACAACAAAACAAAACTTAAAGATTCTCATATCTCCATTTTCCCACTTAATTTGAATTACCTGGAATCTGAGAATCACACAGAACAAAAAAGGGCTCAGAAGAAAACACGTAATTCTGATACTCATGGAGTATGTATGAAAATTAGAAGCTTTCTTAGCTTATGAATATTTCTATATCAAGTAGATCATTACGTTTAAGAACAGGAGTATATATTTAAAGGAAGGTATTTAATTTGTCCCAATTTTTTATTACTTATGTTTGCTCTCTATAATTTGGGAGCTATTATTCTATGTCATAGTTATTTATTAAGGCATATTTCTGTTTTGTAGACGAAGGAGTGTGTTTACTTTAACTAAAGCATATAGATTTCACTCAACTGATGATCATGGAATGCCTCTTTCCTGCACTCCATGGTATCTGGACCTAATCTTACCCAAGAAGCATTGGCATTTGCTCTAACTTTGGTTTTTCTGGTTATACAGAAAGTTAATGACTTACTTTTAAAATGTGTTCTTCAGCTTTGGCTTGCTTTGTGGCTCCTCCAACACCTGGTGAGGCTGTTAGTCCCAATATCTGAGGTAAGGGAATCACTGGTTTGTTTTCTTTCTTGAGTTTATTGTTTTTCATTTTCTGTTTCAAATAACGCCTCATGATGTTATTATAGACTGCTTCTTTGTTGGTGTGATGGCATTCGTCGATAATGATGAGAGAAAAGTCTTAAAAAAAATTTTGAATGGTTTATTTGCCCATACTGGCAACATACAGTGAAAAAAGGATCTTTTAGTTGGTAGACCGAGCTGCCTTGGAGATGTATTTTCTTGGGAAGAATACCTATACAAGCACTTTTTACTTTTTAAGGGCAATTGCAACTATCCTAGCCACCCGCAAATATATAAGTTCATGTACACTAATCCCTGCTAGATATTATACTCATTTAATAGATGAGTTTCAGAAAGTTTATAGATCTGAAAAGTGTTATGGTGTGGATCGCAAACCCTGGCTTTCCCCCAAAAACCCTCAGAAACGCAATTTTGTTTTTTAATAAAATATATAATTTTAAGTTGATGAATTTTATTTTCATTCTATCAAATGAAAAACTATTTAAAGAGGAATCATTTTACCTTGTTTTAACTTTGCATTTAATTATTATGACTATATATACTTCTTTCTCTTCCTCTTGCCTAACTTTTCTTTCCGTCCCCCACAGAACAGAAAAAATTGTATTTATTCTCTGGAGAAGAAGGCATATCTAACAGGATCCACCAACATATAAAAAGAACTTATCAATACTTAGAAATACAGAATAAATGCAAAGTCCAGAAAGTGTTTGATTTAATAATGATATTCTTATGCATAATGAAGTGATCTGATTAAAAGCTTCTACAATTTTTTATTTGCTTTCCCAGGGAAGAAGGGTTTTATTGAAAAAACCAATGGAAGACAATCTAAATCATAATTAATTTTTAAATCAACATTTTGAAAACTATTTAAGAAATACAGCTTCTGTTACTACTATTAATATTACTACTAATTCTTTTTCCAAAAATAAACATTTCAACCAACCTGACAACTGTACACCAGGATCTTCTCCTTCTTCTGAGTTTAAAAGGGAGTTTTCAAGGATTTGAGCTGTACTGATAATAACATCACAAGACCTGACAACTTCTGGAAATGTTATTTTCAGTTGGGTATCACCACTTAATCTAGTAACATGATACCATTTCTTCAAAAATGGTTCGAACTCTTCACGGAAGAGCTGTTCAACTAATGGTACCTTTAAAAATACCAAAGTTAAAAACGTGAGAGAGAAATAGCCTTGTCAAACTAGAGCAGTATTAATCAAAGGCCTACTATGTATCAGGCATTAAGAGAGGCATTTACATTATCAGCTAATTAGGTGTAACAGCTTATCCATCATTCCATTCATTCGTCTGTTAATAAGCATTGATTGAATGCCTATTACATGTAGACATTGTGTCTGAGACACAAAGATGTTTAAATTATGGTTAATAACTTTCAGGAACTCATTCTAGCTGAACACACAAATCAAGATGAAACAATACAGGAAGTTCCCATCGTGGCTCAGTGGTTAACGAATCCGACTAGGAACCATGAGGTTGTGGGTTCCATCCCTGGCCTCGCTCAGTGGGTTAACGATCCAGCATTGCCGTGAGCTGTGGTGTAGGTTGCAGAGGCGGCTCGGATCCCGCGTTGCTGTGGCTGTGGAGTACGCCAGTGGATGTAGCTCTGATTAGACCCCTAGCGTGGGAACCTCCACATGCCATGGTTGTGGCCCTAAAATGACAAAAGACAAAAAAAAGAAAAAGATGAAACAATACAAAACATCACAACACAATGTGCCAATTCTCCTATGGAAACACATAGAAAGTGATAGCAAAAAGGAGAAGTGACCACTCAAAAGAAGGGTGTAGAAGGAACTTCAATCTTGTAAACCATGGGTCACTGAAGAGATAAACTGAAACTAAGGCAAATAAGAAATACATTTTGAATACGTAGAACAGGGTCAGACTACAAAGGGCTGTGAACACAAAGCACAGCATTTTAAATTTAGTGTAGCAGTTCACAGCACCCTTGTGACTTTTGCTGTAGAGTAGATTCATTCTTGTGTTTTGGGAGATCAGGCCAGACACAACCTGCTTAAAGAACAAGAGAGAGCAGAGGACAAAAGTGAGGAAGCAAGACATTGCCTAGGAGAATGAATAGAGGTGAAGAGACAGACTGCTAGACTAGCCTTGGTGGCTAAGGAAGAACAAAAAAGCAAACAGCCTTAGCCAAAGAAGTGAAAACTCTTCCAGAGTGTTGTTGAGTGAGAGCACATTGACCTTGAGGTGACTCCACCTGGTTGGTGACTCACAGTAGCTTTCCATTTGCTAACAGGTAAAAATGCAAATATTTGTGAAGACCTTGACTTATAAGACTATCACCCTGGAGGTGATGATCCCGATAGGCCAATTAAAGCCTGAAAGCCTGTTTTTTTTACTGGTAAAACAGAGGTAATTATGGTAACTTTCAAGAGTGGCTGTGTGGTTTTAATGAGATAACATAAAGTGCAGTACAGTAATCATTATTATATTAATACACATCTCTCATTTCCTAGACCATAGATTCCTTAAAGACAGGATCTGCATTGGATTTTTCTTTAAATACCCTCATGGTGCTGAATGATTTAAGAATCTCTGTACTATGGTGTGACATAGAAAGCTGAGGTTCTGCCCATAAAGGGTGAATGAGATCTTCCAAAGAAGTAGCATCTTCTGGTCTATAGAACAAAAAGTCATTGTCACAGGAGGCAATGGGTGTTGAAAATCCTGAGATTCACTTTGGGTGGCGTTGACTTCCTACTGAAGGACACAGAGAGCACCAGATGCAAGCCTAACACGGTTAATTGGGAGGTGTGTGGTCCTCTTGGAGCCTTTTCCTGAGATGTGACAGAGTGCCTGCCGAGACTAATCAAACCCAACTGCTACCCACTTGTGCTGAATCATATGGGGCTGCATTATAGCATCTGAAGGAACCTGAGATTTATCTCTCATGATGTTGAAGCCCTAAATAGGAAATAGAAAGTCTGGGAACACAGGTGGTGTTTTCATTTCTCCCTGCATTTGAAGGTGATAACTTTGGAAAAGATGGAGGAAGGGAGATGAAACTAAATGGTGTTAGAGATAGGATTTCTCCTTCCTAGGAGAGGATCTAGGGTTATAATACCTTGCCATTGGGCCAAATACAATATGCGGGTTATGTTGACTTACTGGGTCAGAGATTTCCTGACTCAGTCAAAAAGAATTAAAGCTGAAATTACTTTAAAATCAAAGAAATGGGATAATAAAATAAACGATTATGACATGGATGGAAGATTTAGTGGAGGGATTTCTAGCCATTCCAAGGGAAAAACAACTGGGAAGCAGATCAAGAATTAGACACATGTCCTTAAATGTCTATGCAACAATGAATGGAATGAATGTGAGTAATTAATCAGGATAATTTAACATTTATTTATTTATTTATTTTATTTACTTTGTCTTTTTTTTTTGCCTTATCTAGGGCCACACGTGCAGCATACGGAGGTTCCCAGGCTAGGGGTCTAACAGGAGCTGTAGCTGCCGGCCTACGCCACAGTCACAGCAACGCGGGATCCTAGCTGCATCTGCAACCTACACCACAGCTCACGGCAACGCTGGATCCTTAACCCACTGAGCAAGGCCAGGGATCGAACCCACAACCTCATGGTTCCTAGTCGGATTCGTTAACCACTGAGCCACGATGGGGACTCCAGGATAATTTAATATTTAAACATGGCCACAAACCTAAGAATTTTGTAAGAATCACCTAGCTCTAATAGTATGAAAGATTCACAACAAGAATATAGCACTGAGAGGATATGGCGTTATTATAAAAAGGAAGGTGTTTGAGAGGCATGCAAAAACATGAGACCTTAAAAGATCAATCAACATGAATGATCTTTGATAGATGAATGGATTAAAAAGATGTGGTACATACATACAATGGAATACTATACTTCCATAAAAAGAAAGACGTATTGCCATTTGCAACAACATGGATACAACCAGAGATTATCATACTAAGTGAAGTATGTCAGAAAGAGAAAAACAAATACCATATGATATCATTTATATGTGGAATCTAAAATATGGCACAAATGAACTATCACAAAACAGAACAGACTTACAGACATGGAGAACAGACTTGTGGTTGCCAAGGGGAGGGGGAATGGAATGAACAGGGAGTTTAGGATTAGTAGGTGCAAAATACTGTATTCAGAATGGAGAAACAACAAGGTCCTACTGTATAGCACAGGGAATATTATTCAATCTCCTGAGATAGACTATGATGGAAAATAATATTTAAAAAGAATACATGTGTGTGCGTGTGTATATATATGTATATGATTGAGTCACTTTGCTGTAAAGCAGAAATTGGTGCAACAATGTAAATAAACTATAATTAAAAAACATGAATGATGTGAAGAAATAAACAAGTATTTGCAGTCAGGCTCAAAAATTAACTGCACAAAAATAAAAGAGGTCTAATTTAACAGATTTTCAAATGAAAAGGAGCCAAGGCTTCTCAGGTTACGGAAAGCTCCAAATGAGTCTGTGGGTGTTAGTATCAGTAACAAGGACAAATCCAGTCCTAGGCCAAGTGTCACATTTCATCTTTCCTGCACTCTGCACTAAGACTACATCTATAGTATCTTGTACAGCTCTGGACACTTCTAACAGGGTCTTAGATAATGTCCAAAAAAGTATGAGTTCTTGGGATGATGAAAAGTCTGGAAACTATGTTATATGAAGAACATGTTAGGGAACTTGGAAATATTTATTCCAGCGAACTAAAAGAAAAATTACTTTACAGTTGCATGATGCTTGCTGCCTTCCCTATGTAAACAGCTGTCATAAAGCAGAATAATTAAGATTTAACTTATTCTGGAGTTCCCGTCATGGTTCAGTGGTTAACGAATCCGACTAGGAACCATGAGGTTGCGGGTTCGATCCCTGGCCTTGCTCAGTGGGTTAAGGATCCGGCGTTGCTGTGAACTGTGGTGTAGGTTGCAGATGCGGCTCAGATCCCATGTTGCTGTGGCTGTGGCGAAGGCCGGCAGCTACAGCTCCTGTTAGACCCCTAGCCTGGGAACCTCCATATGCCGCAGAAGTGCCCCTAGATAAGGCAAAAAGACAAAAAAAAAAAAAGACTTCACTTATTCTGTATAATCACAGAGGAAAGAATTCTAACCAATGAGTGTGGATTCCAGAGAAACAGATTTTGGTGAATACAGGTAGGGCTTTCTGACAATGCCAGCTGTTCAAAGAATGGGATTGAGCTGTCTTGTCGGAGGTGGGACTTCCTTGGTATCTGAAGTTACTCACTCAGCAGAGGTGAGGGAACCACTTGGCAATGGATGAGAACTGGGTCTTGAAAGCCTCTTTCAGTTCTAATAGTCTATCAGATGCTAGGACCCAATAAAGGAGGTTTGGAAGCTGAGGCTGCATGCTTTGGAAGAGATAATATAACCAAGGGAGAGACAGATCAGGAGGGAACAAAAGCTCTTTGGGACAGTAGATAAAGGAAATGAATTTGAGGAAATGGCAGAATGTTTAAAGAGTCAAGAGCATCAGCTTAAATGACTTCGTATCCAGTTAACTTTGTCCTTTTCTCTGCACTTGGCACTTAAGACCCTTCTCAATGGTTAAGGAATGACAATTCCCTGGTTATAAAGGTGAGGAGGAAGGGATGGAAGAAAAAACTAATATTACTGAGTCATTCTAAGGCTTTAGAGAGATAATCTAATTTAAATTTTCAATTTCTGTACAAGATAGTATTATTTAATTCATTTTACAGATAAGGAAACAAGAGTGGGAAAAGTTAATGATTGGTCTAAGGTCAAATTACTGGTAAGTAGGAATAATATTTACACCTAGATTTTTTTTTATTCCAAAAGATAATATCCTTAATAAAGAAAATATGTGAAAAGCTATGGAAAACATCCTAATGTATCACCATCACCACACACACAAAAATTATTTTAATAGTAAGTGTACAAATATATAGGAGCAGTGTTTAGGCTTAGCGTGTACATACAAAATGCACTGGGAGCTACATGATAGAAATCATTAAGATCATGGATTCGGAGTATGATCTGAGTGTTTCTTTAGTACTGAAAAGCAGGTTGCAACTAAAACTTTCAGCATAACAGAAGTAAAAATACACAGGAAAGTTATGCAGTCTATTACTGCATTTTCTGTAAAGGAATAAGAGAGAATTACCATAAGTATTGGAGAAAAAAGACCGTTCCTGGTAATGGAAAAGTGTATTAAATTTTACTCCATAAAACGCTAGAGACTAATACTCTCAATTTACAAATTTATAAATGAATAAACTCTGATTTATCTGAATAAAGTTCAAATAACTAGATTTTGTTTAAAATTAAGGACACACAACTGCTTATGAAGACAGACTTCAAATATCCTAAGATACGAATATTAAAGAAAACCTCAGTTGCACTGACATATATATTTATACACATATAAAATATTTGAAAATTATTTAATTTGATATAAATCAGCCAAAAATTCACTTAGTTTTCTTTTTATGTTCAAACCAAATTTTATATATATAGATACACACACACACACACACACACACACATATATATATATATACACATATATATATATTCTGAATAAAGAGCACTTGCTCCTAGAGTCTCTGGTTGAAGAGACTCTTGAATACAATGCTTAGCCTAGATTCCAGTGATATTTTGAGGGAATTTATGTTCACATGCAACAATAATGTAAATTAGTACCAATTCACCTTAAAGAAAATCTGGGTAAATATACTCTTTTTTTTTCTTTTTTAGGGCCACACCTGAAACACATGGAAGTTCTCTGGCTAGAGGCTGAATCGTAGCTGCAGCTGGCCTACACCACAGCCACAGCAACTGGGGATCCCAGCCATGTCCGTGACCTATGCCACGGTTCATGTCAATCCCAGATCCTTAACCCACTAGGCAGGGCCAGGGATTGAACCCACATCCTCATGGATACTAGTAGGGTTCATTACTGCTGAGCCACAGTGGGAACTCCTGGTAAATATAACTGTTTATACATCAGTTACAGCTATTTGATTTAATGTTCTGGTTAAACAGAAAAAAATCTATTTTAAAGGCTAATAACTTAGATATTACATATAACTGGAAAAGCAAAGATTTAAAATAAATTACTTATTTTGACATTATTCCTAATTAAACTAAATCTGTGTGAATCACTGTTACGAATGTCACTACACAAACGCTTCAGGATAATAAAATGAAAAGAAACCACGTTCCATTGCGTGCTGTTTGAATACCTTATTGACAAGGACTATAACTTTTCCAGGTTCAGAAGCTTCTTTCTTCTTGTCCAAGTGATCCTTGGCAATGTACACGGCAACCCTGGTTTTCCCACTCCCGGTAGGGAGGCATATAATGATATTCTTTCCCTCCAAGGCTGGCTGGGCCACTTCCAGTTGGTAAGGCCTGAGACGCAGCTCTGGCTCCGGGGATGCTCTCTGAGCCACAGTCTCTTCATCTGAAGGGCATTCAAAGGAAGGAAAATAAGACAATGGAGAACAAAATAACCAAGGTGAGGAAGCCTGAAGCTAAACTACATTCCTCCTTGTGGCTTAAACTTCATTTCATGTGTGGTCCAAACCAATCCATTTTCTAATTTCTGTACCAAATGAGTGTTAGCTCTCTGGATTCAACCCAAGTGCTCTGGAAGTGGCCTGGAGGGTGAGGGTAGGGGGCAGAGGGAATGGATTAACAGGATGGAGCAACACAGAGGAGTCTTTTCACAGAGCTGGCAAAGCCAAGGCCGTAGTGCATGACTGGCGTCTGTGGTTGTTAATGCATCAGACTGCCACTTGATCTCTTAGACTTTCCACCAACAAATCAAGAGGAACTGGGAATGTAGGAATTCATTAGTTCTCCTTGTTCTGTACTCCCCCTCACCTTTTACTGCAAAGAATAGTAGAGCTGAGGCTACTTCCCTTCATTTGAAAAACTTTACCCCAAAAAACCAAATACCAAAAAGCATATCTATCTATCTATATCTATCTATCTATCTATCTATCTATCTATCTATCTATCTATCTATCTATCATCATCTATCTTTCCTTCTATCTGTCTATCTCCCTATATCTAAAAATGGCCCAAAAAGTCCCATTTTTGCCATTTCAGGCAACCAGATTTAACTGAAGCCATATTTAGGGAAAAGAAAAATCTCCCAGGCTAGCCTTTAATTTGCAGGTTTGCATTGAAAGATGAAAAACAATTGTTTCAATTGCACTGAAAGACGAAAAACAGTTGGTTTAAACTGAATTGTGACTAATTTTGCCATTTAGTTTTCAACGGGATTTTTATCCCTTCCTTATAGATATGTCTCCATGTATTCATAGTCCCCTGAAACGTAAAGCACAATATATTAAAAAGATTTCCAATTAGCATTGATTTACAAATTTAAGATACTGATAAAATAAGTACAGATATACATTAGTTTTATAAACATGTGAATCAAATCATTACAATGTATCTTGGTTTAAATATATTTTGTTTAGAAGTGACCATATTTAATCTATGTTACCTGGGGCGGGGGGGGGGGGAGATCTAGAAATGTATCACTTAACATGTGGAATGCAGTAAAATCAATATTATATCAATTTAAAAGCCCATCTCATGCTTTATGTACTCACAAGAAAAAAATGAAATGATAGTACTGCTTATCAGTATTTAATAACACATGAAGTAAGTTTTCTTTCTCTTATCAATGATTGCAATAAAACTAAACTAACATAATCCCATTAACTTCAAAAAAGTTGCTGATTGTTCCATTTCAGCGACTGGATGATTCTATTCAACTAGTTTTTAACTCGATGTGATAGCACTATCTGAACAGGTAGGAAAATTCACACCAACTACCACTTAGGAAGAGTCATCTACTAACCTGGCAGGAAATTTGCCTTCTGTATGGATGAGTAAACACAGATGCAATACATTTATGTTATCACTGGCTCATCTGCTGATTCATTTACTAGGATTTTCAGGAAAAACTCATTCAAGATCACCAGCATTTAAAAACATAAATTAAGTTTCCTTGCTTGTTGTGGACTCTATAGCAATCACAATAATTCATCTTTTATTAAATTTATGTGAGATTCAAGTTGATTTAAGAAATCATTATTTATCTGTTAAGTGGCATTTTAGGTTATCAAAATTCTAATATTCTACCCACATTATGAGCATTTGCCACCTACCTTTTCTAAAAGAGACAGAATATTTGCAAAGGAGGATTTTTAAATTCTGTTTGACAACAAGATCCAGGAATTTACTTTTGCTAAACTGCTGTTTGAGGTAGGAAATTTATTAAAAGATATTAGAAAATTCTTTGTTTCATTTCACTCTAGGTACATTTTTGCATAGATTTTTTAAAGATAATAAAATGTTGCTTCCCTAATAATAGCTGCATCTTCTGTTTTAATAACCATTGTCCCTTTTTGTTTTTCACACTTAGCTCTACATCTTTGGATAACAAAAATTCAAAAGAGAAACTTAGAGAAATTTTCTAAATCTCTTTTCCAGGAATCTAAAATGAATTCAAATGAGTAAAACATCAATATCACTTATGTATACTGGATATGTGTTGCCCTGATAAACTTAAGAGTTAAGTTGTTAAAAGGACTATCATGTTCAAAATTTAATTCTAGAACCAAACTCAAGATGCTTACTGTTACTTATCTAATCATGTACCACTAATTCACTCTGAAGTAAACATTTACCTGATGCCTAGGACATGCTAGTCATTCCCAAGAACACAAGGACATCAGAGGCTAAGGCACTGTCACCACTCTACTGTCACCACTGAAAATATCAAGCTATTAGAAAGATAGCTCAATATCTTCCATATTTTTGAGTCCAGTCTAAGAAACTTGATGGGTAGTCCAAAGTTTAAAAGAGAGGTACAGAATGAATATGGAAAAAAACTAGAGTTGGATTCATTGTGAGAATAGCATCCAAAGAAAAGGAGCTGGGTAAGTGCTAAATATTCAGCCCGATTCTTGCCTCATCACATCCTCTGACACAGGGAGGGAAGAATATATCCACATAAGAAATGAAAAGAGAATTTTCTCTTCTCTGTCACCAGAAGGAGATAATTGGGCTGGTGTCAAGGAGCCAGGAGCCAATTTCCTTTATGAAAGAAATGTTTGGGTTTTGTTTGTTTGCTGTTTGTTTCTTTTTGGCTCTCTTTGAAAACAAAAATCAATTAAATGAAATAGCAAAAACGATATTTAAAATCTGCAAGGCTTTGAGTAACTCTATGCCTTTCTTCTACAACAAATATTGATTGAAGACCTTTAAATTACACTATGCCATATAAATGGTCAAAAAATGAAACCAAATAGGGCTTAAATAATAACATTCTATTGGAACTACACCATGTGGCAAATTTCATTCTCACATTGATTTTGACAGCTGAGTTATTCTTGGAGAGAAAAGGTCTGTCACTGCATGTGTTTGAAATCGACAAAATATTCCTTTACCTATAGTATGTAACCTCAGAAAAATATGCCCTTCCAGCTGGACAATTATTAATAGATATTACCTTGAAATAGTAAGGAAACACTTTCTACATATCAGGCCAATGTGTATTGCCAAAAATATTGCCACTTTGTGAGAACCTGCATACCTCTCTGAGAATGAGAAACAAACGAACCTCCCATAGTATCATTAGAATATTTAAACTCTAAAAGTACCACTAATTATGTTTTAGTTTGGCATAATAATAATTCTACAAAGGAACATAATGTCACGGTATTGGGTCACATCCTTGCTCTGCATGGACCATTATGGAACTTTTGAAGGTGGACAAAGGACATGTGGAGACAAATATCTTTGCTGTCAACCTCAGAGATTAAAACATAACTGTAATCCTTTCAGTGATTCAATATGTATTTAACAATTTGCAATTTATCTGTTTTTGAATTGATTTCTACTTCAGTCTATACCAAACACCTGAGGGAAAGGAATTTCATAATTTTATAATTTCAGAATTTTGCTACCCATTAGGCAATTTTATACTCACTAGTCTGTTCCTAAACACTAACCATCCAGAATTTCAATGAGTGCCCTCGAAAAATGTGTTTGTCTTCAAATGCATTTGCCTTTAAAAATGTATTTGCTTTTTAAAAATAGGTTACAGTCAGATTTATCACGTCTTTCATGCCACATAGAAGATTGAAAATCAGTAAATAGTTACATTTGCTAACAGCCCTAAATAGACAAAATGCCCTGTTCATAGAGGATATTCATTAAATATTTATTAAATGAAGGAATATGGTCAAAAAGCCCTTACTTAGACAAACAAAAATTAAGATGAGGTCCAGAAGCTTAAAGCAACCATAAAGAAGTTAAATATTAGCTAGAGTATATTTTGAGTTCTAGCATCAGTAACATTAAATAAAAATGTCAATTATTAAATTTAACAATTGATAACAAACATAGAAAAAAAACAAATACAATCTGCAGAAATATGCACATGGTAAAAATTTAATAAACAATGACTAAATTGAACAGAAACTTAATTAACCACTTTTAACTAACATCAAAGGTATGATCAACAATTAATGAATCAGGTTTCCCCAAACCAACTGTTCTAAGGGATTCAAGAGTGTTATTAAGGGGAAAGGACTTTTAAATAAAAGAGGTGGTACACTCCAGTTGAGAAAACTTTTAGGACCGATGACCATTTTCATGTAAACTGTTTTGCTCCTTTAGGCCTATAGTCGATGTAAATTTCTGTAATTCTTCTGACAATGAGGGGTAATCTGAAGTACACAATATTTTCTAATTATTTTTCTACAACTCAATCACAGAACAAAAGAAGAATAAAGTAATTTGTTTCTTAATTTGTCATTCTGCTGCTGCTTCTCAGCTGGCCACATTGCAAAACATTATTTTTGTTTGTGCTAATTTTTTATTTAATTGTAAAATATTTCAAACATACAAATATTAAAAAGGTGTGTAACAGACATCCAAGGACCCATCACCCCTTCTTCAAAGATGTTAACATTTTAGCTCAGTAGTAATAATGGAGATGCACGTTCAAAGAATAGAAAGAAGATATTTGAAATCAAACTGACAAAAGTTTGGAAACCTGATAACAGGAAGTCTTGCTAAAATGTGGGAACTGGGAAGAGGAACTCTCATTTATAGCTGGTGGGATATTCAACTGATATGAAGAGCCATGTGGGAAACACCTAGTGAATTTCTCATCTAGTGACGAAAATATTTTGCAAACTCGAGTAAATATACAAATTGAAACTCGTATAACTATATGTGTAAATTCTAATCCTTATTTCTAGAAGGACACATTATATGCCATTAGCTACAGCATCATACATTATCGACAGTATTTTGTTTTTACTTATACTGCATTTTAATTTAAAAAATAGGATTTGGAAATAAGTGCACAAAATTGAGTACATAATTTGAAAACAGTCAGATTAATTGAAACAGATTGCATAAATAAAATGGATTACATGGTTCTATGGAATGTGGCATATGCCAGACCAAAAAGCTATATACTGGATCAAAATTAGAGAGCTTGATTTCAAAGACTTTTGTAAGTTGTACTTTTCAAGAAAGTGAGTGGCAAAGTTCCAAAACTACTTCAACTGTAGAAAAGAATTGCTTTAATTGCATAAATACATTAGGGAGGGTATGAACAGCCCCCATGCTTTCCACTATATGGTGTCTTATTTCACACTTTTTAAGGTTTACACAACAGTTAGGCAGTACCTGAATCACTTCCCATGGTGCCTGAATCACTGCCCATGTTGCTGTTATGTCCAAGACTTTCATCTAAGCAGCTGACACTTCCTTCTGCCAAACTTGTGTCTGATTCTGCAAAGGAAAACATTTTAAAATATTTTAAAAATATTTCTGAGAATAAACGTATTTTAACTGCACACCTCTACAGCACACAGTACATACAGTTCAATGCAAGTGGAGAAAGCACACCCAGACAATTACGAATAAAAGGTAAGAGTTTCTGGCAAGCGACATTTAAAAACTCCACTATGGATGAGCAGCTGTCAGGGACTGAATCAAATACATATATCCACCTACTTAAAGTACCATACATCTAGTAGGAGAGCTCATGCAAATTTGTATGATTTTTGTCATGCCCTTATGGGTAAATTTTATCCAAAAAAAGAGAACAATGCTTGATCATGTCATTTAAACGAAAAAAGTATTATGCTGAACCCCCTGAGTCCTTTTCATATAAAATGGTAGAGAATTAATAAATTATAGAACAAATGGATGAATAAATGAAGCACATGGTTCTACTAATGGGTTATGAAAATAGCTGTTCAGTGATAAACATAACTATAAAATCTCATGAAGAATTTACTCAGAAAGAATATCATGAAAGCCTAGAATTGCAGTGGTATGAAGCTTATGTGAGGTTGGAATTATTCTTTTTTTCTTTATGATAATTAACTAAGCTTCCATCAAAGAGCTACAATTAATATGAGTGGCCAGGGTAATCTTTCACTTATTAATCCTGTTTTTCTCTTTTTCTACTCAGTATCAACTCTTTTTGAAAGCTTTCCTTCCCTCGAGGGAAGACTTCCTTCCTTACAGTTCATTTCCAAGGATCTGTGCAATCCCATCCACAAGGATCAGACCCATTGCTAAACTGGTAAAAACAAATGAAAGATGATTACAGATGCTGGTTTTGGAATCAGAAAAACTTGTGAAATTTGCTGTTGGCAATGCTCTTCCTTCCCCTTCTTCAAAACAGGGTTAGAAGAGTTACACACTATTACGTATAAAATAAGCTTTGGGGATATATTGTACAACACGGGGAAAATAGCCAATATTTTATAAAAACTATAAATGGCGTATAACTTTTAAAAGTTGTGAATCACTTCATTGTACACCTGTAACCTGATATACAATATTATATATCAGCCATACTTCAATAGAAAATACATAAAACAAAAAAAATGGGGCCAGCCCAATTTACCCCACAGGAATTGATAACCATTAAGTAATATCAGGTATAACAAGCTCTTTGCGCTGAAGTTTAATTGCTGGTTATTGGAAAATAAAGTAATATTCAAGTAGCTGGTATATAACTAGAGCAAGAATGTAATTTAATAATGTCTTTACAATTAGTGATGTTTTATAATATTTATACTTGTGAGATAATTATTTCATGCTAAAGCTCCCAAATGCACTAAATAAATTTTATTAAAGTAAACTATGTGAAACTAGTCTGAGTGTCACATATTTAGGCTGGAAATAGAAATGGGTGAAAAACATATATAATATGTTAACAAAAAAACTTCTCTGGAAAGGGACAAAATACAACTCCGTAAAATGTATCCTCTTTTCCTTTAGCTGGTTATGTATTTCTTTTTTGCAGTCAGCTGTGTTGAGGTATAATTTACATGCCATAAAAAAATCACTCTTTTCAGGTGTACAGTTTGATGAGATTGACAAATGTGCACAGTTTCGTAGCCAGTATCACAACCAAAATTTTTCTGTTATCTCAAAATCCCGTTAAGCCCTTTGGCTGTCACTGTCCTGTTGTCTCCTGTCAGTCACTGAGTGTCCGTCCCTGCAGTTTTGCCTTTTCCAGGATGTCATGTTAATGAATTCATGTAGTACGTAGCCTTTATGTGTGGATTCGTTAACATGAGACATTCACGATGCATTCATGTTGCTGTATAAATCAGTAATCTGTTCCTTTTTATTGCCGCCTAGTATTCCATTGAACATCTGCGATGTGTGTCTGCGACATCTCCCTCCCAACTCGGGTAAGTCCAGTCAGAACTAGAATAGAATTACAGTCAATGCCAATTAAATATGTAAGATAGCTTTTTTAAAAGTTAAAAGAAAGCTGATAAGAAATTTGTAAAAAAAAAAAATTCTCAATGGACTTGCATACTGTTTGAGTATATTAGCACAACACAAATATACTCATGTGAAAATACTGTGCTTATCAGTTGTCGTAGATTAGCTCTGAAACTCAGATTTGAGGAATCCCTTATGATCACACGGGAAAACCTGTATATCTCACTGAGAGATTTTAAATATGGCACTTTGCAATTCCCAGAGGTATGCCTTGTTAGAAGCTCAGAGGCGAGTGTAGGATAGAACTGTCAAGTAGAAGAGTGTTCTGGGCAGATGTACTGATGAAATGAGAATATGAGTTGTAAGGAAAAGGCAAGGTGTAAAATGAAATGGGGAAAATGTCATTGAGAAGATAATTCTAGATCCTTAAAGACAGCATGAGATTTTTGAGGCAAGAAGTGAATTTTGACATGCTTTTCACTTGTTGTTTTAAATGTGGGATAGAGAACTAAAAACAATGCCAAAAATGCTGAAAAATACTAACAAATATTATCTCGACTCTTAACACTGTATCTACTGTATCCTTAAGTTTCCCCCTAAGTATAATCCAATCCAAATGGAAATTATACTTGCTTTTCACTTTCTTTTCTTTTTTGCCCTTTTTTTTTTTTTTAAGGGCCACATGTGAGGTATATGGAAGTTCCTAGGCTAGGGGTCAAATCAGAACTTCAGCTGCTGGCCTACACCACAGCCACAGCAATGTGGGATCTGGACCACGTCTCTGATCTACACCACAGCTCAGGGCAATGCCAGATTGTTAACCCACTGAGCAGGGCCAGGACTAGAACCTGTGTCCTCATGGATACTAGTTGGGTTCGTTATTGCTAAGCTACAACGGGAACTCTTCATTTTATTTTCTAATCACTATCAGCTAAACCATTATCTCAAACTTCCTCCATGTACATATAAAGTCAAGATTTTCCCCAAGCTTTGTTCCACCATACATAAGGTTTGGGGGAGCTACTTAATGCAATGTGCATGAACAATTTATGAATATTAAAGAAAGTTACCACCAAAATAGGGTATTATTAAGTTCATTATCTAGATTATTTTGATTTAACAAATTTGCAGTGTATCAAAGGAGTTCACTTAGCTGAGTGCTTTCACAGATGTAATGTAAATTATATTTTAAGCCCTAAACATCCTATGTGGTAGATACCCATTTTCACCTCAATTTCATAGGTGAGAAACCAGGCCTAACAGAGGTTAAATGATTTATCCAGGTCACACAGCTAGAATGGGGCAGAGCTGGGAGGTTCACTTTCTGACTATAAGTCTGGTATTTCAGTGCTTTTTGCCTAACGCCAAGAATGGCTGATGATCTGTTGTGGAGCTTTGTAAACAAGCAGACAATATTGTATTCATTGTGTTACATGAAAAGAAAAGTTTTTTTCTTTGCTTTTAAAGCATATGGATATATTCATTGTAATGTCAAATTTTCTATCAATTTGAAGCAGCTTATCTCTCTTGAGAAAAAAAATATTAGAGAGTGTTTTATTTTGCAAACTTACATTACTGATTTCATCAATAGGCTTTCTTTTACTTTACTTTTAAACATCATGTTAATTTTTAAACTTTTTCTACACACAAATAGGAACATTTCTATCTTGTTGAATCAAATGAATCGAAATAATTCTGCTAGAGAGCACTATGAAAATGAAAGTGAATATGGAGAGATCTATTTGTCATTTTAAGAATATACGTCTCAAGTTTCTCAATACAAAAATAATTTTGTTCCCTCGGCAACAAATTCTTATACATTCGATATATTTTTTGATTTCATAGAAAAAGAAGTAAATAAAATAACTCTAATAATTAAATAAAATATATTGCATTTCCCACAACATTGAGAATACTTTCCCCAGAGACTTTCGTCCTGTATTCACCTAAAAAAATTGTAGTATACACACACACACACACACACACACACACACCGAAAAGCCATATCGAAAAAGTGTTATGTGATAATAAAATTAAGCCAACCAACCTATTGAGTTTATAAGCCAAAAATTCCTACAATTGATTATATGGGCTTATTGCGTTTCATTCTTTGAACTTTTCCTAGCATGTCTATTTGGACTTATGTATTAATGAATAAAGTCATGTCTATGATTTTAAAACTGATCGGATAAATAGTCAACTGGAGACTGGGCATTGCCATGAAAATAACATGTGCTCTGGAGTGAAACAGATCAGTCTCCAGCTCGGAGTTCAGCCACTGCTAAGAAGTAACTTAAGCTTTTAACATTTTAAAAATACAGATAGTAGTTTCTACTTTCTTCTTTATTGTGAAAATGATTGTGTTAGATCAAGGAAAGAAATCAAATTCTCAGGAAGTTGTTGTTTAAATGAGCTTTGAATATTAGAGTTAGATTACATAATAAGCTAACTTTTAGACAGGTGTCATTTCCTCTAGGGAAAATATCAGAGCTAGCTACGAAATGGTTTAGAAAATGCTTGTAATTTCTATCAGTTAAAGAAAAGAGGTCATTCCTAGCAAACTCTGTTGAAATGAAGGAAAATGACATTCATCTAATTAAAATGTAGGATTTCCTGTAACAATTTTGTAAACAACACAATGAAAACATATTTGCTTCCAATAATAGTGTCTAAGACCAGTCCATAAGCCATGAGGGAAAAAAAACTGCCTCATGTTACAATCACATATTGAATAGTTTACTAATAAGGCAAAAATATTAACTTGAACCTGAGAAATTTCATATTAACATCCTCTGGAATTTTAAATACTTTAAAATATTTTTTAAACCGTATAGAAGCCCAAAAAATTAACGTTAAAAATCTCAAATGGAAAAAAATTTCCTCCTTGGAGGCTTTTTTAGATCTATTTCAATGTAAAGTGTGCCCTCTGCTGGAAAAATGCTATTGTAACAATTAGTTGTTAAATACATTACTTACTCAAACTAAGAACTAATAAGCTTCTTTAGGTAAAATATAAATAGGTTCTTATTTCTATCCCTACCAGTTAGTGTCCCTCCTATTTTCATCCTAGATTCTCACTCCACAGAATATTTCTCCTGGCCTTACGGGTCATCCTCTTTGCCTGGAAAGTGGTTTTGCATTACAGTAGGAAGGGAAGGGAACTACTTTCCTACTGAGAAAGAAGAACTCCATCAGATCTGCTCTCTTAAGAGGTAGTGCTTACGGGGTCTGCAGTAGTCTAATTTCACCTGCCAAGTAACTGTACGTTTATCTAGTTCTTACCTCGTGATGCGTATTAGCTTCACTTCTTGAACAGTCCCTACCTTCCCTCTAGTTGCATAATCCCTACAGTCTGGAACATCGAAGAGCATCCCCAAAACTTCAGACACATGTGCACGGATGGACACACACACACACACACACACACTCATGGGCTTCTTAAGGTTGCTTACTGTCATACTACTAATAATACGTATTTCCTTTTCTTTCGAAATAATTTTTTTTGAGAGGGGATAGATGACTTTTATTTTCAGCTCTATGTATATGGATTTGTGCGTGTGTGTGCACATACACACACACACACACACACACACACGCTCACATTTTGGTCTGTCAGATTCTGCTCACTGTGCCAGGGAACATGTGTTCCCGCAGAATGGAGAGAAGCCACCTCCACCCACCTTGCATATTCTCTCCTGGATCCAAGCTTCTAGGAAATGAGTTCCCCAAAGAGAAAAAAAAAAAAAATCTCCTAGAGCCACAGGCCCACATGGCTATCCACGGAGCTCCTCTGCTCCTGTTTATAGAATTCACACTGCCAAAATGTTTCAGCCAGAATTAAATTTGAATTGTGTATATTGATGTTGGCTTAAATCATATTATTTATGCCCCCTTTAGACTTTGGACTTGAGTCTCAAATGAAAAGTTAGTCTCAAACCCTCAAGTACAGGGTTGTAGGATAACCAGACCTGTTAGAGTGACCCATTCATTCACTGCTAGTCAGTAACAAAGACAGAAAGTTCGAGAGCAAGGTCAGTTATGAGTGATCAGCCGGATGACTACATGGGAATTAAATCTTGACAATAACAATGCAAAGACAGAAGGTGATCAATTGGAAACCTCTTTGGCTGATAGGCATCCTTCAGAAACAGCTATTCAAGCTTAGCACACCTGAGCAAAGTATGGTGAGAGATACGTTTAAAGATATCCTGGTGAATGTTCAATGGTAGCTTTTGGGGAGAAAAAAAGAGACACTTTAGAAGGGTTTGCCAGTATTGATGGTTTTCATATTCCCACCATGACTGATTTCAAGCTTCTGGCACGATGTCACGGAGTGCAGCTGGGAAGAGATGTGTACACTGGTCTCTTATAAGCCAGAAGGAGCCAGTTTCAGCACCTTGATGGATATGGTCCTCTAAGGACTTTCTGCCAAATACCATCTTAAATCATCAGAAATGCTTTGGGCTAAGATTAACTGTCTGAACAATGAATAGTAAACTTTTAAGAGCATTTTTCTATTTTGCCTTAAGACAAGCATTTGTAAAAATCATAAAGAAATCCACTAACTCATTGATCTTAGAAATCTTATATCCCTTCACTCTTCTCCATCAATGCATACCCCTAATTCAACTGTTCCCCTCCCTACATTTTTGGGGTTTTGGGGGGCTGGCTACAACCAGCTCATGTGGAAGTTCCCAAGCCAGGGAGCAAACCTATGCCACAGCAGTGACCTGAGCCCCAGCAGTGACACCACCAGATTCTTAATCCACTGAACCACCAGGAAACTCCCCCTGCCCATATTTTTAATATAATTTTGCTATGTTTAGTGCAGGTGAATTTTGATATATTACAGGATGAATTTTTTTATAGGCTTTTTTTTCCCCTGTAGGGCCACACCTGCAGCACATGGAATTACCCAGGCTAGGGGTCAAATAGGAGCTGCAGCTGCCCGCCGCCACCACAGCCATACCAATTCCATGATCCCAGACAGGTCTACGACCTACCCTGCAGCTCATAACAAGGCTGGATGCTTAACCCACTGAGTGGGAACAGGGATCGAAGCCACTTCCTCATGGGTTCAGTTCTGCTGAGCTACAACAGGATATTCTAGACTTCATTTTTTAGCAGTTTTAGGTTTGCAGCCAAACTGAGTGGAAGGTAGAGAAATTACCCATATCCCCTCTGCTCCCACATATGCATAGCCTCCCCCGTTATCATCACACACACACACACACACACACACACACACACCACATTCTGAACTTTCCTATACTTGCGCTTTCACTCAGTGTCCATGTAACCGGAAGTGCTGGCTGCCACTTCCGTTTACCAATCCAGCACAGAACCTTTAAGGTGCAGGTAAAACATTTCACGTTTCCCTCAGTGGTAAGCTTTCTCTAAGTCTTCCTTCTTTCACAAGGCTTCTCTCCTATCCTTTAATACTTTCGCTTTAGCTAGAGATAGATCACTGTCTCTCTTTGGGGGCACGAAACTTGTTTTCTTGAACTAGATTATAAACCCTCTGAGACTGGAGGCAATTACCCCAGTGCTTGGTTCTCTCAGAACAGAACCTGACCAATTCATTCTCGGTTTCTAGTCCTCATTTACACGACAAAATAGAGAAATTAAGGTCTAACGATAGAATTAAAATCACTGCCTTTGCTAAAACTCTGCTTAAAAACCTTTAGGTTTGTCTTAAAAAGATGTCATGAAAATAAATCCAGCATGTATTAGCTGTATAGTAGGGGGGTTTCTTCCTGTCAAAATACTTACGTTCTCATTCATGAGACATGAACACTAACCCTCCTAGAACTATTATGAAATTGGAGGTCATATAACTAACCTGGATGGCTCTTGGTGGGTTTCAAATAAAATATAAAACAGTGTTACCCTTTAACATACACCAGTGTCAGCATCTGCAACAGCAACTCTCTCTCTCTCTCTTTCTGAGCACAAATAAATATTTGCCTTTTGGATTGCCTTAGTAGTATGTCTAGTTCCCAATAATTAATGTGACTAAATTTATAAAAATATAGATATAAAGTGTTATCTTAATTCAGAGCAATCCTGTAATAGTACGGGTGATCTCTCACAGTATTATTGCAGACTGCTGTATCAATTATCTTTCCACTAAGCTCCCAAGTGCTATGTATTTCTAGAGATTCTAAAAATCTCTAAATTTCTAGAGGTTAGTACTATAGAACATTATTCTGGTCCTCAAGTGCAAGGATAAATTTTGTGACATTTTTACAGAGATTAGTATAGACCAAATCTAAGATTGGACTTTGGTCTATAAAAAGGCAAAACAAAACAACAACAAAAAAGGGCTCTAACAGATTGGGCCAGAAAGAAGGAGGCTGTTTCATAAAGGTCAATTTTTAAACCCCTCCTACAGAACATGATCTATGCAAAATATATCCACAATATATTCCAAAGCATAATGTCACCGGATAAACCTAAGGAGTGGAACATATGGGGGAATATGAAAAAGAAGGTATTAAAGTCTGAAAACAAGCAGGTTGGTAAGCTCATTAGCTGGGGTGGAATTTTAAAATCTTCACGTGAACGAATATATAAATCAAAATATACACATGCATTCACAGTCATGCGCACTGTGTATTCACACATGGCACACTGCACTGTTACATTGTAACAGTCCACCCTGCAACAGCTACATTCCATTCTCTTTATAAATGTAAAAGCACCCTCTGCTGGCCAATCTGCAGTACTTGCATTTTCTAGTTTCACAACAGGGAGATCCAACAAAGAATGATAAAAGTTTGTAGGATTTTCTGAGGAACTCTGCATAAAAGTAAGTTCATTACAGTATTGACACAGTAAATTGTATTATTCATTTTGAACCTCATTGCCTTTTTATTAATAATAAAAAGGTCAGTGTGAAATAACTACTCACTTTTTTTTTTTAACAAAACAACAATAGCAGGCAATTAAAAATGATTGTGGAGCTCCTGTGGTGGCTCAGGTAAGGGACCCAATATTGTCTCTGTGATGATGCGAGTTTGAACTCCAGCCTGGTTCAGTGGGTTAAAGATCTGGCATTGCCACATGCTATGGTGTAGGACGCAGCTGCAATTCCACTTCTACCCCTGGCCCAGGAACTAACTTCCATATGCCACAAGTGTGATGATTAAAAAAGAAAAAGAAAAGATTGGACAACCAATTTTATTTTACTGTATGCCTATAGAATTAACATAAACTGGATAACTGTGTATTTGTTATAATTAAAATATTTTAATAGAAGAAAATGAATGTGGGCTTGTGTCCTCTGATTTCATCTAGGAATGTGTGGTCCAGAAAAACACAAAAGTCTTCCAATATTTTCTCTTTAGAAAATGATAAGTAACTTCAGAAAGCAGGACTATTACATCCAAAGTTAAAATTCTATGAAAAATCTGAGAACTACTTAAATATCCTTTAGGAATTATTGTATTGATGTGAAAAAAGACAAATTAAAAAAATTAGTATATCTTAATTATTCACCGCATTTTAACAGGAAGCTGTTGGAAATAGGAAGGAGAAATTTTGACCCTCCACTGTGGAGACATGACAAAATCACTCTCCAGAATTACCCACTAGGGAATTCTGAGTTATCACTCCCAGGCTGAAGGAGAGACATGATTAAAACTGATTTCAGGGTGGGCCACTGTCACTAATGCTAGTGTGTCTTACCTGTCAGTGTTAAGAAGTAAAAAGGGCTAAATATAATATATGAAGGGTCTTTGCATTAAGACTATAAATTAACTTACTGCTATGCATTGAAAAAATATTTTAGAAACTGGTTCAGAAATAAAAATTAGAGAAGTCTTAATTTAAAATTGGAAATAATTCAAGTCCTATTTTTGCTTTCTGCATATGAAAATTCACATTTATAGAATATGTGTAGCTTAGGTAATAAGTTTCTTTCAGTGCTGCTTTGGTAACTAACTGTATTTGAAATCTTAACCCAATATACTGAAATTCAAAATAAAAAGTACACATGTCAATAGCAATAAGATACACAAAAGTAAATTATGCAAATGAATATTAGAGATTATTGAATATTTTCACATTTATTTTGATTGTTAATTCTGTCAAAATATGCCACCATAGGCAAAATAACTCTCCAGTTAATTTTGCAACAAAAATTTCAGTCAAAAGAACTCCAATAACCTTTGGGCTAATGGTGCTTTACAAGGCATTTACGTCAGTAATTCTTAGTTCTGAAGAGCAATAAGAAAATAAAGGAATACTTGGGAAAATCTACAACATCTAACAGCAGCAGGGTCAAAGGCCTGAAGCAAAGGTACTCCGTTTCCATAAATCAGCTACTGCTCTGGAAAGGGCCAGAACGGACTGGACAAACCTGTTCCAAATCTACATCAGAAGTCCAGACAGCACACGAGTCTTACGGACTAGAAGACTGTTAGAATCTATGAACTGGATGGAGTCCTCAGATTACTGTACGGTTTGTTGTACTCCCACATGTTCTCGGATGAGTATACATTTTAATAGTCTGCACTTCTCTTCTACAGCACCTACTGGGCGGCTATACAGTTCTGTTTGCTGGGGACACCCATCAGCTGCAAGCTCCATGGGGCAGAAGCTACTTCTATTTTGTTCCACCACAATATTTACAGTGCTGGGCACTGAACAGTGCATGCCTGGCACATGATGGGAGTTTAATAAATATTTGTTAAGTCAAATATTTACTTCCTTCACTTCCTTCCTAAGTTTAAGAAAGGGAGGGAGAGGGGAGAGCGGGGACCCCACAAGGGAAAAACAAACCTCTTTCTGTCCCTTAAGGCAATTATTAGGATTATTTCACATTATGCAACATTACGTTTTATATTAAATAGTAAGAAAATAATTTTTTTTAAGTTTCACACTTAATTTGTCCTCATGAGGCTCAGATTAGATCCAAAGATAAATAAACTACAAGCTGACAAGATGCATTCATTAGGCTGGCAACCTTTGATGAAAAGCCAGATCACCTTCCAGCCTCATGCCTGTCTTAAGTTCTTCCTTGTGTGAATTTAGAAACTAGCCAGTACCCCCACAGAAAATGTGAAAGATCCACTTTCAGAGAGTAGTTTTAGCATTCCTATACGATCGTGATTTCTGAAAGAAAGAAAGCACAGCTGCTCAAATGGAAAATAAAACGGTCCTTTTAGAATTCAGGTTTAAAGCTCTGCTATAAGTTAAACCTCGCTACTTGAAGTGCAGTCCAAGACAAGCAGTAACAGTATCACGTGGGAGAAACTGAGAAAGGCAGAAGTATTCCACTAAAAAAACAAATACCTTAAACAAGGCTTATCAACAGGCAAACTATAAAAAATATTGGTACTATTTATGACCAAAAAAATTGCTATCTTATATATTTAGCTAGTTCACATAAACCAGCAAGAATACAAACACCTTAATAGAAAAATAGGAAGTTAGAAATAACAACAAAAATAATGAACTTGTAAAAACATTTTCAGTAGAAATTTAAAAATTCAAATTCAAGTAGCAAAACACTAAATTGGCAAAATTTAAAAATAATACTGCCCACTCTTATAGAAGACACTTCAGGGCAGTAAGTACTCTTCTGTACTGTGTTAGAAGACATGGAATTTGGTACAAGTTCCGGGAGTGAAATAGGAGAATGTTTTAAAATTGTAGAAATCATCTGCTGCAGAAATTTCAATTATGTATTATGTTCTTAAGAATTAAACTGAGACAGGGCATTCCCATCGTGGCTCAGCAGAAACAAATCTGACTAGTATCCATGAGGACACAGGTTCGATCCCTGGCTTCCCTCAGTAGGTTAAGGATCTGGTGCTGCCATGAGCTGTGGCAGAGGTCGCAGATGTGGCTTGGATCCCACGTTGCTGTGGCTATGGTGTAGGCTGGCAGCTGCAGCTTTGATTCAACCTCTAGCATGGGAACCTCCATAGGCCATGGGTGTGGCCCTAAAAAAAACCACACACACATACACAAAAAAAAGAATTAAACCAAGACATAAATACAAAGAGAGTTATTGTGGCATCATTCATGGTGTAGAAATTTGCAAACATCCTAAATGCTCAACAGTTGATTAAGTAAGTATAAAGCATCCAATGATGGGATTACTATTCAACTAAGAACCTTGCTGTACAAGAATATTTAATGAATACAGGAGAAATGCCATTATGTATAAGCATCCAAGTATGTAAAGAAATGGGATGGACAGATACCCAAATGCAAAGTGTAATCTGTCTTCATGTGAAAGTACGAGTGACTTTTTGTATGTTTCCCAAATTTCCTGCAATGCAGCTGTATTACTGTTTTACATGGAAAATAATATGTTTTGCAGTAGTATGATGGGATCAGCTCATACTGGCCCACAAGAGCCAATTATTGAATTTTCTGGAATTTTATGAGCCAGTTGTTAATGTAAAGCATGAGCATTTTTACAAGTTAAATTATACATTGACTTACTACATAAATCGTATTAAAACAAACATAATGAATACATAAAACTCATCATTTTCTAGTCATTTTACTAGATTTGACCATTATCAATGATGTTGAGGCTATTTAAGCCTATTGCCTCTGTATAGTGGAAATGACACATAACAGGGTCCCACTGCACATCTACTCCAAACTTAGTGTTTAGGGACATTATGTGGGAGCTTGGAAGCAGCCTTAGTGGGAGTATTTACACCGTGAAGATTGGCTTACGCTACAAATCAGGTCTTTTTTCTTTTACGCAGAGAGCCACTACCAGCACAGCATAGACTTCAAGTAACAATTACTAGTGAAACTAGAATGTGGCCATTTGGAGGACAGAGGAGAGGACAGAAGGATTCTTCTACTAGGAACAAACTAGGGAGGGGAAATAGTTAAACTAGTTTGATTCTTTCTGGGCTGTTTCATATCAAAAAGGTGGACATGGTGGTATCCAGTACGCAGACCAGTTAGATTCTGAAATTTGAGCCAACTCTTATTTAGCCATTCATCTTCCTTTCTACACCCTTGCTTTTGGTCTCTATAAGCCAGCTGAACTTCTCTGAGACACCCTGTCTGTCAAAGACAGAAAAGATAGTGGCTTTATTTAATTCTCCAACTCTGGATGAGTCAAACTAACTTAGGTACTTGAAAGTACTTGGAAAACCATGGAATGTAGGACATGCTTATGATATTTATCACATTACAAAGTCCATGGATATCTTATAAAGTAAAATTAGAACCCATTGTGTTCAGGGAGTTTCCATTGTGGCTCAGCAGGTTATGAACCCAGCTAGTATCCATGAGGCTGTGCATTCGATGCCTGGCCTCACTCAATGGGTTAAGGATCTGGTCTTGCCACAAGCTGCAGCATAGGTCCCAGATGCAGCTCAGATCGCACATTACTGTGGCTGTGGCCTAGTCTGTAGGGTGGCAGCTGCAGCTCTGATTGGACTCCTAGGCCAAGAACTTCCATATGCTGTGGGTGCGGCCTAAAAAAGCAAAAAAACAAACCAAAACAAAACAAAATAAAAAAAACCCCAGCGTGTTCACATTCATAACATATTAATATCACATTAATTTTGAAACCGTTTTTAAGCCACAATGAGGAATTATTTGCATTTACTTTCCCCCAGAAATGCTATTTTATTTAAAAATGCTCACAAAACCCCAAAGCCCAAATTTTCTCCCTCTGTTTAATAGATCCTGATGTCATCAATGCACCAGCTGATTTGCCTGGTAGTAGTAATGAGTGCGTGTAAACTATGTATATGTTCCAAGTACCTGAAACTACAGAAGAATCTGCAAAAGACGACTCCAGTGAATTTTTCTCTGTGTCCGAGATGTCCAGACTTGGGTGATCTGTGGCTAAAAGGAGAGGCTCTTGAACTTCAGGACCATTTTCTCCTAATAAATCGTCAGACTCTATGAATAAAAATATTAGAATGTAAATATAAGAGCTCCATGCCAGGTTTTATACAGTGTACAAAACGGTAATTGTTATTTTGAAAATGAAATGGGGTTTCCTAACAGAGATTTACCTGAATAGACTTAAACGGTTTGAAATTCTAAACAGAATGTAAAGTGTATTGCAAGTTTCTACACAATATAAAAAGCTGCTATTTTTGGAGTTCCCGTCGTGACGCAGCGGAAACGAATCCAACTAGGAACCATGACGTTGCAGGTTCGATCCCTGACCTTGCTCAGTGGGCTAAGGATCCGGCATTGCCATAAGCTGTGGTGTAGGTCGCAGACACGGCTTGGAGTTTGCATTGCTGTGGCTGTGGTGGAGGATGGCAGCTATAGCTCTGACTGGACCCCTGGCCTGGGAATCTCCATATGCCACTGAAGCAGCCCTAAAAAGCAACTAAAACAACAACAACAACAACAGCAAAGCTGCTATTTTTTTTTTGAAAACCAAGTGGGTCCTTAGCAGAGATCTGCCTAAATATACTTCAATACTTTGACATTTTGAAAGGCTTGGAACATGTTTTTCTGTTGTTGTTGTTCTGACACAGTATTTTTATTTTTAATATGAACATAGTGAATAAATCTTTTGGGATGACTAAATTTGACCTAAAAAGCCCAAATAGCAAGTAAATTGCTAGTCATAAGAAAAGTGCAATGATTTCCTATCTGACCATCATCTTTAGGAAGTAAGTTACTTATTCCATGTTACAAAGTCACATGTAAGGTTGAATTAATAAAAATGCAAATTTGGTGGTAGTTTTTCTTTAGTTTGAGCTCTTGCCATTTTGTTCTCTAGCTGTGTGTTCTACACGAGATGTACATATGCTTTAATGTCAGCCTACATTCATGTATCCTGAATTTGGGGATTTCTTTTTCCAAAATTTAATGAAATATTCTGTAGCCTTCCTTTCTGCTTCCCTCCATCTCTTTCATCTGGGCTTTCTTCCTTCAACCAACATATATTGAGTGTTTTCTTGAGGGCTTATGTGGGTTACAATGGAAAACAAGAATTTATGCCCTTCTGAAGTACAACCTGTCAGAAACTGATGCCATAAAAATTTCTTAAAGTATCATTTTCAATTAACCCATCTTAAAGAATCAGGAGAAAATGCGTTTTCCTTATGGAGAATTTCCTGAAGAAAACTGTTGCGACTTTGGAGCTTGTCTTTATTTATTTTTTATTTTTATTTTTTTGCTTTTTAGAGCTGCACCTGCAGCATATGGAGGTTCCCAGGCTAGGGGCTGAATCGGAGGTATGGCTGCTGGCCTACACCACAGCCACAGCAACGCCAGATCTGAGCTGTGTCCGCAACCTACACCACAGCTCACAGCAATGCTGGATCCTTAACCCACTGAGCAACCCAGGGGTCGAACCTGCATCCTCAGGGATGCTAGTCGGGTTCATGACCACTGAGCCACAACAAGAACTCCTGGAGATTGTCTTTAGATAAGACAACAAAGTTTGTAGGTATATACGAAGTATGTTGGGGGTTTATAATAATAACGGTTATTTTATTTTGTTCTTAACAAATGTTTTTAATCCTCAAACTAACCTTAGGTAATTAAGTAATATTATTATCCCCACTTCACAGAGGAGTAAACTGAGGCACACAGGGGGCAAGTACCTAGTGAAAGCCACATACCCAGGGAATTGAAAGAGCCAAGATTCAGGAAATGTGGATCCAGAACCCCTCCTACACTGGCCACTATGTGGCCAGTATAACAAAATACCATAGGTTGAGTGGCTTAAGCCATGGAAAAGTATTTTCTCACAGTTCTAGAGACAAAGTCCACAGTCTATGTGCCAGCAGGTGGATGACTGGTGAGAGTATGTTCCCGAGTGTGCAGGGGGTCACCTTCTCACAGTGTCCTCACATGATGGGGAGAGAGACAGACAGAGCTCTCTCCTCCTTTCCTTATAAGGCCTCAAGTCCTATCAGATTGGGCCCACCCTTTTGCTCTCATTTACCCTTAATTACCTCCTGAAGACACACCTCTGGATACAGTCACACGGAAGGGTGGGGGCAGGGGGTGTTAGGGCCTCTTCATGTGAATTTGTCAGGGGGACACCATTCAGGCCCCAGCAGCTCCTACCACATGAATAATCACAGCTAACTGGGGGCATTTAGGGCTGCCAAAATCTGCTCAGATTCCCCTAATAAGATGTACAGTTCAGCAGACAATATTTCAATTCCTGAGGATCATAGAAGTAAGCCCTACTTATTTGGACAAGCCAGTCAGAAGCACCCTGATAGCTGGAAGGGGTGGTGAGAGGGAAGGAATGCTGAGTCCCAGACGGGGTTTGTATTTTCCAGCCAACCTTCAAAAGAAGCTTAGAGACCCCTTTCTACTCTGCCCCCTGCTCTCTTAAGAGCCCACATACCTGCGGGCAACCTCCATCATCACCCACTTTGGTTGAAAGAAAGAGAAGCCCCAACTATGAGAAGACCCTGTGTCAAGGGAGGGAGAAAAGAAAGATGGAAAATTGGTTCCACATTTTTTTTTTCTTTTCAGAAGGCCTTTCCACCTTTTAGAAAGTGCTTGGCCTTGGCCAGCCAATATATGTGCATAGGCTAGGAGAATCTGGAGAAACTAGTCCCTAAGCTACTCTGAAACAGACATGTAAAGACTTAATCACAACACAAAGTTATAGCCTATAATAAGGAAAGTAAAGGGGAAGGTATATGAATATTAGCTAGGTGTGTGTAAAGAGGTGTGTTTTAATACAGGTATTACATGTATATACTTTACCCAGGATTGCGACTGTCAAAGGATTATAATTTGAAAAATCACATTAAACTTCTAATATAGCGCCTTGTAAAAGTAGAACTAAAAATATCTTATGAAGAAATAGGTTGTATATAACTTGTTTCTCCCCCGTCTCCAAAGAAAAGAAAGAAAGATGGCCAGACATGTTGTCTCTGTCAGGAGAAACTAGAAGACACTTTAAACCTGACCCTTTAAACTCTTTCCTAAACAAATATGACACTGTACACAACTGTAAAATGGGTAAGTACCCTCTATTTGGGGAGGATGGATATGACAAGGCCTTTTGTGATCTGCAAGGATACCCTTTCTAATATCCTTTGATACATTGGGGCCAAAATTTTCCAGTGAACAAAAAACAAAAGCAAACAAAAAATAGAGACGATAGCCATTTCCCTTCGAAGTTCAAGTCAGAATGTTTGTCATGGATGGAAATGGTCCCATGGGGTCTTGAAAGCAAACTCATGATGAGATGGAGTGATCTGGACTGTGGACCACCTCATCCTAAAGGTGTATAGGAGAAATTTGGGCCCATTACTATACATGAGTTTGTTGGGAAGTCCCTTCAGACTTAGCAAACTGGCTGTGTTATGCTGTGGAAATAACAGCTGGGCCATAATGTATAAGAGCAAAAAAAAAAAAAAAAAAAACATAATCTTCATGGTGCAAGAAAGTGGCCCCACTGAGCCTCCTCCACAGAAGTGAAGCAAAATAAAGATGCTTCCTATTGAGAGGTTTTTTTTTTTTTTTTTTTAATACAGTTACACTTTGCTGTGGAATCAGAAACAAGAACAGTAGTAACTGCCTGACTTCTAGAAAGCTGGATTGACCACCTTTGGCTGAGTAAGCCCCACCCTCATCCCTTCAGAGAGAAGGGAGAGCCTCTTGAGCTTTTTGATCTGTGGCCAAGCAAAAAGGCCTTCCCCGAACATTGATTACACTTTACTCCTTATGGTTCATTTACTTACACACAGTTCCATTAATGCCATTTTATAATACTTTAGGGCTTTTTAATATCTCATGGTAAAAATATTTGTGTGTGTCTGTCTCTCTCTATATATACACAGATATACATGCTATTATACATCTATATATATTGCACATGCAGATACATGTATATGTGTGTATGTATATTATATGTATTTCATAAACAATATAGCATTAAATCATAATATGCTGTTTAATAATTTAGTAACTGTTTTTCTTTTGCATAAGTAACTTAGGAAATTGTTTACTGCGTATCTTTCCATGGCATGTGGAGGTTCCCAGGCTAGGGGTCTAATCAGAGCTGTAGCTGCCGGCTTACACCATAGCCACAGCAATGTGGGATCCAAGCTGCATCTGCAACCTACACCATAGCTCACAGCAACGCTGGATCCTTAACCCACTGAACAAGGCCAGGGATCGAACCCGCAACCTCATGGTTCTTAGTCAGATTCGTTAGTCACTGAGCCATGATGGGAACTCTGTTTACTGCATATCTTATTCCATTTAGAAAGTGTGGTACATGGGAATAAGGACTTTGTATGTCTCATTTAAGTCCATTATGCCTGGCACCTAAAACAGTGTCTGGCATATAACTGACACTCATTACATATTGGTTGAATGACTAACTGAATAAAAAATGTGCAGTAAGCTTGAAATGATTATAATTCATTGAAATCATTCATTACCAATTAAATTTGAATTTGTCTTATATACGACATATATCTGTAAAGAAAATAAGATGGCAGTTTACATTAGATTTACAAATAATACATGTGAAAGCACTATAAAATATTATCTTATTATTGAATGCTTTAAAAAACCCACAGGAAGTAATATTGTGATATATTAGCAATTACAAACCTTTTACCAAATATTCAATAAAATCCTTAAGGATTTATTTAAATGTCCAGAAGACTATGCAGCTGAGTTGTGATAACCACTAAAATATTTTCTTCTAATTTATTTGTCTATCAATGTTAGAATTATCTTGATAAAAATCTCAGAGTGTCACTTTGTTTCCCAAATAAGATGGGAAGTGAAAAGGGTGTTGGATGAGGGGTCAGTAGCCAATATTTGAGCCAGCCTGCCAAGTGCTGTGGTCTTGGGAAATTCATCTTTTCCCAGGCAGCAGTTTCCTCATTTGTAAGAGAGAAAAGAGGATTTCTCAAATCGCTTGAAATCTTGATTCTAAATACCCTACCTATTTGGCACTGTGTTGACAGGCATAACTGAAATCTCAGTCACTAGGCAAAATGTACAGACCCTTGCTTCGCGGAATTAGCAATACCTGCATTGCTTTCACAGCAACCGGTGCCTGTTAATTCGCAGGCAAGTGCATCATTTCCCGTTTGTCTCAGAACCATCAGAAATGTAGAAAACCAGTTTTCTTTCCGCACAATCCTTTTCAGGAGCTCCCTTACCCCTGATTCATTTCCATTATTTTCTGCAGCAGATATCTGTTTTAAGAGAAAAGTTGAAATAAGTCTTGTGAATAAATTTAAAAAGGAACCATGCTTTAGAAAAATGAAACTAAGCAACTCTATGAAAGCTTATATTCAAGCACTAAAGAAAACAGCAATGCCACTTGTAGCAGTTCTGGATTTTATGGGAAAAAAAATCATGAAGCGAATCCCCCTTTTAAATAGACATTATTTTTTTAAGCCATTGAGATACATAATCCTGATACTTAGGAAACAGATGTTTTATCTCTGCCACCCTGAAAAGGGAGTGCAAAAGAAGGGGTCTTTAATCTCTAGCCATGTTATGTCTACTTGCATCAATTTCTTTCTGTATAGCTAGGGCTTACTATTTCCTTTTAACTCATGGAACCTATAAGTGGGAAATCAAACATTTCTCTATTCGACTGTTCTTTCTTCACTATTACCATTAAGGAGTAAATAATTACTCTCACAGGTTTATATTCTTTAACATTGTATCATTTAGTATTGCTACAATAAATTTCTTTCTTAATTTGTATTTATTTAATAAGACAAGTTTATTTCTACATTCCTTTTGTCCAAGTATGGGACAGAATTGTTTTATATCCATTCAATACTGTCTTTAACCTTTATTCAATTTCTCTTTTTATCTAGTAAATCTTTTTAAATGTGACTCACTCGTGTAATCATTATCACAGGGCATCTCCCCAGTTCTTAATAAAGCAGCAAAACATTTGGAGAAAAGATCACTTAGACCAGAAAGAAATTAGTGCCATTAGGCAAGCCCCTTCACCTCTCCAGACCTCAGTTTCTGCATGTGTAAAATGAAGCAACTAAAAACAAATTTCAAGGTGTCTCCATCCTAGCTGCACATTAAAATCACCAGAGGAACTTTAGAAAACACTGATGTCTGAGATCTACCCCTAGAGATTCTAATTTATCCATGTTGGGAAATCGGAAATCTTTTTCAAAAGGATCTCTTGACCATAATTGGCAGCTTAGGTAAGAAATACTGACTTACATACCCTCAAAGGTCCTTCTCAACATTTGCCCGTCTTCTACCTATGTAATGTGGACTGCTCAACTAGATTGTTTCCTATAAATCTGGGTATTTTCTACTCCTATGAATATATCTCATTACCTTTTAATGTCAGAAACTTGCATTTTTGGAACAATGTCCGAATTGTTGAATTGAATAACAAATTCAGTGTTAACTACTATTATGGATGACTGGGAAAGTATCTATTTTTACAAACATTGCACCAGCAGACACTACTTATAACAGGATTGTACAGCATGATTTTTACCCAACGATGTTCCTCTTACTAGCTAACAGGTAATTATGTTATTACAAATTTTTATAATTTATAAAATATAAATTATGTTATATATCAAGTCAACAACTCTGAAGAAGGTACCAATATTAACCCACTTTATAGATCGCAAATCCAAAGCTCAGAGAAGTTCAGTTACCTCCCTAAGGCCACAAAGCTGGTAAATGGCAAAGGTAGAATCTGATCCCAGGCAATTGACTTCAAAGGCCAAATATTGCCTTCCTAAACTACAATTATAGCTGGTAATTGTCTGGTACTTGCCTCCAAGTTTAAGTTCATTTTCTGACCAGAAGTGGTTAAAAATGATTAGTTGACTTAATAAAATTTAGGTGATTTCAGTCCACCTCCCTCACAGCATTTTCAAGCAAATTCTGGGCTCATTTCCTACTTTTTTCTAACTTCATTAATTTTCTAACAGACATCCTTTGTCTTCTCTGGTATTTGTAACATCTTTACGATTATCTGCTAATTTAAGCAATAGTTGCTAAAGATGTTAAATGAGACTGGCTTGAGCATCTTCTTTTAATGCAAGCATTTCCATTTTTAATTATCCTGTTCTTTCATAAACTTTAAATTCATTCCACAGATGTAATCACAAAGAATTTCTCTAAAATGAACAAGAGAAGCACTGGAATAAATAATTTTATTTTAAAACCTAAGCATATTTTAACCTCTAAATTTCCTTTAACTACTAATCAGTTAGTTGATCTTTACTGCTGAATTACATTTGTCAAGCTTGCTTTGCCCTTACTGAGTTCAGGCATTTTGGAATTATTACGGCATTATTTCCTACAAGTATTTTGACTATTTGAATGTGAAACTACATATAACATCCGTGTAATTTTTTTCTTTTTTGGTCACCCCGTAGGCACATGGAATTCCCAGGCCAGGGATCAGTTTGCTGCAGCTGTGGCAATGCTGGATCACTTAACCCATTGTGCCAGGCAGGGGATGGAACCTGCAACCTGGTGATGCAGAGATGCGGGAAATCCAACACCTGTGTAATTTTAGGGCTTCATCGAGTCTGAAGTTTTAAGAAATCTTCCTAGGTTAGGTATGAGAAAGTACATCAATTCCCTTTGAAGTAACACATACTTTGTTTTTTTTTTTTTTTTACTTAATCTCTTCTCCAAAACATAGGAAAAATATTAGACTCCAATATGTACACTTACTAACTAAAATTCTTGGAAGTAAATATTTGGACTTGAGACTGAAACAGGACCTATAATCATTTCTACTCCTGTTCCTTCCCCATTGAATGTTTTCTCTGAATATGAAGTTTAAAATGTCTATGGATACATTGTTAACTAACTTACGGGTTGTAAAATAAATATGAATTTGTGAGTAATACAATTCATTGCTTTCATATTCTGAGTTCTTTGATCAATGTCTTTCTTTCCAAAAGAAATCAGTGGAGAAACCAGTGATATTTCCTCTAGGCCCTGGCTTGCCAACACAACTGTAAATTCGATAAAAATGCTTTCTCCTCCTCAGAATGACTTTAGATAGCTATTTAAACATAATGGTGATTTTTTGCTATAGCAGAGCTCACCCCTCAGTACTAGTAAATCAGCAAGCAAAACTCATACGTTAAAAATAAAGAGTTTAGGAGTTTCCACTTTGGCTCATCAGTTTAAGAACCCAGTGAGTCTCCATGAGGATGCAGGGTTGAGCCCTGGCCTCACTCAGCATAGGTCCCAGATGTGGCTTGGATCTGGAATTGCTGGAAGCTGCAGCTCAGATTAGACCCCTATCCCAGGAATTTCCTTATGTCGCAGGTGTGGCTATAAAAAGAAAAAATTAAATACATAAAGAGTAAAGAACAAGTTCCTTCCCAAAGTTTGTGTCTTTCTGAATGAATATGTATTTTCATATTGACATAACTAATTCCTTTTTAGTGCCTTTTCTGGCCAATAAAATTCTTTTTTTTCTTTTCTTTTTTGGGCCACGCCCATGGTATATGGAAGTTTCCAGGCTAGGAGTGAAATTGGAGCTGCAGCTGCTGGCCTATACCACTTCCATAGCAACTCTAGATCCAAGCCACATCTAGGACCTGTGCCACAGCTTGCAGCAATACTGGATCCTTAACCCATTGAGCGAGGCCAAGGATTGAACCCACATCCTCATGAGTACTAGTGGGTTCCTTTTTTGTTGTTGTCTTTTCGTCTTTTATCTAGAGCCGCACCCGCAGCATATGGAGGTTCCCAGGCTAGGGGTCTAACAGGAGCTGTAGCTGCCGGCCTTCACCACAGCCACAGCAACGTGGGATCCGAAATGCGTCTGCAACCTATACCACAGCTCACGGCAACGCCGGATCCTTAACCCACGGAGCAAGACCAGGGATCGAACCCACAACCTCATGGTTCTTAGTTGGATTCGTTAACCACTGAGCCACGACGGGAACTCCTACTAGTGGGTTCTTAATCTGATGAGCCACAATGGGAACTCCACCAATAAAATTCTTAATCATCCTAATTTTACCTGATAATACAACGAATTGGAGAGAAGCAGACTCAGAAGCTCAATTTCATATACACAGAACTGCACTGGGTTTCTAGCTGTACTGGTGATACTATTTCTGGTTCTCCTGTGTAAATAAAAGGTGCATGTGGTATTCCAGGACAATAGGTATTTAATGCCTGAACTGGCCAGAACTGAAACGAGCAGTTCAGACTGATATTAAGACACTGTAAAAATGTTTATACAATCCAGAGTTCATGGCTGTCTAAATCAATAGATGTGCTAAGATATCACTTAGCATCCTAAATAGAAGTGGGTCAGTTAGCATCTTAAATAGAAGTGGGTCAGTAAAGGGGTACTCACTTACTGTTAGGGATTATTCTGTTATAATGATCTCTAACGTGATTCTTGTATTTATTGCTGAGTCTCCAGTGTTTACAGTAGCGCCTCACATATAAGACATTCCTTAACTATTTGTTAGAAGGATGAACACTGATCAAATGTGCTTAATAAACTCCATGAAAGCACAGCAGTATCTACATTATCCTCCAATCTTTTCAGCACTAGCACATTGTTTGGTACAAGATGCCACTCCATAAACTTAAACTGAATGAATGAATAATCAATCAACTAAATAAATTTGGGGGGGTGCTTGCGTCACAGAACTAAATCTAGAATCATTTTTAGAAGCTCTGATGTAAGGTGACCAGGGATTGGGAGGTAGAAGTGGGAATCCTGAATTAAAATGACAGACCAAGTAGAAAATGTCAACTGGAAAACAGGAAAATAATTAAAATACAAACAGGAGAACCAGAAATAGTATCACCAGTACAGCTAGAAACCCAGTGCAGTTCTGTGTATATGAAATTGAGCTTCTGAGTCTGCTTCTCTCCAATTCGTTGTATTATCAGGTAAAATTAGGATGATTAAGAATAAGACATACAGGTGGCTAGTAGGCACATGAAAAAATGCTTAACATTGCTAACTATTAGAAAAATGCAAATCAAAACTACAATGAGATAGTGGCTCACACCAGTCAGAATGGCCATGATTAAAAAGTCTACAGATAATAAATTTTGGAGAGGGTGTAGAGAAATTCCCTCTACACTGTTGGAGGGAATATAAATTGGTGTAGTCAATATGGAGGACAGCAGTATCACATCTGGGCATATATCTGGACAAAACTATAATTCTAAAAGATAACATGCACCCCAGTGTTCATAGCGGCACTACTTATAATAACCAAGACATGGAAACAACCTAAATGTCCATGAACAGAGGAACGGATAAAAAGATCTATGGTCATAAATACAATGGAATATTACTTAACCACAAGAAAGAATGAAATCCTGCCATTCGCAGCAACATGGATGAACCTAGAGTGAAAGAATTCAATGAAAGACAGACATCATATGATAACACTTATATGTGGAATCTAAAAATTTGATACACTTATATGTGGAATCTAAAAATTTGATACAAATAAACTCATTTACTAAACAGACTCATAGGCAGAAAACAAACGTATGGTTACTGAAGGGTATAGCAGTATTGGGGGCGGGGATTGAGAAAAAGAGTTTGGGATTGAAATTTACAAATAAATTAGGCAAACAACAAGAACCTAGAGTACAGGAATCCAAACTTAATATCTTGTAATAACCTATAGTGAAGAATCTGAAAAAGAAAATATTTTAGTAGTCCTGATTTCTTAGTTAAATGCTATTTTAATACGTCAAAAAAGCCAATCTAAAGATCTTATATTCTTCATCCATCCGTTCCCTAATGCCTGGTAAGGTAATTCATTATATCAATTGTTTTCATTTCTTATTTCAGACAACTTTAGAAACAAGTCCAATCAATACTAATTAAGCACCAATATTACACTTAGGTTCTGGTTTCAACCTAGTTTCTTTCTCAAATCACCATCTAATTTGGGGACTTTAGAAGGCAGATCTCAATTTCGACCTGGAATATTTATCTGCATCCCAGAAACTTTAAAGTCACAAGGAATGTAACCAAATAAATGATCACAGAAGTCATCATCATGTGAAAACAGCTCTTTATTATTTATAAAGCTTTTTCATAAACATTATTTCTCACTCATATTTATTCAAATACTGTAAGTGAGAGAAGAAATCACTACGTCCATTTTCATGGGTAAATTTAGGATTAGGAAACAAATAATTTGGCCCCCAAAAATATAAGAAACAGATAAATTTTAAATCCAGGTCCTGTCATCCAAATTTCCATGCTTTTCCCACTATACTTTGTGGTTATAAGATAAACATTCATCAGTGACTCCATATCAATATACTGTAGATTTTTCTAAACCTTGGGCTTCCTTCCCATCATTCACCATAGCTTATTTTTAAACCTGATGGAACATGTAAAGTGATGTATACAAAACTTATTCCAGAAACTCACACAGACATTATTCCTCCTTAGGGTGCCTCAAATACATAGCTCCTCTAGCTTTCAGAGCCTCCTCTGAAATATGAATCTGAGGGAGAGTCTGGGTTACTCTGGCCTTAACTGCTACCAGTACAAGGATGTCCCTTTACTCTTATCTTCTTGTGTCAAATCCCTTGCATTCCTGCTAGCTGCATCCAAGCTTGCCAGAATCAAGGACTTGGATAAAATCTAGCTGGCGGAAATTCAGTCCAGGCAAGACAAAAGTGATGCTGATAGGCAGAAGTATTTAGAGTAAATAAGGAGAAGTGCTGTTTCACTGGCAATCGGGACATCATACCCACCAAACATAAACAGCTTTGTGGTGTTACTGGACTCTGTTGCTTCTGGACTTCCTAACAGCTACTGTGGCTGGAAATGCCATCTTCCATCTCCAGCTGGCTTGAAGACTGCATACTGTCTTCCAAATTAAGATTCTGCCACAGTGATGTACACATTTGTCATATCCAGCTGGACTACTATAGTGCGTTCTAGCTGGTTCTCAATACACAAAACTACAAAAACGTTATACACAACAAGTAATTTGCTTGTTGAGAAAACCAGTCATCAAAATTAGATGCACGCTTGGGTCTTTGGACAGGCCCTATGGCTGTCAAGTCAACAAAGCAGCATTACCTTAGTCACCAAAGACTGATAGGTGTCCCATGCCCAGAACTTTGTAACAAGGATACAAACAGTGGATGGATTAAAAAGAAAGAACAGAAAGAGAGAAAATGTCAAATGTTAGACTTTGACCCCCAAAATGGATTTAACTGTCCACATGCGTTCAAAATAAGACTTTTGACATAACACCCTAAGTCAGATTCAAATAGGTCTATACTTCACAGTACATCCTCACTCACTGAAAATTAATGAACAATAAAATGTTATGCTGAGTGTAAAGCACCTGTAAAATTCATCCTGTCAAAACACCATATGAAAATCCACAATTCCTCTCCAATATGGAAAACCGCAACTAGCAGCATATTTTTTCAATTAATTATCTCCAATTTTTGATTTCCAGAGAATGTTGAAAATTCGATTAAAGGAAAAAAAAGTGTGTGTGTGTCTGTGTGTGAGTATCATGTGATATCCCCACTTGGACCAAAAATAAATGGCATAGTACATAATATAGGCCAGAGATTGGCAAGTTTTTTCTTTAAAGCCCAGATAATAAATATTTTAGGTAAAGCAAGCTGTATAGCCTCTGTCCAACTGCTCCTGAAGTACAAGAGCAGTCATAGCATATAAATGAATCAGCATGGCTGTGTTCCAATAAAACTTTATGAACTAAAAATTGTATTGTTTTTGTTTGTTTGCTTGTTTTTTTTTAAGACCACACTGGCAGCATATGGAGGTTTCCAGGCTAGGGGTCCAGTCTGAGCTGTAGCTGCCAGCCTACACCACAGCCACAGCAAAGCCAGATCCGAGCCATGTCTGCAACCTACACCACAGCTCATGGCAATGCTGGATCCTTAAGCCACTGAGCAAGGCCAGGGATCGAACCCCCATCCTCATGGATCCTAGTTGGGTTCGTTAACTGTTGAACTATGAAGGAAAGTCCCATGAACTAAAAATGTTTAAATTTAAACACCATTCTTAGCTTTGGGGCTGGCTTTAACCCATGGGTCATGGTCTGCTGATTCCTATTCTATGGAACTATATAAAATAAAACATAAAATTCTACACCATCAGGAACTAAATCCCTGTTCTGCCACGGTCTTCCTGGCAGAACCTGGGCAAGTTATTTAAACTGCCTCAGTTTTCTCATCTATAAAATCGCACAGTTAATAATGTCTAAAACCTCAAGAGATTAATGTGAGTGTGAACTCTGATAATATCTTTTGTAAATGATACTCATTGCACACAGTAAGTGCTTAATAAATGTTATCTATTAGCATACATTATTATTCTAGAGTTAAATCTCTTAGTTTTTTCAGTGAAAGAATTAAAAAAAAAACAGCCGTTTTGTGTTTCAATTTTCAAAATTATGTTTTTGTTTGTTATTTTTTGGTGGGGTCCATTTGATGTGGAAGTTCCTGGGACTGGGGACCCAAGCTGCTATGATGGCAATGCCAGATCCTTAACCTACTGCACCACAAGGGAACACGTCAAAATTATGTTTTTCAAAGCCTGGATATTCTCTTCTCAAGGAAGGGGGGAAACAAATTTACCCAAAGATGTCAAAGACTATTTGGAATGGGGAAAACCAAGGAACAACCACAAGCTGCAAAATCTACCTAAAAGTCCAGCTTCATCTGAACTGATACCTACCCGATTCCTGTCTTCACCTGTCAACAGTTGCTCCTCCACACATTTATCCAAGACATCGGTAACCAGAAGCTTGTCCACCACTGTGGGCTGAAGAAGGTTCAGCAGTTGGAGACAAGCATCATGAGCGCTCTCAGAGGATGGAGAGGGCAAGTCGGTGACATTGGGGTTCACGTAGCGGGCGGCTAAGGTGTTGCCTGTTCCCCGGAGAGCCTCCACAAACATCCTAGTCCAGCCGGGGGGCCAGACCCCCTTCTCCAAGGTGTTCAGAAGCAGTTCAGCTGCGTGTATGTTCCCATTAGTGGCGACCGCCCTCTGAATCTGCTCCTTCACCTCTGCGGGCAAAAAGGTCAAGTAGTCCAATACTGGCTCCACTTGGATGTGCATTTTCACTCTGGCCCTGAAACACGAGATGAGATAGCAGAAATTCTGGTCCGCGGAATACCCAACCGACGACATCTTTCCTTCTCAGAGAAGGGAAAAGATTCTCCCCAAGAGAAGGACAATTTGCTCTTCTTTACTCCACAGATGAGAAAGAACTATGCCCCGCTGCTTTGCAGCCACAGGGTCTGCAGCGACGTATCTGACAACTGGGTTGCCCGCAAGACCCCCAGGCGGGCGCACGGGGGCGCGTCTCACCCGGGCAGGTGGGCGGGATGCGGCTGCTGAGGGAAGGCGCGGGTCCTCCGGTCTGTGCAGTGCTCGCCGGGGGTCCGAAGCCAAGGCGCTGTCGCTGTGCAGTCAAGTGCGAGGTTTGAGGCCAGCTCTCTGCCGGGCAGTTACATAGTTTGCCTGACTTCGGTTTCTGTTTCGATTCTCTTCTTCAGGACTTTCCACACGTAATCTCCTGGGCGGTGAGTGTGTGTTGGGTCGGGGCGGAGCCACCTTTGGTCTGTTCTGGTAAGGAGAGCCCTTTGGTCAAGGGCACTGTGGGGAAAAAGAAAATGAAAAGCCAACTCTCTCCTCCGCGAGAGCAGCGCTCCAGCAATGCCAGTGGGTATTTTGCCTACCTTGCAGAGTTCAACCTCAGAATTCAAACTTCTTTCCCACAGCAGGCCGTCTTGCATCACCCCTTGTCAACTGAGACCGGAGGGCGGCGTGCAAGCACGTGATTCATTCGGGACTTGCCAGCCCAGAGGGGAAGAGAAACTGCCACAAACCCTAATGTAAACAGGAAGGTGTTGTTGCTGTGAAGGCAGCCTCTGGCCCGCCTGAGTGTTAAGATTACAGGGACAGGCTGAGAGATGAGGCTAAGAAGACATCTTTTCAGAGATGTGTAACCCCAGAACGTCAGGACGAAGTGACCTCTACACGGGTTCCAAAATAAACCTATCCTTTTGGGTTCCCAAGAAGTAATTCTTTTCTTTGGGAATTTGTGAATGGGTATGAAAAAAAGAGGGTAGTGATAAACAATTAACTTTACTGTGTCATGCATAGATTGTAGTATTTACAGGGCTTTGACCAAGGCCTGGTGACAGATGCCAGAAAACTTGAACCACCAACTCAGCCTAGGAGGAGGCCAAGCCTGAAGGTTTCCTATCTCCCAGCATGTAAGTTCCCCATAGTATTTAACAGACAACTTTCCTTTAATAAAACAAAACAAAATCCCCAACAACTTATTTTTGATGTAGCTGCCATTCTTTTCTTGGATTCAATACAGGAAGTTTTGGCTGAAGCAGCTAGGAACTTAATTAGAAACTAATGTACCAACTTGTAGTAAACATCAACATTTGTCTATGTCATGAGCGAAAAAAAAAAAAGACATCCACACTGTAAAATGGCAGCTTCGGTTCAGGGTAGAAGCCACAGAAATAGGAGTCCTTCAGTTTGCTACTCACTCAGAGGCTCTGCAGCCCTGGGTAACTGGATAGCAGTGTATCTGCTTCGTAATGAGAACCTCATGGTCCAGAATTATATGGAGGAGGAAGGGGTCATTTAGGCTATGAAAAAGACATATTTAGGAAAAATAATCTGTTAGCAGTGCACATTCAGTGAAGTCTGGATAGTCCACGGAAGCCTGGTGGTGTTTTGGACTAAGACAAACAGGGAATCTTTGTATTTATCAGAGGCATACAAAACATCCAATTGAGTACTTTATGGCTGTTGTCTTATTTTATTTGCTACTTATGTACCTGGGCCTTTTTCTTCCCAAAGGATTGTAAGCTGCAAAAGAAATGACATATGTACACAGAACCCGTACAGTACTCTACAAATAGAAGACCCTTGTTGATTTTACCCCTGCACGGGAATTTTATTTGCCTTGACTCTAGCAGCTGGCCTAATGTCAAACACACAATGAAAGTTGTTAAGTGAAATGGAACCTTGGCCTTGCAGGTGAGCCTGATTTATGCTATTCTTTGCTGTCTCTTCATAAAACATTGCTGTATCTTTACTTACTTTGGGGAGTTTATCTTGTAGGTACAAGACAGTCACAATATATGTTTCTACAGAAGTATTCAAATTATTGATTTCTTTTAGGGCTATTATAATAAAGGTCCTCGCATCCCCTCAGGCGGTGGCAGGTTTTATTCAGTATGTTAAAGCCAAAATAAACCAGCCAACCAAAAGCATTCTGTCCCCTCATCCTTCTTTCCTTTAGTTGCAAACACTGGGGAATAAAAAGGAGTTGCTGGTTAAATATGGGAATAATGTCATCTTCTTAAGGCCACGGTATTGCTATCTTGGTGAAGAGGGTTGAAAGTAGAAGTATAAATGTTTGCTGTTTAGATTATATCACTCATTCATTCAGTCACTTAAAAAATATTGATTGGAGTTCCCACTATGGTACAATGGGTTAAGAACCTGACTGTATTGGCTCTGATCACTGCAGAGGCGCAGCTTCCATCACCAGCCTGGCTCAGTGGGTTAAAGAATCCTACATTGCTGTAGCTGCAACTCAGATTCAATCCCTGGCCTGGGAACTTTCATATGCCATGGATGCAGCCATATATGTATGTATAAAGTACCTACCATATGTGCAGCACTGCTCTAGGTACAATTTATAAAACTAAACAAAGTTCCTACTTTTATGGATTTCATATTCTAATGGGAGTGTGAGGACAGAAAAGAAATAGTAACTAGAAAATATACAGTGTGCCCAGTGAGGATAAGTGCTCTTAGGACTGTGGTAAGATCTAGATAACAATGCGCATTAGTTTCACTGGTTGATTTTCCATATAGACACCAACTCCTGACTCTTAGCATTAGCATCACATAATATCCATCAGCAACAGGCTCCTGCATTCTCACCGCTGTGGCTCTGGTTGTGGCTGTGTGACATAGGTTCAAACCCTGGGCCAGAAATTCCTACATACTGCCTGTGTGGCAAAAAAGAAACAACAACAACAACAACAATATCCTTCAGAAACACTACATATTTACTTTCAAGTAAGAGTCATTTTGCTGGGTGAGGATTGAGTAATGAGGACTGAGCACGGGTGTAAGTGCCTGAGGGAAAACAGAAAGAACCCTCTTTTTTAGAATCTACCATAATTTTGATAGGACCAGTTCCAAAGGAAGGAGGTTGAAGAAAAAAAAAAAAAATCCAAGCCACTCTCTCTGAAAATGTATCCTTTCTCTTTATCTGTATTTTTGTATCATGGTTTAGTTTATTTTCTCTTGTTTTAATAAGCCTTTTTCTCTTAAGTCTCTTCAAATACTTTCATTATCATCCTTCTCATTGTTTCTGAATATAAGTTTCTGTTTCCTTTCTCCTTTGAGGTAGGAAGTCATGCTGACATACAGCTTTTCCTTTTTTTCTAGAGCTGTGTTTTCTTTTTAAACCCAAAAGAAATATTTCAGTCTCAATCGGTTTAAAAGTCAAAATGCTGAAAAGAATTTTGTTTTTTAAATAGTAATTCAACAAAGTACTAGTTAACAGAGTCCTGCAGTTTTCCAATGTACCGTTTGAATTTTCTACAAATAAGAAGTAGTAGAAATCATAGCTGCCACTTCTTTGACAAATTAGAACTACAATTTAATGGCCACACATGGTAGTAATGGCCTTTTCTAAAGAAAATGACAGTAAATTTAATTTAAATGCTTCTAGAATTGTTATTCTGCTTTTTCACTTGTTTACTAAAGAGCCTACTCTGTGTAATTTAGATGCCCTTGAACTAGTGGAACAGAGTTGTGATTAAGCTGACTGTGAGCTGCGAATGTCAGGATTCACATCTCAGCACTTCTTCAGAATTGCTATGTGATCTTAGGGAAATAAACTCACATTTCTCAGTTGTAAGGTGAGAATAATGATGATAGCAGTGCTATGTCATAAGGTTGTTCAAAGCACTTAGCACCAGGCCTGCCCTGTTATACATGCCCTATAGTGACTGCTAGCATTCTTATACAAACGATGAGTAAGAGATGGGGCTAGCCCTCAAAACATGTACAGTTAATAGAGGCAATAACTCAGTTGTACATATAAATATTACATCATAACTAGCAATCTAACTGAATTTTTACACAGGAGCCCTTTTTGCAAGAAACAGAAGCTGATAGGCTGATATCATTAGCAAAAAAGTTTATTAAAAGGATACCGTTTATATTGCAAAAACATAAAGTAGTCCAAAAGAGAAAAAGAAATTCTGGCTAAGTTTACTAGATCATGATACCCACTTCTTAATTACTTCTAAAAATCCAGTTAAAGGTTTGGTTTTAAGTGTGCACATGTAAAAGATTATCTACCTAATGAGCCGTTTTGGCAAAAATTCAGGTGCCAGTGAAACATTTTCCAAACATCTGTTTTTCTAAATGATTTATCTATATCTTAAGTCCTTTTAAAAACAGTTTCCTGCATGTTTGTACACCTTTAAAATACACCTTTGCCTCAAAGTCATAGATTGGCTGTGCTTCTTTTACTTTATCTTAAAATAAATGGTTAAGGGAGTTGGTGGTGCAATGGGTTAAGGATCTGGTGTCCAGCATTGTCATTTGCAGCAGCTTGGGTCACTACTGTGGCATGGGTTTGATACCTGGCTTGGGAACTTTTGTAGGCTGTGGGCACAGCCCAAAATAAATAAACAAATAAAATAAATACTTAAGAGTAAACTAGTGTCAAATTTAAGTAGAATGACATGTCTTTTCCTTGAAATCGTGGTTGCCATTTAGCTGGTAGATGCTATGGGGTTAGAGGCCTTAGTCTGTGTCCATCCTGATTGAGGAATGGCTGTTCTGGTTGCTTAGTACTCACCCCATACAATGAGTTAAATATTTTATTTCATTTCTGTATCTGTATACCTGACAAAGTCTTGAAGTAGGAGTAGGAGACATAAGCTACTGCTGTAGAATGAGTTTTTAAAACAAAATATTGAGATAAATTGAACCAAATTTTTGAATTGAAATCACAAAGGATTAAACTAAACTGGAGATTGGATTAGGATGGCAGAATGGAAGACTGGAGCACAACTTCTCTCCGAAAAAACAACAAAACTACAACCAAATGCCAAGCAACTTTCAACCAAATGTAATGTAAACTTCCAGAAAAGATATTCTACTCCAGAAGACAAAGAAGAGACTACATCAAGAGGTAGGAGGGACGATTACATGATAGAAGCAACCCCATACTTCCCGGCTGGGAAGCCCCACACACTGGAAGTAACTGTATCACAGAGACTGGGCTACAGGACTGAGAGTTCTGAGCCCCACGTCAAATCCCCACGCCTAGGGATCTGGCACAGGGAGAAAGAGCCCCAGAGCATCTGGCATTGAAGGTCAGTGGGGCTTGTGTGCAGGAGCTCCACAGGACTGGGGGGAACAGAGACCTCATTCTTGAAAGGCACACAGACTTTCACGTGCACTGGGTCCCAGGGCAAAGCAAAGTCTCCATAGGAATCTGGGTGGAACCTGACTGCAATTCTGGGAGGATCTGCTGGGAAAACAGGGGTGACTGTGGCTTGTTGTGGGGGAAGGGCATTGGAGGTGAACCTCTCGGGAATATTCATCAGACTGCATTTCTCTGGAGGGGGCCATTTCGGGGAAAATCTGGTCCCTCCCAGCAGCGCTGAGAAGCCCCAGGCCAAACAATAATCCAGGTGGGACCACAGCCGCACCCATCAGGAAACAGGCTGCCTAAAGACAATTCAGGCACACAGCCAGCCTTTAATCTCACCCGGAGACAAAGCCCCACCCATCAGAGGAAAAGGAATCAACCCCACCTACCAGTGGGCAGGCACCAGTCCCTCCCATCAGGAAGCCTTCAGCAAGCCCCCAACTTTAGCCACAACTTTAGCCACAGGGGAGCAAACACCAGAACTAAGAGAGGCTATAACTCTATTGTCAGCAAAAAGGTCACCACACCAAAAACCTATGAAAATGAAAAGACAGAAAACTATAACTCAGATAAGGGAGAAAGAAAAATCTCCAGAAAAACAGCTCAATGATGAAGAGATTATCAGCCTCCCAGAAAGAGACTTTAGACTCTTGATGCTGAAGATGATGCAAGACATTGGAAATAAACTAGAGGCAAAGATTGATAATTTATAAGAAACACTGAGCAAAGAAATATAAGATGTAAAAACTAAATAAGAAGAGATGCAAAATACAATAACTGAAATAAATTCATTAGAAGCAGCCAACAGTAGAATACAGGAGGCAGAAGAACGCATCAGCAAGGTGGAGGACAGATTAGTGGAAATCACTAATGTGGAAGAGAAAAGAGATAAAAGATTGAAATGAATTGAGTAGAGTCCTAGAGAACTCTGGGATAATGTTAAATGCACCAACATGCATATTATAGGGATACCAGAGGAAGAAGAGAGAGAGAGAGAAGGGGACAGAAAAAATATTTGAAGAGATAATAGCCAAAAACTTCCCTTATATGAGAAAGGAACCATTCAGTCAAATCCAGGAAGCGCAATGAGTACCATATAAAATAAACCCAAGGAGGAACACCCAGAGACACATGATAATCAAAATGACCAAAATTAAAGACAAAGAGAAAAGCAGCTAGGGAAAAGAAACAAATGACATACAAGGGAACCCCAATAAGGTTATCAGCAGATTTTTCATCTGAAACTCTGCAGGCCAGAAGGGAGTGGCACGATATACTTAATGTGATGAAAGGGAAAAACTTCCAGCCAAGATTACTTTACCCAGCAAAGCTCCCATGCAGATTTGAAGGAGAGATTAAAACCTTTACAGATAAGCAAAAGCTAAGAGATTTTTGCAACACTAAGCCAGCTTTACAACAGATCTTAAAGGAACTTCTCTAGGCAGAAAAGAAAAGACCACAATCAGAAACAAAAAAAACCACAAATGACAAGGCTCACCAGTAAAGTCATATATACAATAAAAATATGAAGTCATCCATGCAGAAAATGAGCTACCAAAATCAGAAAAAGTGAAAAGAAAGCACAAATGCAGGACACTGGAGATGCACTTGCAATTAAGAAACCAATAACTAAAAACAATCTCATTTATATATAGACTCCTATATCAAAACTTCAGTGTAACTGAAAACCACAAATCTACAATTGATAAACAAATAAGAAAAATCAACTCAAATACAACATTAAAGACAGTCATCTTGTGAGAGGAAGCAACAAGAGAATAAGGGAAGAAAAAAGAGCAACAAAACCCAAAACAGTTAATAAAATGGCAATAAGGACATACAATCAATAATTAACTTAAATGTTAATGGACTGAATGCCCCAACAAAAAGGCATAGACTAGCTATATGGATACAAAAACAAGACCCATATATATGCTGTCTTTTAGAGACCCACTTCACTTCTAGGGACACATACAAATTGAAAGTGAGAGGATAGAAGAAAATATTCCATGCAAATATTCCATGCAAACAAAAATGGAATTTTTGTCTGATAGGAGTATTGCTACAAATAAAGCCGGAGTAGCAATACTCCTATCAGACAAAATAGACTTTAAAATGAAGAACATTTTAGGAGACAAGGAAGGGCACTACATAATGATCAAAGGATCAATCCAAGAAGAAGATATAACAATTTTAAATATCTATACACCCAACATAAGATCACCACAATATATAAGGCAACTGCTAACAACCTTAAAAGGAGAAATCAACAATAACACAGTCATACTGGGGGACTTTAACACCCCACTTACAGCAATGGATAGATCATCCAGACAGAAAATCAATAAGGAAACATAGGCCCTGAATGAAGCATTAGATCAGATGGACATAGTAGATATTTATAGGACATTCCATCCAAAAGCAACAGAATACACATTCTTCTCAAGTGCTCACAGAACATTCTCTAAGATTGATCACATCCTGGGCTACAAATCAAGCCTCGGTAACTTTAAGAACACTGTAATCATATCAAGCGTTTTTTCTAACCACAATGCTATATGACTGAAAATCAACAACAAGAAAAAATGGCGGGAGTTCCCTTCGTGGCCTAGTGGTTAACGAATCCGACTAAGAACCATGAGGTTGCGGGTTTGGTCCCTGGCCTTGCTCAGTGGGTTAAGGATCCGGTGTTGCTGTGAGCTGTGGTGAAGGTTGCAGACGCGGCTCGGATCCCACGTTGCTGTGGCTGTGGCATAGGCTGGCAGCTACAGCTCCTGTTAGACCCCTACCCTGGGAACCTCCATATGCCGCAGGTGTGGCTCTACATAAAAAGGCAAAAAGAGAAAAAAAATGGCTAAAATACAAACACGTGGAAACTAACAACATGCTACTAGACAACCAATGGATCACTGAAGAAATCAAAGAGGAAAATAAAAAATACCTAGAAGCAAATGACAACAGAGATATGATGCTCCAAAACCTCTGGGATACGGCAAAAACAGTTCTAAGAGAAAAGTTTATAGCAATACAAGCCTACCTCAGCAAACAAGAAAAAGCTCAAATAAACAACCTAACGTTACATCTAAAGCAGCTAGAGAGGGAAGAACAGACAAGACCTAAAGTTAGTAGAAGAAAAGAAATCATAAAGATCAGAGCAGAAATGAATGAAATAGAAACGAAGAAAACCATAGAAAAGATCAATGAAACTAAAAGCTGGTTCTTTGAAAAGATTAATTAAACTGATAAACCCTTAGCCAGACTTATCAAGAAAAAAGAGAGAGGACACATATCAAAATTAGAAATGAAAGAGAAGTAACAACAGACATCGCAGAAATACAAAGGATCCTAAGAGACTACTATATGCAACTCTATGGCAATAAAATGGAAAACCTAGAAGAAATGGACAAATTCTTAGAAAAGTACAATCTTCCAGGACTAAACCAAGATGAAATAGAAAATATGAGTAGACTAATCACAAGTTCTGAAATTGAAACTGTGATTAAGAAACTTCCAACAAACAAAAGTCCAGGACCAGATGGCTTCACACGTGAATTCTATCAAACATTTAGAGAAGAGCTAACACCTATCCTTCTGAAACTCTTCCAAAAAATTGCAGAGGAAGCGACATTCCCAGACTCATTCTATGAGGCAACCATCACCCTGATACCAAAACCAGACAAAGATGCCACAAAAAAACAAAATTACAGGCCAATCTCACTGATGAACATTGATGCCAAAATCCTCAACAAAATACTAGCCAACCCAGTCCAACAATACATTAAAAGTACTGTACATCATGATCAAGTGGGATTTATCCCAGGGATGCAAGAATTCTTCAACATCCGCAAAGCAGTGTGATACACCACGTTAACAAACTGAAGAATAAAAAACATATCCTCTCAATAGATACAGAAAAAGCCTTTGACAAAATCCAACACCCATTTCTGATAAAAGCCCTCAAAAATGGGCATAGGTGGAACCTTCCTCAACATAATCAAGGCCATTTATGACAAACCCAGAGCTCACATTATTCTCAATGGTGAAAAGCTGAAAGAATTCCCGCTGAGATCAGGAACAAGACAGGGATGTCCACTCTCGCCACTACTATTCAACATAGTTTTGGAAGTCCTAGCCACAGCAATCAGGGAAATAAAAGAAATAAAAGGAATCCAAATTGGAAAGGAAGAGGTAAAACTATCACTATTTGCAGATGACATGATACTATACCTAGAGAATCCTGAAGACTCTACCAGAGAACTATTAGAGCTCAGCAATGAATTTGGCAGTCGCAGGATACAAAATTAATACACAGAAATCAACTTCATTTCTATATACTAACAATGAAAGATCAAAAGAGAAATTAGGGAAGAAAGCCCGTTTACCATTGCATCAAAAAGAATCAAATACTTAGGAATAAACCTACCTAAAGAGACAAAAGACCTGTACTCTGAAAGCTATAAGACACTGATGAAAGAAATCAAGGATGACATGAACAGATGGAAAGACATACCATGCTCTTGGATTGGAAGAGTCAATATTATCAAAATGACTATACTACCCAAGGCAATCTACACATTCAATGCAATCCCTATCAAATTACCAAGGACCTTTTTCACAGAGCTAGAACAAAATATTTTAAAGTTTGTTTGGAAGCACAAAAAAACAGAATAGGCAAAGACATCCTGAAAAAGAGAAATGGAGCTGGAGGAATCAGGCTCCCTGACTTCAGACTCTACTACAAAGCTACAGTCATCAAAACTGTATAGTACTGGCACAAAGACAGAAATATAGATCATTGGAACAGGATAGGAAGCCCAGAATTAAACCCACACATCTATGGTCAACTAATCTATGACAAAGGAGACAAGAATTTACATTGGAGAAAAGACAGCCTCTTCAATAAGTGGTGCTGGGAAAACTGGACAGCCACATGTAAAAAAAATGAAACTAGAACACTTCCTAACACCATACACAAAAATAAACTCAAAATGGATTAAAGATCTAGATTTATGACCAGATACTATAAAACTCTTAGAGGAAAACATAGGCCAAACACTCTCTGACATAAATGATAGCAACATCTTCTCAGATCCACCTGTCAGAGTAAGGACAATAAAAAGAAAAAGAAACAAATGGGACTTTATTAAACTTCAAAGTTTCTGCACGGCAAAGGAAACCCTAAACAAAATGAAAAGACAACCCACAGAATTGGAGAAAATATTTGCATATGAATCAACCAACAAGTGATTGATCTCCAAAATTTACAAACACCTCCTACAGCTCAATACCAAAAAAACAACCCCATTAAAAAATGGGCAGAAGATCTAAACAGACAGTTCTCCAAAGAAGACATACAGTTGGCCAAAAAACACATGAAAAGATGTTCAACATCACTCGTTATTAGAGAAATGCAAATGAAAACCAGTCTGAGTTACCACCTTATGCCAGCCAGAATGGCCATCATCAAAAATCTCCAAACAGGAGTTCCCTTCGTAGCTCAGTGGTTAACGAATCCAACTAAGAACCGTAAGGTTGCGGGTTCAATCCCTGGCCTTGCTCAGTGGGTTAAGGATCCGGCATTGCCGTGAGCTGTGGTGTAGGTTGTAGACGCGACTTGGATCCCGCGTCATGCGGCTCTAGATAAAGGCAAAAAGACAACAACAGAAAAAATCTCCAAACAATAAGTGCTGGAGAGGGTGTGGAGAAAAAGGATATCTATTACACTGTTGGTGGGAATGCAAATTGGTGCAACCACTGTGGAAAACAGTATGGAGATTCCCCAGAAAACTTAAAATGGTATTACCACTTGATCCAGCAATCCCACTCCTGGGCTTCTATCCAGAGGAAACCATGACTCAAAAAGACACATGTACTCCAGTGTTCATTGCAGCACTCCATGCAATAGCCAAGTCATGGAAACAATCTAAATGGCTATCGACAGAGGACTGGATAGGGAAGATATAGTACATACACACAATGGAATATTAGTCAGCCATGAAAAGGAACACAATAACAACATTTATAGCAACATGGATGGACCTAGAAATTATCATGCAAAGTGAAACCAGTCAGACAATTAGACAGCAATATCCAATGCTACCACTTACATGTGGAAACTAAAAAGACACAATGAACTTCTTTGCAGAACAGATAATGACTCACAGACTTTGGAAAACCTATGGTTTCCAAATAAGACAATCAGGGGGGTTGGGGGATGGACTGAGGGTTTGCAACAGAAATGCTATCAAATTGAGTTATGATGATTTTTGTACACCTATAATTGTAATAAAATTCATTAAGCAATGGAAAAAATAAACTAAGCTATAAAAAGTAATAAAGCATTGTTGATTACAAATTATTGGTATTATTAATGTACTAGATTATATCAATTACATTTTAAAATCCTATTTCATCTTCATCTGATCTCTTTTAAAATTTTGTTTTTTTGTGATATGCCATTATAGTTGTACATACAAAGATTTTCTAAATGAATATATACACATTTATTGGGGTCCTTTTTCAAATATTTTAGCTGATAGAGATCAAGAACAAAGCACTTGGAAACTGCAGCTCTAGAGAGCCTCTCAAGGACTAGAGACCGTGATAAGTTTGAAGAGCAGTATTCACAAGAATAGAGGGGAAGGTGTGGAGGTGAAACGGGAGAAAGCTCTGGAAGGAGGAGGGAATTCAGCTTTTATTTATTTATTTGTCTTTTTAGGTCCACACTCGCACCCTTGTCATATGGAAATTCCCAGACTAGGGGTCTAATTTGAGCTGTAGCTGCCAGCCTACATTACAGCCACAGCAATGCAAGATCTGAGCAGCATCCATGACCTATGCCCCAACTGGTGGCAAGGACACTAAGCAAGGCAGGTATGGAGCCCACATGCTCATAGACATTATGTTGTGTTCTTAACCCAATGAGACAAAACAGGAACTCCGGGGATGCAGCTTTTAGATCTTGGAAGTAGAACATTTGTTATTATTGCTTTGTGACAAATGTCAGTCAGTATACTAAGTTAACACATGGAACCTGAATATATTTCAAAGCCTGTTGCCAGACATGCTGTCCAGTAGATTTGTTTCTGAATTGAGTATTGTAATAAAATTTATTTTTATTTAAAAATAGTTTATATTTACTGTAGAAATTTCAGATGGGAAATCACATCCTATTGAAGTAGATTATATGAATTATTTATGACCCCATCACCCAGAGATGAGCATTGTTAATATTTTAAGTGTATTTCCTATCAATATTTTATTGCATCAGTATATATGTATATGCACGTGTATTCTACAGAGAGTGAGCTGAGATGGTCTCAGTTGTGAAGAAGAGATTATGAGGGATAGAGGTCTCCGTTGACAGATCATATTGACATTCCAAGGGGAGAAAGAATCTGTGAGAGATTCTCTATGGCAGAGATGGACAGGATATTTGAGCAGCAATGCCTCATACTGAATGACAAGTTCATTCCCTTGTTTCATTTGCAGTACTAGCCTTCCCTGGTCCCAGGTCTTTCATGCATGCCTGCCAGGTGTATGTAATACATTTGTGTTGTGGTGCTTTGATTAACAAAGGAGCGGCAGTAGCTGCAGGTGGTGAAGCAGAACTGCATTAAAAGAGGTGTATTTGTAGAAGTTGAGAGAGGGAGCACCAATTGAGAATTCCAGCCAGGAGAGACAATGAGATTCCCTCTGCGACTCCTCAAACTTCTTAGGAACTGTGTCAGACTTATCTTGCACCCCAGGATAGGAAGGACCATCTCATCTTGGTAGGCATGCTTTTAGCTGCAAGGTAAAAGAACACCTGAGTAAATGTGGCCGAGCAAGAGGGACTGATTTTTCTTGCATAACAAAAAGAGCCAATGGCTCATTGAGGTCAGAAGTCTAGGATGTGCCCTGTCATTTTCTTGGCTTTTATCTCATGATTGCAAAATGACTACAACAGCTCCAAACATCAATTCTTCCTACTAACTTCTGTTAAAAGCAGGTTGTAGGGGGATGGAACATGGAGTTTTTTCCTACTTCCCTTCTCCACAGAGAAGAAAAAAAAGTGTCCCAAGGAGTCTCTCAGCAGAATTTTTTAGATGTCTCATTGGCTGGAACTGGATTGTGCCCACTACCCTTAAAATAAAGTGATATCTGCTCAAAACACTAAAAAATTCTGATTTCTAATAGTAAGGCATAGTTTGGCATAGGAGCTCAAGCTATTTTATTTGAAACTTAAAATCCAAAAGTAACCCCAAAAAGCCTAGAAAAATTTGTTTTTTGGGTGCTTTCTTAATGTAAGCATGGACATTGCCCTAGATGAGCATCTCCAATAAAAAGTACTAAAGCACCATTCAGTTCCTTGTTTTGGTGGCAGAGTGAGCCAGAAAATTATTCTCAAGGCTGACAGCATTTTTGACTCACATGGAGACATGTATACAATTATCTATTGAAGCAGAATTTCCATGATTGGAACTTTATTGTCAGTGATTTCTCCTTTAAATTCCTCCTGTGATTTCATACTACAGCTAGAGTTGAGAACTAGAGATTAGGACCTGCTAGTTTAGGGCCAACACAGAGTACAGCTGAGTCTCATTATTTGCTACAAACGCCCCTTGACTCCTTGAATTTGCAAATCTGGAAGCACTACTCCTGGGTACGTTTAGATTTATGTTCCTATGAGCCTTGGTTCACAATATTCTTGAGACCAATCAGCCATAACCTTGTTTTGGAGTTCCTGTTGTGGCTCAGAGGAAATGAATCTGACTAGTGTCCATAAAGACGCAGGTGCAATCCCTGGCCTCTTTCAGTGGGTTAAGGATCCAGCATTGCTGTGACCTGTGTTGAAGTACACAGACACAGCTTGTATCCTACATTGCTGTGGCTGTGGTGTAGCCTGGCAGCTACAGCTCCAATTTGACCCCTAGCCTAGGAACCTCCATATGCCATGGGTGTGGCCCTAAAATGACAAAAAAAAGGAAAAAAAAAGCATAACCTTGTTTTGTGTGTATTTCTGTTGAAAGACCCCTTATTTAATATATATTGTTGATTCATTAACATTGAATCCAGAGTCAACAATGTTATATTTCACGTTTGACAGAAGTTTATCTAACGCTTCTCTGCGCACATTATAGGCTTCATGTGCTTGGATACACTAGACAACACTTCAGGACCCCACTTGGCGCTGTTTTATTTATTTATTTATTTATTTATTTATTTATTTTTAAACCCCAGCCTCTTTTATTTTTTTATGATTTTAGTTTTTTCCATTACAGTTGGTTTAAATTTTTCTGTCAATTTCTGCTGTACAGCAAAGTGTCCCAGTCATACATATATGTATATTCTTTTTTCTCACATTATTCTCCATAACATTGCATCACAAGTAGTTCCCTGTGCTATACAGCAGGATCTCATTACTTATCCAATCCAAATGCAATAGTTCACATCTATTAACCCCAGACTCCCACCCAATACATTCCACTCCTTCCCTCTCCCCCTTGGCAACCACAAGTCTGTTCTCCATGTCCATGAGTTTCTTTTCTGTGGAAAGGTTCATTTGTGCCATTTATTAGATTCCAGATATAAGTGATACCATATGGTATTTGTCTTCTCTTTCTGACTTACTTCACTTAGTATGAGAGTCTCTAGTTTCATCTATGTTGCTGCAAATGGCATTATTTTGTCCTTTTTGATGGCTGAGTAGTATTTCATTGTGTATATGTACCACATCTTCTTGGGGCCATTTTAAATGATGAAATCATTAACAAAAATCACAGAAGTGGAAAAAATTGGCACTAAATATGTGACAAAAAGGACATTGGTTTGCAGGACAAGAAATTATTCAAGAAGGAGAGGATCCCCTTGTCCAACCTCATCTGAGAAAATTAAAATAATATTTTAAAATATTTTTTATAAAATATGTACTGATTACACCCAAGGGAATTTAATCTTTCTCCTCTGAATTCCTAAACAGATCATGTTTGTATTCATTTGTATGTCTATATGCATATTTGTGTTGAGAGTGCAAAAAGTCAACAGCTTTAGGAGAGCTTCCCACCCCTCAGAACTGGTACACAATTTTAGAACTTAATTAGCATGAATGGCTTCATTTCATTGACTTTTTTTCTCCCTCAAATGCAGTAAAAACCTCAAGAGGGACATAATGGCCTATGAAGGAGATTTTAAAAAAATTTATGATAGAATGATCGAAATTATTTTGTTACTACAAATGATCTATTTAAAAATACTTGAAGGGGAGTTCCCGTTGTGGCTCAGTGCTTAACGAATCCGACTAAGAACCGTGAGGTTGCGGGTTCAGTCCCTGGCATTGCTCAGTGAGCTGTGGTGTAGGTTGCAGACATGGCTCGGATCCCGTGTTGCTGTGGCTGTGGTGTAGGCTGGCGGCTACAACTCTGATTAGACCCCTAGCCTGGGAACCTCCACATGCTGCGAGTGCAGCCCTAGAAAATGTAAAAAGACAAAAAAAAATACTTGAAGGATTTATGATTTTAAAAGTTATATGAATATAAATAAGGCTGCAAGCATGGAGTGTGAGATCTGATTTTTTTTTTTTTTGGCCTGCCACATATGGAAGTTCCCAGATCTGGGACTGAACCTGCTCCATAGCGGAGGCCAGAGCCACTGCAGTGACAACACCAGAGGCCAGATCCTTGACCAGCTGCACCACAAGGGAACTCTGAGATCTGATTTTATACATCTCAGAAATGTTTTGTTTCTCAGGAATAGACTGTTTATGTGCACATAAGTGTGCTATGTGTTGTTAGGAGTTAAGGATAATAATAATATTTAGTATTTGTGGAACACCATGATGAACTATAGAGAAAACCCGAACTTCCTCACAAAATGAATTCTGAAACCTGATCCAGTGCTCAGATGGGGCCAAGCACTGCCTGTAGCTGGAGGACATAGCTTCTCCTCTGTGGAGCCCCTAGACACAAAGCCGCTCAGGCCAAGTGCCACCTCCTTGCTTCCTCCCTTAGGCACCTCTGTCCTGCTACTACTGGTGGTTGATGATGTTGCCTCTGCCGCCACCTTGTGGGTTTTTACTATCAAATCTTAAATGGGTCAGAACTGATTTGGCTGGTCTCAAGTAAATAAAATTGAAACTAGGTACAACTATTGATTTTTTGACAGATAACAGAAAAAGGAGGTAATCTGTATTTCCCAGTGGAAAGATAATTTAGTATAAACTTGAAGTATTATATTTTCTAAAAACAGAAGACAGGGGGCTAACTGATCTGCGAACAGGGAATTTTCCCACTTTGCCGAAGAGGACTGAGATTCACAGAGGCAGTATTATTCAGTGCAATGTCACACAGCCAATAGATGAACCTGAAGTCAATTTTCAACCTCTGAAATACTTATTATACAGTTCCTTCGAGAGTTATAAAATAGACAATATTGAAGTTCCCTTGTGGCATAGTGGGTTAAGGATCCAGTGTTGTCACTGCAAGCAGCTTGGGCGCTGCTGTGATATGGGTTGGATCCCTGGCCTGGGAACTTCTACATGCCACAGGCATGGCCAAAAAAAAAAAAAAAAGGACAATATCGATGAGAACCAATTGCTTTTAAATGTAGGTTTTATTGTTATTCCAATATAATGAGGACAACAGATCAGGAGATAATGGCCATTGAAAAAATAGTTTGTTACAGTTTCCAAGAGGAGGGGCACCTCAAACCCCAGAATCACATAGGGAAGGCCCAAGGTCAGATAAGAGGTAGAAGAGCAAGGGGAAAGCAGGCAGGAGCCTTTATATTGGTTTCCATGGGAAAGGCCAGGCAAGGCAGGGTAAGCAGGGTTAGAACTGGATAGTTGGATAATAACAGCAATAATTTTAGCCTCTGAGGCAGAGACTGTCTCTAGTTCCCTGGTATCTGGCCCTAGGGAGATTCTTGTGGAGGAATACTGCCTCCAGACCAGCAAGAGCCAGAAAGAGGCAGGGTTTGAGCTGGACTGGTTAGTTTGCACATGAAAGACACACTGCCTGGGGAGTCTTTTGCCACTCCTAAGAATTGGTTAGTCCTCAAGGGGGCAGTCTTTCCTGGAGAGAGCCCAGATCCCCCAGAAAATAAGACAAGGCCATTAGTACAACAATTAACATATTCTCTTGAAGTCAGAGATCTTGTGGGAATGAGTGAAATGATTAGAGTTCATAAAGGAGAATTATCCTCACTCTGAAATTGGTATGAATTCATTATCTACATGATAGGGTTAGCTGATAGTTTTCTATGTGAATGTTTCTCAAATATCAATCAGGAGGAAATGTCAAAATTGATCTAAATATCAACTATTTTTTTCACTCTTGAACCACTACGCTTTAAGATACATTTACTTAGTTAATACTTCAAGGTTGAGATCATAATCATTTAATTTTTCAAATTGATATGGAAAAACCTCTATTTTAGGCACATGCTTTCCCAATAGAAATCAGTTTGATTTCCTTCTAAACTATTTTTACATTTTGTGCACGTTTATTTAAACTGATATATAGAAAGATATTTTACACGGGAATTTTAATTTAAATAAATATTTGTTCTTCCTCACCCCATACCTAATATTTGCTGTCTATATCCCCAGTCACCACTTTTTGCTACTTTCCCTTGATTTAATTATGTTTTTTGATGTCACTAACTACCGTTTTGACAATTTATGAGTAAACTGTGGCCTAAAGATCCTGTTGCTAGGTTACATACTCCTTTCTACTCCCCCTCCCCCCTTTCTTCTGGGCTGGTTGCCATAGTGCCTCTTGTAATGGGTGGCTCAAGTCTTGGAATCATGGAGGCTGAATAAAAACCTAGGTTCTCTCTCATTCTCCCTTTCTCATCTACATGGCCTAGTTGCTCAATCAAGCATTTGGATTTAATTAAAAAGAGATTCACCATTCAATCTAATTATTCTATAAATACTTACTTCAGGCAATTTCTCTGGATTTTTGCCTTACAGAAAAATTACATAAGTTGAATCTCTGAGAGTTGTTAGATTTTGGCAGGATTGTTAAGTGTAAGTTATGGAATTTATTTTTCTTCACTGTGTTTGATCTTTTCCACTTGCCTCTAAAGATCCGTGCTCCACCCTCCTCTACACTGAATTGTTCCCTGGGAGGCTGACCTTTATGAATTGTATTCATGAACTTCCTTTCCCTCTGGCTTCTCATTGGAATCAGATGGAAGCACTGGCAGGAGGTTGGAGGCAAGGAAGAGAGTGGGGCTGTGGTATTTTTTCCTTCAGCACCCTTCCATTCAGTTCATCATGCTCCCTCTACTGAAAGTCAGATGTCACGTGGCCCTCTCCACACAGCCACCCTCTCCAGGTTCCAGTGACTGATTCCTTGTCTTGCCTGCTCAGCATAAGTGTGACATGGATCCTCACTACTGCTTGCACTGAGATGTTATATTATCCTTATTGGTGGCACTTACTATGTCAACACCTTTGTAAATAGTGACTTTCTTATAATCCCTCAGTTACTGTGTTTGAGTGTGCCACCTGCTTTTTTGGTAGATATGCCAACAACTGAGTTTCATAAGTAAAGGCCAGAAAGCAAAGCAAATATTTGAGATAGGCTAAGTTGAACAGATCTTGGTTGGTGCATTAACTGGTCTCCTTATATCCACCTAGGTTGTTCTGGCACCATCAGTGATTGTGGATCCTCATCTGTGCTAGTATACACTATAATTTACTATAATATACTATAATATCCCAGAGGGTAGGTGAGCTCCTACCCTCTGGGATCTTGCAAGGAAAGTACTAAACCTTTTTTTTTTTTTTCATTTTACAGTCACATGTGGAAGCTCCCAGGCTAGGTGTCAAATTGGAGCTACAGATTTAGGACTGCACCACAACCACAGCAACACCGGATCTGAGCAGCATCTATGACCTATGCCTTAGCTTGGGGCAACACTGGATCCTTAAGACCCACTGAGCAAAGCCAGGGGTCAAACCCTCATCCTTATGGAGACTATGTTGCTTTCTTACTCTGCTGAGCCATCATGGAAACTCTTTTCTTTTTCTTTTATTTCAGTTGCCAATTTGAGAACTCCAACAATAAAGTGCTTTATAGCTTAAATCTTAGCCTTTAAGTTCCTTGAGAAACTTTAGGCACGGGACTTGATTTATTCATTAAAAATTACAGTAGTGTGTGTTGTCATTTTTCAAATGTGAAAATCAATCAAGTTATGTTTTGTTCTAAAAATATTTTGCAACTGAGAGTTTCCTTTGTGGCACAGCAGAAATGAACCTGACTAGTATACATAAGGATGTAGGTTCGATCCCTAGCCTCGCTCTGTGGTTCGGAGATCCAGAGTTACTGTGAGCTGTGGTGTGGGTCACAGATGTGGCTTGGATCCTGTGTTGCTGTTGCTGTGGTGTAGGCCAGCAGCTGTAGCTCTGATTTGACTCCTAGCATGGTAACTTACGTATGCCACAAGTGTGGCTCTAAAAAGCAAATAAATAAATTAAAATAAAATAAAAAAATATTTTGCTACTCTTTTAATCTATGCTTACATTTATAATGCACTTTATTATTGTCTTAGTTCCCTCTTAAAATGTAGTTGGTGCTACTTATTTCACAAATTGTTGTGAAGATCAAATGCAATAACCTATGAAATAGCTGTGAAAAGCATCAGTGCTATATAAATAAGTGGATTGTAATTTCTTCATTTGTATCATCAGGTCTCATTTCCACCAATAGCTTGGCATTGGTGGGGGTAGGGAAATCTTCACATATGCACAAAAAAACACCTGAGGATTAGTGTGGAGATGAAATGGTCTCAGCTTTTAGGCAGTTCATAATCCATTTAAGAACAGGACCACTTTTACGGTTTTGATTAAATTATTTAGTATTTGGTAACAAACTCATATTGAGGTAGGAGGTAGATGGGCCCTGGGCTGAGAACAGCTGGAACTTGTTAGGCTAAGTAAATTGGGCCTTGCTTCTCTATGACATTTCAAGGAGAAAGTTAATGGCAGGAGCTGAGCTCTGCTGGAGTGAAAAGATAAGATGACCACATCAATCACTCCTGGGCTCAAGGAGACCGCCCCAACTACACCTGTGCAGAAAGTCAAATGGGGTCAAAAAGGAAGGGGGTGCCAGGCCATAATATCTGTTGATACCTGTCCCATAACCCTTTGCTCTGGAATCCATCTTGGCCAAAAGATGTGCACGCATATGGGGGAGGGCCCTGGGTCAGGTTGGGTGTGAGGAAGCAACAAGATAATTGGCCGAAGGAGAACAAAGACCCGGAAGAACTGCGCCTACACTCCTTTGTTCCTTGCCTCCTTGAAACATTCTTACTTTCAACAGAGGGCAAGAAGCAGAACAACTCTGCCTTTTTAGCCTCTAGCTAGTCTAGTGATTAGGATTCCTGGTTTTCCTCCAGGCTGCCCAGGTTCAATTCCTAAGCAGGGAATTAAGATCTTACTTCAAGCCATCACTCACCGCTGACTCTCCAAAATCATTTGGTGCCAAAACCCAGGAACTTCAAGGTAAACTGCGGGTCTCACCCATCTGTGGCTAGGAGACCATTTCCTTTCAGTCTCACTGCCAAGATAACTCGCTGAGTAACATTTGGATCATAGCTGACGTTGCCCTTAGGACCTGGTAGAAACACAATTTCTAACCATGGAGGAGCTCAGAGGGTCTTCCTTCACTCTCTGCTTCTCTTTTTCCTGCTGTCAGGTGAACTCCCTGGCTCTCACTTTCTGCCTGAACTACAACCCCTAATATGCTTGCGCCCAAGCACCATCAATTGCATCATTTGCAACTTGTTGGGAATCTTAGCTCAGTATGCTACCATCAGCAGGTTGCAGTCTGTTAGGTGCCAAGCTTTGTTTTGTGGGGACAAAGAATTACAACCCAGGCTCCCATGGGCTCTTCTTACAACCTCCTATTTGGTAACAACCCACATGGTACTTCTCACTCTCCCGTGTTGCTGTCTTTGAGTATCTTCCTCCCCCCACCCCCTCCACAGTGGCCCTGCCATTGCTCACTCCATCCCTCCATGTGCCCCACCCCTCACCCTCTACAACTTTCTCTCCTACTTTACCTGTGTAGCAAGGTTTCTTTTTCACCTAATACTTTAGTCTCTTCTTAGGAAAATATTTCCTGGACTCGATCTGCTCTCTCGCCACTGCCAAATTCATTGTTGTCAATGTCAGATAAAATCCTTAGGTCCCCTTCAATTCCACCTTAGCCTGCAAACAAACAAGGTAACAGACTTGGTTCTTCTGCTCTTTACTCTCTGATCTTACTCTGTGTCCAAAATTCCACCTAGGAATACTCTCAGTCCTCAGGTCCTGACCCCCATAGCATTTTCCACTGCAACCGACTTCGATTCCTCCAGGAGTTCCCCCATCATTCCAGGCCTTGGCAACCCAGACACTGTTATAGATCCCCCACAAAGAAAGTCCTGGAAACCACACTGCACTTGTACAAATGTCCTCTCAGGTAAGAAGGGAGGGCACTGCACTCAAGAAACTGAGAAGGGCAACACATCTTGTCAGGAATCCATGGGGGAGTAGAGGATGCTCCAAACCCCATCAGCAGTTAGGATGGGAGGGGATTCAGGAGATGCTCTGAATCCCCTTGAGGCACTTCTTTGGGAGGTATTTTTTCCTGGATGCTGGACTTCATTTCTAGGAGGGCTCTCTGGGTTGCAGGGTACTTAATATCCTCTTTCTAAGCCAGATGAGCTAAGAAAGGAAAAGCCTAGGTCTTAACACTGCTTCGCTTTTATATAATTTGGGGATGGAAAAAAATGGCCTGAAAATGTGTTTGCTATCTTACAACTATATCTTTATGGCCACAGGATGGGAAAATGGACTGAGGCTCCAGATGTTCAGGCCTTTCTGGCCATATATCAGACTCTCTATGTTGTTCCTATAGTTAAATTCTTGAGGAGACATGCTCTCCTGACATTTTAAAAATCCCCTTCTAACTTCCTCATCTCTCAGGGAGGAGACTGAAGTTCCCCTACTCCTATCAGTAACTCTTATCATGCCCTTAAAATATAAACATAGCCCACTTTGCCTGAGACTTTGGCCTTGGGTTAATTCGTAGAACTTCAAGCCAAGGGAAAACAAAAATAGGCTTTCAAACTCAAGCAAGTAAATTTAACTTACCCAATTGTTATTTTTGCTTTTGCACTTGCCAGGTAAATTGCTATGACAAGTGTGCTTATGATTCTTTATCTTTCCTTTTACATACTGTTTGTGGTTTAAAAAATAAAAAGAGAGAAATCCTTGTCTAGAATATTGGAAGAAAAGTTGTTAGACTTCACTCTTGTTTTTCTGATGTAGGAATCAGATGGAAGTTCCCAGGGTAGGGGTCAAATCAGAGCTGCAGCTGCTGACCTACGCCACCGCCACAGCAATGCCATATCCAAGCCAAATCTGCAACCTACATCGCAGCTCATGGCAAAGCTGGATCCTAAACCCACTGAGTGAGGCCAGGGATCAAACCTGTATCCGCATGGATACTAGTCATGTTCTTACTGGGTCATGATAAGAAATCCAGATTTTGGAGTCCCTGTTGTGGCTCAATGGTTAACAAATCTGACTAGGAATCATGAGGTTGCAGGTTCGATCCCCGGCCTGGCTTAGTGGGTTAAGGATCCGGTATTGCCGTGAGCTGTGGTGTAGGTTGCAGACGTGGCTCGGATTCCGCGTTGCTGTGACTGTGGCGAAGGCTGGTGGCTACAGCTCCTGTTAGACCCCTAGCCTGGGAACCTCCATATGCCGTGGGTGCAGCCCTTAAAAAAGGACAAAAGACAAAAAAAAATCCAGATTTTGCTCTTTACATGTATGTTTGCATTTGTGTGTACATGTGCCGGCTATGGGAAACTCCATCATTTCCTAAATATAGCCCCTTGAGGTACCTTCTCCAGAATCAGACCACTTTCAATTACAAACCAAAGAAACATAATGAGATACTTAGACATCAATTAATAAACAGCAAAACTAAAGGTATTTGGGACTACTGATGAATATGTTTAGCGCCAAAGAGTCTATATAAAAAGCACATGTTTTCAAAAAAAATTATTGGGGAGTTCTGTTGTGGCTCAACAGATTAAAGACCAGAAGTTGTCTCTGTGAGGATGTGGTTTGATCCCTGGCTTCACTGAGTGGGTTAAGGATCTGGCATTGTCACAAGCTGCAGCACAGGTCACAGATGCCGCTCCGATCTAGCCTTGATTTTGCTGTAGCTGTGGTGTAGGCCAGGAGATTGAGCTGAGATTTGACCCTTAGCCAGGGAACTTCTACATCCCATAGGCGCAGCCCTGAAAAGAAAAATTATTAGTGTTTATGTTTGCCAGTCTGTGCACTCATGATGCTTGCTTGGGGAACGTAGGATGTATGCTACTTTTGAATAAAAGTTATGAGGAATGGCATTCCATTTTAAGGAAAAAGAAAGTGAGTCTATCTTACAGCTGGTGGTTTTGGGTGGAAAAATAAAGAACAGATTAATATGGACACAGGAAGTTGTAAAAGGTTTGTAGAAAAGGGAAGTTTGGTTGGGTACATGGATTTTGTTGGGAACGGGCCTAGGCAAAACTTGAATTTGGTCTCTGTTAGGAAAACAAGGTTTTCTTAGAATACTGTCTTTGGTAACAGATGGTGTGAATTTCTTTGCCTTTAAGTGATTAATATTTGCTCTAAGATAATTTGCTTCTTTGGTTGAGTGAATAAGTATTATTTCACATGATCTATGATTCCATTTGACCAAGTATTTTAAAACCTTATGTTTTTAATAAACTTCCCAAGTGTCAAATTCTACTTAAAATTTCTTCCAACTTCCAGCTAACTTGAGGTGCTCCCAGGGGAATCTCAGAAAAAAAAAATTAACTGGGAGCCTCCATATGTCACAGGTGCAGCCATAAAAGGACAAAAAGAAAAAAAAAATAAAAATAAAAAAACAGATTACAGATTAAATAGAGGAACATTGTCAAATAAGATTATGACACGTGTTCATTCTGCTTCTTGTGAAAAATTAACCTCTCATTGTCAAGATTTTACCTTCTTGATGTCCTTATAACATGGCAATAGCCTACTCCTAAATCAGATAATTTAAATTGGGTAAACAATAGCTGTGAATTAAACAGTCAGGGCTACAGAAATCTCAAGATGGCCATTTGGCTTTTCTGGGTGCCCTGGAAAACCTCATTTTTATTTATTTTTTATTTTTTCCATTATAGTTGATTTACAGGGTTTATTTTAAGATTTTTATTTTTTCCATTATGGAAAACCTCATCTTTATTTGATGGGTTAAAACGTTCCTTGGCTGTAGGGCTGGTGTCCTCACAATGAAAAGAAAATGACTAGAGTGAAGTTCCCATTGTGGCACAGCAGAAGTAAATCCAACTTGTATCCATGAGGATTCGGGTTGGATCCCTGGCCCCGCTTACTGGGTTAAGGATCCAGCACTGCAATGAGCTGTGGTGTAGGTCACAGATGCGACATGGATCCTGTGTTGCTATGGCTGTAACTGTAGCTCTGATTCACTCCCTAGCCTGGGAACTCCCATATGCCTCAGGTGTGGTCCTAAAAACAGAAAAAAAAAATTCACAAACTTCTTGAAACTACCCTGTCACTACCATCCTCAATCATTAGTCAAGGTCAACAGAACTAATGGAAAAACTGGACTCAGAACAAAAATTAATTATATGGGATTAAATAAACTATTATAATTTTATGACTTTTTGTCTGACATATTACTAGTTTTTAATCTATTTTTCAGATATAGAAAACTTCTTCCCTTCAAACTACTTAAAGGTAAACAATTTGGTAACTTAAACCTGTGGGTAAAGTTAAAACATTTTTCTTTTTTGTCTGCCTGGTCCCTCCAGAAACTGGACAGCTTTGGGTTTTGCAGCTGTATTAGTTAAGTAAAAAGACTGTCTCCTGAAATGTAAATAGTAGGCTGCTCCGACCCTGGCCATAAATATAAATTTTCTTCTAGGATTACTCAGGCTCAATCAGAGCAACAAGCAAGACTTCAGCCAAGGAATATAACTTTCCCCAACTACGGGATAAATTTGTGTGGTTAATGCCAGACTATGGTCATTTTAAGTTAAATTCTTCCTTAAGTTAGGAACAATTAAACCATTCTAAGGCTAACCCCTAGGAACACTAGAAAATTGGACTGTCAGTTCCAGTATATAATTTCCCTTAAAGATAAGGGCTGGTACAAAATGGACTAAGCCAGACAACCTGGGAAAATACTAGGCAACACCTAAAAAAAAAGTTCCTTACTTAAATTCTTACTTATGACTTTTCTAATACTGGTAGCTATTTTTATTAACTATTTTACAAAGTTGTTATTTTTTGCATAACTGAATTTCTGATAAAGTGATATATAGTCCTATATGAGATTAATAACTGTAATAGTGTAACTCTAGATATGAGAAGAAGCAACAAGAGGGAATATTTTCCTGGCCCATAAGAGACTAGTAAAACAATTGGTCCAGAGACTTTTGGCTACTGTGAGTAAGGCCCAGTCCAGTTATAGAACATTGAATGGCCTGTGAATGAAATCTTTGCCAGACCTGAGAATGGGCATTCCTAGCACAAATTAACTAAAATGCCTCCCAAACCGTGGTCAAATGTATAACAATGAGGAAGCCATGCCTGCTGGAAACTGGCACTTGTCATCTGTCTCAACAAGGATTAAATTATGAGCTACTGAAGCTTCTGACCATCAACACTCCCTGAAAGGAGTTCAGGGTTGAAATCAGAAATAAAGTGCACTGAGAAAAACTGGCATAACAGGCTTTCAGATAGTTAGGAAGTTCCCATCGTGGCTAAGTGGTTAAAGAATCCGACTAGGAACCATGATGTTGCGGGTTTGATCCCTGGCCTCGCTCAGTGGGTTAAGGATATGGCGTTGCCAGGAGCTATGGTGTAGGTCACAGACACAGCTTGGACCCTGCATTGCTGTGGCTGTGGCCGGCAGCTGTAGCTTTGCTGTGGCTGTGGCCGGCAGCTGTACCTCTGATTAGACCTCCATATGTGGCGGGCCCTAGGAAAGCCAAAAAAAAAAAGAAAAAGAAAAAAGAAAAGGCAGGCTTTCATGTAGTTAGATATTTTCAGGTAAGGATTTTTATCAGCCCAAATTCTTGCATCTTCTCATATCTAGAAAAACACTAAAATCATTAACAGTGACATATGCCTTGGCCGTCAAGGAAAAATACTATTAAAAGTCACAATGAGGTAGCTGTGGTTCAGAATACAAGGTTATACTAGGTGACACTATGTACATGATTTCACATGTCTTTGTATTGCTGAAAAATTTTTTATAAGCTGTGTCAGACTTGATGCCACCAGCCATTCTCAAAGGAGTATCTGTCAGCAGCTGGGAGCAGCAACCTTAGGTTTTCAATGTCTCCTTTTATAACTATGGACTTTTTAGACAATGAAATTTCTTTAGATTGTACATTAACTAAAAGAAGAGACGTGGGAGTTCCCTTAGTGGCTCAGTGGTTAACGAATCTGACTAGGAACCATGAGGTTGCAGGTTCGATCCCTGGCATCGCTCAGTGGGTTAAGGATCTGGCGTTGCTGTGAGCTGTGGTGTAGGTCGCAGATGCAGCTCAGATCCTGCATTGCTGTGGCTGTGGTGTAGGCCAGAGGCTACAGCTCTGATTAGACCCCTAGCCTGGGAACCTCCATAAGCCATGGGTGCTGCCCTGACAAGACAGAAAAAAAAGAAGAGACATGTATAATGCCAGTAGCTCCTGTTATTTTTATGCTCATACCATAGTAAAGGTTAAAACCTACTTAGCTAAAACTAGTGTGAACTGAAGTTTGGCAGTTGCCGTCAACCTCTACATGGAGTAAAACATGAGCCACTGCAGCTGCTGATCCACAGCAAGCCCTGAGTGGAGCTCAGGGTAGAGACCAGGAGTGAGGCAGTCTGTGCTCTGGGAAAACTGGAAAAACAGGTCTTCAGATAGTTAGATATCTTTAGGAGAATATTTATGAGCCCATTCTTGCATCTCCTCATATCTAGAAAAACACTAAAATCCTTCAATGATGACTGATGTCTGCCACTAGTAATTACCTTCATGAGGCCAGCAGCAAACTTCTGTAAAATGTGAGCATGGCTGCATGCACCTCTCCCTTCACCTTCATGACTTATGCCTGATATTCGCCCTTTCCTCTTTAGGGCAGTAATTCAGAGCTATCTGAAATACTGCCTGCTGAGCTATAGCTAAGTGGACAAAACAAAAGATGTCATGGTCACCTGTGCGAACATCTATTCCCAAGGATGGGCCAGTGAGCCCTGAGGGAACTCTGGAAAGAAACAAAAAAGACTGGCCCACAGCTGAGGTGCATATCAAAGGAGTGATTCCAGTAAGCCCAGACCCTTATTACATCTTTCCATAGGAACTGGTTTTCTGTAATTTTGTTTTCTGTAAATCTACTTATCTGTGATACTTTTGTTCCTACTACCTTCCTTTTGTTGCAAAAACTCACATATCCTAGCTTCCCCCCTCACCTCCTCAGAGCAGTTTCTCAAGGCTACCTGAGATGCTGTCTCCTGGGCTTAGGTCCTAATTTCACACCAAATAAAATTAACTGTCAGCTTCCAGGTTGTGCATTTTTTTGGTCAACACTAGGTAACTGACTACCTGTCTACAGGACTCCCAGAAATACCAGGTCCATATTAAGTTTCAGGCTTATTCTAAAAAGAAATGAGATCTATTCTGCCTATTAACATTCAGGTTGTCACTCCTCCAATTACTTCTAACTTAATTTGTTAACCTATGTTAAAATATATGACCACACTAAATGGCTTCATTTCTTTGAGCAGGGTAACTCACGCCTTGACTCTATGTAGATTACAGTTTAAAATGTTACCAAACATAAACTGGTTCTTCTTACATTTACTTGGGCCTCTTACACTTGTGATTGTTCCTTTATTAATCTTTGGCCCCTTCCTTTTTAATCTGTTGTTAAGCTTGTCTCTTCCAGATTACAAGTTTTACATCAAAGATAATGGTGATGCAGAGACTCCAGCCACTCCTCAGGACAGATTCTGCCAGAATAATCAGCAGAAATCACCCTGGGGTCCCTAATAAGACAGGTGAATGCTCTGTGGTCCCAGTTAGGTAAGTGAGCCTCTTACCGACCCAAAGAAGCTAAAGAAGATGGACCATCCCCCTTCATCTTCCCAACAAAGATTTTTTTTGGGGTCCATGTCTCTCAGGGGGGATTCGAGGTTGGGGGTAGATGGGCCCCTGGGCTGAGAATAGCTGGAACTTGTTAGGCTGAGTAAATTGGGCCTTGCTTCTCTTTGACATTTCAAAGAGGAAGGTAATGGCAGGAGCTGAGCTCTGCTGGAGTAAAAAGATATGACCACATCAATCACTCCTTGGCTCAGGGAGACCTCCCCAGCTACACATGTGCAGAAAGTCAAATAGAATCAAAAAGGGAGGGGTGCCAGGCCATAATATGTTCCGATAACCATCCCATAACCGTTTGCTCTGGAATCCATCTGGGCCAAAAGATGCACACACATATGGGGGAGGGCCCTGGGTCAGGTTGGGTGTGAGGAGAAAAACATGATAATTGGCCAAAAGAAAAAGACCTGGGAAGAACTGGCCTATATAAATGATTAAAATCACCTCGCATTCCCCTCTTTCAGGAGGGACCTTCACTCCTCCTTTGGTCTTTGCCTCCTTGAAATATTCTTGGTTTCAACAGAGATCAGAAATCAGGGCATTCCTGCTTGTAGACTCTAGCTAGTCTAGTGGCTAGGATTCCTGGTTTTCATCCAGGCTGCCCGGGTTCAATTCCTGAGCAGGGAATTAAGATCTCACTTCAAGCCATCACTAACTGCTGTTTCCCAAATCAATATTATACATACGTTATTAAGTAAAAGGATATGCACCAGTGAAAAGTATCAGTGTTATATAGATCTTTCTAGAAAGTCAGTTTTATGAGTTTATAATTTCATATTATATGGCGTCTGATAGTCACAAACATGAAACCTGGATTTAAAATTTAAGGCAGATATTTTTCCAATATTACCTGAGTCACAGATTACTTTATTGAGGTTGTTAACCAACATGTTGCTGCTTTTCTTGAACATTAGTTGTGGGCACACATTGTGGTCAACATTATACATATATTATATATATATAGCATTTCTAAAGAAGTTTGCATTAAATCCAAATTGCTTAATAAGGCTTAACAATCCAAGTAAGGATGTGTATATTCAGAAGTTACCATTCCTCATCTTCCTGAAGAGCGCTGTTAATACTTTTCTTACATGTATTACTGTTTATTAAATTGCTTTAGAGTTTGTGCTTCTGCCAAAAGAGTACTTAATATCACCAGAATTAGAAAAGTGGGGAGTTCCCATCGTGGCTGTGTGGTTAACGAATCTGACTAGGAACCATATAGGTTGCGGGTTCGATCCCTGACCTCGCTCAGTGGGTTAAAGATCTGGTGTTGCTGTGAGCTGTGGTGTAGATTGCAGACGCAGCTCAGATCTGGAGTTGCTGTGGCTGTGGCATAGGCTGGAGGCTACAGCTCTGATTAGATCCCTCTGTGTGCCATGGATGCAGTCCTAGAAAAGACAAAAAAAAAAAAAGAAAGAAACAGAAAAGTGTGTTGTTGAAAGCCTAGCCAAATAAGGTCAATTTGTCACGTAGCCAGTTTCAGTAACAAATAGTAAATGATATTTGTCTTATTTGGGAAGTTTATTCTATTTCTCTGTCCTCACTAGGGGTCAGAACCTTAGGCAGTTGCTAAAAGATAGTTTTGCACTTTCAGTGAAATTACTACCAGATGACTTCATTTTAAACTGTCACATTTTTATGCCTTATGCAAATAACACATATAAAACCTTCATTATTCCATGTTAAAAACAATAATTTCTAGAGAAATTATGATAATTATTGCATGTATATCAGCTAAAACAATGGCATGCAATCTATGTGAATGCACTTTAGCATGAAATAAATTCTAGGGTGGTTCCAAGATGACAATACAACAGACACTTAGGCCTAAGTATCTCATCACCTTTCAGATCTTGTGTGTTACAGACTGAACTGTATCACCACAAAGTGCATGTATTGAAGCCTACCTCCCAGTGTGATGTGATGGTATTTGGAGAAGGGTCATTAGATGCTAGTAGGGTTTGGTGAGGTTATAAAGGTATGCATTTTATGATGGGATTAGTATCCTTAATAAGAAACACCAAAGAACTCACTTCTCTCTCTCTCCCTCTAAGGAAAGGCCACATGTGGATACAGCAAGAAAGCAGCCACCTGCAACCAAGGTGATAGCTCTCACCAGACACCAACCCTGCTGGCACCTTGATCTTGGACTTTCAGTCTCCAGAACTGTGAGAAATGAACTTCTATAGTTTAAGCCATGCAATCAATAGTATTTTGTTATGGCAGCATGAACTAAGACATTGTGTTTGCATAATTTCTCAAACTATATGGATTTAAAGGTTGCCAGAATCAATAAGCTACACTTTTAAAGTGCCTGAGGATATTCACAGCTTCCAAAAGAATTTACTGTTTGTTCCAGCCAACACCTGAAGGTAGGGTACCATTGCCCAGTCTCTGTGAGAGGGGAGAAGCCTACTCCAATAAGCTCCAGTTAGTAAACCTAGATGGGTTTCACAGACACTAGACCCCTCTTCCTGATTTTTGTAATTTCTCAATTCCTTGATTCTGCAGAGCCCCCACTTTACCCTCCCTTTATTTTTGTTGTTTTTTGTTTTTTTTCTTTTTGCCTTATCTAGGGCCGCACCTGTGGCACATGGAGGTTCCCAGGCTAGGAGTCTAACAGGAGCTGTAGCTGCCGGCCTTCGCCACAGCAACGCGGGATCCGAGCCGCGTCTGCAACCTACACCACAGCTCACGGCAACGCCAGATCCTTAACCCACTGAGCAAGGCCAGGGATCGAACCCGCAACCTCATGGTTCTTAGTCGGATTCGTTAACCACTGAGCCATGATGGGAACTCCTACCCTCCCTTTAAAGCACAGTCACCTCTCTACAAAGCACAGTGGACTTCAGTTTACACTGGATTATTTTCCCTATTATTATTGTCTCTATTATTAACAGTACATTACCAATTTATACCATCCCTATCACTTTAACTATTGTCCAGCTTTGTGTATCATCCTGGGATACAGCCCTGAGCTGTCAGAAATTTAGTGTTTTTCAAGTTTTTATGGCCTAAGGTTAAGGCCTAGTCAAGAAGAGAGCTAAGAAGAACCTCGATCTTTGTCACCAAGCCATTAACAGGTAAATCCAAAACATCAGTAAATTCTGGGGGCTATCCTTTAAAAATAGAAAATCGCCTCGCCTCTTCTCACCATCTCAACAGCTCTTCCACAGTAAGTCACTATCATTTCTAGATTAGGACAGATTGCTAATAGATTTCCTGGCTTCTTCACTAAGCCCCTTCAGGCTATTGTCAACACAGCTGAATGAGTGATGCTTTAAAAATAAAAGTAATAGGAGTTCCTGCTGTGGCGCAGTGCGTTAATGATCCATCTTGTCTCTGTGGAGGCACCGGTTCAATCCCCAGCTTGGCCCAGTGGGTTAAGAATCCCATGTTGCCATGGTTGCAGCGTAGGTCTCAGCTCGGTCACAGATTTCAATCCCTGGCCCAGGAATTTCCACATGCTGCGGGTGTGGCTGAAAAAGAAAAAAAAAAATTGTTTTGCTAAGGGTTTGGAGACCCTTTGGTGTCTCCTTATCTCATCAAGAGGCTGAAAGTCCTTCCAATGGCCTATAAAGGACCACTCTTCACCTCCCGACCCCTACCTCTGCCTTCATTTTCCTTTTCTTGCACGACATTCCTCATCTTCTAATGCAGTATATAATTTGCTTATTCTTTATCCTTGTTATTGTCTATTCTTCAATCTAGAATATGAGCTCTGCAAGGGCAAGGCCATTCTTCCCACCCCTACTGATGTATATTTTTTCCATCTAAACTGGTACTACATTATAGATGTTCCATAAGTATTTGCTGACTAAAAATGAATTAGTCTATGTGTAATTTTTTAGTGATATGACGTAAGTTCTATTAGTGCTGTTTTTCCATTAATAAATTGCATTAATGGTGGTCTGGTCATAGTATTTTTTTTTTGTCTTTTTGCCTTTATGTAGAGCCGCACCCGCAACATATGGAGGTTCCCAGGCTAGGAGTCTAACAGGAGCTGTAGCTGCCGGCCTTCACCACAGCCACAGCAACGCGGGATCCGAGCCACGTCTGCAACCTACACCACAGCTCACGGCAATGCCGGATCCTTAACCCACTGAGCAAGGCCAGGGATCGAACCTGCAACCTCATGGTTCTTAGTCGGATTCGTTAACCACTGAGCCACGAAGGGAACTCCTGGTCATAGTATTTAACATATAACTGATTCTTATGAGGAGGCAGGCTCTGGCTCTGGAATTGAAGTTTGCTGAGGAGCACTAAATATTTACTCTTGTCTTTCATGTCCCTCTTTCTCTACATGTAAAGAGAGGGAGAAAGAAAAAATTCACAGGGAAAGAAAGAGAAAATGAGGTGGCAACAGATGGGAAGAGGAACCATATTATATTATATTAATCAATGTGCTGTGGCTTTTATTTTTTTCTTTTTAGGACTGCATATGGAAGTTCTCAAGTTAGAGTCTGAATCAGAGCTGCAGCTGCCGGCCTGTAGCACAGCCGCAGCAATGCCAGCAACCTGTGGCAATGCTGGATCGTTAACCCCCTGAGCGAGGCCGGGGATCAAACCCGAATCCTCATGGATACTAATCAGGTTCTTAGCCCACTGAGCCACAATGGGAACTCCCTATTAGGCAATGTATTATTTAACTAAATGTCTAAACTTATGTTAAGACTAAAGACCACCAATATTTGGAAGAGATACATAAACATAGTCATGAAAACTTTGTATCATCAGAAAACATATGTCCTTTGTCAGAAAAGTAATTATTGGCTAATCTTAGTCAAAACCATGCTTTTGCTTTTTTTTTTTTTTGTCTTTTTGCCTTTATGTAGAACCGCACCCGTGGCATATGGAGGTTCCCAGGCTAGGGGTCTAACAGGAGCTGTAGCCACCGGCCTATGCCACAGCCACAGAAATGCAGGATCCGAGCCGCGTCTGCAACCTACACCACAGCTCACGGCAATGCCGGATCCTTAACCCACTGATCAAGGCCAGGGATTGAACCCACAACCTCATGGTTCTTAGTCAGATTCGTTAACCACTGAACTCCAAAACCATGTATTTTCTTATTAAGTTATTAGTGTGCTATTTTTCTCTCTTTAAGCCCTCTCCTCTTATAGTGTAAACAATTTTTATTATATTTTAAAATACTATGTTTATGTGTGGAGAGAGGAGAAATGCATTGAGACCACATTCTACAATCAGCTTTGCTACTAACTATGCAGTTATGGATAAGTGATATACAACTCTTCACCTTACTTTTTGCATTTATAAAATTGAGGTAATAATCGTATACACCTGAAGTAGTTTTAGTATACACCTGGAGTGGTTTTGTGGAATATCACCTCACAGCATGTCTGTTACATAGTAGTCATTCTACAAATAGCTATTTTTATAGATTAATGGAGTATTTTCTTAAAAAAAGTGTAGTTTAAAATTGCCTTTTTATACTTTTTTTTATAAAATAATATTGTTCTTACAATACTAACCGAATCATGGAGTAATACTATTACTGTTGGGTTGCATCCTGCAGGCCTGTACTTGCCCCTTTTTAAGACTGAAGAGTCTGGAGTCGGTGACAAAGACAATGGTTTAATGGTTGGGGGGGTTCTTACAAGTCTGAAGCAAGGTCCTCAAGCCACACCAGTGGATGGAGAGCAGGATCTTGCAGCTGTCTGCACTTGAGGTAAGTGGGGGGAGGGGATTGCCATTTACAGGGGCAATTGAGGTCAGGTTGGCTTATTGGTTACCAGAGAAACCAGCAGAGGGGTTGGCCTCTTTGATAAGCTAAGTCAGAACAATCACCAACTGGGGCCTGAGGCAAGTATGTAGGAAGGTCAGTCAGGTAAGTAGGGTGTAGGTAAAACAGGTGCTGGCTGAGAAAAGGCTCTACAGAGAGCAAGAGGACAGCCATCTTGAGTAGCACAATCATACAATTACTTTTAAAGACTCCTCTTTATTGGCTCACTTGAAATGTTAAGTTCCTATACTAGAAAATTTATAACAGGAAATACTAGGTTTAGAGAGAGAGAGATAAAGTAGATCGTGGTGTTCAAAATGCGCTCTGTATCTCCTATGGGAGTGTAGAGGAGGTAAAATAAATTTCCCTTTACCCATCTGAGTTCTTGGCTGACATTCCTATATAATGAAAAACAACAATGAAAAAAAGCCCAGAGGCTTATTAACATGAATTCTCATGATATATTTATGTATGACTGAATCACCTTGCTGTATACCTGAAGCACACATACCATTGTAAGTTAACTATACCTCATTAAAAAAAAAAAAAAAAAATGGTTAAAGGAGTTCCCATTGTGGTGCAGCAGAAACGAATCCAACTAGGAACCATGAGGTTGTGGGTTCGATCCCTGGCCTTGCTCAGTGAGTTAAGGATCTGGCGTTACCATGAGCTGTGGTGTAGGTTGCAGACAAGGCTCAGATCTGTCATTGTTGTGACTCCGGCATAGGCTGGCAGCTGTAGCTCAGATTAGACCCCTAGCCTGGGAACCTCCATATGCCGCAGTTGCAGTCCTAAAAAAGAACAAAACATGGTTAAAAAACCAAACACGTATCCTCATGTATAGATGGAAAATACCCAAAGGAAAATGAATAATTCTCAGAGGTGGCTTAGAACTTCAGCTTAAATACCATCTTCAGCTAAAGAGAAAAGAAAGGGGAAACTAGCTATGGAGAGGTTATCAGGAAAGGTAGGATAAACAAGTATAAGTTTTAAGTAGATTTAAGTGCCTGCCTTCTTTATTGATAAGGGTCTAAACCTGATTCAGAGTATTTATCTCTGTCCTTCCTGGTAGAGAGGTGAAGAAGGACACTTTTGTCCTGCTTTTAGGCAGCTAGAGGGAGAGTAGAGAACTTTTCTTGTACTGGCTTCTTCTCAGCTGTTTTCAGTTCAAAATATTCCTTATGCCAAAGCGGCCTATTTTGAGGTGAAATATTATGATACCCTTCAGTGTGAACTTCCCTGGGTAGCTCTTTCTCTAAAAAGCTCAAAGGATCTAATGTTTTATCCCACTTGCAAGCTAACAAGCAGCCTGACACAATTTCATAGAACTGACAAGTCATGAGATTCCTCTGTAAGAGACAAAGGACTTTGTTATTCACAGCACAACTGGCTGTATGAGCTTCAGTCTCTCATAGATTCCTGTTGTGCTTGAGTCCCACAGAGCAAAAAGGAGCTACTAGGTGGATGATGCAGAAGTAGTAGGTTTGAATCATCTGGAGAAAACTAAGTTTAGGAAAGTCCTGCTAGCAAACCGAACGAATCTTTGCCCTGGAAAGATCTTTGCTATCCTGCAGAAAATCTTTTCTCTGCCCTTGAGGGAAATACTATCCCTATCTTGAAACTCCATGTGTAGAAAGGCAAGGGACTCTTGGAGTGACACAAATGCAGTGTATCGGTATGGCTAGTATGATGAAAAGATGCACAACAATTCTGACCAAAGATTTAGACAAAGAGTGTGAATGTGACACACTCGATCCTTTCTGAGCATTTCTTTGTGTAGATAATCAATTAGAATAAAACTTCACGATAATTTGTTTTGCTTTGTAATGCTTTATCACTTGATGCTTTAATGAGTCGTGTTCTTTCCTCATATTTAATAGGTTTTTACCTTCACCCTTCATTTATTTATGCCATTATTTAACCTTCCTGGCTAAAGTATTTCTTATTGTTACAGGAACTAACCCTCACTTTCTCAAGAGTGGCTTGTTCCTTAGCAATCTTCCTTTCTTTCTGCCTCTTCCTGAGAAAATGAGGTTCCCCAGTTTCAGCATGTTCCTTCTCTGTAGTATAACCGAGCAACAGTTACTCAGCTTTGTCAAGTTGATTTCATCTGCTAGGAGATAGTTAACACTTTTTTCTTACATCCTTTTTTTTAAAAAAAACTTTTTAACAGTTGTCATAGTCTTCAGAGATAACTCAGAATAATATCATTGTGGTCTTTGTTTGTTTTTAAACTAACACTACAGCTGTCCTGTCCTTTTCAAGCTGGAGCTACAAAATTCATTTGAGCTCCAGAGAAAAGAACTGTCAATGACTGTGACTACATGAATCAAAGTCATTAAGCATTTAACTTTTCACTGATTAAAAACCCAGCTGTTTCTCTCTGGATATAATTAGGAGGCAATACTTAACAGTCTGCCAAAATGTTGTCATCTGTAGGGTTGCCAGATAAAATACAGGATGCCCTGTATAATTATCAGCATGTGAACAGCGAGTAATTTTTTAGTATCAATGTCTTGTGCCATGTTTGGGACATGCTCGTATTTTGAAGAAATTCATTGTTTATTTGAAAACAAAATTTAACTGGACAGGCTGTATTTTTATTTGATAAATCTCGCAACTCTAGTCACCATCTATTTACCAAACTATGATAACCTTTTGGTAAAATTTGTTAAGAATGTTTTAGCTCAGAAGCACCACCTTTGGCATAGAGGTCAAGATTTCAAACTTATGAACTTGTGACATCAATGCTAGGCAAATATATGTGTGGAGTAATTCTGCAAGTTTTGAAATTCACAGGTATGTATTCGGTAGTCTGGCTTCAAAGGAATGGAGGAATATGTTCAAAGAAGTCATGGGCTGGGGTTTCTAAAGAGAAAAATACTGGCCTCAAAAGACCGTGGAAGTTACTAAAGCAACTTCTCCCTGACGGTTTAATGAGGAAAGAGCATGAGGCCTGAGCAAATCAATAGGAGCCCAGTAGGAAAAGGCTGGGCGCGTGAAGCCAATCAGAGACGAAATGGGTGGGACTGGACTCCTGGAAGGGGCGGGCTTCGGCAGTGTGGGGCCCGAAGGGCTGGATTCAGCCAATCCGAACCGAGAAGGGCGGGGCCTAGACTCCGGGAGCGGTTGGGCTTGAGGAATTGAAGCGCTAGGCCAGGGTGTCATTCACCCTCACCTGCCCCTGCACTTGCGCCTCCGCCTCTCTCTCTTCGAGGAGGACGCGGACTCTGGGTGACGGGAGACGCTCGCGGGATTGTCATGGCCTACCCAGGATACGGAGGAGGGGTGAGTCCTGGCGGCTTCAGCGCGGCCATCGCCGGGAGTGTAGTCCCTGCTGACGGTGCCAACGTGCCTGGTACTCCCTCGGTCGGTCTGTTTTCCCTCCCCCCGCCTCTGGTACCCGGTGGCGCCCGGTCCCGGTCCCCGCGCAGTGCTGGAAGCTCGGGCTGGGGCCGCGCAGGAGCTGCAGGTGTTCTAGTTCCTGAGGGCTTCTTCGGCGAACTGGTGTGAAGTCCAGGGGTGGGGTGTTTAGAAATTTTTTTCCCTGGAATGCAGGAACAAAGCGTCTTTTTTTTTTTTCCTTGTTTCAGTCATCTTTTGTGGTCCATCCCTTCTCCTCCCACCTCTTCCCCAGTTTTAATGGACATCCTCTTCCTGAATTTTTGATCACTTCTTTTTCTTTGCTACTTATGAATAAATTAAGACGTGCCAAATATCTTCTAACACTGACTATTCCACCAAGAATATTTGGGGGGCGGTGCGGGGGTGGGGATGGGGGACCAGTAGGTGGAGAAGGTTGTTCTTTCTTAAACTGTTTATCCTGCATCACCTTTGGGAGTTGGGAGTTGTAATTTTAGTAGCCATTATAGTAACGTGAAATAACTTAAAATTTCTAATTACATGCATTTTAACTTAGGTGAGTATTATAGTCAGTATTTTCAAACATAATATGTCTTAAGCATAGAAAACTTTGGAGTTCCCGTCGTGGCTCAGCGGAAATGAATCCGACTAGGAACAGTAAGGTTGCAGGTTCCATCCCTGGCTTCGCTCAGTGGGTTAAGGATCTGGCGTTGCTGTGAGCTATGGTGTAGGTTGCAGACAAGGCTCGGATCTGGCATTGTTGTGACTCTGGCATAGGCTGGCAGCTGTAGCTCTGATTCGACCCCTAGCCTGGGAACCTCTACAGGCCGCAGGTGCGGCCCTAAAACGACAAAAGGCAAAAAAAAAAAAAAAAAAGTAGAAAACTTTGAGATATTCATGTAAGAAATAGAATAAAGATTGAGTTCTAAGAATAGAAAGAAGCAAATTTCTAAATGTTTCAGAAGAGCTTTATCTCTTTTTTTAAAGTGGGGGGAGCAAGTATCAGATAATTATAGTATTTAGACAGCAAAGGATACTTTTCAAAGAGTGATGTAAAACTATTTGTAAATGTCAAGACAACAGTATGTTAGGCATTACATTTCTTTAAACTTAACATAGTATGTCAGTATAAAATGTGGGAAAAGGTATATAACTTTTCAACATTACTTTAGGGATAGGGAAGAAAGTGTTTGAAGAATACTGACATATAAGTTACAGCTGGTAGAGTTCTGTGCGTTGGTCTCTCACTTGTTTCCTTTTAGCCTGTTGTGACTTACTGCACAGTTTTAATGAGCAGAATTTTCTCATATGATCTAGTTTAACAGATGTAACCTTCACAAAATGGACAAGAAATTGAAAATATATGAAGAAACTAGGGATCAAAGATAATACTAAAGAGGGGTTGCCATTGGGCTTAGCAGGTTAAGAACTGGACACAGTGTCTTGTAAGGATGCAGGTTCAAATCCCTGGTCTCTGTCAGTGGGTTTAGGATTCAGCATTGCCACAAGCTGACGCGCAGGTTGAAGATGCAGTTTGGATCCGCGGTTGCTGTGGCTGTGGCGTACGCCTCAGCTGTAGCTCTGATTTGATCCTAGCCCTGTAACTTCCATGTGCTGCAGGTGTGGCTGTAAAAAGAAAAAAAAAATAATACTAAAGATTCAAAAATGTTTAAAACCACACAAAAATGACCTTGTTGGCCCTTTTTAAGTTCAAGGCTTTCTTCAGTCACATTACCGGATAATGACAATGATGATCTGATGGTCAGTTTTGATTCATTTGAAACTATCAGGAAGACAACTTGAATATGAATTCATTATAAACTATTTTTAGAGGTTAATTCTGTAGGCCCAGTTTCCCTCCATGTAGGCCCTTCCGCGTGGGTCTTGGACTTCTTCATGCTGGCCATGTTCTGAGTGAGAGAAAACTAAGATGCTGGTCCTCTTAAAGTCTTAAGCCTGCAAGGAATGTGGTGTGATTTCTACCGTATTCTACTGGATAAAGCTGAAAGCTGCCCAGCCCAGATTCAGGGGAGTAGAGAAGGTCTTTGCCTTTGCATGGAAAAAGTGGCAAAGAATTTGCAGCGATCTTTAATCTGACTACAACCAGGCTCCCACATTTTAAGACTTTGGAGAAGTGAATGTTGTGGGTCAGAAGGGAAAGGTAATAGAAGATTATTACTAAGGCCAGCTTCTTCATGTAATACTGCTTGCCTGACTTTGGTTAAAAAACAAGTATGTTGAATCTAAAGGCACAAATGGAGACACTACAGTGGAGGGCTATACCCAGTCTTTTGGCACCAGCTTCCCTGATAATGCTTATGTTTAGCCTGAAATCTCTTAAAAAAAGTTTTTTTTTTTGTTTTCCTCTTGTGGGGCTTAAGGTGGTGACGGTCTTTAAGTTAGCCTTGAATTCCTGGATATTCCCTAGGCCTTGATTACCCTCCATGTCCTTGGAGGTCTGGTAGCCAAAGCCCGGGTGTTTGTTACTGCATCAGAGAAAAACTGCTTTGGGAACTTTGCCAGTCTTTTTACCTGTGGGTCTAGACTTGTCCCAACATATTGGCCTGGAAGTTGGTGACTTAAAAAATAATTTATGCAAATTTTCGAGGTTTTTTTTTGTTGTTGTTGTTGTTAAGCTTGATTGTATCCTAGTCTACCTTTGTTAGAAATAGGAAGTTGCTTTTTTTTTTCCCTTGAGTCAGTATTTGTAATTTATAGAATTTTAGAAGGTCCCTGTTATTTACATCCTCAGCTGTATTGGTAAAGAGGTGATCATAAGCATGTTAATATATTCTATGTATGCATTTATTTGCTTTTTTTTTTTTTTTTTTAAGAGTAGCACCTGTGGCATATGGAAGTTCCCAGGCTAGGGGTCGAATCAGAGCTGCAGCTGCCAGACTATGCCAGGACCACAGACATGCTGGATCCATGCTGGATCCATGCCGCATCTGCACCCTACACGCAGCATGAGACAACATTGGATCTTTAACCCACTGAGCCAGGCCAGGGATCGAACCCACCTCCTCAAGGACACTGTGTTCGGTTCTTAGCCTGATGAACCACAGTGGGAACTCTGATAGATATGTATATCTATTTTTTTTTTTTTGTCTTTTTAGGGCTTCACCCGCAGCATATGGAGCTTCCCTGGCTAGGGATCAAATGGGAGTACCCACCAGCCTACGCCACAGCAAGGCCAGATCCAAGCCGTGTCTGCAACCTACACCATAGCTCCTGGCAATGCCAGATTCTTAACCCACTGAATGAGGCCAGGTATCGAACCTGCAACCGCATGGTTCCTAGTCGGAGTCACTTCTACTGTGCCACGATGGGAACTCTCGATATATATTTCTAAAAATTGAATTATCTTTGTGATTAGTCTTCTCTATTTTTTATTCCTGAAACTGGCCTGTCCTTTGATGGTCTCTCTCTTCAAAGAAGCAGCTTTCGAACAGTTAGGTTTTTTAAGCTCATCATATTGTTTTAATATTTATTGTTCCCTCTCTTGTACCTCGTTGCTTCATAAGGTAGTTTTTGACCGCATTCTTGAGCATATTTCCTGAAACTCCCATACTTCCTCCCTTATCACCTCCTACGTGGCAGCTTTTCAGACCACTACAAAAGGCTCCTTACCTTTTGCCTTTTTACCCCTTACACTTAGATTCCTTTCTCTCTTTGCCTTCTATTAATCTCTGTTTCCATCAAGCCTTCAAAAATGCAGGTCAAGATTTTTCCAAATGGAATATTGAACCATCTCCATACTTCTTCCCTCTCCAGACTCATTAAAAACATGAGTAAAGATGTATGTGTGTGTGTATAATATATATGTTTATATGTATGTGTATATAATGTATATAATATGTATCAGGTTTCACAGTGAAAAGAAGGTAGTAAACAGAGCCATAGCAGGAAACAAACAGTATGTAGATACTGGGGTCAAATGATCTCTATTTGACTCATGATTTACTTCTTACTAGCTATTTGACTTTAACCAATTCAGGAAACCTCTTGAAGTTTCACGTCCTCAGCTGAAAAAAGGATGTAGTGCTTTCATACCTTACAGAGTTGTCACGTAAGAGATGGAAAGTACAGAACAGTATCTGCAATATAAAAAGTTCTCAATACATATTAGCTACTAAGTATTATTATTGTTTTATTCTTGTTGCTATGCTGATTATTAGTTTTGAAGAGGACTATTGTTGAAATGATCACTTTTTTGGTCTGGCCATTGGTATCTTGCTTTTTATTTATTTATTTATTTATTTATTTTTAAAATTTATTTATTAGTCTTTTTAGGGCCGCACCCACGGCATATGGAGGTTCCCAGGCTAAGGGTCGAATCGGAGCTGTATTCTCTGGCCTGTGCCACAGCCACAGCAACATCAGATCCAAGCCATGTCTGTGACCTACACCACAGCTCATGGCAATGATGCTGGATCCTTCACTCACTGAGCGGGGCCAGGGATCGAGCCTGCGTCCTCATGGATGCTAGTCAGATTTGCTTCTGCTGAGCCACTACAGGAACTCCCAAGGTATCTTGCTTTTTAGAAAAGACATATTTTCTGGTGTAGGGGATATTTCAGCCGTATGCTGTTCCCCTGATTAGTTCACAGTTTCATTGTGTTTACCTTGTATTCTTCTCTCTATATGACTTTAGGTATTTTTCTTCTTAGTTTTACTATAGGTGAAATCTTGTGTTTTTTACTTTTTGGTTCAGTGATGACGGTCAACACTTTTTAAAAGTGTGCCTCATTCTTAAAGGCTAGAGACTTCTTTTTTCTTTTACACTTTAAAAAATGTTGGATAACAGTTTAAGGAGCTGAATTAGGTAATACAGGACACCTAGCAGTTTGAGGCTAACAACTTTTGTGATGGTGAATTCGGGAACTTTCAGTAACTTGATTTTTGCTTTTCACCCAACTTCTCATAAATATTTTCTCTTCAACCAACTTTAGTGGCTATTGAGTAATATTTGTGCTAATACTTTTCTCTTTTCACTCTTACAGTTTGGAAATTTTAGCAATCCGTTGCCAGGAATGCATATGCCTATGGGACAGCCAGTGCCAGGAGCAGGGCCAGCTATGCCCCCTGGTGGATGCCCTGCCTACCCACCTTATTCAGACAGTTATCCCTCAGCTGCTGGAGACCCCATGTGGACTTACTTCACTGCCGTTGCTGGCCAGGTGAAATGCTAAATATGTAGCACAAATATCAGTCTTTAAAAATGATTGCTATTTCTAACACATGTCAGCTTTTTTATGTAGTGTATCATTTTACATGTATATGAAATATGTATTTTAAACTTATCTAGACTAATTTTCTTTTTAAGATCAGAGATGAGGGTAGTCATAGTTATCTAATTTAACTAGTCCATTAGTCCGATGAGTAACACATAGTTCCTTTGACTAAAGGAAGAAATGGGATGGTGTGTGGAGACTGAGTTAGGTAGGATCTGGGAAAAAAGAGATCTATGTGTAAATCTCCTTGAATAAGCTGGGGAAGAGTATGAAGACGGAGATTTGTAGATTGTGGATTGTTCAGGGAGAGGCTTGATGGTAAAGGAGATTAGGAAAAGATAAAGAAAACAGGATGGAATGAAGGGTCAAATACCAGACTAATGAGCAGAAACAGAGATTCACACTTGTGTTAGTTGCAATACATGTCTCTCTTCTTTATACTGGTCAAGAAAGATTTATTGAGTAGTTAGAATTTCAAAGAACTTTGAAAACAGTTTTCATTCATTTAAGCATTATTCATTCACTTAAGATCCCAAATGCTTTTTTAGAAATAGAGAATATACTCAAAATTATTACATGTGGCAGACACTGTTTTGGCTACCCAAATTATATTCAAAACCTCTTTGTCTATTTTTGTGTGTGGTAGAGGTTGGAAAGCCTTAATACCATATCAGACACCTTTGTATAAAGATAGCCATGTGCCATTGGACTGGCCATTGAGATGTCAGTGCAGTTTTTTTGAGATGTTTTCCTTTTCCAAATGAGGAAAGCCTTTTTGGAACTTATGTTGGCCCTTTTTCCTCCTTCATTCTACCTGCCTGGAAATGGGACTTGAAATATGGAGATGCAGCAGCCATTTTGTCAACTTGAGGCAACAAGATTGCAATAAAGGCTTGTGGTTGGGGAATGCGGAAACATGGCAAGAGGTTGATGGCCTCACTGAGTTGCCAGAGAGTCTTGTTCTGCCTAGCCCTAGGCTGCTTGTATATGATAATATTTTTTTTTTTTATTTAAGCCCCTTTAATAACGTTTTCTATTGTTTGGAGCTAAAGGCAATCCTAAGTGTTACATTAAGCCATTAATATCTGCAAGGAACCCAAGTAGTATAATACTGGGAATGAGTATGTTATCTGTAACTGACTATGTAATAAATCCGTTTTATAAAATTGCAACTTAAAGCATTGGAACTAGACATATCTATTCAGAGACTTTTATTTGACTTACAAACTATTTCAGTGTAACATTATAACAGTTGTCTGAAATGATTTGCTATGATTGTACTGTTTGATACTTCCCTTAAATTTTCTAGTCATGTGCTTTTGAATAATTAAACTCCATTGGGACATGGGCCTTGTCATATTCTCCCTTACCCTGCAGGTCCTGGGAATATATTTAGTCATCCAGTAAATGTGTTGAAAGGATGCATAAACTGTCTCATTTTCAGTTTTTAGTCCAGTTCTTTTATATGTTGAATTTTGTCTGGCTTTAAGGGTTCAAATGTAATATCAGACTTACAGTCCTGGAACCTAATTACTGAACTCACCTCTGCAGCTGTATTCTTTTTTTGATAGGCCTCATAATTGTATTTTTTAAGAAATGTCCAATTAAAGATTTCTGCAGTGTTCCTCTTTGTAGGAGGACATTTTCTGAACAGTAATGATTCAATCGTCACTTGATTCAGGGAAATTCAGGTTAGTACCTTCATAAATACACATGTGCACACACACGTACATACACACACAAGCATCTCAACAATGCCAGCTTTAACTTTCGTGTGCATGCTGCTTCTGCTTTTCCACACAGCCACTGCTCTGTGACATAGGCAAGATGGATGTACTATTACGTTATAGATGATAAAGTAGAGATTAAGATTGAGTAGCCTAACAAATAGGTTTTGAATATCATTTAAAAGTCTTGCTACCTGGAGTTCCTGTCGTGGCTAATCAGTTAGCAAACCCGACTAGCATCCATGAGGACGGGCAGGTTCAATCCCTGGCTTCATTCAGTGGGTTAAAGATCTGGTGTTGCCGTGAGCTGATGTGGCTCGGATCCCGCATTGCTGTGACTGTGGCGTAGGCCGGTAGCTACAGCTCTGATTCGATCTCTAGCCTGGGTACCTCTATATGCCTTGGATGTGGCCCTAAAAAATACAAAAAGACAGAAAAACAAACTAAAAAGAAAATCTTGCTGCCTATCAGTTAACCAATGGCAATTGCGTTTTTGTTTGTTTTTTGCTTTTTAGGACCGTACCTGTGGCATATGGAAGTTCCCAGGTTGGAATTGGAGCTTCAGCTGCCAGCTTATGCCACAACACCCCCAGATCCAAGCCATATCTGTGACCTATAGTACAGCTTGTGGCAATGCCAGATCCTTAACCAACTTAGGCTAGGGATTGAACCCACCTCCTCATGGATGCTAGTCATTCTTAACCCGCTGAGCCACAATGGGAACTCCCTAAAGCTCTTAGTGTTTCATTAGAAAATGTAGTTTTCTATCACCAATGCTATGTACTTTAGTTGAGGGTTTGTATAGTTGATCAAATCCTCAGCTCAAACTGCAGGTAAAGAGATCCAAAATTATCACTTGGATTTTATCCATATAATTTAGGATTACACTGCTTATTAGTTAATTAAGATAATGTGTTTTCATAAAATGTATAAAATATGATGACAAAATAGTGTATCAGAATAATGCTTTCTTGTGGTGGTAAATAACTTTTAGCAGAGCTGTTCAGGTTGTTAGAAAAACTCAAATTCTGGAGTTCTCATCATGGCTCAGTGGTTAACAAATCCGACTAGGAACCATGAGGTTGCAGGTTCATTCCCTGGTCTCGCTCAGTGGCTTGAGGATCTGGTGATGCCATGAGCTGTGGTGTAGGTTGCAGACATGGTTCAGATCCTGCGTTGCTGTGGTTGTGGCGTAGGCTGGTGGCTACAGCTCTGATTAGATCCCTAGTCTGGGAACCTCCATATGTCGCGAGTGTGGTCCTAGAAAAGGCAAAAAAACAAAACAAAACAAAAAAACCCTCATTCGTAAAAAGCACATGTAAAAGAGAATTTCATCCATTGATTAAGTTTTAGATTCTTAAATTTCATCCGTACTCGAACAAGAAATTTTAATAGTTTCAGCCTTTTGGAGTTCTCGTCATGGCACAGCAGAAACAAATCGATTAGGAACCATGAGGTTGTGTGTTCAATCCCTGGCATCACTCAGTGGGTTAAGGATCCGGTGTTGCCATGAGCTGTGGTGTAGGTTGCAGATGCGGCTCGGATCTGGCAATGCTGTGACTCTGGCGTAGGCCGGTGGCTACAGCTCCAATTAGACCCCTAGCTTGGAAACCTCCATATTCCGCGGGTGTGGCCCTAAAAAGACAAAAGTTTCAACCTTTTGAACTTCTGAAATAGTAAATGAACATGACTACAGACTCTCAGAAATGACTAAACAGGTTAACAAACAACAAAAGGAATTACCTTCATACTACCAAACAATTAACTTTCTTTTACAAGATCCTGGGCTAGGGCCTGGGACTGCAGAGATGAATGAAACTCAGATACATACTGACTTAGATCATCTCTCTAGTCAGGGAGATAGGCCTGTGGGAAATGATAACAGTAGAGGCAAAGAAGAACTCATTGTGAGTGGGTGAAGATGGTAGCAACACCAAGAACATCCTCTGACCCTTGTTTTCTTTGCCTAGAATGGCACTGTCCAGAATAAATAGAATGTGAGCTACAAATGCAAGCCGCATATGTAGTTGTAAAGCCTCCAAGCAATACATTTTAAGGAGTTAAATAGTTGAAATTGATTTTAATGGAATATTGTATTTCACCCAATTCATCAAATTAATATTTCAACATGTAATCCATGGAAACCTTATTAACAAGATATTTTACCTTTTTGTGTTGTTACTAAATCTTGGAAATCTGGTATGTATTTTACACTAACAATATCTCTGTTTAGACACGTTTCGGTGCTCAGTGGAACACAGTGTGAGTGGCTTCTGTTTTGGACAGCTTGGGTCTAGAACAAACATTCTTCCCTCAGATATCTGCATAGCTTGCTCCTTCACTGTCTTCAGATCTTTCTCAAAATTCACCTTATCAGTGAGGCTTTCCTCAACCATGTATATGAAATAGCATTGGCCTCCTCACCCTCCTCAACTCTCCTCCTTGCCACCTTTTACTCTGCTGTATTTTTTCCCTTGGAACTTACTACCAGCACATGTAATTTCTGCTTTATTGCTTTTCTTCCACCACTAAAACGTAACCTCTGTGAAGGCGAGGCATTTGTTTTGGACACTGTTTGGTACTTAGTCATGTTAGGTTGTTCAGTAAATGTATGTGAAATGGATGACATTCTTTCTAAATGGAAGATACCTGTTCATTTGTTTCTCTACATTTTTTTAACATACTTGTGATTGTGCTGTAAAATTATTTCATATTCTATGAGTTTGTTTCAAAATGGTTGATTCGTGTGGACCTTCTGAACATTACATTTTCCTGTATATCTTGGAATATTGGTTCCTTAAATTTATTTCAGGGGATGTTTTTGTTTATCTGTCATATCCCCCACCTTGTCCCCTTGAATGTCATCCCTTTCTCTCTCAGTGTCACCCTTCCCTATCTAGAAGTTTTGTGATTGTTCCCAGCTAGACTGTACCCAGAATCAGATTTGCCTTAAGTCGTTCTACTAAATACTTGGGTTTATCTTCCAAAAATAAGCAGACGAAAACACAGTAAGTAAGCTGGTGTATATAATATCTTAAAAATGTAAAATTATAACAAATCTATAGGCTTGATAGACCTAAACAGGGTCAATATTAAGAGGCACATGAGGTGAATGGGGAAAGCACAGGGTCAGATCCTTTATTTAAAATTGGGTATTTATTGATCACAGACTTTTGTATTAATTTTTTAAAAATATTACTATAAAACAGTATTTCTTGTGACTCCTGAGTTTTTTTAAACTTCTTTAAATTTTAGTCTCACTTGCCTTGTACTGCTTATAATACTCTTACAGAAGTGTTTATAATACCTTTTAGAAGTAGTCTGTAAAAGTTTTTGTTTCTTGGGTCTTGTACAAATTACATGTTTTAAATTTGCATGCTTGATCCTTTCTCAAAGCTCTTGTTTTGAATTTGTGATAGTGTATGTGATGCTTCTAAGTAAATTACTCTGTTCTTCATTTTTGTAGAAAATAGGATGAGCTACTGAAACATAGAGTATTCAACCTGTTTCGCTTCCGTTGTGATTTCTTTTTTCCCATAAGAAAGTCAAACAAAAATATTTGGGCATAAATCAGAAGAATGGCAAGAAATTGCAGGGGACTCTGCAGTTTTACTAAGCGTAACAGTGGGGGGGGGGCATATATTCTCTTCCCAATTAAAGAGTCAGTATTCCTTTAGAAATAATTTCCCCTCAAAATGGTCATGAAAGGAAAGTTTTTGAAATTCTTTAGCATTTTTGACATTTTTTCTAACTAAGTAGAGGCGTAATGATTCTCACAGGATATTATTTTGTGCCATTATAGGACAGAGTGATTATACTGTTTTTCAGAAGTAGAGAAAATAAATTTATTTGAAATATTTGAGTAGTTTAATAAAATTTAATTGTAAAAAAGTGTTCGTGTTGTACGATGTTCTCTACTATGTCATTGCTGTCAGTAATCATCTCTATAATTTTGTAGTTGATGATAGTGATAGTTGGAAGATTGCATATTTGTTGATTCACCTAAAATAGCTAATTAGCATTTTAGTATGCCTTTATAAACTGATTTTATTAATTGAGTTATAATTTTTTTTTAACAGGATGGTGAAGTGGATGCTGAAGAACTTCAGAAATGTTTAACACAGTCTGGAATTAATGGGACTTATTCTCGTGAGATCTTTTTTTTTCCCCCTCTGTTAAAATTGGACTAGGAAATTCATTTTCCTATTTTTTGTTTCCATACTTAAAATATTAAAACAAATTTTTTTAGCACAGATATACATGCACATAGCTGAAAGAGTCAGATAATTCTGCAAGGCTTGTTAGGACAGTACCCTTCATGTGCATTCCTCCTTCCCCAGTGTAGGTCAGTCACAGAGGAAATCTCCTTCAACTTTTTCAGCTAATTCTTTAGAAATTTGTCTCCATATCTCAAAATGGCATGCTCTTATCACTGTTGATCTTCAGTTTTGATGACTGTCAGTTATAGACGGTGAGGACCTGACTCTTAGCTGTGTCTCCACACTCCACACAGGACCCCTCCCCGCTCATCCACACAGTCTCACTGTGGAGTCATTTTTGTTAGGTCAGCAGTATTTGCCTTACTGTTATGACCAAAATACTCTCCCTGAGTCTTGTGATTAGTTTTCCTTTTAATGTAACTTTTTGCCTTTCCTGAAATTAATCCTCATCTTGGAGCTCTGTGTTGTACCCCACAGCTTGCACTCCTTCACCATCATTTTGGAGTTGTCTTTCCTAGTCCTTGAGTTGGATTTCCCCTTTATTCCATCTCTTACTTACTGTCTTAAATTTCAGTAAAATAGGAGCTCCCATTGTGGCTCATAAACCCGACTAGTGTCCATCAAATTGTAGGTTCGATCTCTGGCCTCACTCAGTGCGTTAAGGATCCAGTGTTGCCATGAGCTGTGGTGTAGGTTGCAGATGTGGCTTGGATCCCACGTTCCTGTGGCTGTGGTGTAGGCCGGCAGCTACAGCTCCAGTTTGACCCCTAGCCTGGGAATTTCCATTTGCAGCAGGTGCAATCCTAAAAAGCAATATAACATTAATTAGCTTCTTAGTAAAAGAGTTCATGGGAGGTAAATTTTTTTTTTTTTTCTGAAAATGCTTCATTCTACCCTCAGAATTAAGTGATTGGCTAGGTATAGAACCCTAGGTGACAAGTCGTTTTCATTTAGAATTGCAAAGGTATTATTCCATTTTTTCTGTCTTCTATCCTTGCTTTATTATTGTTTCCTGCCTGTATATCACTGAGTTTGCTGTGTAGAGGCTTGCGAGATCTCCTCTTCGTCCTTAAGTCTGAAATGTCACAGTGATGTGCCTCATGTGGGGAATGCAGTGGTCATATTATTTGCTTTAGTTCTGGGAAATTTTCTTCAGTGCTATTTTCTCCATTTTTTCTAGAAGATAGACCGGGTCACTTTACTTATCTTTTCTTTCCTATCTCTTGGTTTCTTCTACTTTTGGGGGGATTTCATCTTAAATACAGAGCACTTTATGAACTGCATTGCACTCGTGCTGTAGTAATCTGTCTCGTTCCAATTTTTTTCTTTTTTTGCCTTTTGTCGTTTTAGGGCTGCACCTGCAGCATGTGGAGATTTCCAGGTTAGGGGTCTAATCGGAGCTGTAGCCGCTGGCCTGTGCCGTAGCCACAGCAATGCAGGATCTGAGCCGTGTCTGCGACCTACACCACAGCTCACGGCAACACCGGATCCTTAACCCACTGAACAAGGCCGGGGATTGAACCCGCAACTTCATGGCTCCTAGTCGGATTTGTTAACTACTGCGCCACAACGGGAACTCCTCGTTCCAATTTTAATACATGTGCTGCTGAATCAAACACTCAACATTATTTTCTAAATTTTTTATTGAGTCATTTCTCCTGTCATGTTTTTAAAATCCAAGAGCCTTCTTTTTTTATAAATGAAATATCTTCCCTTATCTCTTTGAGATTGTTACTGTACTTAAAATTTTTTTTTCTTCCTACGTAACCCATTTCCTTCAGTTTTTTTTTTTTCCAGTTTGCTTGGATGTCTCTTATGTTAGGTGCTTTTCTCAGGTGTCTGATAATCCTTGGTTGCTCGTATTTAACTAAAAGCGAGTTAGAAGCTCTGAGAGCCGGGCAGGGTGTTGACTGTAGGCACACAGGCACACAGTCTGGTGGTTTATCTGGGCAGTTTGTCCTTCAGCACTTGGTGTCAGGATCTGTACAGATTTCCTTTCGGGCTGGTTGTCAAGTTGATACTCTGTCTGGAAAAAAGGGTAGACCAGCAGGGTTATCAGATTTTTGTAAATTGTCTTTTAAATTCCTTGCTTTTAGTAAATAGCCCCATCCTTAACTGTGCCCGGTATCCCACAGTGCACAGACCGCTCTAGAGTATAAAACCTCAGCCATTTGCTGGTGTGGGAGTGGATGGGGCATCATCCACGGAGCTGAAGCAAGAAGGGGATTGGGGGCTCTAATTACTCCTTATGTAGACATTTAGCCCGTCCTTCTGTTTTTATCTCTACATCCATCCCCCATTTTCAGAAGTCCTGACAATTCTTAAAATGTTCAGGGTCTTCTCCAGTATAACTAGGTCGCTTCACAGCTTTTCCTTTCTTTCTTTTTCTGTTATAGTTTATACATGATGTTCCTTCAATTTCTGCTTTACAGCAAGTGACCCACCCATGCACACACAGATTTTTTTTTTTTTGATCTTCATACTGTATTCCATCATCTTCTTACCCAAGAAACTGGATATAGTTCCCTGTGCTGTACAGTAGGACCCCATTCCTTAACCATTCTAAATGTAATAGTTTGCATCTACCAGCCCCAAACTCCCTGTCCATCCCCTTCTCACTTTTCTCCCCCCTGGCAAATACAAATATGCTCTCTATGTCCGTGATCTATTTCTATTTTGTAGGTAGGATCATTTCTGCCATATTTTATATTCCACATATAAGTGATATCATTGGTATCTGTCATTCTCTTTCTCACTTAGTGTGAGAATCTCTAGTTCCATCCATGTTGCTGCAAATGGCATTATTTTGTCCTTTTTTATGGCTGAGTTGTATTCCATTGTGTGTAAGTACCACTTTTTTTTTGCACTCTAGAGGGCTACACCTGTGGCATTTGGAAGTTCCCAGGTGAGGGGTTGAAACAGCTACAGCTGCTGGCCTGTACCACAGCCACAGCAACACAGGATCCAAGCTGCATCTGTGACCTCCACTATAGCTCATAGAAACGTGGGATCCTTAACCTACTGAGCAAGGCCAGGGATCAAACCTGCATCATTATGGATACTAGTCAGGTTCCTAAACTACTGAGTCATGACAGGAACTCCCTGTACC
>PVHT020000141.1:15939933-16076788 GCA_004024745.2 Catagonus wagneri
AGGGATCGAACCTGCAACCTCATCGTTCCTAGTCGGATTCGTTAACTGCTGTGCCACGACAGCAACTCCTGAGTGTATCTTTTTAAATGAAACTTTTGTCCAGATATATGCCCAGGGGTGCGATAGCTGGATCATATGGTAGGTAGTTCTATGTTTAGTTTTTTGAGGAACCTCCATACTTTTTTCCATAGTAGTTGTACCAATTTACATTACCACCCACAGTGAAGAAGGGTTCCCTTTTCTGCACATGTTCTCCAGCATTTGTTGTTTGTTGATGCGTTAATGATTGCCATTCTAACTTGTGTGGTAGTACCTCATTGTAGTTTGGTTTGCATTTTCTAATAAGTAGTGATGTTGAGCGTTTTTTCATGTGCCAGCTTGTTATCTGTATGTCTTTGAGAAATGTCTGTTTAAGTCTTCTGCACATTTTTCGATTGGGCTTTTTTGTTATTAAGTTGTTTGTATATTTTGAGATTAATCCTTGTCAGTTATATCATTCGCAAAGATTTTATCCCATTTTGTGGGTTGTCTTTCATTTTTTTTAATGGTTTCCTTTGCTGTGCAATTGATTTATTTTTGTCTTTATTGTCATTATTCTAGGAGGTGGATCAAATGAGATGTTGTTGTGATTTATGTCAAAGAACATTCTGCATATGTTTTCTTCTAGGAGTTTTGTAGTATCTGGCCTTACATTTATATCTTTAATTTATTTTGAGTTTATTTTTGTGTATGGTGTTAGAGAATGTTCTAATTTCATTCTTTTACATGTAGCTGTCCAGTTTCCCAGCACCACTTTTTTTTTGTTTTTGTCTTTCTAGGGCCATGCTTGTGGCCTATGGAGGTTCCACACTAGGGGTCAAATCAGAGCTGTAGCCACTGGCCTACGCCACAGCAACGTGGGATCCAAGCCACATCTGCAACCTACACTGCAGCTCACGGCAACACCGATCCTTAACCCACTGAGTGAGGCCAGGGATAGAACCCACGTCCTCATGGATGCTACTCAGATTCATTAACTGATGAGCCACGATGGGAACTCCCCAGCACCATTTATTGAAGAGACTGTCTTCTCTACTGTATGTCCTTGCCTCCTTTGTCATAGATGACCATAGGTGCTTGAGTTTCTGTTCCATTGATCTATATATCTGTTTTTGTGCTAGTACCATACTGTTTTGATGACTTTATTTTTGTGATATAGTCTGAAGTCAGGGAGCCTGATTCCTCCAGCTTCATTTTTCTTTCCCAGGATTGCTGTGGCTATTCATGGTGTTTTTTGTTTCCATATGAATTTTAAAATATTTTGTTCTAGTTCTGTGAAGAATGTCATTGGTAATTTGATAGGGATTGCATTGAATCTATAGATTGCCTTAGGTAGTATAGTCATTTTGACAGTATTGGTTCTTCTCATCCAAGAGCGTGGTACATCTTTCCCTCTTTTTGTGTCATCTTTGATTTCTTCCACTAGTATCTTACGGTTTTCAGAGTACAGGTCTTTTGTCTCTTTAGGTAGTTTTATTCCTGGGTATTTTATTCTTTTTGATGTAATGGTAAATGGGACAGTTTCCCTAACTACTTTTTCTGATCTTTCATTGTTAGTGTATGGAAACGCAGTAGATTTCTGTGTATTATGTGTCTGGCAACTTTACCAAATTCATTGATGAGCTCTAATAATTTTCTGTTAGTGTCTTTAGGATTTTCTAGGTATATTATCATGTCATCTGCAAACAGAGTTTTACTTCTTCTTTTCCAGTTTGGATTCCTTTTATTTGCGTTTTTTCTCAGATTGCCATGGCTAGGACTTCCAAAGCTTTTTTGAATAACAGTGGTGAAAGTGGACATCCTTGTTTGTTCCTGATCTTAGTGGGAATTTTTTTCAATTTTTCACCACTGAGAATGATGTTAGCTGTGGGTTTGTCATATATGGCTTTTGTTATTTTGAGATAGTGCTCTATGCCCACTCTCTGGAGAGGTTTTTTTTTTTTTTTTAGATCAGGAATGGCTGTTGAATTCTGTCAAAGCTTTTTCTGTGTATATTGAGATGATCAAATGGTTTTTATTTTTCAGTTTGTTGCTGTGGTGTATCACACTGATTGATTTGTGGATATTAAAGAATCCTTACATTCCTGGCATAAATCCCACTTGATCATGGTGTTTGATCTTTTTAATAAATATTTGGATGTCGTTTGCTGATATTTTGTTGAGAATTTTTGCATCCGTCTTCATCAGTGATGTTGGCTTGTAATTTTCATTTTGTGTGGTATCTTTGTCTGATTTTTGGTAGCCTGATGATGGTGGCTTCATAGAGTGAGCTTGGGTATGTTCCTTCCTCTGCAGTTGTTTGAAAGAGTTTCAGAAGATAGGTGTTAACTCTGCTTTGAATATTTGCTAGATTTCACCTATGAAGCCATCAGGTCTTGGAGTTTTGTTTTTTGGAAGTTTTTAAATCACATTTTCAGTTTCAGTGCTTGTGATTGGTCCATTCATATTTTCTATTTCTTCCTGGTTCATCTTGTATAGTTGTATTTTTATAAGAATTTGTTCATTTCGTCTAGTTGTCCATTTTATTGGCATATATTTGGTTGTACTAGTTTCTTATGCTTTGTATTTCTGTGGTGTCAGTTGTAACTTCCCCTTTTTCATTTCTAATTTTATTAATTTGAGCCCTCTCCCTTTTTTTGATGAGTCTTGCTAAAGGTTTATTAATTTTGTTGATCTTTTTAAAGAACCACATTTTGGTTTCATTGATCTTTTCTATTGTTTTCTTTGTCTCTGTGTCATTAATTTCTGCTCTAATATTTATGATTTCATTCCTTCTAATTTGGGGCTTTGTCTTTTCTTCCTCTCTGGATGTTTTAGATGTAAGGTTAGGTTGTTTATTTGAGTTTTTTTTTTTTTTTCCTGAGATAAGAAACTTATCTTTCAGAACTGCTATAAACTTACCTCTCAGAACTGCTTTTGCTGTGTCCCATAGGTTTTGGATTGTTCTATCTTCATTGTCATTTGTCTTTAAGTATCTTTTAATTTCCTCTCAATGATCCATTGGTTTAATAGCATATTGTTTAGCTTCCAGGAGTTGATGTTTTTTTGATTTTTTTTTTCTTGTAGTTGATTTCTAGGCTCATAGCATTGTGGTTAGAGAAAATGCTTGAAATAATTTCAGTGTTTCTAAATTTACCTAGACTTGATCTGTGGCCCAAGATGTGATCTACCCTGGGGAATATTTCTTGTACACTTGAAAAGAATGTATATTCTGCTGCTTTGGGGTGGGTTGTTCTATAGATATCAGTTTTGGGGTGGGTTGTTCTATAGATATCAGTTAAGTCTGTCTGGTCTAGTGTATCATTTAGGGCCTGTATTTCCTTGATTTTCTGGCTGGATGATCTGTCCATTGATGTAAGTGGAGTGGTAATGTACCCTACTATTATTGTGTTGCTGTCAATTTCTCCTTTTTTGACTCTTAGCAGTTGCCTTATGTATTGTGGTGCTCCTATGTTGAGTGTATATATTTATAATTGTTATATCCTCTTGGATTAATCCTTGATCATTATGTAATGTACTTCTTTGTCTCTTGTGACATTCTGTATTTTAAGATCTGTTTGTCTCATGTGAGTATTGCTACTACCCCTTTTCTATGATTTCCATTTGCATGTAATATATATAATACTTTCTTCCATTCCCTCACTTTATGTGTCCTTAAATACGAAGTGGGTTTTTTTTTTTTTTTTTTTTGACTACACTTATGGCACATGGAGGTTCCCAGGCTAGGGGTCAAAACCGAGCTGTAGCCACTGGCTTATGCCACAGCCACGTGGGATCCAAGCCACGTCTGTAACCTATACCACAGCTCATGGCAATGCTGGATCGTTAACCCACTCTGTCCTCATGGATACTAGTCAGATTCGTTTCCGCTGAGCCACAACTGGAGCTCCTGAAGTGGGTGTCTTATAAACAGCATACATATGGGCCTTGTTTTTATATCCATTCAGCCTGTCTATGTCTCGTAATTTGGAGCAGGTAATACATATACGTTCAATGTAATTATGGATAAGTGTATACTTATTGCCATTTTCTTAATTTTTTTGGGTTGTTATTTTGGGTCTTTTTACTTTCCTTCCTCTCTTATTGTCTTGTGATTTCTTGGTGATTTTCTGACCATCTTTAGTGTTACATTTGGACTGCTATTTTTTTTTAATATGTGTGTCCATTACAGGTTTTTAATTTGTGGCTCCCATTATATTTTGAGATAACCATATGTATGTATGCAGAATTGTTTCTGGTTACTGGTCTTTTAATTTCAAATGTATTTTCAATGTTCTGCATTTGTCTTCTCTTCTCATGCTTGCTAGCTTTGATATATTTGTCATTGGGTGATTTCCTACTTTTATATTATCTTTGCCTTTGCCAGTGAACTTTTTCATTTGTTATATTCTTGTTTCTAACTGTGGCTTTTCCTTTTCTGCTTAGAGAAGTTCCTTTAGTAGTTGTTGTAGAGGTAGTTTGGAGGTACTGAATGTTCTTAGCTTTTGCTGCCTGAAAAGCTTTTGATCTGGACATCCCCTATGGCTCACAACATAACTGTTTCATTAAATCTGAATGAGAGCTTTCCTGGGTAGAGTATTCTTGGATCTAGGTTCCTCCTCTTCATCACCTCAAATATATCTTCCCACTCCCTTCTGGCTTGTAAGAGTTTCTGCTGTGAATTCATCTGTTATCCTTATGGGGGTTCCTTTGTGTGTTATTTGTTGCTTTTTCCTTGTGACTTTTAATAGTTTTTTTTAATTAATTTATTTATTTTTATATTCCTTTTTTTTTTTTTTTGTCTTTTTAGGGCTATACCTGTGGCATATGGTAGTTCCCAGGCTAGGGGTCCAAATGGAACTGTACCTACCAGCCTACAAAACAGCCACAGCAACATAGGATCTGAGCCGCATCTGTGACCTACACCACAGGTTATGGCAATGCTGGATCCTTAAGCCACTGAGCAAAGCCAGGGATCAAACCTGCATCCTCATGGATACCAGTCAGGTTTGTTACTGCTGAGCCATAATGGGAACTCCTGTATTACACTTTAAAAAAATTAAGTGTTGTTCCCTGTGCTGTACAGTAGGAGCCAATTGCCCATCCACTCTAAATGTTACAGTTTGCATCCATCAACCCCAGACTCCCCATCCATCCCCCACCCTCATAGTCCTCCATGTCCATGGTCTGTTTCTGTTTTGTGGATAGGATCATCTGTGCCATATTTTAGGTTCCACATATAAGTGATATCATTTGATATTTGTCTTTCTCTTTCTGACTTACTTCACTTAGTATGAAAATCTCCAATTCCATACATGTTGCTTGAAATGACATTATTTTGTCCTTTATGTCTGAGTAGTATTCCATTGTGAATATGTACCACAACTTCTTAATTCATTCATCTGTCAATGAACATTTAGGTTGTTTCCATATCTTGGCTATTGTGAATAGTGCCACTATGAACATAGGGATGCGTGTATCTTTTTGAATGAAAGTTTTGTCCAGATATATGCCCAGGAGTGGGATTGCTGGATCATATGGTAGTTCTATATTTAGTTTTCTGAGGAACTTTCATACTGTTTTCCATAGTGGTTGTACCAATTTACATTCCCACCAACAGTGAATGAGGGTAACCTTTTCTCCACCCTTCTCCAGCATTTGTTATTTGTGGACTTATTAATGATGGCCATTTATTAGATGGCTGGTGGGTGTGAGGTGGTACCTGATAGTAGTTTTGATTTTCATTTCTCTGATAATTAATGATACTGAGCATTTTTTCATGTGCCTGATGGCCATCCATATGTCCTCTTTGGAGAAACGACTGTTTAGGTCTTTTGCCCATTTTCACTTGGGTTGTTTGTATTTTTGTTGTTGAGTTCTATGAGTTGTTTATATATTTTGGAGGTCCTCTGCCTGTTGCATTGTTTTCAAAGAAATATTTTTTCTTTGTATTTAATTTTTGTCAGTTTGATTAGTATGTTTCTCACTGTGTTTCTCCTTGGGTTTGTCCTGTAAGGGATTCTTTGTGCTTCCTCAATTTGGATGAGTGTTTCCTTTCCTATATTAAGGAATTTTCAGCTATAATCTCTTCAAATATTTTCTCTGGCCCTTTCTCCTCCTTCTGGAACCCCTGCGATGCAAATATTACTATGTTTAATGTTGTCCTAGATGTCTCTTAGACTCTCCTTCGTTCTTTTCATTCTTTTTCCTTTATTCTTTTCTGTGGCAGTGATTTCTGCCACTCTGTCTTCCACCTCACTTATTCATTCTTCTGCCTCTGTTATCCTGCTGTTCATTCCTTCTAGTGTATTTTTCAATTCAGATATTATGGTATTCATCTTGCTCTTTAAATCGTCTAGCTGTTTGTTAAACATTTCTTTTAGCTTCTTGATCTGTGTCGCCATTCTTTTTCTAAAATCTTGCATCATCTTTACTATCATCACTCTGAATTCTTTTTCAGATAGATCACCTATCTCCTCATCATTTCATGTGTTTTCTGTGTTTTTGTCTTGTTCCTTTGTCTGAAAGCTGCTACTTTGTTGTCTCATAACGTCTGCCTTTCTGTTTATTGTTCCCTTGACAGCAGGTATATAGATGGAGTAGCAGGTGCCCAGTCCTGCTGTTCTCAGGGGTGGTAGCAGTTCATGTGTACCCAGATCATATGATGGGAGCACCGCTATCACACTACCTCTCTTGGAGGTGGCTGTTAGGGATTTTAGTCTGTGAGGAAGATGGCAGTGATTCACAGTTTACAGGATTGTTTTGTAGCATGTGTGTGTGGTGGGGGGTGGTCAGTGGCTCTTGTTACCCTCCTGCTGCCAGACAACTCTCAGGACTGTTTCCTCTAGCTGGCAATGTCAGCAGCTCCTCCTGCAGCCCCTTCCTTTGCTGGAGATGCTCTTGGGACTGCTCTCTGTAGCTGTAGAGGCAGGTGCTATCTTGCAGTCACTGTCCTTATTTGACCACTTTACGGATCTCTCTCTGTAGCTCAGGCATGGGGGCTCCTCCTTAACTGTTGCTAAAAGGCTCTTTGTGTAGCTGCAGGACTTGCACTTCTGGTGGTCCCTCCCCCTGCTTAACTGCTGTCAAAAGTGCTGCCACAGATCAGAATGTGGACCATTGGGCTTCTTGCAGCTTCTTTGGCATGGAAGAAGTGCTTCTGGCTCCAGCCCCTGCAGGGTTTCTGCCAGGAGCTGTGGAGGTGCTTTTCTTTGGCTTGGCAGTTTGTGGCTCTTGCAGGGAATGTGCACTGGTGGCCCTCTCATGTCTCCTTTGGCAGGGAATGGGTGCCACTGGCCAGAGCCTCAGAGGTTGTATTACTCCCCTGGGTGGTTACTTTGCCTGCTCCAAGTTTTCTGTAGCCCTAAAGGCGGGGCTGCTCCCCAGGTGTTTCTAGGCAGCAGGTGCTTCGGGGTGGATCCCAGAGCTGAAGCAGACAGTTTGCTGCAGCCTGAAAGTGCACACAGGATATAAGGCTGTAGTGGTGGATCTCACCCATTTTCTCCAGCAACCCCAAACAATGGCACCTAGCCTCTAAGCTCGACTGGCTTGCCTCAACTGAAGCCTTGAGATATGGTCACTCCGTTTATACTCTTAGTCCCTCCAGGTTGTTTCTCCGTGGCCAACCCCAGCTGTCTGCTTTGAGTCTGATCTTTACGGCCAGCATTTTAGTTCTTTACACCTGATGGTACCAGCATACTGTTGTCATAGCACTGTTTGTGGAGTATTGTTCTTAACTGCTTCACACCGATTGCTGTGTTCTCCTCTAGTATTCTAGAGTTCCTTCTCCATTCTGGCTGATCTCCTTGCTGGTGAGCGAACTTCCCAGGGTTCAGGAGCTTTTCTTCTTTCCAGGTCCCTCCTAGGGGTGGCAGGTTCCATCTTGGTTCTTTTCTTTTTCTTCTTTCTTTTGTCATATATGGTCTCACAAAGTTTTTTTTTTGTTGTTCTGTCATAATCCTGAGGTCTTTTGTTAGTGTTTAGCAAATTTTCTGTTCAAATAGTTTCACATGTAGATGCATTCTCAGAGTGTTTGTGGGAGTAGGTGAGCCTCACATTCTGCCAGTCTGCTGTCTTACTTTGAGCTCTCATCTTGGCTTATTGCAAGTTCAGGAAGCCACTTTCTCAAATCTAGCTCATCAACTTAGGATCATTTCCTTTTCAAATTTGCAAACTTTTGTTCCTTCATTTATCTCTCTCTCTTTTTCTCTAAAGGACTACAACTTTAAAAAAATCAGTTTCAGACTATACTTTCAGGGGTCATTTCTATAGTTCATTACTAGAGAAGTTTCTCTGAATGTGTAGAGCACCCAAAACGCGAGGAGGAAATGCAGTGCTCTGTCATGACTGTGACACCAGCTCTTGGTGGTGCTTCTGCAACAGCCACTTGCCATTGATGATCATTCTTCTCTTCCTTTGGGAGAGTAATAGGGAGAGAATTTTAATTCTCACTTTAATTCTGTGTGTCCTAATGGGGTGGGGGGAGAGAGAGAGTGAAAAAATCTGTCAATTTCTGCAAAATTCTCTCCACCATTCTTTGTCAGATATATTTATTCTTACATAGACTGGGTCTTATTTTGAGAATGAAGATCTGCTTATTTGATGACTCAAATTTTGTTATTCATAACATCTATTCGGATTCTCCCATGTAATGAATGTGTACCATGTTAACTTTAAAGCAGAACAGAAGCCACTTATTCAGCAAAATGATGGAATGCCATTCCAGAGTTTTCTCATTTAACCTTTGCCACTCTCCCTCTCCCTACCTGAGTAGTTTTTGTATGAAAGACCACTGGCCTGCAATCCTGACTCTTCCACCTATTAGCTCTATGAACTTGGGAAATGATGTTTCTGGGCCTCAGCTGCTTTATTTGTAAAACTGGGACATTACAGGTCTGGCATACTGATGTGAAATTATGAAACACACACTACCTGGCTCATAGTACATGCTTATTCAATGTCAGATGAATCGTCAGTGTGAACATACTATAACCACCTATTCCCTTCTTTTTTTTTTTTTTTTGGCCATCTATTGGCATATTGAGTTCCTGGGCCAGGGATCAGATCCAAGCTGCAATTGTGACCTATACCACATCTCTGGCAACACCAGTTCCTTAACTGGCATCATACCTGCATCCCAGCACTGCAGAAATGCCACAGATCCTGTTGTGCCACAGCGGGAACTCCTATAACCACCTATTCTAACATTGACACCATATGAATCATTTAAAGAAAGTCAACTCTTTTAACTTGTGGATAATTTTTATTGGTGGGCATAAAATATAGCTGAAATTTTTCTTATAAAAATTTCAAACTTTTATTAAATAGCATAAAATTGTTGTAAGCATTTTTACTAATTTATTCATTTTTAAGGACCTACTAGTAAGAACTTTGTATACTTGACTGAACTAACTGTACTGACATAGTATCTCTTTTATCAGGATTATGTGTAATTAGTCTTAAGATAAATTAGAATACTAGTTGAATGAAATTGTGATAAGGATTAGGAAAATTAAATTCTGCCTAGTAAGTCTTCACAGATCTATAACTATGAATGTCTAAATAATTCTAATAACCTGATTTTAAGGGAGGGAGTAAACTATCTTTAAATTTTTTATTTTAATTTTATTTATAGTTGAAGTATAGTTGATTTATAGTGTTATATTAGTTTCAGGTGTGTAACATAATGATTCAATATTTTTATAGGTTGTACTTCATTTAAAGTTTTTATAAAATATTGGCTATATTCCCTGGGCTGTACAATATGTCCTTATAAGTTATCATCTTATTTACTATTAAAATTTTTTTTCTCGATGTCTTTGCTCATAGAGTTTTTTTCCCATTACTTAATGAATTTTATTACAATTATAGGTGTGCAAAAGTCATCACAACTCAATTTTATAGCATTTCCATCCCAAACCTTCAGTGCATCTCCCCACCCCCCAACGTGTCTCATTTGGAAACCATAGGTTTTCCAAAGTCTGTGAGTCAGTATCTGTTCTGCAAAGAAGTTTCACTGTGTTCTTTTTTTAGTTTCCACATGGTAAGTGGTAGCAGTTGATGTTGGTGTCTCATTGTCTGACTGGTTTAACTTCGCATGATAATTTCTAGATCCATCCATGTTGCTGTAAATGTTGTTATTTCATTCCTTTTAATGGCTGAGTAATATTCCAGTGTGTGTATGTACTATATCTTCCCTATCCACTCCTCTGTCGATGGGCATTTAGGTTGTTTCCATGACCTGGCTATTGTATGGAATGCTGCAGTGAACACTGGAGTACATGCGTCTTTTCGAGTCATGATTAGATGTTTAGATGCCCAGGTTATATGCCCAGGAGTAGTATTGCTGGATCAAATGGTAATTCTATTTTCAGTTTTCTAAGGAATCTCCATCATGTTTTCCACAGTGGCTGCACCAGTTTGCATTCCTACCAACAGTGTAATAGGGATCCTTTTTCTCCACACCCTCTCCAGCACTTATTGTTTGTAGACTTTTTGATGATGGCCATTCTGGTATGGTATAAGTTGGTACCTCATAGTGGTTTTGATTTGCATTTCTCTAATAACGAGTGATGTTGAACACCTTTTCATGTGTTTTTTGGCCATCTGTATGTCTTCTTTGGCGAATTGTCTGTATAGATCTGCTGCCCATTTTTTGATGGTATTGTTTGATTTTTTTTTTTCTTTGTATTGAGCTGTAGGAGGTGTTTGTAAATTTTGGAGATTAATCCCTTGTCAGTCGATTCATTTGCAAATATTTTCTCCCATTCTGTGGGTTGTCTTTTCATTTTGTTTAGGGTTTCCTTTGCTGTGCAGAAACTTTGAACTTTAATAAAATCCCATTTGTTTATTTTTCTTTTTATTGTCATTACTCTAACAGATGGATCTGAGAAGATGTTACTATCATTTATGTCAGAGAGTGTTTGGCCTACGTTTAGTTTCCTCTAAGAGTTTTATAGTATCTGGTCTTAAATCTAGATCTTTAATCCATTCTGAGTTTATTTTAGTGCATGATGTTAGGAAGTGTTCTAATTTCATTTTTTTTTTTTACATGTGGCTGTCCAGTTTTCCCAGCACCACTTATTGAAGAGGCTGTCTTTCTCCAGTGTATATTCTTGGCTCCTTTATCATAGATTAGTTGACTATAGATGTGTGGGTTTAATTCTGGGCTTTCTATCCTGTTCCACTGATCTATATTTCTGTCTTTGTGCCAGTATCATATGGCTTTGACGACTGTAGCTTTGTAGTAGAGTCTGAAGTCAGGGAGCCTGATTCCTCCAGCTCCATTTGTCTTTTTCAGGATGTCTTTGCCTATTCTGTTTTTTTTTTTTTTGTGCTTCCAAACAAACTAAAATATTTTGTTCTAGTTCTGTGAAAAACGTCCTTTGTAATTTGATAGGGATTGCATTGAATGTGTAGATTGCCTTGGGTAGTATAGTCATTTTGATAATATTGACTCTTCCAATCCAAGAGTATGGTATGTCTTTCCATCTGTTCATGTCATCCTTGATTTCTTTCGTCAGTGTCTTATAGTATTCAGAGTACAGGTCTTTTGTCTCTTTAGGTAGGTTTATTCCTAAGTATTTGATTCTTTTTGATGTGATGGTAAACGGGATTGCTTCCCTAATTTCTCTTTTGATCTTTCATTGTTAGTATATAGAAATGATGTTGATTTCTGTGTATTAATTTTGTATCCTGCGATTTTGCCAAATTCATTGATGAGCTCTAACAGTTTTCTGGTAGAGTCTTCAGGATTCTCTAGGTATAGTATCATGTTATCTGCACAAAGTGATAGTTTTACTTCTTCCTTTCCAATCTGGTTTCCTTTTATTTCTTTTATTTCCCTGATTGCTGTGGCTAGGACATCCAAAACTATGTTGAATAGTAGTGGCAAGAGTGGACATCCCTGTCTTGTTCCTGATCTCAGGGAATTTCTTTCAGATTTTCAACATTGAGAATGATGTGAGCTCTGGGTTTGTCATAGATGGCCTTTATTATGTTGAGGTAGGTTTCCCCTATGCCCACTTTCTGAAGGGTTTTTATCAGAAATGTGGTGTTGGATTTTGTCAAAGGCTTTTTCTGTATCTATTGAGAGGATATGTTTTTTATTCTTCAGTTTGTTAACGTGGTGTATCACACTGCTTTGCGGATGTTGAAGAATTCTTGCATCCCTGGGATAAATCCCACTTGATCATGATGTACAGTACTTTTAATGTATTGTTGGACTGGGTTGGCTAGTATTTTGTTGAGGATTTTGGCATATATGTTCATCAGTGAGATTGGCCTATAATTTTCTTTTTTTGTGATATCTTTTCCTGGTTTTGGTATCAGGGTGATGATTGCCTCATAGAATGAGTTTGGGAGTGTTCCTTCCTCTTCAATTTTTGGAAGAGTTTTAGAAGGATAGGTGTTAGCTCTTCTCTAAATGTTTGATAGACAGACCGTGAGCTGTGGTATAGGTTGCAGATGCAGCTCGGATCCCGCGTTGCTGTGGCGAAGGCTGGCAGCTACAGCTCCTGTTAGACCCGTAGCCTGGGAACCTCCATATGTTGTGGGTGCAGCCCTAGATAAGGCAAAAAGACCAAAAAAATAAATAAATGTTTGATAGAAATCGCCTGTGAAGCCATCTGGTCCTGGACTTTTGTTTGTTGGAAGTTTTTAAATCACAGTTTCAATTTCAGAATTTGTGATTGGTCTATTCATATTTTCTATTTCATCTTGGTTTAGTCTTGGAAGATTGTACTTTTCTAAGAATGTTTCCGTTTCTTCTAGTATTTCCATTTTATTGCCATATAGTTGCATATAGTAGTCTCTTATGGTCCTTTGTATTTCTGTGATGTCTGTTGTTACTTCTCCTTTTTCATTTCTAATTTTGTTGATTTGTGTCCTCTCTTTTTTTCTTGATAAGTCTGGCTAAGGGTTTATCAGTTTTTTTTTATCTTTTCTATGGTTTTCTTCGTTTCTATTTCATTGATTTCTGCTCTGATCTTTATGATTTCTTTTCTTCTACTAACTTTAGGTCTTGTCTGTTCTTCCCTCTCTAGCTGCTTTATATGTAAAGTTAGGTTGTTTATTTGAGCTTCTTCTTGTTTCCTGAGGTATGCTTGTATTGCTATAAACTTTTCTCTTAGAACTTCTTTTGCTGCATCCCAGAGGTTTTGGAGCATTGTATCTTTGTTGTTATTTGCTGCTAGTTTTTTTTTTAATTTCCTCTTTGATTTCTTCAGTGATCCATTGGTTGTTTAGTCTCCACATATTTGTATTTTTGGCCATTTTTTTCTTGTTGATTTCCAGTCGTATAGCATTGTGGTCAGAGAAGATGCTTGATATGATTTCAATTTTCCTAAAGTTACCAAGGCTTGATATGTAGCCCAGGATGTGATCAATCTCAGAGAATGTTCCATGCACACTTGAGAAGAATGTGTATTCTGTTACTTTTGAATGGAATGTCCTATAAACATCCATGAAGTCCATCTGGTCTAATGCTTCGTTCAGGGCCTGTGTTTCCTTATTGATTTTCTGTCTGGATGATCTATCCATTGCTGTAAGTAGGGTATTAAAGTCCCCCACTATGATTGTGTTATTGTTGATTTCTCCTTTTAAGGTTGTTAGTAGTTGCCTTATATGTTGTGATGATCCTATGTTGGGTCCATAGGTGCTTAGAATTGTTGTATATTCTTGGATTGATCCTTTGATCACTATGTAGTGCCCTTCCTTGTCTCTTAAAATGTCCTTCATTTTAAAGTCTCTTCATTTGATAGGAGTATTGCTACTCCAGCTTTCTTTTGATTCCCGTTTGCATGGAATATTTTCTTCCATTCTCTCACTTTCAATTTGTATGTGTCCCTAGAAATGAAGTGGGTCCCTTGAGACAGCATATATATGGGTCTTGTTTTTGTATCCATTCAGCTAGTCTGTCTTTTGGTTGGGGCATTCAGTCCATTAACATTTAAGGTAATTATTGATATGTATGTTCTTATTGCCATTTTGTAAACTGTTTTGGGGTTTTGTTGCTCTTTTTTCTTCCCTTATTCTCTTGTTGACTCCTCTCATAAGATGACTATATAATATTGTATTTGAGTTGATTTTTCTTACTTGTTTGTTTATCAGTTTTAGATATTTGGTTTTCAGTTACCCTGAAGTTTTGATATAGGAGTCTATATATAAATAAGATTGTTTTAAGTTGTTGGTTTCTTAATTTCAAGTGTGTCTCCAGTTTCCTGCATTTGTGCTCTCTTCTCTTGATTTCTGATTTTGGTAGCACAATTGTTCATGGATGATTTCGCATCTTTATATGTGCCTTTACTGGTGAGCCTTGTCATTTGTGTTTTTGCTTCTGGTTGTGGCCTTTTCTTTTCTGCCTAGAGAAGTTCCTTTAGTATTTTTGTCAAGCTGGTTTAGTGTTGCAGAAATCTCTTAGCTTTTGCTTATCTGTAAAGGTTTTGATCTCTCCTTCAAATCTGAATGAGGTCCATGCTGGGTAAAGTAATCTTGGTTGGAAGTTTTTTCCTTTCATCATATTAAGTATATCATGCCACTCCCTTCTGGCCTGCAGAGTTTCAGCTGAGAAATCTGCTGATTACCTTATCGGGGTTCCCTTGTATGTCATTTGTTTCTTTTCCCTAGCTGCTTTCAATATTTTCTCTTTGTCTTTATTTTTGGTCATTTTGATTAATCTGTATCTCGGGGTGTTCCTACGTGGGTTTATTTTGTATGGTACTTGTTGGGCTTCCTGGATTTGAGTGAGTGGTTCCTTTCCCTTGTTAGGGAAGTTTTCAGCTATTATTTCTTTGAATATTTTTTCTGTCCCCTTCTCTCTTTCTTCTCCCTCTGGCACCCCTATCAAACGGACATTGGTGTGTTTATTGTTATCCCAGAGTTCTTTGAGACTCTCATTTCCCCTCAATCTTTTATCTCTTTTCTGTTCCGCATTAGTGATTTCCACTAATATGTCCTCCACCTCGCTGATTCGTTGCCTCCTATATTCTACTGTTGGCTGCTTCTAATGAATTTTTTATTTCAGTTATTGTATTTTGTATCTCTTCTTAATTTTTATGTCTTGTATTTCTTTCCTAAGTGTTTCCTGTAAATTATCAGTCTTTTCCTCCAGTTTATTTCCAATGCCTTGCATCATCTTCAGCATCAACAGTCTAAAGTCTCTTTCTGGGAAGCTGATAATCCCGTCATCACTGAGCTGGTTTTCTGGGGTTTTTTCTTCCTCGCTTATCTGAGTTATAGTTTTCTGTCTTTTCATTTTTATAGGTTTTTGGTGTGGTGACCTTTTTACAGACAATAGAGTTGTAGCCTCTCTTACTTCTGGTGTTTGCCTCCCCTGAGGCTGAAGTTGGTATGGAGGGGGATTACTGTAGGCTTCCTGATGGGAGGGACTGGTGCCTTCCCACTGGTAGGTAGGGTTGATTCCTGTCCCTCTGATGGGTGGGGCTTTGTCTCTGGGTGACATTAGAGGCTGGCTGTGTGCCTGAGGGATCTTTAGGCAGCCTGTTTACTGATGGGTGGGGCTGTGATCCCACCTGGATTATTGTTTGGTCTGGGGTTTCTCAGTGCTGATGGGAGGGGCCAAATTTTCCAAAAAATAGCTACTTCCAGAGAAATGCAGGCTGATGACTGTTCCTGAGAGCTTCACCTCCAATGCCCTTCCCCCACCACAAGCCACAGTCACCCCTGTTTTCCCAGTATAACCTCCAAGAATTGCAGTCACGTTTGACTCATATTCCTATGGAGAATTTGCTTTTCCCTGGACCCAGTGCACATGAAAATTTGTGTGTGTCTTTCAAGAAGGGGTCTCCTTTTCCCCCAGTCCTGTGGAGCTCCTGCACACAAGCCCCACTGGCCTTCAATTCCAGATGCTCCGGGGGCTCTTTCTCCCTTTGCCAGATTCCCAGGTATGGGGATTTGACGTGGTTCTCAGAACTCTCAGTCCTTTAGGTGAGTCTCTGTGATACAGTTACTTTCCAGTCTGTGGGGTTTCCCAGCGGGGAGGTATGGGGTTGCTTATAACGCATAATTGCCCCTCCTACCTCTTGATGTGGTCTCCTCTTTGTCTTCTGGGGTAGAATATCTTTTTTGGAAGTTTACAGTCCATTTGGTTGAAGGTTGCTAAGTATTCAGTTGTATTTGTTGTTTTTATGAGACAAGTTGAGGTCCAGTCCTTCTATTCTGCCATCTTAATCCAATCTCAAATTTTTTTTATTATAGGAATTCCCCTTGTGGTGCAATAGAAGTGAATCTGACTAGGAACCATGAGGCCTTGCTCAGTGGGTCAGGGATCTGGCGTTGCTCTGAGCTGTGGTGTAGGTCACAGACGTGACTTGGATTTGGCATTGTTGTGGCATAGGCTGGTGGCTATAGCTCTTATTGGACCCCTAGACTGGGATCCTCAACGTGCCATGGGTGTGGCCCTAAAAAGACAAAAGAAAAATTTATTATAGTTGATTTCCAATGTTCTGTCAATTTTAGCTGTATAGCAAATGACTCAGTTAAACATATATATATATATATATATATATATATATATATATATATATATATATATGTTTCCAGATTCCCAGTCCCCCCTCTCCCCCTTGGCAACCACAAGTCTGCTCTCCATGTCTGTGAGCCTGTTTATGTTCTGTAGTTAAGTTCATCTGTGCCATATTTTAGATTCCACATATAAGTGATATTATATGCTATATCTCTTTCTCTTTGTGACTTCCTTCACTTAGTATGAGAATCTCAAGTTCCATCCATGTTGATGCAAATGGCATTATTTTTTTTCTTTATTATGGCTGAGTAGTATTCCATTGTATGTGTGTACCACATCTTCTTAATCCATTCATCTGTTGATGGACGTTTAGATTATTTCCGTGTCTTGGCCATTGTAAATAGTGCCACAGTGAACATAAGGGTATGTGTATCCTAGTTTTGTCCAGATATATGCCCAGGAGTAGGATCACTTGATCATATGATAGTTCTATATTTAGTTTTCTGAGGAACTTTCATACTGTTTTCCTTAGTGGTTGTACCAATTTACATTCCCACCAACAGTGAAGGAGAGTTCCCCATTCTCCACATTCTCTCCAGCATTTGACATGTTAAAGATGGCCATTCTGACCATGTGATAAGGTATCTCATTGTAGTTTTGATTTGCATTTCTCTAATAATTAATAATGCTGAATATTTTTTCCATTGCTACTGGTTATCTGGATGTCTTGTTTTGGATGTAATAGACCTAAATGTCTCTTTACGTCTTCTGACCATTTCTCGATTGGGTTGTTTTTGTTGTTCAGTTGTTTGTATATTTTGAGATCAAGCCCTCATTGGTTGCATCCTTTGCAAGTAATTTCTCCTATTGTGTATGTTGTCTATTTTTTTTTTTTTTTTTTAGTAATTTCCTTTGCTGTGCAAAAGCTTTTGGGTTTAATTAGGACCATTAGTTTATTTCTGTTTTTATTTATATTGCCTTTGGTAACTGACCTAAGAAAACATTTGTATGGTTGATTCAGAGAATATTTTGCCTATTTCTCTTATAGGAGTTTTAGGATGTCTTTTTTTTTTTTTTTGACTTTTTTTAAGGCTGCGCCCATGGCATGTGGAGGTTCCCAGGCTAGGGGTCAAATAGGAGCTGTAGATGCTGGCCTGCACCACAGCCACAGCAACACAGGATCTGAGCTGTGTCTGCAGCCTACACCACAACTCACGGCAATGCCAGATCCTCAACCCACTGAGCGAGGCCAGGGATCAAACCTTCGTCCTCATCGATACTAGTCAGATTCATTTCTGCTGAGCCACGACAGGAACTCTGGTGTCTTAGGTTTGTCTTTGGACTATTTTGGGTTTATTTTTGTGCATATTGTAAGGGTGTGTTTTAGTTTTGCTGATTTTCATGCATCTGACCAGTTTTCCCAGAACCACTTGCTGAAGAGATTGTCTTTCCCATTTTATATTCTTGCCTCCTTTGTTGAAGATTAACTGACCATAGGGTTCTGGATTTATTTTTGGGCTTTCTTTGCTATTCCATTTATCCTATGTCGTTTTTGTCCCAGTACCATACTGTCTTGATTCCTGTAGCCTTGTAATTTTTTCTGAAGTCCAAGAGAGTTATGTCTCCTGCATCCCCCCTCCCTCCGGATGGCTTTGGCAATTTAGAGTTTTTTATGGTTTCATTTAAATTTTGGGGTTGTTTACTCTAGTCTTGTGAAAAATATCATGGGTAATTTGTTAGGGATCACATTAAATCTAGATTTCTTTGTGTAGTATGGCCATTTTAATGATAGTAATTCTTCCAGCCCAGGAGCATGGGATATCTTTGCATTTCTGTGAAATCTCTTTAATATCCTTGGTTAATGTTTTATAGTTCTCAGAATAGAAGTCTTTCACCTCCTTTTTTAGGTTTATGCCTAGGTATTTACATTTTTTGAGTATGATTTTGAAAGGTATTATATTTTTATATTCCTTTTCTAATAGTTCATTGTTAGTATTAAGAAATGCAACTGATTTCTGAATGTTAATCTTGTATCCTGCTACTTTGCTGAATTCATTGTTCAGTTTGAGTTGTTTTTTGTGTAGAGTCCTTAGGGTATTCTATATATAGTATCATGTGATCTGTATACAGTGACAGTTTTACCTCTTCTCTTCCAATCTGGATGCTGTTTATTTTCTTTCTTTCTTTCCCTTTTTATTTATTTATTTATTTTTTGGTCTGCTTTCTGTGGCTAGGACTTCCTATACTATGTTGAATAAAAGTAGTGAAAATGGGCATCTTTGTCTTGTTCTAGTTTTTAGCAGGAAGGCTTTTCTCCATTGGGTATTATATTGTCTGTGGGTTTGTCTTAAATGGCCTTGGTTATAATAAGATATGTTTCCTCTATACCCACCCACATTGGTAAAAGTTTTAACATAAATGGATGTTGGATTTTTTCAAACACTTTTTCTTCATCTGTTGAGATGATCATGTGGTTTTTGAATTTTCTTTTGTTAATGTGGTGTATGATTGATTGTCTATTTTGAACCATTCTTGTTAATTTGGAATGAATCCCACTTGGTTGTGGTGTATGACCTTTTTTATGTGTTGTTGGATTCAGTTGGCTAAAATTTTGTTGAGATTTTTTGCATGTATACTCATCAAAGATATTGGCCTATAATTTTCTTTTATGGTAGTATCTTTGGTATTAGGCTGATGATGGCTTCATAGAATGTCTTTGGGAGTGTTTCTTCTTCTTCAGGCTTTTGTAAAAGTTTAAGAAGGATTGGTATAAGTTCTTTGGATGTTTGGTAGAATTCGTGAAGCCATGTTTGTCAGGAATGTTTTTTATTACATATTCAACTTCATTTCTAGTGATCGGTCTGATCAGTCAAATTTGTTGGCATATAATTGTTCATAGTATTCTCTGATGGTTTTTTTTTTTTTTTTGAGGTAGCTGTGGAGATTTCTCCTTTTTTCATTTTTTTTATAGGAGTTCTTTCTCTCTTCTTGATGAGTCTGGCCAGATGTTTCTCAGTTTTGTTTACCCTTTCAAAGAACCAGCTTTGAGTTTTATTGATTTTTTTACTTTATTTTTTGTCTTTTAGGGCTACACTGACAGCATATGGAGGTTCCAAGGATAGGGGTCCAATCGGAGCTGTAGTCGCCAGCCTATACCACAGCCATAGAAATGCCAGATCCTTAACCCACTGAGCGAGGCCAGGGATTGAACCTGCAACCTCATGGTTCCTAGTCGGATTCACCTACTCTGCGCCACGATGGGAACTCCTTTTTAAATTTCTATTTTATTGATTTCCTGCCTTCTGCTGAGTTTAGGTTTTGTTTATCCTTCTTTTTCTACTTCTTTTAGGTGGCATGTTATGTTGTTGATTTGAGATTTTTTTTTTGAAGAATGCCTGTATTGCTATGAATTTCCCTCTAAGAACTGTTTTTGCAGCATCCTATAGATTTTGAATGCTTATGTTTTTATTTTCATGTGTCAAGGTATTTTTTAATTTCCCTTTTGATTTCCTTGTTCAACTCATTGGTTTTGTCATAGCATGTTTAATTTCAGTGCAGTCATTTTTTTCTCATTTCTTTTCCTGTGGTTGATTTCTAGTTTTATGCCATTGTGGTCAGAGAAGATGCTTGAAATAATTTTATACTCTTAAATTTGTTGAGATTAGTTTTGTGCCCTAGTATGTGGTCTGTTCTTGAGAATGTTCTGTGTGCACTTGAAAAGAATCTATATTCCTGTTTTTTAGGATGTAGTGTCCTGAAACTATCAATTAAGTCTAACTTTTCTATTATGTAATTTAGGTTCTCTGTTGCCTTATTTATTTTCTGTTTAGAGGATCTGTCTATTGATGTGAATGGGCTGTTAAAAATCCCCTGCTATTATTATCTTCCCATGTATTTCTTCTATTACATCTGTTAATATTTGTTGTATGTATTTGGGTGCTCCTATATTAGGGGGATGTATATTGATTGTGATATCCTCTTTTTGAATGGATCCTTTTATCATTAAATAGTGTCCTTCTTTGCCTTTCTTTATGGTCTTCATTTTAAAGTATGCTTTGTCTGTGCCATTTGTGGCACAGCGGAAATGAATGACTAGGAACCATGAGGTTGTGGGTTTGATCCCTGGCCTTGCTTAGTGTGTTAAGGATCCAGCATTGCCATGAGCTGTGGTGTAGGTTGCAGATGCAGCTCAGATCTGATGTGGCTGTGGCATAGGTGGGCAGCTGTAGCTCCAGTTCGACCCCTAGCCTGGGAACCTCCATATGCTGTGGGTGAGGCTCTAAAAAAAATCTGTTTTGTCTGAGTATTGGAGCTCTAGTTTTCCCGTCTTTTCCATTCTAATGAAATATCTTTTTCCATCCCCTCACTTTCAATGTCTGTGTTCTTGTAGGTAGCATATTGTAGGCTCTTTTTTTTTTTTTTAATCCAGAATGCCACTCTTTTGTCTTTTGATTGGAGCATTCTGTCCATTAATATTTATGGTAATTATTTATAAATATGTATTTATTACTATTTTAAATCTTGTTTTCCAGTTGATTCTGTTTCTCCTTTGTTCCTTTATTTATTTATTTTGGTAGGATGATTTTCTACTATTTTATGTTTGTGTCCACTTCTTTTTGGGTTTTTTGATTGTATATTTTGGTTTTCATTTGTAGTTCCCCTGTTTTTTCAAATATGCTGTTTCCTATATCTGCCTGCTTTAGACTGATAGTTATATAGGCTCAAACACATTCTAAAAAAAATAGTCTAGATTTTCTTACTTCCCCACATTTTATGATTTTGATGCCCTTTTTTACATCTTCATGTTTGGCATTTTCCTGTTCCTTGTGTTTCTCATTGCTTTTATAAATAGTTTTTTTTTTCTTTTAGATCTATATACTGGCTTATTTAAATGGTTACTTTCCAGTTGTGATTTCCTCCATTCTTTATCTTCTTCTTTCCTATTTAGAGATGTCCTTTCATTATTTCTTTTAGAATGGACTTAGTATTGTATTTTTTTGGTTTTAGTTTTTAATAAACAAAGGATTATTTTAAACGATAATCTTGGCTGAGTAGAATATTCTAAGCTGCAAGTTTTTCTGTTTTAGAACTTTGAGTTTATCTTGCCACTCTCTTCTGGACAGTAGTGTTTTTGTAGAAAAATCAGCTGATAGGCTTCCGGGGGTTCCCTTATAATTAAGTCTTTTCTTTTCTCTTGATGCCTTTAGAATTCTTTCCTTATCTTTAACTTTTGCCATTTTTACTATAATATAACTTGGTATGGGTCTGTTTGGGTTGAACTTGTTTGTGGCCGTCTGTGCTTCCTGTATCTTGATATCTGTTTCTTTTAGATTTGGAAAGTTTTCAGCCAATCACCTTTTCTTTTTCTTCTCCTTCTGGAATCCCTATTATGCATAGATTGCCCCACTTTTTATTATCCCTTAAATCTATTATATTGCCTTCATGTTTTTTTTCATTTGGTTTCCTGTCTGCTGTTGTGATTGGGTGATTTCCATTATTCTGCTATCCTGACTAGGTGATTTCCATCATTCTGTGTTTCAAATCCTTGTTCATCTGCATTATTCATTCTGCTCTAGAATGCCTTTAACTAAGCTTACATCTCTGCAAATTAATTTTGTAGTTTTTCTTGGTTCCTCTTTATAGTTTCTAGTTCCTTTCTAAAGTAATCTTCAGTACTGTTAATACACACCTTTTTTTTTTTTTTTTTGGTCTTTTTAGGGCTGCGCCCATGACATATGGAAGTTCACAGGCTAGGGGTTGAATTGCAGCTGTGGCTGCCAGTGTATACCACACCCACAGCGATGCAGGATCCAAGCCCTGTCTAGGACCTACACCAGAACTCACAGCAATGCCAGATGCCCAAACCCATTGAGTGAGGCTGGGGATGAACCTGCATCCTCATGGATACTAGTCAGGTTTTGATAACTAAGTCACGATGGGAACTACCATATACACTCTTAATTCCTTCAGCATTTTCACTATATCCTTTTTGAACTCAATGCCTATTAGACTGCAGAGGTCTGTTTCATTGTTTGCTCCTTCAGGGGTATTCTCCCATTTTTTTAACTATGAATGGTTCCTGAGCTGCTTCATTTTACTTATATTTTTCTTATTCTGTGAGGTTATAGAAAACAACTATCTACTGTAGTCTTGGAGTGTTGTTTATACTCGAGAGTGCCCCTGGGTAGCTAGCTTGTGAGGGCTTACTGTTTTTTTTGGCATGAGGGCTGCTTTTGGTTTGGATATTTGCTGTCTCTTTCCTCAATGTGTGCAGCCTGTTATCCCCTTGATGGGGGTATGCCAGTGTATGGCCTGCACTTGCTTCCAGGGATAGGGAGGAAATGGACACGGCCTGTATTCAGTGCCTAGTTGCTGGGCCTTTGACAGTGGTGAGGACCCCTGGAGATGTGACACAGGCTGCTTCTGCTTGCAGGGCCCTGGGAAGTGGCAGTGATCCTCAGGCAGGTGTAAGTAGCGCCCAGAGCCTTTTGCAGTGGCAATAGCAGAGTGTGTACATTCTAGGGGAGTGAGGGGAGTGGGTAGCACTCAGTTTTGGTGCCCTCCTTGACAGCAGCCAGTCAGGTGATTGGGGTTGCAGTTGGTATCTCTTCAGAGACCCCTAGTGGTGGCAGGCCATGCCCACCTCTGGAATCTGAAATGGCAGTGATGTGGGCCATGCAAGTGGTGCTTGCCACCTGAGTGTCCACAGAGAAGGATATTCCCTTGGAGGTCCCGCTCTTCTTTCTCTAGCCTTCTGCTCTCTCCCAGAATGGCACCTTGCTTCCCCTGTGGGCCAGGAGCCCTTCGGCCCTCCTCAGCTACGATGCTCCTTTCCCCAGCCTGTAGTGCACTGCCCACTAGACCTTCAGGTTGTCCCCACACAGCCAGCCTTTTTCCTGTCTCTGGAATTGACCTCCAAAGCCTGGTCTCAGCACCCAGTCCCCGCTGAGGGTTTCAAGTTGTGGTGCCCAGGCAGTGGTATCAATGGTCTGTATAACTCTCTGCTTTACCTTCCTCAGTCTGGCTGCTGTCCTTTTCTCCAAGGCTTTGAGGTTCTACCTCCATCCCAGCTGATCTGTCAGTTAGGTGACCCCCTAGGGTTCAGATTCCTTTCCTCTTCACAGCTCTCTCTTAGGAGTGCTGGTCCTGTCCTGATTCCTCTTTTTCCCCCCTTCTTCTTTTTTTCTTTTTGTTCTACCCAGTTATGTGGAGGGTTTCCTACCCTTTTTAAGATTTAAGATCTTTTGCCAGTGTCCAGTAGATGTTCTGTGGCCACTGCTCATTATGTAGGTGGGTTTTTTTGACGTGGAAGAAGGTGAGTGCCACATCTTATTCCTCTGCCATCTTGATTCCATTCTGCAACCTTATTATCTATTATCTCTTCTTCCTTTCTCCCCCCCCAAAAAAAAAGTTGCTTCAGTTCTGAAATTCATCTTTTTCTTACTTGATTGCAGTAAACTACCACATAACTTACCAACATTCAGATTCATCTTACTTTATATTCTTTGTCAACTAATGTTTCTGAAATGGAAATTTTAGAATTGTCCCTCTGCTCCTTAAAGAACTTCAGAGACATCCATTGGTCCAAAACTTTAGGGTGTCATTTAAGACTTTTGTGACCTGGTCTTCATCTGCCTTTCTGAAGTCACTGTATGCCTCTCCTTCACATATACCCCACGTTTTAACCAAATCTCTTAACTCTTTCAAATTTTGTGATCTCAGTATATGACAGCTTGTTTAAACCCACTTTGGCATTTGTATTAGGAAGACTGAAGCCCTCCTTTTTCCTTGTGATATTAATTTTCAGTTATTTTATAATTGCTTTACCCAAATTCCTTTACTAAATGTGAGCAGTATGAAGGTAGTAATTTTTATTTTAATCTCTTTTATTGTAACTATGCACGCCTAACATTTAGAGTTTATTCATTGGGTGATTTTGAATTTTTGGCAATTTTTAAATGTTTTGAAAATTGAAATTGTTATAACTTTTACATAAATTGGGCAGAACTTAATACAAATAATTAATATGTTTTGTAGCCTTCAGCTTGGAAACCTGCAGAATTATGATTGCCATGTTGGATGTATCCTTGAATAAAAATAGAAAATACTAGAATATAGAATAATCACTTTGTGACTATTAAGGCAGTTATTAGATGTAGATGATCATAATAAACCAGAAGGTTTAAATACTTTGTAAAATCCTATTGAATTCTGTTCTTTTCCATTTTTACACAGAAATCTGTATGCTAAATATGACTAGTTCTTACAGAAGCATACTTACAGGTTTTCAGTCACTTATTTGAAATGCGGGGTCAGGTAAATTGTCTTTGGTATCAAAATTTATTTTTGTTAATAAAACTATCAGAGAGATTACACAGGAAAAATGGGATTTAATGAATTCAAAGAACTTTTGGCTGTAATTAATGCCTGGAAGCAAAACTTCATAAATATTGATCAAGACAGAAGTGGCACAATAGAGCATCATGAATTGAATCAAGCCATTGCTGCTATGGGTAAGAATATTAAAATTCTTTAGAATCTATTCAGGTCACCTTTGATTAGATGAACCTTAATTGTTTAATTTTACTAAGTAATAAAGAGGTATATTATTTCACCAACTGTTTCCCAATTTGATTTCAAGGTTTTAGACACATTTTGATTAAAGACCTTTAACAAAACCATCTTATTTATGAGTTTTTCATAAGATGATCTTTCATACATTATGGTTGTTAAAACAATTTCTGAATTTCCTCTTTTGAGTATACATAAATGTATTCTTCTAATTGTACTCACCACTTACATTGTTTACTTTTGTAACTTGGTAAGATCTCTAATTTGACAGTAAAGGCTTATCTCAATTATGGGTCTCCACATTGAGTCTAGCTTTCTAGCAGTAAACACTTTTTTGGGGTGGTTCTTTATTTAATGTAATATGGAACACTCATTACTATCAAAAAAGCCCTCAAAATAGGAAGCTTGATTTTAAAATATCTTAAAAAGAAGGTAACTTTTCGTTTTATCATATCTCTGATAAGCTAAGGTTCTCAGTCTGCTTTCTCTGAAAAATAATGTTATGTTTAACTTACAGTTAATGCAGTTTTAAGTAGATTTCTTAATTGTATTTTAAATATATATATATATACTCACTTATACCTGTGATTTTATATATACTCACTTTCAAACAAGATGCATTTGTAATAAAACTTTTTGAAGGGTTTTAACTTTCAGAAATAAGAACCAAATGCAAAATATCGCAAATTCCATTTTAAAGTGAAAGCCATGATTACTTTTGTTGTGTAATAGATGGGTCATTTTAGGAATAATCCTATCCATATAAACATGTATAGTTAAAGTATAGAGTCTTCATACCTAATGAATTAAACTTGGTTCTTAATTCAGCACAGTGTTGGAAAATTAAAATTACCATTTGCAAAAAAGAAAACCACCTAAGAGTTCGCATAGGCAGTTGAGTGTAATAAAGAGGTATTCTATGTTATTCAGATTTAAATGTCTTCATATATATTTTAGGATATTCAAATTGTTTTGCTGAAAACACTATGGAAAATCTTATAAATTTTATCAGTACCACACCCAGATCATAACTCTCATAGGAATCTGTTTATTTGCATATAATTACATTAGCTTGTATATTTAACTTACTTTTTCTATTTATACCTTTCCTTCTATTTACTTTTCATTATAGTTATGCAAAGCATTATCTTCTGTTACATTTGTTTTTGTTTTTCCCTTTGAGTGGATCAATATCTTTGGTCCAAATCTACTAATCCAGTAGGAAAAGGCAAAAAGACAAAAAAAAAATAAAGACTATAACTCTAGGTTAGCATTCTTCACAGTAAAGTGTACATATCTCATTAAATCCATAGGACCGTTTGTAGGGGTGCAGCAAGTAGAATATATTAATTTATATTTCTAATTTTACTCCATTTTTAAATTTCAGTTTTATATATATTTGAAAATGTAAATGAATAGTAATACATGTGTAGAATTTAAAACTAAATTAATACACATGTAATGGGAGTGAATGATCCAAAAACTCTTTACTCATGGAAGAACACAATCAAAACCTTTTGGAGCCCATGGGCCTAGACTCTATAAAGAACCAAGGAAGTAGTAAGAAGGCTATGGTTAAGATGAAAATCTGTGAAGTAACAAAAGTAAGGTTCTAGGACAAAATGGAATAAGGTTTTCTTATTTCTTCCCCCTCTGAGTAACCATGTTGACCCTTAAATTTGAATATATTGCTTAAAAGTATCTTTTATAATCAATGAGAAATATAGGATTTGAATGATAGCAAGGCTCACTCGTAATTTTTTGCTTTGCTATTCTTTAAAGAAATGTTAATTACAGAGTTGAAATATTGATGCATTAGAACCTGTGACACATGCTAGACATTATTTCAAAATCAAAGTATATTTTAAAAACACAAGGAGTTCTTGTCATGGCTCAGTGGAAATGAATCCGACTACTATCCATGAAGATGCAGGTTCGATCCCTGGCCTTGTTCAGTGGTTAAGGAGCTGGCATTGCTGTGAGCTGTGGTGTAGGTTGCAGATGTGGCTCGGATCCCATGTTCCTGTGGCTGTGGTGTAGGCCTGAAGCTGAAACTCTCATTGGACCCCTAGTCTGGGAACCTCCACATGCCATTGGTGCAGCCCAAAAAAGTAAAACAAGAAAACAAAAAACACAAAAGATAATTTTTTTTTCTTAGCTTTGACTTTGTTACACAGCTAGAATTGTGACATTTATGTACCACTTCATTATTTGTAATGAAGCCTTTGATCAACTTCAACAGGAATGTGTTTTGTTTCTAATATACATTTTTATGTAATGGATTTTAAAAGTTAATTTGTCTTATAACTTTACTAATAAGAATGCGTTGTTTGTTGTGCTGTTCTTATGTTCAGTTGTAGAAGTTTTAATGTAGCAATCTCTGTTTTTAGGTTATAGGTTGAGTCCTCAGACATTAACTGCTATTGTTAAACGTTATAGCAAGAATGGCAGAATCTTCTTTGATGATTATGTTGCCTGCTGTGTGAAGCTCCGAGCATTGACAGGTATGGACCATTTATGGGTACAGCTTTATGTACTTTTTTTCTTGAGATGTCCCTCATTTTTTTTAAGATTTTATTTTTTCCATTATAGTTAATTTACAGTTTTTTGCCAGTTTCTACTGTAAGCAAAATGACCCAGTCCTACATATATATAAATATATATATATATACACACACACACACATGCACACACATATGTATATGTATTTTCTCACATTATCCTCCATCATATTCCATCACAAGTGACTAGATATATTTTCATGTGCTATACATTAGGGTATCATTGCTTATCTACTCCAAATGCACTAGTTTGCATCTATTAACACCAAAGTTCCAGTCCATCCCACTCCCTCCCTCTTGTCAACCAAAGTCTGGTCTCCAAGTCCTTGAATTTCTTTTCTGTGGAAAGGTTCATTTGTTCCATTTATTAGATTCCAGAAATAGGTAATATCATGTGGTATTTGTTTTTCTCTTTCTGACTTCACTTAGTATGAGAGTCTCTAGTTCATGTTGCTGTAAATGGCATTATTTTGTTCTTTATTATGACTGAGTAGTATTCCATTGTGTATATATACCACATCTTAATCCATTCATCTGTTGATGGACATGTAGGTTGTTTCCATGTCTTAGCCATTGTGAGTAGTGCTGCAGTGAACATACGGATGCGTGTATCTTTTTTAATGAAAGCTTGGCCAGTTATATGCCCAAGAGTGGGATTGCTGGGTCATATGGGAGTTCTATATTTAGTTTTCTGAGGTACCTCCATACTGTTTTCCATAGTGGTTGTACCAGTTTACATTCCCACCAACAGTGAAGGAGAGTTCCCCATTCTCCACATGCTCTCCAGAATTTGTTATTTGTTGACATGTTAACAATGGCCATTCTGACTGCTGTGAGGTGGTACCTCATAGTAGTTTTGATTTGCATTTCTCTGATAAGTAGTGATGTTGAGCATTTTTTTTTCATGTGCCTGTTGGCCATCTGTATATCTTTTTTGGAGAAATGTCTATTCAGGTCTTCTGCCCATTTTTCCATTTGGTTGTGGACTTTTTTGCTGTTGAGTTGTATAAGTTTGTATGTTTTAGAGATTAAGCCTTTGTCAGCTGCATCATTTGAAACTATTTTCTCCCATTCTGTATGTTGTCTTTTTTTTTTTTTTTTCATGGTTTCCTTTGCTGTGCCAAAGCTTGTCAATTTGATTAGGTCCCATTGGTTTATGTTTGCTTTTATTTCTGTTGCCTTGGGATAATGACCCAAGAAAACATTTGTAAGGTTGATGTCAGAGAATGCTTTGCCTATGGTCTCTTCTAGAAGTTTTATAGTATCTTGTGCTATGTTTAAGTCTTTAAGACATTTTGAATTTATTTTTGTGAATGGTATGAGGGTATGTTCCAGTTTCATTGATTTACTTGTGGCTACCCAGTTTTCCCAGCACCACTTGCTGAAAAGACTGTCTTTTCCTCATTTTATGGTAGTTTTTTTTTGTTTTTTTTGTCTTTTCTAGGGCGACACCTGTGGCATATGGAGGTTCCCAGGCTAGGGGTCTAATCGGAGCTGTAGCCGCCGGCCTATGCCACAGCCACAGCCACAGCAACGCAGGATCTGAGCCATGACTGCGACCTACACCACAGCTCATGGCAATGCCAGATCCTTAACCCACTGTGAGATGCCAGGGATCGAACCTGCAACCTCATGGTTCCTAGTCAGATTCGTTAACCACTGAGCCACGACGGGAATGCCCCCATTTTATATTCTTGCCTCCTTTGTCAAAGATTAATTGACTGTAGATGTCTGGGTTTATTCCTGGGTTCCCTGTTCTGTTCCACTGGTTTATGTCAGTTTTGTTACCAGTACCACACTGTCTTGATTACTGTGGCTTTGTAATATTGCCTGAAGTCTAGGAGAGTTATGCCTCCTTCTTGGTTTTCCTCGGGATTGCTTTGGCAATTCTGAGTCTTTTATGGTTCCATATAAATTTTTGGATTATTTACTCTAGTTCTGTGAAAAATGTCATGGGTAATTTAACAGGGATCATATTGAACCTATAGATTGCTTTGGGTAGTATGGCCATTTTTACAATATTCTTCCAATCCAGGAGTGTGGAATATCTTTCCATTTCCTTGAAATCTCTTTAATTTCCTTGATTAATGTTTTATAGTTCTCAGCCTATGTCTTTTACCTTCTTAGTTTATTTCCGGGTATTTGATTTTTTTTGTGTGTGTGATTTTAACATTCCTTTTCTAATATTTCATTTTTATTATACAGAAATGCAACCTATTTCTGAATGTTAATCTTGTATCCTGCTATTTTGCTGAATTCATTGATCAGTTCAAGGAGTTTTTGTGGGGAGTCCTTAGGATTTTCTGTATATAGTATCATGTCATCTGCATACAGTGACAGTTTTATCTCTTCTTTTTCAATTTGGATACTTTTTATTTCTTTTGATTGCTGTCGTTAGGACTTCCAATACTATGTTGAATAAAAGTGGTGGGAGTAGGCATCCTTGTCTTGTTCCAAATTTTAGCAGGAAGGCTTTGAGTATTATATTTGTTATGGGTTTGTCATAAATTACTTTATGTTAACATATGTTCCCTCTGTACCCACTTTTGTAAGAGTTTTTATCATGAATGGATGTTGGACTTTGTCAAAACCTTTTTCTGCATCTATTGAAATGATCATGTGGGTTTTGATTTTTCTTTTGATAATGTGCATGATATTGATCGATTTGCATATGTTGAACCATGCTTGTGAACCAAGGATGAATCCCACTTGGTCATGGAGTATGATCTTTTTTATATGCTGTTGGATTCAGTTGAATAAAAATTTGGGAATTTTTGCTTCTATATTCATCAAAGATATTGGCCTGTAATTTTCTTTCTTGGTAGTGTCTTTATCTGGTTTTGGTATTAGAGTGATGGTAGCATCATAGAATGTCTTTGGGAGTGTTCCTTCTTCAACCTTTTAGAAAAGTTTAAGAAGGACAGTTATAAGTTCTTTGTATGTTTGGTAGAATTCTTCTTTGAAGCCATCCAGTCCTAGATTTTTTTTTTTTTTTTTTTTTTGTGAATACATTTTTACAATGTATTCAATTTCATTTGTAGTGATTGGTCTGTTAAATTGCTCTAGTTCTTCTTGATTCAGTTTTGGCAGGCTCTTAATCTCTAGAAAGTTGTCCATTTCTTCTAGATTGTCAAATTTATTGGCATGTAATTGTTCATGGCATTGTCTTACGGTTTTTGTATTTCTCCAGTATTCATTGAGATTTCTTTTTCATTTCTTATTTTATTTGGATCCTTTCTCTCCTCTTCTTGGTGAGTCTGCCCAGAGGTTTGTCAGTTTTGTTTACCCTTTCAAAGAAACAGCTATTGATTTTATTTTTTCTGTTGTTTTTTGAATCACTATTTTTATCAGTTTCCTCTCTGATCCTTGATTTCCTTCCTTCTGCTGACTTTAGGTTTTGTTCTTCTTTTTCTAATTTTTGTTAGGTGGTGGGTTAAGTTGTCAATTTGAGATTTTTCTTCTTTTTTGAGGAAGGCCTGTATTACTATGAATTTCCCTCTAAGCACTTCTTTTGTGGCATCCCATAGATTTTGAAAGGTTGTGTTTTCAGTATAATTTGTGTCCAGGTAGTTTTTAATTTCCTTTTTGATTTCCTCATTGACCCATAGTATTTTAGTAGCATGTTGTTTAGTTGTCACATAGTCATTTTTTTTTTCTCATTTCTTTTCCTATGGTTGATTTCTAGTTTCATGCCTCTGTGGTCAGAGAAGATACTTGAAATAATTTCTATACTTTTAAATTTGTTGTGGTTAGTTTGTCCCCAGTATGTTCTCAGTCCATGAGAATGTTTCACGTGTATCTGAAAAAAATGTATATTCTGATTTTTTTGGATGTAGTGTCCTGAAAATGATCATCAAGGCTAACTTTTCTATTATGTCATTTAGGATCTCTGTTGCCTTTTTGATTTTCTGTTTAGAGGACCTGTCCATTGATGTAATGGGGTGTTAAAATCTTCTATTATTTTATTCCCATTAATTTCTCCTTTTATGTCTATTAGTATGTGTTTGTATGTATTTCAGTGCTCCTGTATCATTAATAGTGTCCTTCTTTGTCTTTCTTTATGGCCTTTGTTTTAAAGTCTATTTTGTCTGATACGAGTATTGCAACTCCCGCTTTCCTGTCATTTCCTTGCTTCTTCCACAGGCCCAGATCTACTCCCAGCTTCCCTCAGTTGTGGTGCTCTGCTCCCTAGCCCATGGTGCACCATTCCCTAGCCCCTCAGGCTGTATCCACAAAGCCAAACTTAGTCCTCTCCCTGGAACTGACCTCTGGAGCCTGAGTCTCAGTGCTCAGACCCTGCCTGAGCATCTCAGGCTATTGTGTGTGAGGTGGTGGTACAGATGATCTGTGCAGCTCTCACTCTGCTTTGCTATCCTCAGTCCAGCTGCTGTACTTTTCTCGGTGGCTTTGATGTCCCTCCATCTCGGCTGAACACCCTGTTGGTTACTAGCTTCCCAGGGTGTGGGTTCCTTTCCTCTTTAACAGCTCCCTTTAACAGTGCTGGTCCCCTCCTGATTCCTTGTCTATCTCTTTTTTTCTTTTGTTATACCCACTTAGGTGGAGGGTTTCTTGCCCTTTTTGTAGGTTTAAGGTCTTCTGTCAGCATTCAGTAGATGTTCTGTGTGAATTGTTCTATGTGTAGATTTTTATTTGATGTGTTTATGGGTGAAGGTGAACACGACATCTTACTCCTCCACCATCTCCATCTCTTCTGCCCTTATTTTCTTTAGCAAGTTGATAATATGTATTTTCCTTCTTTATTCACCATTAAATCCTATGGTATTTTAAGGCTTTAAAAATGTAAAAGTATAAATAGTGAAAAATTGTTTTGGAAATTTTTCTTCCTATCTCAAGTTTCCTGGGGCATAAAATCACTTAAGATTTAATTGAGTATAAATTTTTCATATTTAGTATCTGGATGCACCAAGTATTTAAAACTATAGATTTTAAATAATAAAAATTAATTTTTTTGTTTAAAGATTTTTTTAGAAGAAGAGACCACTTGCAACAGGGGATGGTGAATTTCTCATATGATGATGTGAGTATCTTGTATAACACTTTTGATATTTATCTATGTTCTATATGTGTTTATAGGTATCAAAACAATTTAAATGATCTGATATCAATACTGGAAATAATACATTTCAGAGGCATATTCTTTTTTTTTCTTTTTTTTTTGTCTTTTTAGGGCCACAGCAGTGGCATATGGAGGTTCCCAGGCTAGGAGTCTAATAGGAGATGTAGTCGCCAGCCTACACCACAGCCACAGCAATGTCATGTCGGAGCTGCATCTGCAACCTACACCACAGCTCACAGCAACGCCAGATCCTTAATCCACTGAGCAAGGCCAGGGATTGAACACGCAACCTCATGGTTCCTAGTCAGATTCATTACTGCTGAGCTACAACGGGAGCTCCTAGACGCATATTCTTTTTCTGTGTTTTTCTGCTTAATGGAAATGTAGGATTCAATAGTGGTGCAAATCCCAAATTGAATTATATTAATTCTAAACACAGTAATACTTTTAAAGTTTATGATAGGCTTTGGCATTTTATGTCTCAAATAATTTTTAAGAGCAAAACTGCTATTATTATTTCTGTTTTTCTTTTATGGCCATACCTGTGGCATTTGGAAGTTTCTGAGCTAGCAGTCAAATCTGAGGCCCACACCACAGCAACTTGGGATCTACCTGTACCACTGCTTGCAGCAATGCCAGATCCTTAACCAACTGAGTGAGGTCAGGAATTGAACTCTTATTCTCACAGATACAATGTTGGCTTCTTAACCTGCTGAGCCACAACGGGAACTCCCTGCCATTATTTTTTATAAATACTAATTGTTATCTTTCTTCTAAGAGAGATAGGAAATGTTCATCTATGATAGATAAAGGAGTTGTTTATTTCTCATTTCAAATAGTTGCTATTAATCTTATTACAGGTTTTTTTTTTTAATTGAAACTATAGGGAAAGTTATATTTTACATGTGCCTCAGTGTTTCAGGGTTTTGTTTTATTTTGTTTTTGTCATGTAGAAGCCTAGGGTCAAACTTAAACCCTATCAGTACATACTGGTATAAATTATAATCCTGGAAACTCAAAATTTCTCTGCTTGTGAAAATTTTTCTATAATATATAATTAATCAGGACCAAAACCATTTTGTTGTTACCAGCTAGTGATTTTCCATATGTATTAGTTTTTACAGGGCACTATGACAATTTGAATGTCTGGAATTTGAAAGCTAAAGAAATACTGTGAATTTTCTCTGCTTGGAAGAAATGACCTGGACTACTTTGAATTTAAGCTTTTGAGGTTTTCCCATGTTCCCATGTTCCTATCTGTTAAATCTCTTCTCTTTCCATGTGTTTTTACTTTAACTCACATTGCAAAGCAATATAAGGGATGGTTTTTGTATTCAAGATATTATTGCTTTTAGTAATGTTATAACTTTATAGATATCTGCATAATAAATATTGGCACATGATTAAGTGATATAAATACCTCTTAGCTTTAATTTTTCTTTCTTTCTTACAACGTGGGTTACTTAAGAAGCCAAATAATGAAAGCCTAGGTAAAGTAATTTATACTTACCTGAAGGTTATGAATTATACTTTGAAATTTTATTTGTGGTTTTTGGTGTTTGAGAGTAAGCCAGAGGGGAAAACTAAATTTTGTGCCATGTCATATTTGTAATAGGGTTTGTTCTTTCATCACATAATCAGAGAACAGAAACTCAAAGGGCCTCTGTAAAGAAGAAAATTGTAGTTCCTAAAATTTATCTTAAATCACCTTAGGTGAACCATAAATTAATCTATGGTGAAATAAAACTATAGGTGGGCATTGTTTTTGCTTTTTAAATTTTTTTGCAATATATATTTTCCTTCAATGTGTTTTATTGTCTTCTGTGGAAAAATTCTTAATAAAAGTAAATTTTTCTCTCTTTATAGATAACCTAAAATGGCATCTTTCTCCTAACCTAGAATTTCTGGGAATGACATATTTTTAATGAAATGTCAGTACTTATTCTTTTAAACTAAACTGTTTATTCGTAATACTGTTTACTCGATATTTTTAAAACTGTAAGCAGTTAACTTGATGTGTTTAAATATTCAGAAATCAGAAGTTTGACTTTTTTGACAACATTTGCTGGTGACTTTTGGCGTTAGTAAAGCAGTAAGCAGTAGGTCTTTACTGGTAAGTTTTTACCCAGAATTGTAATGTGGGTCCTGAGCCAGGGAGGCAGCATAGCAGCGTTTCTGAGTTATGTTACTATGAAAATTGCAAAGTGGAGTCACTAGGTCCTCAGCATTTAAGATTCCTGCCATAAACTGTTGTAATTAATCCAGCCCCTTTCTTGGCAAACACCCCTAAGCCTGCCTTAATGAAGGTTTAATAAACCACTTATTCTTCAAACACTTTAACTGAATATCTTCGGGCATAAAGGTGAATATAAATTGATGTATCTGGTGACCAAATTAATATATAGTTTTTATAAAACTGTTTCATAAAAGGGAGGATGGATGGCAGTATCTTGGAAAAAAACTTTATAAACGTACTGGATTTTAAATCAACTTTCACCTTACAAAATCCTAGAAAGGAAGTAATATATATTCATGTTGATATTGATAATTTTATATAATTAGCTGTCATATTCATTCAGTCAGTGCTATAAAAAGTCGTGAATAAATAATCCAGGTAATTTAATCCTCTGGCTGTTAATTTTTTTCATGAACATACATTTGATAATGCAGGAGGATGTTAACGGAGCCATAAAAGATACAGAATTCTAATTGGAAGTGTTGTAGGAAAAGCTAATATAAACACACTATATCACTTAGGTTGAATTAGGGTGATGATATAATTTAGCAGCATGGAATTTGTATAAGTGGTTGAATTACTGTACTATTCTGAGGTCAATTATAATTTTCCTTATTTGGAGGCTCATAGTTGAGGTAAAACTTTTTTAAAAATGTAAAACACTTTACATTCTCTGACTCATCCTTTTCCAAAGGTGTTCCTATGACTTGTTCATAGGTGGTTTGTGAAGGAGGTGTCTCCATGACCAAAGGTATTTGGGAAAGCCTCACCTTCCTCCGGGAGCTTGGTAAAGCCCAAGGTACCTTAAATCTTATTTAATTTTATTTAACCCAGTTGTTTCCAAACTTTTTTGACCACAGAACCCTTTCTCTTAAGCAAAACTAATGTTCCATGCCAAACCGACCCAACTGTCTTGACAGTTCTTTTGCACTTTACATCAGAGAGATAAATTTATATACACATTAACCACAGAGAATATTTTCTAGAATTTTTTAACTAGGATTTTTATACTGAAATGCAGTTCACATTTTTGATGCTTTTAAAATAACTGATGTAAACAGACATCCATTACCAAAGTAAAAATTAAATAATTTTATAATGAGTAGGACTGGAATATGAATATAGTGCAGTAGTTTGTACTGGTTAACTCATACCCAGTTTTCCTATGATGATGTAAATTATGGAATAATGTACACTAATAATGTCTAAGTGCTTTTATTTATACAGTGAACATGTTTCCATGTCATTTTCAGAATTTTTTAGTAAACATTCAAATAGCTTGCTATAAAGTTTTGTATCATACAAAATCTGTTACATATATATTATGAGATGCTTCAGTTCAAATAACAGTGCAGTAATTCACCCATGCCTAAAAGACTGCCAAACAGTTAATGTCAGGTATTGCACTTTTACTTTGAGTGGCAGTTTACACATTTTAAATTATATCAAGGGGAAATCAATACTATTGGAATCTTAGTATTGGTCCACATTAAATATAACTTCAAAGACTGTGCCCATATGATCTATTTAAGCATGCATTCAGAAACAAAATGTAGTAAAAAAAAAAATGTCAAAGTGATATGTTTATTTCCAGAAAAGGCATTTACCCTGGAAGAAAGTAAAGCTTATTACTGTAGTTTAAAGTCTTTGTAATTAAAAGAAAAAAAAAGACAAAAAATTTAATTTGTGATGATTTCTTTATGTAAAATCAAGTTCACTTGTAAGCGTATGGCATTACTAAACTGGACAAAATAAATACTATTTGTCAGAGGTGTGCTTTTTGTCTTTGACAGACTTATAAATGATATGTTTTCTTTGTAGCAGTTTTTCTAGGAATTAATAAGAAAAAAATTTTAAAGCCTGGTAAATTAAATGTAGTGAGTAAAATTCAATACTTTTTTCAGGTTAGCATATTTTTCTTTTAAACTTTAAAATTCAACCATGGGTGTTTTATTACTTTGAAATGTGTATTAAACGATATTTTTTGTCTTAATTAAATCATCTTCCTAGCAAATTAGGCATTTTGAAATAAATGTACAATGCTAAGGTATCATCTAAGATGACTATAATAATAATTAGATGCATAAAAAATATTTAGAACTTCTGTTATTACAGTGATGAATGCAAGCAGGATTCAGATAATTTGTACCCTAGAGTGAAATCATAACATCACATATGTCCATATTGAATTCAAATTGTCCTGGAAGTTAGAATACTGCACACAAAGTACTTTCCAGAAAAATGGGAACCTTATGAAAAACGTCTCTGTCACTATAAGCTATTTGAATGCTGGGAAGCCTGTGCTTTTACTTATTTCTTGCCATGTCTAGATACTTATTTTAAAAAAAATATAAAGCAAAGAGCCTTATAATACTTAACATTCTTTTTACCCATGTAGCAAAGAGCCTTGTAATAGTCAACATTCCTTTTACCCATGTAGCTTGGTAATATGCAGCTCTGTGTGTATCACTTTTTGAGCATTTAAAACTCAGACATGCTTCCATATCTGAATATGTTGTAAGTAGACATTGACAGTGCTTCTACATTACTGTGATGTACCATAGAGTTAGGGAATGAGTAGGCTCCTTGCCCATACGCTACTTACGTTTTAATTGTGCCCCTTGTGCAACATCAGAGATGGTGGTCATTAGAAGAATTGGTCTAGGTCATCATTTAATAGCTATATTCATTTAAGACAAGTATGCCAGGAATTAGTACCTTCTTCTGATACAGTGTGGGGGGGCAACCTTTTCCCTTAAGCATAAAAATATAAATATGTACTTTACAGATATATACATACAGTCATTTGCATTTCAGTTGATTGTATTTAATCACATTTTGCCTTGCTATGATTACTGAAATTTCAAAGTGCTAGTATGGATGTTCCAGAAACATACTAAAGATCTGCATTCTTTTGAACACTGTGGGCCATTTAAAAATGATTTTAAGATTAACTGAACTTGTGGATACATATTTAATTTCCCAAAGCTATCCAAATACATTACCTCCACATTTATCTTAAGGCAAGACACTTTTAAGTTTTTTTTAATATTTAGCTTTTTCATACTTAGCTACATTTATGGATATCAATACAGTGCTTTCTGCTACTATATTTGGTTTGTTTTTTTTATTTTATCAAATCAGGAAATGTTCTCAGATTTTTTAAAACTTAAAAGTGAATGGTGGGTAATCTAAACCTTAGACAGGCTAGACAGCTCTCCCTTAGTTTAGAACATACCACATTACGATCAGCCACTTTTATTTAAAAGTTTTCTTTGATGATAGTTTATTTTTTTCCCCTTTAATAATGATTCCAGGGGAAGAATTGAGAATGTATGAAACTTAGGCAATAATACTGCCCCGATATTTTCATTATGAATGAAAAATATTTCAAGCATACATTATGAAAATTTTGTCTCACATGTAAGCTAGACTAATTAGCCATCAAAGATTTTAAGTAATCAAACAAATGCTTTAGTAAATTACTCTTCTTATGGGACAAAAAATGAAGTGTTTTCATGTTTCTTTAATTTTAGATTTAATGCTTTTTACCACCCCGACCAGCTTACTAGTGCCCCAGTGGAACTAAATAAAACTGTAGCACTGTTACAACTATGTGATTTTGTGAAATATCAGCACCACCATACCTGTATCTATTACTGTACTTCGTAAAATGTTGGAAATAGTTGGCTTCTCTAATAAAAGTATCCTAACTAGCTAATGAGATTTACTTTCTTTTTCCCCAAAATAATTTCTTTTACAAATTCTTAAATTTTCATGTATAAATAGATCAGAAATTATATGCTTCATTCTTAAATTATGTATATATACTATATTTCAATACAACTTGTACACTTTTAGCTACCAAAAGTTTGCAACCATTTTTACATAAAATTTACATTTTTCTTATATACAGTTATTTGTGGAAGGTTATTGCAAAACTAGGTGTGCAAGTAGATTACACTGTCAATATCACATACGAATCTCTGAAGAAAATCTTTGCTAAAAAATAAATATTTCTGCACAGAGTATTTCAAAAGCATCATGATTTCATGCTACATTATTTGCATAAAGACTAGGAAATATATGTGTTTTGGTAGATTGTTTCATTATGTTTAAAGCATTCCAAGGTACTTACTACTTAACCAATGTGACTGAAATGCTTTGTCACAGATGACTGATGTTTTTCAAGTTATCACACACATTACCTTTTGAAATGTATTACTTAGCCAGCAAACATTCTGGTATACATATTCCTGTCAAAATTATAGAACAAAAATTTCAGATAAAATAGGTAATATGCATTTAACTAAAATTGGCAGGTGCTTAAAATAGTAAAAACTAGGGATTCCCCCAATATTTTTTCATATTTGGAAAAAAATGCAATATTATTTCAATGCTATTGTAATAACAGGGCCATTTTGATGAGACTGTGGAGGAGTTAATTATATAAGATTACTAGTGTTTGAATTTTACTCCTAAATAACATAGGAGTGATGGCTTTTCTCAAATATGCAAACAATATAATGTCATTATTAAATAGTTTAAATGCTAATATTATTAGATTACTTTCAACTTAAAAACATCATTAAAATACAGACAGTGGAAGTACAAAGAATATAGGCTCTAAATATAGTGTTTTAAAACCACAGTTGTGCTAAATTACTTTGTGTCTCAAGTTACAGATATCATGACTGCAATTTAGGATTGATCTGTTTTTTGTTAGCTTTTCAAGAGTAATCATGTTAATATTGCCATTTCTCAAAAATATTGGGAGTATTTCTGTAGTAATTTTTGGTATTCTCATTTAAAAGTTGCATTATGGTTGGCAAAACAATGAAATTAGTCAATTGGTTCTGTGTTAATATTACATTTCTATAGATGTTTTTTGTTCCACTCATAGAAATTATGTGTTAGTTCTAAGTAACTTGTTAGTCATTTCTCTCAACCTCCATTTAATGGTTTATATAAATAAGCCTTATAATTTCATGCTGTCAATTATTAATAATTCATTTCTTCCTGTGGATTTTCTGTATTTCATATTCTTAAAATGTACTTGTACCACAAGAGCATGTAGTGAATTATTCGACACTTGGGCACTGATCAATCACAATACCTAATACCTTATAAAATAAAAAAAAATACAATCCTTTTAGTTTTTAAAAGGTTAATACTTCATAATAAGTTAACTAGAACCACAAGAAAACAACTTTAAATGAGAACACTTGTGTGAGAGGGAGAAGAGGAAGCTATTGCAAGCCAAGAAAACAATTGCAGTGGATATGTAATTTTATGGATCTTGGACAAAGGTAATATATGACAAATACTGGGGTGCTATGGCAGAGGAAGCTGCCCTAAGGCTGGCGTTCTCTTCTTCTGAGCAAATGGATCTTCAAGAGTTGTGGGAGAATCACCTATATGTTTTTGTCACAGAGACTTAACTGTGGGCAGTGTCTGGCAGGGGAAGAGCCCTGCAAGGGTTTTTAGAAGCCATTAGTAGTGCTACTGACTTACATCACAATACCACCATCTTCTTGATAATGTGTAAGTTACATGATGATCTTACAATTTTATGGTGCCCTCTGGTTTATTAAGCACTTGCAACACATATTTCAGGGACTCTTCAACACTCTGAAGATATTTAAGATGTTACCTCTACTTTGATAGTTTTGGATACTGGGGCTCACTGAGGGTTTGTCTTAAGAGTGGAGAAGGTAGGCTTTGAATTCAGGTTTACCACACTGAGTCTCTTGCCATTTCTGCCCTTCCAAACTAGAGCTCAGGCAGACTAAGTCTGAATAATGTATCTGTGCAATGGGGGAGTGGGCCTAGATGCTTGAAAAGCACAATTACAACTACGAAGTTCTGTTTTCTGAAAAAAGTAAATTTTCTTCCAAAATTGTATTGTGAAATTATCTATAAATATCCCTTGGGGAACTATACCTTGGATCTAAGAGGGGCTTCCACAGTGAGTCAGTCTTCACAGAATGCATTCTAGCCATGCTAAATTTGACAGATCATCTCTGCACACTTGGCATTTAATATCGATTCAGAGTTTGATATGTTTATAACCATGAGATTCATACTCTCACAGTTATTGTAAATAGTAAGCATAATTTTAAAGCTATAAACCTAATAGTGCAAAATACAGTTAGGATAGAGAAAACAATAGCTACACTTACATTTTTCTGAATTAAAAACTTTAGTCTTGGAACTCCCTGGTGGCACAGCAGGTTAAGGATCTGGCCTTGTCACTGCTGTGGCACAGGTTCATTCCTGGCCCCAGGAACTTCTGCATGTCATCAGTGCGGCCAAAAAAAAAAAAAAAAAAGAAAAGAAAAAAAAACTTTAGTCTTGGTAACAGCTGTTTAGTTGGAGACATAGCACATTGTGCAAAATGTGCACAATAAGTAATAATTATGGAAAATTGTCCTTCTGATTGTTTTTAATGTTACATTCCTGGATGACAGTCAAAGAATTTAGAATTTTGAGTACCTACTATGTGCCAGGCACTTACCTATATGTTAACCTCATTTCTTCCTTAAGCGTCTTCAGGGCAGATAGCATTATCTTTGGAAAATGACTCAGGGAGGTTAATTAAGTTGCTCAGTGTCACACAGCTATTAGTGAAAACTTGTGTGGAGACTCAGGTTGGTCTGACTGTGGAGCACATACTCTGGTGTTCTCCAAAGTTTTCATGTGCAACAGGATTGTATGGAGGACGGTTTGTTATCATATGACTGCCGACCCCACCCCCAAAGTTTCTGATTTAGTAGATATGGTTGGAGCCCAAGAATATGCATTTCTAATTAAGTGTCCAAGTGGAGCTAGTGCTAATTCAATGCCTGCACTGAAGAACATCATCCTGTCTTCCAAGTGCCTCTGTGAACTCACATGATAGATACATTTGTTTTACTGCAAAAAATATGATTATAAACCTAATATTTATTTTTTTGTAATTTATAAATACTTTGATTTACAGCTAGTATACTTTGATAATTGATTTGCTTTTGGTTTTAACCGTAGATAAGCATTTGAAAAACTCCAGTTTCCTTTTAGTGACTAGTTCTATCAGATTCCTTTTTATAAAAAATCATGAAAAACATTCAGAGGACAGAGACTTTTGTTTATAGTTATTATTTTAGATAGGCAGACAAGATGATAAATTTTATCCTTAGATAATATCTGGTGGATTTTAAAATAACATTTGGATAAGGACATTGTTCTTTCAGGCATTTGAGGACTATTGCTAAAGGTCAACCTCCAAAAAAGACCTTATGAGCAACCCTCATATACACACTAAACCGTGATAGCAAATACTACTGCGCCCTGGCTTAGTTTCCCTTTTCTGACTAGAAGAGCCAGAAAGTTAACTCTGATGACCAGCCTGTCATAATGGACCTAAGAAACTCTGCTGTCCCAGACGTGCCCCAGCCTTCGCATGCTGGTTGAATGAGTGATTATTAATTTAAGACCCCTGCAAAGAACACTGCTTCAAAATTTTTCATTCCTGATTTTCTCAAGTGATTAGAGTATGCGTCTCCCCTAAAGGGTCAGCTCAAGCCTTTCAGATCTCTGCCCAGCAATTATAACATCAGAAAACATCTCATATAAACTTTAGATTTTAGATGTCATTTCATTTAGGCCTGGAGACAAGGGAACATTATTTTTAGGTGGAAGGCAAAAGGTGTTATTATGTTAATACTTCTAATTACCTACAAGGAGAGCAGTTGCTGTATGGCTGTTACTGGCTATACAGCAGTTACCTGGTTCTCAGCAGGGTCCCAAGATGGAAGGGTGAGACTGCTTTGCTGCAGCCCCTGGGGAGAGTGACAGAGATTTTAGGCATTGAATATTTGGTTAGGACAGGAAGATGGATTTTGTAAATTAATTGCTCTGGTTTAAGTCTTGTAACCACCGAGTCTTCTGACATTTATGCCTGACACACCACATCTATATATCTCTCGAGAACCTTTAAGCTAATATACTATAGGAAGGGATTTTTCCTAATCCTGTCCAACTCTCTGAGACTTGGATTTTAATATCCAGACTTTTATTTTGAGGAATTAAGAAGAAAAGGTTTATGTTACACTAGAATATTTAAACAAGCTGGTTACTTGCATACCATTTCCCATCTTCCTGTTCCTTCATGCTTAGTTTTTATAAAGAAATATAGAGGCTTTATGTGGTCAGATCTATATTCCTCACCTGCCAAATCTTCTCTCCCTACAAGTGAACATTCTCTGGTGAATTCATTTTGAATTTCCCTGGAGCTTGGACTGACAATCCGCATGAAATTTGTTGCAGCTGCAAAAATCTGCCTAAATATGGAACTAAAATCCCCAAATTGTCCTCTGAATCAGAATTAGCCAGTCTTGTCTACGGCCATACCACCCTGAACGTGCCCGATCTTGTCTGATCTCAGAAGCTAAGCGGGGTCGGGCCTGGTTAGTACTTGGATGGGAGAATTAGCCATTCTCTCTCTTCCCTGCAAGGCACCCATAAAAGTTTGTTGAATGAGTAAAGGAAAGCATCAATTAGTCCTTATATTTCTATATGCATAATACCAAGTGGTATTTTGGAAAGCTGGTTAAAATTAATACACTTTTGTTGAATTGACTAGTCATTTTGTCATGTGTACTTGATTGCCTATGCTTTTGTTTTTCAAAAATTAAGCAGGGATAAGAATATGCCTATGCATAAGATTGCCTCCCACACAGATTATCAATTTATGTGACCATTAAAAAATACGTTGGGCATGATTTAAGGTCACTTTAATCATATTTAAAACAGTGTAAACTTTCTGTATTTGAAATTAATATACCAGTGTCAAAGGTAAAGTCAATAGATTATATTTCTATCCTGCAGGGATAGAAATTAATCCATTTAATAATGTATACAGATACAATGTTTCTTTAAAAATATATGCATTTAAGAATTAATAAAGGATAAAGAAACTTCAAAAATCTTCAAAATTTTGTTCAGAAGGAAAGGATACAATGGGTCAGTCCATAATAAATTTAAAATTGTATCCAAATGAATTGAAAAATAAAATATCTGAGTTTTATCTTAACTAGAATTTGACTAGTCAGAATCTTAAATTAACTTGCAATTTTTTTTCTGACCCTGATTTTAGGAGAGGCATGTACCCCCACCCTAAATAATCTAAGAGTTGAAAACATTAAAATATATTTCATTGTATGTGCCAATATTCTAGAGTCAATAAATATTCAGCCCAATCCATATATAATAGTTTCATGTAATCTTTGATTAGCAAATGTTTGTGAATAACCAAATAAAACTAATTTGTTTCTGCTGGTTTGTGCATTTTCTTTATAGGTACGCAAATACGCATTCTTTTTCCACAGTTGGAATTAGAAAGCCAAAGAACAACGGATACTTAATGGGAGCTAGTTTTGCCACACAAATCCACTAAAATTGCATATTTTTGGAAAAGAAAACTGTATGTGTCAATTTGATCAAAATTAGGATTGTCCTAAAATATGAGTCAGAAAAAAGCTGTGGATATCAGTTTGTGTCAGTAGCACTTTAACAGTTCTTAAGACTCTCTAAGCACCCCCTCACCCCCCCCCAAAAAAAGAAAAATTAGAGACACTTGTTTCTAAGCATACAAGGAAATGTGCCAGTGAAAAATATTTTAGGGAGTATATGAATGCAGTTAGAAACGGAATTTTAAATAGAAAGGCCTTTTTGTCCTCATTAAAGCTGGCCTATATATGTATTTGGAAATGGCTTCCTAAACTGTCAGAGATTTATAACTATATATTTTTTTCAATGTGTGGAATGAATGTAATTAACTATAAACATCTCAATACAGAAGGGTATCTGTCTTCAAAAGTGACTAAGTTCCCTTTCTCCCTCTTGAACTTCCATGAATTAAGGATTATCTGAGTTGCATTCATGAACAATTTTATCCTTTGCTTTCTTATTTGCTTGGAAGGCATTTTCATAACAAAGTACTGGTTGAGTAAAAGCAGTAAATAGGAGTCTCCATGCAAGAGAAATTGGAGTTTCCTAACATGCATGTGATTAAAAAATAAAAATAAAAAATAAGGTGCCTTGAGATGCTGGCAGTTTTAACATTTGGAACAAAAGAGTTCATATGTATATTTACATCCTAACTGCTCAGTTTTACCTTACAAGCTTCAATTTAGGAAAATATACAGTACTTTTGCATATAATGGTAACTTGTGAGCCCCTGAGTCAAGTAGAGAGGATTTAAATACAAAAAGGAAAACAGCCATTAAAAGCACTTACATAGTATGTGGAATAAATAGTACAAAATGATTATTTCCCCGGAAGACCAGGATCAGAAACATGCCTATGAAGACCCAAGATTCCTACAGTGCTTAGGGAAGAATCTGTCAAAGAAGGATGTCTAATTGGACGAAGGTAAGTTTTTCTTTGCCTAGGGGGAGGAAGCTCTAAAGAGATATCACTGTCTTGTTTTAAAAGTGAAGTCAAGTTGTCTTCCGAAGCTGTGTTCAGATGCACTCCACTTGAGAGGGATTCTTTGGATTTAAGTTTAGATTTTTCAAGGTCTAGAAATTCAGGACACTGGTACAAAGAAAAGAGAAGAAAACATGTTTTTAGAATTCATTTGGGCATATTTCTAATATTACACTCCTGAAATCTAAGCATGTTTTCTTTTCCCATAAATCTGTATATGGTTAGTGGTGTTAACCAAGTTTTTCCTCTCGAAGATGAGTGTCAAGATTTTGGAGGCTGCTTATCAGTTTAGATAATCCTATATAACCATTCTAAGAACTTTAATTTTACTCTGAAGTCGTATCAGGTTATTATTATTATTTAAACACAATATTTCACACTGAGTTTTCCAGATGACCTTTAATTCCCATTCCAGACAAATTGGGTTCAGAAAATTAGGTCATTTGGTAAGTACACTTAGAGTATAAGGAGTGAGAAAAAAGAAAAGAGGGAAAATTCCCCAACCCTTGTCAGAAAATATTACCTAATCCGCTGAAAACAAAGAACAAAGTATGTATACTTTTGCATGTTTCCCAGGCATTCAAAACCAGTTCAAGATAAATTAATTTCTACTTTCATATTTTAAAAATATTGCATTATTTTCCTTCTGGCACATTATCTTGTGCTGTTGGGTAGTTTCATACCCCCAGGTCATTTTGCACTCAATTCCCAAACTTCTCAAAAGTGAGACAAGCCCCCTGGTGGTGGGTGGGGAACAAATGTGGTTACTCGTCTGACTGAGCCTGGATCTCCGGTTTCTCTGGTCAGCTGCTATTTCTCCACCGCTTCCTTCCCAAGACTCTGCTCTGGCCATGAGAATGATTAGGACCTAGGGCTAGCTATTGCATAGCTTTCAAAGCTCTACCGTTTATAAAGTTAAACAGATTGATTCTTGGAAAAAAAAAAAACTTTTTCTTAAAAACAAATACTAGTGTTTTAAAATCATTCTTCTACGTCCACCATTCCCACACTTTAAATGAGCAAAACAGTCAGGGGGGATCAGTTCCTATCATGGCTCAGCAGTTATCGAATCCGACTAGTATCCATGAGGACACAGGTTTGACCCTGGCCTTGCTCAGCAAGTCAGGGATCCAGCATTGCCGTGTGCTTGCAGAATAGGTCGCAGATGAGGCTCAGATCCTACATTGCTGAGGCTGTGGTCTTATAGCTCTGATTCAGTCCCTAGCCTGGGAACCTCCACATGCTGTGGGTGAGGCCCTAAAAAGACAAAAAATAAAAAAAAAAAAAAGGAATTGGGGTGGGGACAAGGTGGGGGCTTGTTTAAAATGCAGAAGGCAGAGCTTACTCTCAAAAGTTCTAATTGAGTAAAAATCAGAAGGGACTGAGAATCTGCATTTTCCACAGCAGCCCAGGTGATTCTGACCTACCTAGGCAGCCCCTGGAAACATACTTTGAGAGACACTCTTATTATACACTGTCTGTACTCACTTGTGAGGATGGACTGAAACTTCGATCCGTCTTAATGGATGCCACCGGATGCCTGGTTCTCGTCAGGTGACTGATGGGCCTCTGATACTCGGTTCCTGCAGTGACCATACTGTAGGCTGGGGGGACCACAGCGGTTTGTTTCTGCAGCAGCTGTAAGATGGTCTGGATGTCTGCAGTCATTTGGGATTCAAGTCTGCAGGACAGACAGAAATGGGGGAAGACAGTCCTAAAATAGTGCAGAATTACAGAGCATTTGAGGAATTGCAGCAGCACCAGCAAACAGAATTACGGTCCTGCTTTAAACAAGAAGGACAGGAGAGGGAGCACGGGAGATGCTCATTTTCTTTGTCTCACTAATGGCTCTGATAAAGATCAGTGCTTTCCTGTTCCTGTAACAAGACCTGAACAGAAAAACAGCTGAATGAAGAGACTACATTTTCACAGTGTACACTGTATTACCTTTTTACAATTAAGCTTCATTAATTTCAAAATGTAAAGCACATTGAGAATCTATTTTTAATCAGTAATCCTCTTGGCTTTTCAATCAGTTGTTTTTTTTTTTTTTTTGGTCGTTTCTTGTGAACATTTCTTTTACTCTTTAAAAAGAGATTTCATAGGATATTTTCTTCATGTTGCAACAGTTGGATAATTTCTATGTGTTTCAAATTTATATCATCTCCATTTTATTTTACCTCTCTCCTATTCACATCAAATACTGTGTGTTATTCATTGTATTCTTTCCTTAATGTTAAATACTGTCAGATGCTAAATTTCTTTCCCATCTACACTTTGGGCCTTTGGTATTTAAGAAACAGACCAAACATAAAAGTTCACTTGCTTCTATGACCCATCTGGCCTGAAAAATTCCAGTCTGATCATTTTTTCCCCAAAGCTCACAACTTGCCTGTTAATTTCACTCTCATTTTAAATTAAAATTCAATGAAAAATAGCAAAATACAATGGTTCTAATCCCCCTCCTTTGCATGAGTTAAATTGTTCAAAAAGAGAGAATCTTGTGGATTTAAGACCAGAAAATTTGGACCATACGTCTGATTAGAAATCTTTTTTTTAAGTCTTTACTTACTTGTGCTTATTGTTTTCCTTCAAATGACATATGCATAGAAAAGATAACTCTTACAAAAAATGTTAAAATCATATACTACTTTTGCTCAGTTATATGCATGCTATACTTGTGAAATTCGAAATTCAAAGTGGAGAGACCTTATCCTATGATTTGTGGGAGAACAGAGTAAACCTGAAAAACATGAGAAAAGATCATTTTTCTTTTTCCTTTTTCTTTCTTTCTTTTTTCCTTTTTTTTTTTTTTTTTTTTTTTTTTTTTTTTTTTTTTTTTTGGTTTTTAGGCTGCACCTACAGCATATGGAAGTTCCCAGGCTGGGGGGGAATTGGAGCTACATCTGTCAGCCTACACCACAGCTACTACAACACAGGATCTGAGTCACCTCTGAGACCTACAGCACAGCTCATGACAGTGCCAGAGCCTTAATTCACTGAGCGAGGCCAGGGATCAAACCCACTTCCTCATGGATACTCTTTGGGCTTGTTATCTCTGAGCCACAACAGGAACTTCCTAGTTTTTCATATTGATACTACAAATCTTCCTTCTGAGAATCATGAAAACACATTATTTGTACAGATTTTCTGTATTTGATATTGATAGCCATTTGGCTTTTCTATACTTTTGCCTCCTAAATAGACAGCTATAAATTGTACAGTTACACCTTGTAAGTGTCAAAACCACACACTGAAAAAGAAAATATGAGTTATCAACTAGTTTATCTACTTGTTACCCATTGTTCTGATCTAATATTTTTATGGTGCCAACTAAACAGAGAAGACTTGTCATTTTATTATGCATCAACAATATTCCTTCACTCTTCAAGGTCCAGTGCAAATTGTATCTGTACCCACAAATCTTCCCTTATTCAGAGTTAATTTCTCTCTTCTCTAAGCCCGCAAAGAAAATTGTACATTCATTATAAACATTTCTGTATGAATTCATCTGATCATTAACAACATTTAATATTGAAAGAGTAGCTTACACATTAAATGTAAAATGATTTACAGGTGGGGAATGGAATAATAAAAATTTCATCAATAAATGGGATTCAAGACCCAATAAAGAGTCAAAAATTATAATAATGATTTTGAGTCCTTAAAAAACTTTTGGCAATCATCAGTGGTCTCCAAGAAACAAGATCTCTATATCATGGATTCCAGCTATTTGAATAATGTCTGTGAGGGAAAAACCTACTTGAAGTGGGGCTTCAGGAATACCGGAAGGCTGCTCTGAGTGGGACTTCTGAACATAAGACCATCACGTGCAGGTGGAACAGCAGGCACAGGGTGAGAACAAGACTGCCTGTCATCATGACTTTGCTAAGACTGTGGAACACCCTCTGTGAACATGACTTAGTTGTTTGCTCCAGGAAAACTTTGCCTGGAAAAAATAAGTCTAAGGAAGTAAATAACTTTACTCCTTCAGGAAATTTCTATGGATGAACTCATATGAGAGACAGCAATCTGCTCTTCTGAACAAATAACTTGATTCAATACATTCTATTTATCCATACTTGCTTCAAGGTCTTTACTTCACTGTGTCCATCAATCCTGAAATATTATATTATGAACTTTGCCCAAATCCACTCAGTTTCCCATCTTGAAAGGTCCAGGATCTAAACTCCTAATAATTATCCTATTTCTTACTTCCCCATCTGAGATTACACTTAAGACTGTCTAGATGGCAATCTCTCTTCTTGCAGTGATTTCTTAATACTTAGTTTGGTTTTATTAATTCAAAATCTGATATTTTGGGAAGTTCAGTGCAATGGATTGAATGTTAATGTTGAAATCCTAACCTCCCATGTGATGATATTAAGAGGTGTGGCCTTTGGGATATAATTAGGACATGAAGGTAGAGCCCTCATGAATGGCATTAGTGCCCTCATAAACCGGACCCCCAAAGAACTCCCGTCCTTCTACCATGTGGGGATACAGTGAGAAGACAGCCATCTATAAATCCAGAAGCTGGCTCCCACCAGATACCGAATCTCCCAGCATTTTCACCTTGGACTTCCCAGTCTCCAGAACAGAGAAACAAATATATGTTGTTTATAGGCCACCCAGTCTGTTGTATTTTTGTTATAGCAGTCCAAAAAGACTTAAACATTAAAAATTTAGTGAAGAATTTCTTTACTATGCACAGGTTGTATTTTCTTGTTTTATGCCTAGGGTCTAACATCTTAATTGGAAAGGACGCTTCTAATGACACTAAATAACCTGTTTGACTCTGGAGGAATTATAAAGAATTTTGAAAAAATCCAGCTTGGTCTTTAAAACAAAAAAGAACAACCTAATTTTATAACTTTTTTTGTTGTTGTCAGTGAAGGCTAGCAGCATATGCCACCCTCAAATACACCACTTTGGCAGATCGATTCATTTGAGCTATAGGCACTGGGAAAACAGCAAATGCAGGGAGAGGCTTTAACTTCCCTTACCTGCCTAACTCAATTGTCATAAATCCCCTCCCTGGGAGTTTCAACAACAGAGAAGACTGACTTTTGTCCCACAAGAGGAGTCTAGAAGTCTAGAAGAAGTCTAGAAGAAAGAGCCTAGAAGACACCACACTGAGACAAACTTTGTCATCAACTATCTGTCACACCCCCTATCTGTTCTTCTAAGGGCCACTTCATCTATCCTAAAAATCATTGACTCTACTATAGAGACCTACCTCTCCTCCCTTTCCCAGTTAAGATGGCATTTAATCCTGAGTTCTAATCCACCTCAAGGAGTTACTCATTTTGCTCCGAGTGTCTTTCATGTGTACATGAGATATTCATGTTAATAAATTTGTTTGTTATACTCTCATTAATGTGTTTTTTTTTTCTTTAATAGCAGTCTCAGCAAAGAACAGGGTAGGGTAGAGGGAAATTGTTTTTCTTCCCCTGCGTCACCATAGCTTATACAGCTGTGTAAAATGAATGCCTTTTTTAATTATTCAAAGGCGCACACTGTACCAGGCACTGGGTTCTACAAGGGATGGAGTCAGCACTGAAAGCTTTACATCCTCTAGGGCATCCCGACTCAAAGTGTGGTCAAATCTGGGAGCTTGTTAGAATGTGGGATCTCTGCCAATTCCAGACCTAGACTGAGAATCTACATTTTAACAAGATCCCCAGCTGACTCGAATGCACATTAAAGTTTGAGAAGCACTGCTTTAGGATCAAGCGTTAGTGATTTTCCCTAAATATGTATATCTGTAGGCATAATATAAAAATATGTAAGAATATTTCTTATGTAAACCTTTAACCCTGCATATAGTTTAATTGGCCGTTAAGGCATAAGAGCAGCAGCAGGTGGGAGGATTCAAGGTAGGCCATTTGTATTTGTTCTTACTGCACTGTATATTAATAAGTGTATTTGGATGAAACAAACGGGAGAGAAATTCACAGTTCTACATTTGAACAGAATGCTGAAGCTAAACAGAGTAGGCCCAAAGTGGCCGAGGATTCTCACCCCACAAAATTGAAGTTTAAATTGAGCTGCCCTCTTCAAACTCATTTTGTATACCTTTTTTTTTTTTTGTCTTTTGTCATTTTGGTGCTGCACCCATGGCATGTGGAGGTTCCCAGGCTAGGGGTCTAATTGGAGCTATAATAGCCACAGCCACAGCAATACAGGATCCGAGCCACGTCTGTAACCCACACCACAGCTCACGGCAATGCCAGATCGTTAACCCACTGAGCAAGGCCAGGGATCGAACCCACAACCTCATGGTTCCCAGTCGGATTCATTAACCACCGAGCCACGACAGGAACTCCTACTTTTGCCTTCTAGAATAAAGTGGAGGAAAGAGGTTTTTGGAGATGGCAGTACAATAAAATATAACATTTTGGATTTTAAATCCAAAGGAGAGTAAGCTGAGTCGGGCAATAAAATGTTTGTAAAAATTTCAGCGCTAAAGAGAAAGAAGGTAGTCAAAGAAAAGAAGTATGTAAAGAACAGACAGATGCTAGGAGCATGTCAAAATAGATGTAGTTGCAGTTTAGCTGTGGAAAAGTTTCATATAAAAGTATCATTAAAACTAATGTAATCAAATAATAATTATTAGTATTAATGGCAGATGTGAACCAAATGGGTCCTAGATGTATGTGCCCTTAAAAGTTTGCACTTTCAGGCCCAGGATATGTTCAAGACAAGTATTTTCAGGAATCTTTGGTTTACACCAGCAGCAATGATGGGTACCCATGACCAGGAAACAAGGCAACCTTAAAATCTCAATTTTTGTCCTGAAGAAAGGCCCAAATCAGGAAACACAGAAGTATATGTATAGTAGGAGAATATACTCAGGCAAATACCAATAATAGAAATGAAGTTTATAGAAATGAAGTTCACTGTTAATCAAATTCAACCTAACTACAAAACTTTCTATTTTGTGGCATATATATTCTCCACATGTATTAGCTTAGTTTTTTACAACAGTATTGCAGGTCCACACAAGTCAAAGAAAGAAATTGAAGCTGAAGAAATTTAAATGACTTGATCTAGTCATCCTATTAGTAGTTAAGTGGCAGAGTTATGACTTTAGACTGACTGCAAGTGTGGTGCTGAAGAAATGACTGCTGTTTCTGTGATTTATCCATTCATTCAGTCACTTTTTCACTTACTCTAGGAATTGAATGCATACTGTACGTCTGGCAGTAAAGGAATAAGCAGTTATCAGTCAGAGGAAATCAAAAAAGTTCAAGTTCAGAGATCCTATCTGTATTAATTTTTCTGTGTGTGGTATATATTTTGATATATGTTATGACTAAAAGATCAATATAGCTTAGTATAATAAGCAGGGAGAGATGCCAAATGTACTAATTAACTAAATATGCTTCTCTGATTAAAAATAAGTGTTATCATGGCAAGTTCTTATACCTTAGTTAGGAATTACTGACTCTAAGTAAAATAGTCTGTTTAAATTTTCTGAGATATATTTCAGTTTTATAAGATTTGCATTTGGCACTTGGAAATGGGATACAGTCTTCAGTTTTTTAACTTTTAAACTTTGATTAAATTACATGAAAACAAATACAAAATTAAATTTTTAACTCATGCCATATTGTCATGCTTTTGTTTGAAATTAAGGCATATAAATTTAATTTACAAATTTGTATGTTTTCTAACTCTTTCGTCTGTTGTAACTCTAATTCATTTTTCATGATAATATATATGTGTGTATTCACACAGTCTTATGTTTACTGTATTTTGACACTGTTTAATTCTGGTGTAAAGATTTTAAAAAAACAGTAAAACCAAAAGCAGCATCAATAAAACACAGAAGAAAAATTAAGCATAGATAACCAGCTTATGTGATAAACAAAACTGATAGAATATGTTAATTATAGATAATGAGTAAGCAAATTTTATAGATAATGAGTAAGCAAGTAGCTTGTTAGATATGTGCAGAATTCATAAAATTCATCAAATACAGACAGCATGCTAGCAACCTGCAAGACATCCCAAATATAGCACAGAAATATGTAACAAACAAGACTATGGCTTATACGTGGAAAGAGATGGAAAGAACAAATTATTCTCCCGTCACGTCACCTCTGGGCAAATGATTGCCACCCCCAACTTTAGTCACCCACTGATGACACACACACACACACACAATACAAGCTCCTTCTGACTCCTTACATTCTTTACCTATAAAAAGGCTAATAAAACACATGGCTGTTTGGCAGGCTAATTGAAATATCACATCTGTGTCCAGGTGTGCTGGTCCTTACATTTCTGTAATGGAGAAAGGGTGTGTCACTGGCACTGTTTTTTTTTTTTTAAATCTGTGGATCCCTTCTGTGCAAACCTCAACTCTGGTCCTTGTAACCACACCAATGGCAGGGAAGGCTGAAGTGGCATATATGAATATTGGGTAAATCGGGATTCAGGTCATGTGATCCTTTTACCAGGCTTGTACTTATTAGAAATATGTTAATTACCCCATTTGTACTCCGTATCACTCACTGTGTGCTTTAACCTGACTTAGTAAATCCTGTGCTCGAGCATTTTAGTTTAATCCATGCAGTGTTTTGTCTGTGATCACTGGAATATCTTGCTAGTGGTGTCCTAGAAGCTACCTTGAGTCAAGGTCACCTTCCACATATAACATAACTAAAGCAGCTATATCTTACTCTTACAACTTTTTTTTTTTTTTTGACTCTCACTGATCAATTTAACTTTAAGGAATCCACGTAGATTGGGTTAAGGGGTGCCATCCTTCCTAAAACCAAAATTTATTCCTCGTTTTAAGAGGTTATAGATTAAGGATAGAGGGAAAATGAAGAGGATTTGGGCTTCAACTCTGTGGGATTTTTCAACTCCAGCACATTTTTGAAACTTGACTGAATAACTAAATGCTTAAATAATTTTGTCAATATTTTAAAATAAATGCTGTAACACATAACTGCTACCAGGAACCACCCAGGAGTATAAAAGGAAGAATGGAAAGAGGAAGGGTGTTAATCAACAAACTAAATATGAATTATTTTGAAGGGATAAAAAAAGGAATTTTCTTAGGCAGCCAATGCTGATGATATACTAATTTTATGACAAGAAAAATGTTTCATGCTGGCAAAAACATAACCATTCTAAATCAATGCTCCTTGCAAGACAGATTAATAATTCTGTCAACTTCTAGTCTTATTTTAAGTAAGTGTAGAAGGAAACTATTAGATCTATAGCAGGATGAATTTGCTATTTTACAAAGATTAAAGCTAGACCCAACTAAGGGCTTGGATTCCGTTGTTCTTCCTTTGCCTGGCTACTGCTCATACCTGTTAAGTTGTTCTTGAAGCAAATCTAATCTTTGCTCCACTTCTCCATAGGTGAGGTCACTTTCGGTTTCAGAGATCCCCCAGGCAGCTCGCTGAAGTGCTGAGGAACTTGACTCATCGGCCTGATTCCCGGCATTTTCTCGTTCCCAGCTTCTAGTATCAGCGATATCTGTGGGAAATAGCAAGATGGAAGTCCACTTCATTGGATGCCCATTTGTAGCAATAATGCAGAGATATCGACAATACAAGCAAAAAGGGATCTTGAAGTTTTAACTGGAAAACAGAACCAGTGTGACTCAGACACCTGTCCAGGGATAGTTGAGTCCCACCTGCCCTGACCCTGTCTGCCACTTCTCCTATTCATTTCCATAGGATTAAAAATATATGGCTGCTTATGAGTCTTGAATACAATTGTCTTCTTTTTTTTTTTTTTTACTTTTAGGGCCACACCTGTGGCATATGCAAATTCCCAGGCTAGGAGTGGAATCGGAGCTATAGCTGCCAGCCTACATCACAGCCGCAGCAACGCCAGATCCAAGCTGCGTCTGTGACCTACATCACAGCTCAACACCACTGCCGGATCCCCGACCCACTGAGCCTGGCCAGGAATGGAACCCAGTTCTGTCTTTTTCCCTTTTGCGCCAAGAATGGATGGCCAACCCCAAACTCTGGTTAGAGAGCAACTAGAGTTTTACATTTGGGAAGGAACGGTGCCATTTGTATGTACTGCTTCACTTCAAGTTGAAGATCTTAGGGCTCTTTCTCAAAGAACAATTTCATACTTAATGATTCAGAGTAGGCTAAAGGACAGAGCCAAGGGAAAGAGCTGATCTTCAGAAGGATTCCCTGGGGCCAGCCCAACTCAAAGTAGAGCCAAGGAACCATGCCGTATTACAGATGGGAAGTCCTCTAGTCCCATGACCTTCTTCCATGTTTTGAGGTTTCTCTGCAGTGCCTTCTGCACTGTCCTTTAACATATTCAAATTAACTTTCAATATTTTTCCTTGGAGGCCCTTTTATTTAGATTATTTTTACCTTACTATACTTAAAACATATTGCTTATCTGTTCGAGTCCACTTTTCAGATGTTCTGCTTGTCTCTTAGGTGGCAGACACTCTGCTAAATGTGGAGGAGTTAAAAGACGAAGACATAGGCCCTGTACTTGAGGAAATCAGTCTAGCAAGGTTTTAATCATTTTTCTTACAGAGATTCATTTTCTGAGCCTTATTTAATTTACTGTTTCTCCTACAATCTGTATTTGCAAGTTGTCAGTATTTGAGGGCAGATATAGTATCTTATATCAAACATAATATCTTACTTTCCCTCTCATGTCTGTAATATTCCTTGGATGGCTTCTGCTATGCCTTTTTACCCTCCACATTTCATGTACCTAGAGGAGTATTTGAAAAAATTAAAAGGTTGAAAAGTAAAACCCACGAAAAAATACTAGTGGAGTTAGGAGTTTATTTTAGAGATAAGGAAGAAAATATTTTCCACACTGGGAGGGCTAGCAGAAGGAAAAGGCCATCTAGAACTATTTTCATTTTCACAGGAAAATAGACTTGAATAACAGAAAGTTATTTTGGTTTGATAGAAAGATTTTGTTTTTTTCCTTTTGGACAAGTAGTTATGGTTAAGCACCGGCATAAGTTATGCAAAGTTAAAGAATTTATATCCTTGGTTATTTAAAAATTTGGATATAAAGTAACTGATTTGGGAGGATAAGCTATGATTCTAGAAATAAAGAATAGGATTTGTAGGACTTTTTGAAGTCCCTTCTTTTCCTGCGGGTTCTCCAAAAGTAGTCAGATAGCTCAAAAGTATCCTTTTCCCCCAGGTAGAATACAAAATTTCTGTATCCTTTCTTTACCTTTTTTTTTTAATCACTATACTTTTTTCATTGAATACACGGAAATATCTAATGAGGTACCTACAATTTCTGCTTCAACTGAATGAAGCTATAAGAAAGTGATATACAAAAACAACACTGGAAAAATGAAGGTCAGGATTCTCTGTTCTATTGAAATGGCTAGTAGACCTCAGAGAGCTTGCTTTGAAATACAGGATGGTTCTTTGTGATTAAGGCTTCCTTACCCTCTGGAATCCTGCTGTTTTGTTTTATTTTGTTTCGTTTTGTTTTTTGGCCACATCTGTAGCATATGGAATTTCCTGGGCCAGGAATTCTAGCCGTAGCTGCACCCTATAACTTCTACACCACACCTGCAGCAATGTTGGATGCTGGATCCTTAAACCCACTGCTCTGGGCCAGAATCTAACCTGTGCCTCAGCAGTTACCCTAGCTGCTGCAGAGACAAGGATAGATTCTTAACCAGCTATGTCACAGTGGGAACTCAATGTTTTTCGTTTTTAAAGTGACAATATAGGCAGTTCCTGTTGTGGCTCAGGGGGTTAAAAACCTGATGCAGTGTTCATGAGGATGTGGGTATAATCCCTGGCTTTGCTCAGTGGGTTGTGGATCTGGCCTTGCTGCAAGGCAAGCTGTGGCAAAGGTCACAGATGCAGCTTGAATCTGGTGTGGCTGTAGCTGCAGCTCTGCTTTGACCCCTAGCCTGGGAACTTCCACATGCCGCAGGTGCAGCTATAAAAAGAAAAAAAAATAAAGTGACGATATATAATTTATTTTGGTACTTTACCAAACATGAAAAATGAAAGTGAACATCAAAAAATGATATTGCTGGCGTTTAAGTAATACATTAACAGATTTTCACTGAAAAGTATGATTTATTATTCATAGGCATGTGCCTCTCTTTAAAATGCAAAACAATAGCATAATGCCTTAGTACACCAGCTTTTCAATTTTGGAGAAGGAAGGACAAGCAAACATTCAGAATACATATAAATGGTTAGATGATGCCAATATTTCTCCCTGGCCAGCCTTTTGCTAGACAATAAAACAAAAACAATAAAAACTGATGGGATGGAAGTTACATATTATGCTCAGAAGTTTGTGCTAAAGAAAGCTTACAGAATTTCCACTTATCCCTAATGAGAGATTCATTCTCATTCTCTCTCATTCTCAAAGCATATGTAATAAATTGGTTTTTAAATAACGGTGGTGAATCTTCACATACAATAAATGATATAGGATTATATATTTTCTTTATTTCTCAAGGGAAAAAAAAAACCCTGATAATCTTAGAACACAAAGGAATAAATGTAAAGTATTAGGTAAAAGCTTCCTTGATTATAATTTACTCTTTTATTAAAATCTGGATATGTGTGATTAGCTTGTTTTAACAGCAATATGAAAAAAAAAGGATTTCAAAGGGGAAATCCTGCTTAATGGTCTTAATCAAAATGAACATCCTTGTAGATATTTTCTAAATATAGCTCAGAAAGAATCTGCACTTGGTTGCCTTGGAAAATGTTGCTATAGTTGCAAGACACATTTCTGGAAATGGATGAGCAGAAAGTAAACTTTCACTTTGCTTTAGGCACACAATTTTCCTAGAGTCAACTTTTGACCTCAATTTAAGATCAGAGTCCATTTAATTTATTTTTTTTCTTTTTAGTTTTGTCTAAAGGTGCTTGTCTGTTGGATTCAGCGCGACAAATGTTAGAAATGTAAGTGGAATTTCCTATTGATGATAAAACTAAAATTTGTGGGTATTTAGTAGTTCAAACCATAGCAGTTATAGCGTATCCTACATATTATTCAAATTCTTGAACATTCCACAGTATTACACCGTAAAAAATCATTAGGGAATTAAATTTACATTGAATAAAGTTTTAGAATTCTCCATTAGTTGATTGTATTAATTATCCAGGTTAATCACGTGTTAAACTGATTGTATATAGCATCAATTATGCTTATTCAATTGACATTCTTATTTAACTATGAATTGTAATGGTAATTATTTGTTTGAATATGGACTGCACAGTAAATTTTTGAATATTAAAATTTATAGATATTTAAATGATTAGAATAGTATCCTTTTATTGTGCATGTAGAATAGCTAATTAAAAATAACTGGAAGAGTGGCAAAGAAAAATATAAGATGAAGGGCATGAGAGAGCCAGTTAGAGTCAATAAGTCAAATAAAATCCCCAAAATACGTCTTTATTGACTTGTCACTTGAGACTTTAAAACTCAAGAGGAAAACAACAAAAAGTACTTAAGAGAAGTCAGGCCCACATTTTGCTGATTTTTTGAGATAGTAGGATGGTTCAGCAAGTTCTTCAGAACTTCTAACTTCCATGATACAACCTTTTTCTATTTTTAGCACTTCCCAGAATCCGTTTTCATAAATAACTAAAATGGGACATTTGGTAATCACATCTAATATTCCATTCTTCCATTGTGATAAATGAGGTACTATTTTCATTCACTTCATCAAGATTTTAGATTGTCCAGAGAACATTTGCATATATTCTTAGCTTACTTCAACTTGGGGTCATGGCAAAAGCTGATTCGACAAAATAGGGAAAGTAACTCTGCAAAAATGTAAAGCCTAAATATTCTAGATTCAATAAAACTTTTGACTTCAAATAATGCTGACAATGAGAGGTAATGTTTGCTTACTCTGAGCCAAATTTTGTATCCTGCCAGGTCAAGAACATCCGATTTTCCCTTCATTTCTGTTATATTCTTTTGAATTTTTCTTTTTCTTTTTTTTGCTACATCTTCTACATTTCTACATTTTTATTTACCTAGGAACATATTCAATGATTAAAGGGTTTGAAAATAAAAATGGTGATAAAATATTAAACAGAGTTGGGAATTTTATTTCAGGGAAGTAATTTATACATGTTGTCTGGTTTAATAATCACAACAGACTACTTGGTTAGTAAATATTTTTCCTATTTTAAAGTTGTGCAAACTGAGTCTTAGTGGGTCTAACAAGTTACTCACTGAAAGATGTGAAGGGAGCAGGTCACAGAGTTGGAGGTGGAACCCAAGCAGTATGATCCACACCTGTTTTTGTACCCACTTAGCTAGATTTAACAAGCTCTGTAGATCTAGCTCCTGTTATGCTAAATTCATTGTTCTTTTTTTTTTTCATTGTTCTTTCAAATGGTAGTTCTCAAATTTTCCTGAGTTTTCTATCCTTTAGCATCAACTCTGGATATGCTGGTCAAGCACTAATACCCAATTCATGCCTATTTTCTACGACAAAACCCATATATTTGGGTACTCCTTTTAAACAAATATTTTCAAGTGAGTTGGATCAAGAGCATACTTAATTTAGGGGCATTTCTCCCCCTTTTCTTTTAATTCCCAGCAAACTGAAATTATCTTTGGTGTGTATGGTGCTGCCATTGTATTGGCCTTTCATGCTATAAAACAATAGGACTGGAAGTGAGGAACCGGTACAGAAGATACACAAAAGAATCAACAGGTTATCTCTCTTCAAATACTCCGATCCCCTCTTCTCATGGAATCACTATAATGGACATTCCCAAATGTTCTATGTGACATTATGTTACATCCGACAGGCCACACACAACCTCTATCATTGCTATCATTGGGAATTATGACCACTATTCTAGTATTCTGCCAACACTTTGTAGATGACCTGAGCTTTGAATTCTTTGCAGATATATCATGAAATTGCAGATTAGATTAACATGTATAGTACGGTTTTTCACTTGTGAAATTTCACCATTTTGTGATTAGCACTGAGGAGAGATAAACTTATTCCTGAGAAGCTCTGTTACCTTTGCAAGAATGACTTCTTTTATCCACGTGAATTCTTCCTGAGGTGGGCACTGTTTCTTCAAGATCAAGTCCAGTTGTTTTCCCTATTCCTGGAGGAGAATCTACAATTCCTGAGAAGAGAGGCTTTTGTTCATCATCAATGGAGGAGATGAAAGATGAAGATCTGCTTTTTTTCTCTTCAAAGTGTCTTCTGGAACTCTGATAATGTTTTATGGTATCTATAGAGTCTTCAGGATCATTTGTTGTGCTTTCTTTGCCAAAATCTATCAAAGAAAAGTTATTTTATAGAAGATAATCAACGTGAGATTATGCACACTACACTTTCTAGCTCTATATGTTACCTTTTTATTAGTGATATTTTCTGAATAACTTTAACAGAATTTTTTTAAACCACCAGAAAAGACTTTTTTTCCTACTGAAAATGTAACCTAAGGAGACTTTTTTCTAAATTCAAAGGATATTAGATTATCTTAAAGAAATACGTTATCTATTTAAAAATTAAAAGAATATCCAAAATAGTAATAATGTTTGTATCTAAAAAAACAACCTGTAGGACGATGTAAACCTTTTTTATATGCAACAGTCATTTGTAGTCTTAAATCTGGAATACTATTTCTTTAAGGAAATGAAAAAGGGAAGAAAAATGTGTCCCAATTTTAAAATATCACCACTGTGCAGCTTGTTGCTTATTTTTAACCTTCACACCCTCTCATGTGTGGTGGCCATTCACATAGTAGGAAGGTCAAAATAGAAGGCTCCTTGTGGTAAAGGCTGACAGGCTGAATTTCAGCCCTAGTCCAGTGCATGCAATGGCCTTGACAATCCAGGCAGTTTGGTTGTGCAGCATATTGCCAAGAATATAAAACTTAAATACAGTAATTAAGGTAGGTTTACTTAATTACATTAAAATCAGTAGTGCATATTGGCTGTTTTATACTGAAATGTCAGGATAATTTCAGTCCTAAAGGTTGTTTTAGAACATATTTCAGCAGAAAAAACTCAAGAGACAAATCCCAGAACTTGTTTCCATTAGTGTCCTGGGGAGACAGTATAATTCTCCATCTGGTTATCACTAATAACTAACCAACATACTCCAGAAAGTATATCATTTTCTAGAGAAATGTTTAAAACAATATCCCCATCCACTCTGCCTAGTTGGGCTTACTCTGTTATTTATAGAAGGCCAAATGAACTGACTTAAGGCCACTCCAGAGAAACTTCCAATGCTTTTTTTTTTTTTTAATTCCCATATGGCATAGAAACTAAAGAGATCTTTTTCTTTTATTAAAAAAATCTTAATTTAAAATATGAGAAGCCAAAAATCAGCCCAAGGTAAAAATGGATCGTTTAAAAACCAGCTACACATGAAATGATTATTAAGGAATTACTTTATGTCGTGCCAATTAAAGTTAAATATAGTGAAAGCAGATTGCTTAACTTATTTTCTTTACGATTTTCACACTTGCTAAGTGTTTTCATCATTACTGAGCAGACCACAGACCTTTCCAAACTCAACATTGCCAACATTGTTGGTTACTCTGCGACACTTATATTTCTGTACTGAACCACTAAACTAGTTGGTTGTAAATATCCAGACCAGCTCTTCTTACACAAACCCTTTCTAGTGTCACTGACACAGCCCTCTTCAAGCCTCTCAACTTCATTTTTGTCATCTCTTTCTGTTTTATTTGATTTTAACTTCTTCCCATCTGAAAATCTGATCTACATTCTCCACTTTGTGAACCTACCATTTTATTCCTCAAAAAATAATAGATTCTGGTTTTATGCTAGTATAAATGTTTTTTAAAGGAAAAGCTTCAGAGTTCCCGTTGTGGTGCAGCAGAAACAAATCCAACTAGGAACCATGAGGTTGCAGGTTCAATCCCTGGCCTCTCTCAGTGGGTTAAGGATCCGGCGTTGCCATGAGCTGTGGTGTAGGTCACAGACATGGCTCGGATCTGGCATTGCTGTGGCTGTGGTGTAGGCCGGCTGCTATACCTCCAATTAGACCCCTAGTCTGGGGACCTCCAAATGCCGCAAATGCAGCCTTAAAAAGACAAAAAGACAAAATAATAATAATAATAATAAAGGAAAAGCTTCACTTTCCTATATTACCCTCATACCTGCTTCGTGAATTGAATTAGTTGGCTGCTCCTAAGTAATAAGTAAACCTTTGTACACTTTAGGCACCAATGGGATTTGAATCAGAAAAAGCTTCTCATCTTGTCCAAAATGCTTTTCTTTTAAATACTTTCATGGGATCTTTTCCAGCAGATTCAAATGAAAATTGAATTAAAACTTAATTCATATGTTTCCAATCTAAGTAAGAATAATGCTAACATGGATATTTGTAATGAATGTATGCCACAAATTATTAATTATTGTCTCTTTGACTTAAGAGGTCATGGGAGTACTCTATATAATTGCAAATCTTCGCACATAGTAAAATTTCCTGTCCCATCTACTACACGAGCTTTGGATTTTGGATGTCTGGGCACAAATTCATCAGTTAACATATGTTGTTAAATTATAACTTGCTGATTTCAACTCAGGACAAATATTCACAAAATGTGGTGAATGTTTTTTAGTTGTCTAGGAGAAAATGATTTCATATATATTGTATCTAAGTCCCTTAGCAAAATTTTCAAATAAAAGCAGGATCATAATATAAAATTTAAAAATTTGATATCTGAATTTTTCCAGTATGGAAGGAAAATGACTCCACATCTATTTCTGTGTTCATTGCCTCTGGGTGATTAGCTAGCTGCTTTTTGGAATCTAGGCCATGTGAACACTTTCTCTGATGCAGCCCAACTGCAAGAATATTTTTCTATTCTATATTAGACAAATCAAAGTTTCATATTCAATCATTTAAAATGACAGTCGACATGGCAATCTATTTGTGGATTAAAAAATGGAAATTGCTCAGGCTTAAGCTGGAAGTCAGCTAATGGAATACATGAATTTGGTGTTGCCATAGCTGTGGCATACGTCATAGATGAGGCTAGGATCTGGTGTTGCTGGGGCTGTGTGGTAGGTTGGTAGATGCAACTCTTATTTGACCCCCAGCCTGGGCACTTCCATGTACCACAGGTGTGGCTCTAAAAAGGGAAAAAAAAAGGTTTAACGTTGTAAAATTAGAATTTGAACCAGCCTTATTCTGTATAAATAAGTTTAATAGTGTATATTTTTAATCCTTACTTCAATAACTTCCGTAGAAGTTATTTTATTTCACAGAAACACTTTCAAATCTTTACTGACTTCTAGATGACAATGTGAAATCACTAACCCAATATTACCTAAGGATAAAGGATAAAGTTTATTGTTATCCTTTGAAACACAGATATGATGAGTTCAAAGCCTCTTTCCACTCTTATTTTCTGGAATATTATTTTCCACTTGAATATATATAGAAGTGCCCATTTTAATAAAAATGACATGAGTAGGAAAATGAGAAAATAGCAGTATTTATTCTCTACTTTTGGGTGTATTTATTTCTTAAAATAGGTTCCTGTTTTTTATGACATGTGTGGCATCATCTAAATCCAACGTAAAGAGGATGCTGAACATTTCATATTGATTTTACATCCCTTTGGTTGGTAGAGTCACATCTTTAACATGTTTTTAATTTTTTTTCCTATCTTTTGGAGGACTGTTAATTGCTATTCTCATTGGATATTCTCTCCCCAAAGGTCACTGGCTCCCCAAGTCAGCCATTAGAAGCTACTTCCTATACCCATTCCTCCTTTATTAGGGTCACTCCCATCCCCTCCTTTATTAGGGGGGCATATGGAAGTTCCTGGGCTAGGGGTTGAAATGGAGCTGCAGCTGATGGCCTACACCAAAGCCACAGCAATGTGGGATCTGAGCTGCAACTGCAACCTATGCCACAGCTTGTGGCAATACCAGATACTTAACCCAATAAGCAAGTCCAGGGTTTGAATCTGCAGCCTTATGGATACTAGCTGTGTTCTTAACTCTCTGAGCCACAACAGGAACTCCTATTAGTAGCTACTTTGATATTGCATTTTCTGTTCACAGAAAAAGTTGAGCAAAATACTCCAGATATGTGGTCAAGAAAGTGCTATCAGTAAAAAATACACATGTTTGTGCGTGTATGCCATGTGTCATTATACATGCTATTGTACTAAAATTTATGTATATTATAAAATATATACAATATAAAATTTCAAAAGAAATATTTCCATAACCCAAAAGACCATATTAGCACACTCTGAAGTAAGTGCAATCCAACTTTGAATACTATCTAGAGGCTATTCATCAACATGTTCCAAATGGCAATACTTTATTTCTGTTCAGTCCACATATCTTATCAATTCTTGTGATCACTGAATAAGTTATTGAAGATAATCCTTTTATTCTTCACTTTCTGTAAAAACATTTTACTTTCATCACAGGATCTCCAGCACCTTCTCCTACAATGACCCTAGTCTCGCTGGGAAGGTCCTGGTATCTTCATGCCAGAATTTTAGGAAGGAAAGATAACTTCCTGAAGACACTTTCAAAAACACAAAGTACCCTCAAATTCCGACCTGAGTTGACAACTTTCCTTGTCGGGAACTGAGTTTATTTCCTCAGAAGAAATGTAAAGCCCATGAAGACAAACCACTTTCATCAACAAATACATTTTAGAAAAGAAGTGATCCGATATGTTAAGCTTATTAGTTCAAATCAACGTGCAAAGGTTCTATATCCATCTTTTCATTTTAATATCTCTTTTTGAGTGTAAGCTCCTTAGCATCACGTGGTAGGCATGATGGTGGGGGGTGATGGCAGAAATGGGAACTGAAGCCTAAAGAGTTCCAGTGTTTTGCTGAGTAGTTTGTGAGCAGTAATTTTAGGACTCAGTCTTATCTTTAATGACCAACCTTGTGTTCTTCCTTCTGGTTTTTGATGTCTCTGATGATTAATTCATAGTCATCAGCATTCTTGGATATCTGCCTTCAAGGTATTGTTTCAAATGAGCAGTAAACTAACTCCAAAGTAATCAACACATTTCGTGGACAGCTGTTAGTTTTTATATCTGCTATATATCAATTATCTTTTGAAAGTTCTCTGTTCTTTGCTTATATGTGTGCTTTTCTCCAGATAATGATTCCACATCTAGTATAGAATGAATGGCCCCTTCAGATCTTTAGATTAGGGTGACTGGGATTAAATTGCTTTCAGCAAATATTAAACTTGACTATAGCTCTATGGAGCCCTGAAAACTGGCATAGGCTCTTAGGCTCTGGATAACTTGAGTTAATTGAATTTTCATATGGAGCAAATCATGCTTACACACTGACACATCAGGAAACTTCAAAGAGCTACAAGCAGGCAAATCCCTTACCATCTACACTTTATATAAAATGGGTCTTAGAGACGAAGCCTGTGATTAAAGGAAAAGTTTTCAGAATCAAAAGAAATGTCTAGTTGCGTAAGCACAATATAAATTGTGACATGCTCTCATGGCCTTATCAGGAGATTAAAAACGTTAGATTATTTAGCTTCAGAATAAGGAAAGTAAACAAGATTGAAAGGAGATTTAATAAATCTTTGACTGTATGGGGATATTATTATATAGACAATATTGTCAAGCTGCTCTTCATTTCTAGTGAGATCAAAATGTGAGATTAACTTCAGGATAAGGGATTTAGATTAAATTGATAGAAGAACAGCTTGACCGCTATGGTTCTGATTTTAGAAAAAGTTACCAGGAGAATAATGAAGGACGTTTACTGAAATAAATTGTCGCCTATCTGTGGGTGGTTTATTGTTCTGCAATCAGCCAGAGGATTCAACAATTAACCCAATTCATCAGATATTTATCAACCATGCTTTGCTAAATGAATCTGCAGTTTGATAGAGAAAAAGGACAAATACATCAATAAGCACTGTACAGGGCAGGTTTTGAAAATAAAGTTCTTCCTCAGCTTACAATGGGGTTACATAAATTGAAAATGCATTTAATATGGCTAACCTACCAAACATCACAGCTTAGTCTAGCCTATCTAAAACATGCTCAGAACATTTGCATTAGCCTACAGTTGGGAAAACCATCTAACACAAAACCTATTTGATAATAAAGTGTTGAATATCTCATGCAATTTACTGAATATTGTACAGAAAGTGAAAAACAGAAATGGTTTTAAGTGTACTGGCTGTGCTCTTGTGATTGTGGGGCTGACTGGGAGCTGCTGCTCCCTGTTGCTGCCCAGCATCATGAAAGTGTATTTTACTGCATATTGCTAGCTGGAAAAAGATCAAAATTCAAAATATGAAGCATGATTTCTACTGAATGTGTATTGCTCTCACATCGTTGTAAAATCAAAAAAAAAAAATCATACACCAAACCGTCATTAAATTGGGAACTGTATTAAAAAAGGAAAGTGCCTGGAGTTCCCTTCATGGCTCAGTGGTTAACAAATCTGACTAGGAACCATGAGGTTGTGCGTTCGATCCCTGGCCTTGCTCGTTAGGTTAAGATGTTGCTGTGAGCTGTGGTGAAGGTTGCAGAGGCGGCTCGGATCCCGTGTTGCTGTGGCTGTGGCGAAGGCCGGCAACTATAGCTCCTGTTAGACCTCTAGCCTGGGAACCTCCATATGCCACGGGTGCGGCTCTACATAAGGCAAAAAGACAAAAAAATAATAAAATAAAATAAAATAAAATAAAAAAGGAAAGTGCCTTAGGAATTCATAAAATAATTCCTTTTAAAGAAATCAAGGAAGAGTTCCATGTGTAACATCCCTGAAGATTACCCTTGACAAAAAAATGTAATTTAATGGATTATGGTAGGTTGGCCCAGAGTTGTGGCTATGAAGATGGAGAAAAGTGAAACAAGAGGGACCTAATGTGAAGAGTAAATGGGTGTGTTGGAGGTACCAATAACAAGACTTGTTGCTAGAGAGGTTGAGAGAAGGTTGGTTCCTAAATAGATATTCAGTTTGTGCAATTTATTGAATGGAAGTGCCATTTACTGACATGGCAATTGACATAGAGAGATTTCCAGGGGGACATCATGATATCAATTGAAGAAATGTTGAGTTTGAGCTGCCTTTGCAATTTCAGGTAGATGATTTAATGGGCATTCGAACACATGAGATTGAAGCTCAGATGGTCTGGTTTTAAAATGTAAATAGGTACATCTCCAGTGTGAAAATATAATTAAGCTATGGGTATAATGAGATTACTCAGGGGAAGAGTACATTATAGAAAAACAAGAGACGAGATCCTGGCCCCAGGTCTTGAGAAACACTGTTGAGAGCTATCCATCAGAAACTACATCATTAGCTACTGAAAAAAGCAAAGGATTGTTGTCTTAAAATCTGAATGACGTTTACCCTTGAAATCAGAAGTATAATGAGCACCTAAGTAAGAAGAACTAATAACCACATGCCCTACATTGAAACTGTAGAAAAGAATGAATTACCTTTCTCTCCTTCACTATCTAATGACAATTTCCTTCTTCGCAGTTTACAGTTGTCTCCTTCAGAATCATTCATGGACTGTGATCGTAGTAAGAGATCAGCCTTTGTTAGTGGAATGTGAAGACAAAATGGAAAATTATTCAATTTGAACACAGTGTATTATCAGTAAACTCTTTACTATTTCATAACATTTCAACCAATTTGAGACTTAATTATTAGATTGCAGGCAAATAGCTACATTACTTTGCTTAATGGTTGTCTCTAAATTATAAAATAGATGGAGAGAATAATTCTAGTAGTCTTACCATCTGATGGGGAAATCATAGTTGTAGAACTTATTTATCAGATGTTTGGGGATGATGTTGTCAACATTTAGACAAAACATCTTCCGTCATGTGGAATATATTTCATGTAACTTGGTAAAGTTACAATAAAAATGATAATAAAAAAATTTGCAGAATTAGTATTACTGCAGATAAAAATGTATAAACTAACTATGATGTTTAAATTACATGGTAATGGATGGAAGGTTAAATTTCACCATAATAAATATAAGGTTGAATTCGATAAACACTATGCTCTGAGCCCTTGATTATTTTTGTTCCCAGTTCCTCCTTCCCCCTTCTCTTATAAATGAAACTGGAAGTTTCCAAATAAATAAAAGAAATAGAAACTTTTTTTAATTTATTTGGTTGCTGACTAAACTTGTTATATAAATAAGTTATCTAAGGTAGATGTTTTTTGCTTTTCAAAGCAAAATCAGAATGAGGTTGGTAACAATACACTGTGATTTGATACAGTACTGGATTAAAATGATTATAAAAATATACTCATGGTAACTTGAACCTCTTACCATCTAATTATTTTTCAATTTTTTTTTTAGCATTTTGAGAAGTAATTATCTGAGCTGGGGCTTCAGGTTATTGAATGGTACTCTGGTGACCTTAAAATCTTTGTCTCTCACAATAACCTGGGAATGACTGTAATTCCAGGGAGAAATAATTTTACCACATTTTATCTATCTATTGACTTAAGGATCTTTTTTTCCAGCTCCTTTATTAGGTAGCATTAAAATACACTGGCAAGTGTCAAAACATTTGGCTTCTGACAAAAAAGTATTTAGAATTGACATTGGGGTTGTGGGATTTAGGATGAAGGGGTGGAGGAATAACCTAGTAACAAATTGTAGGCTGCAACATAAGATCTATATTCTTATGGTATTGGTAGGTCATAAGAACACATTTTCATTGTGGAAGAGAATAAGGGATATAAGGGCTACACCCTCAAAATTCACTCCAGGTTAAATCATATGTAGAATTATTCAAAATATTATTTCTAGGAGTTCCTGCATGGCTCAGAGGGTTAAGGATCTGGTGTTGTTCCTGCAGTGGTTCAGGTTACAGCTGTGGGCGAGGCCAAAAAATATTATTTCTACTAGAGTATATGTTATTTATTCTGTAACACTACTTTGACTCAGATATAAGGCTGATTAATTTATACTTTGGTGATTTAGAAATTGTATTAAATATGAACCTAAATTTAACAGTTTAATTTTTTCATATTATTGAAAAGGTATTGCTAACCAAGGTATGGTATAGATAATAGCTGAGAGAATAGTTTAACTTCTGTACAAAATAAACTCTTTTAGGGGATTTTCAATAGCCTATATTACAAATAACTGTCACACTCAATATAAACTATGGCTATTTTATTTTATTTTGTTTTAGTTTATGGCTGTACTCATGGCATGTGGAAGTTCCTGGGCCAAAGATGGAATTGAAGACCCAGATGTGACCTATGCCACAGCTGTGGCAGTGTCAGACACTTAACCCAGTGCACAGACCGGCACTGCCGTAGAGACAAGCCGGATCATTGTGCTACAGTAGGAACTCCCAACCATGGCTATTTTACTTTGTACTTTTTTTTTTTTTAGGGCCACACCCACGGCATAGGGAGGTTCCCAGGCTAAGGGTTGAATCAGAGCTCTAGCCACTGGCCAATGCCACAGCCACAGCCACTCCAGATCCAAGCCACATCTGCCACCTAAACCAGAGCTCATGGCAATGCCAGATCCTTAACCCACTGAGCAAGGCCAGGGATGGAACTTGCGTCCTAGTGGATGATAGTCTGGTTCATTAACCACTGAACCACAATGGTTACTCCCCAACCATGACTATTTTAAATGAAGTATGTCATCTAAAATTTTCTGAAAGGTCACATTTAATTGAATTGCCTAAAGTTATTCAATATACTTGAAAGTAATTAGACTGAATTCCTTCCCCATAATTTAGAAATTCCAACATTAAGTTGGCTTTTCCTTTCAAGTAGTCAGAATTGGTTAAGTTTTTCTACACTATTTCGCTTGATCTTTCTGAAGTATTTGAAGGCATTTTATTTAAGAATGAAATAAAACTATAGAGCACAAAAATAAGCAAGTAATATATACCTTTGCACTCTCATGCCTAAGGTTGAAAGTCAACTCTAGGTTCGTGAGAAAGTGATCGGAAAACTCAGGATACATATCCAAAACCTCTAGCAAGTCTTCCCTCTGGATCTTATGCAAGTCACAGTATGTGAGAGCTCTGACATCAGCATTAGACTTCCCAGGTTTGGCATAAAGATGAACCATCTCTCCAAATATATCATTTTTTCCTAAAAAAGAAAAAGGTGAAAAGAAAAAAAAAAGGAGGTAAAAGAATCTGAACGTAATGTTTTCTTTCTAAAAGTACAAGGGGACCATTGTCCAAGCCCTGAACCCCAACTGTCAAATGTAAGACCATCACTGATAGTCACATGAGGGCAACATTCGAGTACCTCCTACTCACTGCCCTAGTCATGTTTGCTTGCTGACTGCAATTCTGCTTCTTAGCACACCAGTCCTGGCAAAATCCTTATTAATTCCTTATTTTGACTCTTGGACTAAGTGCCTAGAATGTAGCAAACATGGCTTCAGTCTGCTATGCCACACATTGCTACAAAAGGGTCTTACTAATAGTAGGTGTGGTCTAATTCTGTCAGTCTAGAAATGTATGAAAGGCTGTGGTGTATCAGATTCACAAACTTTCTATCTCAGGATGGTCTCTGGAGGTGTTGCCAAGCATGGAATTATGATGGAACACTTTCAACACTTGAAAACACTCTGTTTCCTTTAGAAACCACTTCTGGGTTTGCCCTTAATGAATTTGTCCAATTGTTTAATAAATCTAGTTATATTTTCTCAGAATATGTAGTCCTACTTTCTTACCATATGGCCCTTATTCTAAAAGTGTGACTTTTTTGCTTTCTCGCCAAAGAAAAGGGGGCAAGACACTAGGGTTATTTCAGTGTCAGGATTCTAATGTGCCCTTCCCATCCCCTCCCCCTGACCACATGTCACCTCTTTTCTAGGCTTCCAGTTCAATGATGAGGGTGATAATGACAGCAATAATAACAAATGCTCATTGCAGACTAAGTAGGTGTCAGGAACTGCATCAAATGCTTAGGTGCATTATCTCACTTGATCCGCAAAATAACCTTGTGAAAAAATTACTAATTATTATCTAAATTTTATAAATATGGAAAGAGGATTAAAGAGTGTAAACGGATTAGATCAAGGTCACCTTCTTAGTTGGGTAAAGGAAGGGAGAGAATAGTAGCCATGAATAAATCCCATGTATTCTGACTCCAGTCAAAATCTTTACACACTTGATACATTTAATCCTCTCCAAATATTTTCCCTGAGTGGCAGGGCCACTTAGATTTTTCTTTCTCTGAATGTCAAGACACTTAAAAATTTTACTTAAGGAATATATGTGTAAATAACTAATGATTGATTATTGATTATATAACTTTTAAAGATAGCCGAAGGCAGTATAAAATAGTACCTGCTTACATACATCCTGAAGCTTCTTTTCAGACTTAGAAAAAAAACTCCCTAGATTTGTTACTTTAGATTTTGGCAGACAAATTCATATGTACCAAACTGTGGACACTACTAAAGACTTTTAAAAAATATTTTTCTAAATAAAATAAAAATGCTGTAATGTTCTTGTTTTAAATGTGAATGTAACAGAGAGAAATCAGATATCATATCTTTATAAGAAAACTTGATATTGAAGAAAATACATTACTTTTAGCTTAAATAAATACTTAGCTTTTCAAAAACAGGATGAGTAACAATTTTTGATGTTTTTAAAGGCAGACATATGAAAATGAGACAGAAAAAGAAAATATCTTAAAGTTCTTTATAGTTTTGATATTTCAGTATAGATATTATCAAAGAAAAGCTCTGAACTAAACTGAGCATAAGCATTGTATTTTAATTTAGTTTACATGATTGTAAACGAGTTAAGAGTAAGTCAGTCAGTGTGTGCAATTTAACCACACTCTAAAATTACTATAAGGCCAGAAGGCTTGTCACCTTCCTGAAGTAGTCAGGCTGGCTGTAGGAAGATCAAGGATGCAATAAAGCATGATCCTTCCCTGGCAATATACCAGAGGAAACTGTCAAGGCCAAATCTGGTGAAAACGCCACTGTATTGTGTAGCTGCTAAGTGATTTAGAATATATTTTTATTCTTGGCCTGCTTATTGAATTCTAAACCAAATTGTGCACCTTGTCAAGTTTGAAAAAAAACTTTTTAAAAACATCTCATTATAATAAAATTATTAAACTATATAGGAATCTCTTTTTTAAAAAGCTCTCATTGTAACAAAATTATTAAACTATGTAAGAATCTCTCAAACATGTTCATTTGTGTTGGATCGTGTGCTATGCCTACTTTGGTTCTACATAGCAGTGAAGGAAACAGAGAATATCCTTGACATCAATAATTGGGTGAAAGGAAATCACTGAATTACATGTTCATTATTTAAACTGCATTAGATTTAATCCGCAGGAAAAAAGATGTACACATGCTCACCAGCATTGGGGGTGGGTGTTCCCATGGGGAGACGGAGGCTTAAACCTCCTGGCTTGGGGTTAGGAGAGGAGAACGGACCTCGTTTCTTTGGGCTCTCTTGTTCTTCCCCGTTATTTTAATACTCCAAAAATTCCTACAAGTCGACACTAACTAAATTTATTTTTGAAGAAGCAGATTGAATAGATGGACTTATTTTGCACTCAATCCGGTTTATTACAAATTTTAAACTCCTCACTACATTTGTCCCTGGGTGTTAAATTCATAGCTTTGTATTACCTAGATAAGGACTCATAATTCTATTTGCAGGGACACAGCAGGTAAAATTCATGGCTAACTGATGGAAATTCAGCAAAATATAAACCCAGTTCATGACAGGGCATTGGCACATGCTACCAATTATGCTTACTATGTACACATGGGCACAAGCACAAATCCAAGATGCTCTTCCATGAAAAGGAAAATGCTATTTTCATATATTTGGCCTCAGACTCTAGAGCTGCCAAAAATGGAAGCATTTATACAACAGAGCAAAAGTGAGACAGTCAATAAAACGTGTTTCACAAGGTTAATTTGATTTCAATTGAATTTTAAAAAAAGCTTTAGAATTACTCATAAAAGAGTACTCAGAAATAAATAGGAAAGTACTCTTTTAAACTATGCATTGCACTAGTTAATAACTGAATTTGTGACCAACCAGTTCTAAAACACTCACCCAGAATAGCTACCACAATGTCATCTTTGAGGATTTCAATGGAGCCTCTGGATAAGAAATAAAGCGCAGTGAGGACGTCCCCACAGTGAACCAGGGTGTCTCCTGGAGGTGCGTGGGTGGTCTTGAACTTCATTGCCAAAGCTCTAAGGCAACCTTTACTTGCCCCCCGAAAGGCTTTGCAGTTTTGCAGCAAAGTCTGGTTGAGATGTAGACAAATGTCAGCTTGTAAACATTCTGGGAAACCCTTTAGGACCTGAAGAAAAAAAATAAAAAGTTTCATACTACCAGTGCACAGGGTACCTCCACCTGAAATAAAGTTTATTTCTTGTTCACAGAACTGCAAGTGTAGTAACTCTCACACAGGAGTTCTTAGCAATGCTTCTATGTCGCCTACCTTAATGAATACTTGGTTTGCTAAACATGTCAGGATTTTAACTCATACACTTGTTCTCTGAATTAGCTGTGGGCATTAGACTTAACCCAAATGCTGTCTCATTAAAATGTAATGCCTACAATGTTTCACACTGCTTCTCATGTCCTGCATTATGTTATGTAGTATCATACTGTGGACAGATATAATGCAATGTGACAATTAATAAGACATAACTAATGAAAGGTGGTACAACTAGAAAGACAACCTTTTGAAAGAATCTCAGTGCAGTTTGGATTGCTATCTCTAGTATAAGTCATAGATATAATGAATAAAAATAATGATCCTGAAATAGCCATGGTATTTGTAAATGTCACATACCAGAGAATGCTCTTAGCTAACAATACTTGGAATACTTATACTTCATATGCACATTATTAATACTAAATATTTTGATAAGCACTGAAAATAGAGAAAGGGAAGGAGAAGAGCAAACATACTTTAAAAGTTTAGTTCAGTTTTCAGAAGTGGAAATTGTGCCAGAATTTACGATGTGTACATAAAGCTTCTAATAATAGCTCTACTGTTCTGACAACCTATTCAGTGACTAGTTTAGAACTTGTAGGAAAGTTTAAACAATAGTTTGTGACAAGTGCTATTCAATTTAACCTGAATAAAATTTTATGTTATTTTATAAAATTTTCAGCATATAATGGGTCAAAGATACTCAACTCTTGCTTCTCTATATGTGTCTTAGTTATTTTGAGTGGTATGTATATATTTTAATTCTCATGTTGACTTTCCACTGTTGGTAAAAACAGATCCATTTAAATATGCTTTGGGGAAGAGGAAGGAGGCATTATATAGTGCTAGATAATGTAGTTTTAGGATTTTTTGGGGGGGATGGTCAACCTTGTTCACTATAGCTAAAAGTAATAATAAATTATTTGTGTAGATGATTCAAATGCGTGTGGCCCATAGAGGAACTTCAAATTAGATCATTTTTTTGAATTAACATAATTTTTACTATTTTAAATGCTTTATTAAAGCAGCCACAAGGATACTACATCTGCAGGACCACTGTGTGATGCAATTGGTCAGACTGGTGGTGATAAGATACAAAAGGGTTAATGAGGAACCTGAAACACAACAGCCATTGTTGCCAATCTTGGGTCAAGGGTGTTTTAGAAGAAAAGCCACAGAATATGACCTCTGGTCATGAATTTGCCACAGGCTGATGCTTGTGCAAGTCACTTCATTTATCTGTGTTTCTCTGCCAGAGAATAAGAGCCTTTACCATACTGGAATTTGTCATAAGTTATCAATAAATATAAAAGTGCCAATTATATTTCTCACCTGGCTTCACACAGCTGTGGAACTCAGACTTTTATCTTGAAGTCTCTGTATTGCCTGACTCACCCAAAAGAAATGAGCTCTCCTCTGTTTGAGTTCTTGGACCCTCATCTGAAACCATCCCCCTTAACTGTAACCTTCAGGCTTCTCCTGCATGACTGGACTCCTGTCAGATTTCCTACTTGGACTGGAAACCTCTCCCAGAAATGATAACTTGCCTAGTCTTTGCCCATTTTTGCCTTTAGGAGCTGGAGGCCCTTTCACCACTATTTATTGGGGTCCTAGAAGCAGCCCTCTAGGTTTCTGATCCTTCTAGCTAAACTATCACACTGAATTATTTGGCAAGTGATGCTAGGCTAGAGGTAAGCTAGGTTTGGATACTGTTTTATAAACTGGGACCACTTTGGAGTTCTCACTGTGGCACAGTGTGTTAAGAATCTGACTGTGGCAGCTTGGGTCACTGCAGAGGCTCAGGTTCAGTACCTGGCCCGGTGCACTAGGTTAAAGGATCCTGTGTTGCTGCAACTGAAGTGTAATTAGCAGATGCAGCTCGGATTCAATCCCTAGCTTGGGAACTTCTAAATGCTGTGGCTATGGTCATTAAAAAAAGGGGGTTACTTTATTTGGAGGTGCTGTACTAGGACCAAACCCATGTTCAATAGCTTCTTTGCATATGATTTATTTTCCCTCCTTGAAGCCCATTATTGTGATCTCAGCATAACTCTCAGCTACCTCCATACAGATAAAAATATCAGGAGCCTTATATCAAGTAACAAATTAAATATGCCTATTTTTTCCTTAGGGTTTGGCTGTAGTATGGCACAAAAAGGCATTTTATATGTCACATAAATGGGGAAGATATTGCTATCATTATAGTAGTTAGAATGAGAAAATTGAGCTTAAATTAAACAGCTGCTATTTCTGTCATTTTTCTGAAGTTTCTCAGCTATATTTTCTGAGTATGGCCTGCTTATAGAAGGAAAAATTATGCATGTATGCGTGTGTGTGCATGCTTTGAGTTGGAAGAATATGAGATAGAGGTAGGGATTATTCAGTTCTTTAGGTGTGATGTGACTTATGGAGTCAGATAGGCAGGAGCTGAAATCCTAGTTCCATCCCTTACTAGCTGGGACTTTGGTTAAGTCAATTAACTTTTCTTGAGATTCAGTTTCCTCTATTGTAAAACTAATGTCTATCTCAGAGGGTTCTGCCCACAGTTAAATGTGATAATGAAAATGAATATAAATCATCCTCTGCATTATAGATATTCAACAGAAAGTTTACTTTCAAATTTTTCTGTGTTTTTTCCACACATATTTATTGTTCCTAAGGAACTGATATGCTCTTTCCAGCTAGAAATTGAAAAATATAGTGCCCACTATATTTTTCTCTTTGATTTCTTTGGCGAATAAAAATTTTACCACTAAATTTTTTGTTCCATTGCCTCAAGAGAGTTGAATTTTTAAGAATTATTTTTGCTCTCATCTCTCTAACTTTTGTTTCCTATTTACAACTTATATTAAATATTTTGGCGTACTTGCATGTAGGTTTTCACTGTGAGTTGTCTTAAATCCTTTTTGGAAGTAGTTAGTTACTAAATTAATTTACAAATCTGTTCTTGGAATTCCAATATTCTTTGAAGCATCCACAAAACCTTAAGGGCACTTTAAAAAGTTTTTCAACATCATTCTCTTCTCAAGTCTCCTTGTATATATGTTGCCAGCTTCTAACATTCACCCTATTAGAAGTGACAGTCACGGAGAGAATGACTTCTGGTAGGGAGTACCACAGAGTTCCATGAAGAGGCTTTTGTTTGACAGGGGAAAGATACACAATTCTTGGCCTAAATGACCTGTTTAGGACTTTTCCTGTGCTGTTAGCCCTTAACTGACTTTCTTAATTTTCTTAAGTCAGTTACATAGATCATTCAGGTAAAACTCAATAGAAGTTAAGATTTAGTAATTGAATCTCTTCTTTGCCCAAGAGTGTGGATGTTCTAAATAAGCTAGCAGCATTGGAATCCAGGTTAAAATCACTAAGTAAAGGGATTTTAAAAGGGGAATTAAAAAAGAGGGAGCTGTATTGTAACAGTGGCAGAGGAACATTGAAAAGAGAGGGGAGAAAGGATAGATTTAAGTGGCTATTTATCCAGGGTACACATTTTCATTGGTCCCGGCCATGTTCCTGTCCTTGCTTCCAACTGATTGTCCTTTTTTTTCTTTTCTTTTCTTTTTCTTTTTTCAGGTTTAGTTCCTCTGCCAAATTACTTGACTTGGAACTTCCTCATTTAGCACTCAAATATTGGCATTTTACCAGACTTAGCAGATCTGGCTAAAAAAGTATCTATGTCAAGTACAAAAGCACAAAGCAGGATACAAGCTGGTTTAGTGATTATTACAGTCATGTTGTTACACTCTACACAACCTTCTTGTCTGTCAAGCTCTAGAGCTGCTGTGAGCATATATAGCACCTTTCATTGTATTTCTGGAGCCACTGTTTCATGGAGTTAGCCTGATTTCAAAGGCTAAGGAGCATCATCCAGAATCAGTTTCATGGGCTGCAGCTTGGAAGAGCAGTCTTTATTCATTTAGCAAATATTCACTAAGTATTTTCAGTAGGCACCATGCTAGGCATAAGATCATAACAATGAATAAAACATTTTCTCAGAATAGACCTCATCCACAAGACTCTAAATGCCAAGATTAAAAAAATATATAGAGTTACTCAGAATTTCCCATACTCTATTTTTCACAACAAATTTGGCCATTTATAATGCATGTTTACAATATTAATGGTTGTTCAAAGAAACTCTCAGGGTACCAGTAAATTTAAAGTTCTAATTTCACTTTTCTAAAGTCTCTGAAAGCTAAAGAAAATTTTTTCAAGGCTGATAAAAATTCTATGTCTTATTTATGACATAAAGTCACTTGAATATTTTATAAATGTAAGATTAATTTCCTTTTACTTGAACTTAGGTAGATAAAACTCTTTGGAACTCTCAAATTATGTAAGACAAATGAGACACTTGTTTTTTTAAGAGAATATGAAACACTTTCTATGATTAAAAGAAATCAACTCCATAGCTTAGTACTAGACTACCCAAAGTTTAGGAACATTCAAAGAAGAACCAACCAATAACCACAAAACAAGATGGAAGTAATAAATCAAACTGAAGAAATTACACAGAGAGCAAAAATAGAAATAATTATTCCATAGTGAGCATCTGTCAAACATGATCAGATATTAATTTAGAAATATTCAACTTTATGTTAACTTCCCTCAAATGCATACATGCAGACATACACCTAATGGCATATTACAATATTCGTATGAGCAATTATGTGGTGTGTGAATTCAAATTTTCTCTATATTGAGAATGAGTAAAAATTTAGAAATGAATGGATGTTGAAATTAACATTTTTGCAATTTGTGATTTGATATGTGTACTCATTAAAATGATATGAGTCTCATTAACTATATAATCTCTGAATTTAAGCCTATATATTTATGCTCATAAAACAATCACTGTTTATTTTATGTATTGGGGCCTAAACAAAAACGTTTAGCTCAGGTCTATCAATGAAAGAAATGTGTCCTGGGCTTTAGTCAGTGGAGTCTGAGTAAAGGAATGTCCTAATTAATGAAGATTTTTCTTTATTTTGATATGACGTTATTATATCACCCTTCAAGGTGGGGCCTGCTTTACACAAAATTTTGCTCTGGGAATAGTTATTTTATAATCAAATTTCAATATAAGTTTGTCTTTTCACTATAATTATGTCTTATGGATAACACAGGTGATATACAGTCGTAAGCCCATGAGTTTCTCCTCTACAGCTATTCAAGGATTTCCTTGGTTCCTATGATATGGTCTCCATGCTCCTGGCCTCACCTCCATAAAATTAAAAAAATTGGAGGGTTGTAGGGGAAAATTCATTTCCTTATTCAGCTTTTACTTGGATGCTGATAAATAAGTATTGTCAAATGATACTGAATAGTCACAATACACTGGCAATAAACCCTACTATTCCTTACTCAAATTTAAGCTACAAAATTCAGTGTGTCCTGTTTCTTAGCCTGGATTGCACAACATTTTCTTTTGGTAGGTACACTTTCTAGGTTCTGTTGGAAGAGCATCAAGAATTGAGTTTTTACCAAAAATAATAATAATAATAATAATAATCCACCCCCAAACCCCTCTTTCCATAGTGTTTGGAACTCTTGTATTTGCTTTTGAAACAATCAAAATGTATTCTCTAATAGATTCTCTCTATCTAGATAGAATTGGAAAGCTGACCTATGCTGTAATGAACGGTTTCTGGTTTGTTTTACTTAGCATAGTTTCAGAGAGGAACATTCCTAAAAGAAGGCTGAAAAGGTTACATTGAGAAAGACAGTCTAAATGTAGCAAATGGTTCCCCTAAACAGAAAATTAATCATATGAACAACTTTGGTAACTGTGATAACTGACATTAGGACATTTTCTGGGGAAATTCTTTGGGTTATTAAATACACTTTAATCTTGACAAGTTAGGATTAATCAAAACACAAATTAACACCCCCTATAAAATACAAAACCTCAAGCATGACTATCAAATAGATTTTGCAAGCAACATATCAAATCTTAAATCTCTGCCTTGGAGTACAGTCTTAATATTTTATAGCATTATCTGATTCTAATAAAATTATTGTTTGCCATGTAGGCATTCGAAGTTTGACAAATCTTTACCACTTATAAGACACTGAACCTTGCTTTTGTTGTTTCTAGAAGCTAATGTTCCTCCTTAATGGATTTCATAATTTTGAGGTCATCTGAGATCACATTATTTCTATGGTTACATTTATCATTAAGGCATAGGAAGCACATATTTATCATGTTTCCTTGGTGATTACACAATTAAACACTTACCAAGATAGGTAAATTCTTTTAGTAGTTCTAAACACATAAAAATAAACAAAGTCCTAGTCTAAAGCTGAAATCGTCTTTTCATTTACTTATTTCACTTTCATGTGGCTGATGAGAATTAGACTGTTTTACTGCATAAGGTCATTATATCTGGCCAGATTGCTAGCAAAGCAGAGTATTGTAGAATCCATGACTAAGGGTTTTTAGTAAGCCTTGGGAAAATTAACTAATTTTCTGCATGCAACTTTTCAACACATATCATATGGTTATATTATTTAGGAAAAATATATATCTACAGAACAAAAACTTGCTGCACAAAGACATAGAAAACAATGTCAAATTCTGAACCAGTTTTAGTACAAGTAATAGTTCCTTGAAAAATGGAACAGAGTCCTCCAGCCTGCATCTCCTCCTTCCCTCTCCTGAAGTTCTCACCCCTAGTTAACAGCATAACTATGAGATGTTCTTTTGCTTTCAGAACACACTCGGCCTTTATCCTGACCCCAACTGAGTTAGCGCCAAGGATGAGCTAGAGTGTAGGTGATGGTGTGCAGGCAGAGGAGTTTTATTACTTTTACATACATGTCCCTGCTATTCTGCCTCAGTTCTTCTGCTAAATTAGCAAAAACTTGACTTAAAAAGGTACACCAGGGGAGTTCTCTTGTGGCTCAGCAGGTTAAGGATCCAGTATTGTCACTGCAGCGGCTCGGTCGCCTGTGGCGCAGGTTCCATCCCTGGCCTGGGAACCTGCTGCAGGTGCTGCCAAAAAAAAAAGGGGGGGGGTGCATAAGGATTTCTGAAAAAAGGCCTCAAGGGGAAACCTTATTACTCACTAGGATTTCTAAAGATAACAGAAAGGATTTTCCTCCACCTCCCAATTTATTGAGAGAGGGAGTGAAGGAAGTGATGCACAGAATATAACTACAGTGGAGTCCATGGATGTTTTGCAAATACTTTACCAATGAATTGATTATAGATGACCTGAGCTTGCTTGCAAAGTAAGGAAAAGGGAGAACAATCTGTCAGGTGATGAAAAGAGTGAGTTAAGTACCACTTTGCCCTTGGTATACCATTTCGAACTTGAATCTAGTTTATGTTTCAGAAAAATTTCTCATGTATAATATTTTAGAATCAAATCTTTTGTTTATCAACTTTATATACTGACTATATATTGGTGATTCCATCCTTTTTCATATGTGAAAGCCTAAGTATAAGTGCTTCGAGGGATTTTATTTTTGGAAGAACTAAAACTCCAAACAGTCCAGGATTCCTTCAATTATTGTGACATGCCATGGCTGTTCATCAATTGAATTTCTTAAGTTACTACTTGTCTGGTGAAACACAAAATTTTTTCTGTTCATTTTACTTATTGTTTTATCAATAAGTAACACAGAATAGAAATGTACCTTAAATGCCATTTTCATTTTGTATGAGTTAGGGTATTTGTTCCTCAAAAAGATTAAGGCTAGACAACAAATCAATTGCTTTCTAGAGAAACTGATGGTTGTATCAGCAATTATACAACTTTTTGCAAAATATCAGAAGCTCTCAAATTAGAAATTCACTTCCTCCACCCATGAGAATCCCCTTCTGTAAAATGTATTGATTCTTTTTACTCAAAATTCAGAATATTCCATGCACGTTTCAATTTCTACCAGTTGAGTTACAAATTAACTGTGTGTGTTCTGAAACCTATTTATGTCATCTGTACTTGTTTGTGAAATTATGTAATTTAATTGTATTGCACAGAAGAGAAAGAAATAAGTATGAATAAAGATAGAGCAGGGTTCCCCCATTTCCATGAAAAGAGAGCCGGATATTTTGGAAAAACCTTTATAAAGGTGAGTTATTTTAAACAAATGTAATCATAAATTGCTTAAATATTTACACAAGTAGAAATGTTATGCAGTCCATTAGCTCTGACTGCAATCCAAAAAATAAGAAAAACATTTAAAAGTATCTAAGAAAAATCAGAAGTACATGAAAATTAAGAGCCATACTCTATGATAACCTTTGGATCAAAAAAGAAATAATTCAGAAAGCAATAAAAGGGAACATTTCATATCAAAACCCGTGGAACACAGAAAACCATGCATTTAAAGGAAAATGTTTAATCTTAATGTCTTGGTTATTACAGAAGGAAAGCATCTTGATTATTACAGAAGGAAAGGCTCAAACAATAAAAAACCTTAATATAAATTTTAAAATAATAGGACAAGCCAAAGTAATTAAAAAAAACAGGGTAATAAAGGCAAATTCTGAAAATGAAAAGAATAGTAGCAAGAATAAATTAATCCAAAGACTACCTCCTTGAAAAAATTCAATGAAATATATGAATATTTAAAAAGCCTGTTAAAAAGAACAAAAATACACAAACTTAGGAATGAGAAGGCAGATGTACCTGCTGATATAGAAAAGACTGAGTAAATGAGTTAAAAGGGAATCCTACATGCATGTTTGTAACAACTTTGAAAACCTAGATGAAATGGTTAAGTTGTTCACAAAATATAAATTGCCATATACTGATGAAGAAAGAAATATAGTAAATGATTACCACAGTAGAGATGGAATGGTAATGGTGATTAAAGACCTACTATTAAAACTACCAGGACCATATGGCTCAACAGATGATTTCTTTCTAACATTTAAAGAGCTTATAACTATAACCAATATCACTATAAAATAGAGACAAAATTCTAAGCAATTTGCTAGCCAATAAAAATCAACAAAGTATTAAAAAGTCTATGACCAAGTAGGATTTATTTCAGGAATGCAAGGTACTTATAAAGCATTAGTTTTAATAGTGAAGCTGTTCTTATGAAGTCAGCTATTACTATTCAAAAATTGCTTTGAAGGATCTAATGAATAATAAAGAAAATAAATAGTAGTTTTAAAAAAGAGAATGCGTTTCTCTACTTTTTTTTTTTTTTGCTGCTATGATTGTATACTTAGAACATTTAACAGTAAATCCTCAAGGAAACCCTCCAAAATCTAACCAAACTAAATTAAAACAAAGTAAAGACAAAGTCCAATAAGAATGAGGCAGATCATTTAAGGTGGGTATAAAGAAGATAAATAGTTTAACCACGTATTACTTATAAGCAGGTAAAAAATGGAAATGTGTAATATACTTCATTTGTTTGACTAAACTATACAAATTTAAAAGAATTACAACATTAGTAAGAATTTCTAAGACCAAATTTATAAAAATCTTACTGAAGATTTAATTTTTTTTTTTTTTGTCTTTTTGCCTTTATGTAGAGCCGCACCCGCTACATATGGAGGTTCCCAGGCTAAGGGTCTAACAGAAGCTGTAGCTGCCGGCCTTTGCCACAGCCATAGCAATGCGGGATCCGAGCCGTGTCTGCAACCTACACCACAGCTCACGGCAACACCAGATCCTTAACCCACTGAGCAAGGCCAGGGATCGAACCTGCAACCTCATGGTTCTTAGTCGGATTCGTTAACCACTGAGCCACGAAGGGAACTCCAAGATTTAATTTTTTGAGGTCTAAATCGGTGGCTCTCAATTCTGGCTACCTGTTAGTATAGACATAAAAATATTGATGCCTGGACTTAACTATAAGCTATTATGGTCTAATTGTAGAGTGGGTCTGAATCACTAAAATTTAACATATTTCAGATAACTTTAATGTGCAGCAAATATGAGAACTTAATACTTTGCTGTACAGCAGAAATTAACAGAACATTGAAAATTGACTATAGTAGAAAAATAAAAATCTTATATAAAAAATCCTTCAAAAAAAGTACTTAATACTGAAATGTCAAAATTATTTAAAGGTTAATACAAAATTCATAGAAAGGAAAAGGTTAGTAACAGGCTAACAAGCCATTTTTCCTGGAGAATACTTGGAAGAAAAAGTGACCAGCTAATGACAAACGTTGGTGACCTGCTCTGGGCTAGCACACTATGAGTGTGGAGCAGTTCCTATCTATGGATTGTTTTCAAAAAGATGTATCTGGTTTAAGTTCCTTATGGTAAACAAACATTTCATCAATAGATTTATAGGGCACAACTTTCTAGAAAATGTCATGTAAGTTATGAAACTTCTAGACTATAAAATGTGGATGTTTAATGACCAAAAGCATTTCATTCGGCTTAAGTGTCATGTCATCACATACATGGTTTAGGGACCTGTTAGAACTGAGACAGAACACATCCTAATATGCAAAGAAGCATCTCTATGCTTTGCTTATGCCTGTGATTGCATTTATTCTTGAAATTATTAGCAATTTTGATATTGGTTACAAGTTCTGATTTTTGTGAGTCAGGTTTGAAAATCTGATTTTTAGATTATATCAAAAGCCCAACACGGTGTTTGTTGTAACTGAATAAAAATAGTCATATATTTTATACGGAAGAATAAATACTCTCAAATGCTCACCAAAGTAAGAAAAAAAATTAGTAAGAGTTGACCTACCTTGTCAGATATTAAAGTATAGTATAAAGCCACTAAATATAAATTATTATTATACTTCCATGGGAATAGGAATGGACAAATAAAGCCAATTTCAGAGTAAAGATATGTATCCCAATTATACCTGATAATTTAATGTATAAATCAGGTGGTATTCAAAATCAATAGAAAAAGAATGAATTATTTAAATTCTACTAGCTTTATCTTCCACTCATGTGAAGAAAATAATTTTCAAAAACTACATGTCAAAAACAGATTACGGGTATTTTCTTCCTAATCATACATCAAAACTAAAAATCTAAGAAATCCATTGGTTTAGTGGGTTTTTTTTTAAAACAGGACAGTATCTTTGAAACATAATAGAAGAGTTGACTAATTGGACCATATTAAAACCAAAACTTTAAAATCCAAAAGATATCCTAAACAAAATTAGCATACTGAAAAGAAATTAGAACAAACTGCAATACAGGTGACAGATAAAGCATCAATGTCTATAAATTACAAAGAGTTCTTAAAAAATAAGAAAAACGCAACCAAAAACTATGCAAAAATATTGTGAATAAGTAATTCATAGAATAAACATCTTGATTAATCATTCTTATTGTATTATAATGCTCTGACTTCAGTGCTGCTATTACCTACTATTAAATATTAAGAATAGCTCATAAATAACATAGGTAAAATTAGAGTTAGAATCTGAGCAAAAGTGCCCATCTTAGAAAACACTACTAAGGCCCTATTTTCCCAGCATCCACACATTGTAATTCATAGTCAAAACCAGATAATGGCTAGTCATGGACCTCTACGATACAAGTCCAATTATTATACTTGTGTGGAGTATCTTGGCTTTCCCTCCCACTATGGTAGGTGTTTCTAAGTACTGATGTGTTTCAGGTCTGCATGTATTGTAGAGCATTCTGATCTAAGAACATAACCAGTAGAGTGGGAAAAATGATCTACAACTTATATGTGAATGATTTGGCATAGCTCTAGAGTGTTAAGGTGCACTATAAGAAGTGGGGTGGGTTCTAAATTGAGTGCCGAGTTTTGCTAAGGGGAGCCCACTTGATTAACAGGAGCATAAGATGCAAACTAAAGTAAGGTTCTTTAGGACTATTTGGAATGAAAGAGGCATGATTATATATTTTTTCCATCCACTCTTATCTCCACAGATAGCAATATGTCTAAACCAAGAAAAATGATGAAAATACATGTAATTTTCCTGAGTCTTTTGCCTTAAGATTATGTGTCCAATGGATTAGATGAACTACTTGTGCTTAATTTCACCTTTAAAAATGATTTTTAAAATCTGGTATATTGGGTGGAATTTTACATATTCATTTTCAATATAAATTCTCAGGCCATTGGTAATGTCTTAGAAAATTCTTCCACTAAAGCAAATATTAGACTTTTATTTTGAGAGAAATTGTAGATTGTTTGATTACATTAGGTTTGATAAGTGCTGAGTTCCTCTAATACTTGAATTTAGTAGACTTTTTTTTTTTAGGGTCACACCGTGGCATATGGAGGTTCCCAGCCTAGGGTTCGAATCAGAGCTATAGCTGCCGGCCTACACCACAGTCACAGCAACACCAGATCTGAGCCAGGTCTAGGATATAAACCACAGCTCAGGGCAAAGCCAGATCCTTAACCCACTGGGCGAGGCCAGGGATCAAACCTGCGTCCTCATGCTTGCTAGTCAGATTTATTTCCACTGAGCCACCACAGGAACTCCGAATTTACTGGACATAAAGTGATATTTCTAAAGAATATTTTAAAAGTGAACTTTGGTGTCTCTCTTATTATTGGCTAAATCTATGTTGAATATTAAGTGATTCTAAACTGAATCTAGCTTGAATTATTCCTGTGCTCCTACAATTCCAAAGAAAGTCTTTGAAAACATCACACTTTTCAGCATAAGAAATTGCATTTGAGTACTATTTGAACAGTACCATGATTTTTAGAAGTTAAAAAACAATTTGAGACATCATTTCCACATTCCTGCTACTGTAAGAGGAATATTATTAACAAATGGAGAAATCAAAGCACAGAAGTGTATTCATTGCCTCAGCATGGTATTTCTGCAATGACTGTTTTTCATGCGTAAAGCCCTAGGCCATGCTGTCATAATTTCTCTTGACTCAGGATCTGCTAAATATCAGATCCCACTGTTGATGAACTTGCTTTGTATTAAAACAGCATGGGGCCAGAGGTAAATAAGTCTTTCTTGATGATGCCTGGAGACTAGGCTGAAATGGCCATCATCATTTGTGAAACATGATTGGGCACATGCTATTTGTAATCTGAAAATACCAGATGCTTGTCTTTAGCTTGATATTGTTCATGTCAGGGGGCTACAGATGGTATTTATTGTGCTCTATGGCATTTCTGAGACTTTAGGATAAATAGCCTTGGTGAAAAATAGGAAGGATGTGACTTTCCCTTTTTAAGCACCTGCTGTTTAGGCACTGGATACAAGTAGGCAAGTATGTGTGTTAACAGTAGATTTCTTGCTAGTGCAATTTTTTTTTTTTCTTTTTAGAGCCACACCCACTGCCTATGGAGGTTCCCAGTCTAAGGGTCAAATCGGAGCTACACTACCAGCCTACGCCACAGCCACAATAACTTGGGATCCGAGTCTCGTTTGCGACCTACACCATAGTTCATGGCAAAGCCGGATCCTTAACCCATTGAGCGAGGCCAGTGATTGAACACGCATCCTCATGGATACTAGTCAGATTCCTTTCTGCTCCTGCACCACAAGAGGAACTCCATTGCTAGTGCAAAATTTTACTATCTATCCTGTTTTTGCAGAGCCACTCAATTCCTGTCAACTAATCAGCATGGAGATGAAAACACCTTTTAAAGTGCAATATAGATGGCTATTACTTTAAATCCACTCCTAAATGATAAGTAAGTATTTCTTTACAGAAAACTAAAAGATGTCACAAATCCTAAGGGTCGTTAACTTTTTTTTGTGTGTGTGTGTGTGTGGCTCATGGAAACACCAATTCCTTAACACACTGAGAGAGGCCAGGGATCTAACCCGCATCCTCATGGATACTAGTGGGGTTCCCATCCAGCTGTACCACAACAGGAACTCCCAGGTCATTATCTTTTAAATGCAGATTTTTGCCAATCTCCATGCTCCCCTTCCAAGTGTGTGGATTTACTTGTTAGGTCCTTCGGACCTAAGTGTAGAGAAGAGGCGTATGCCTTTCAAATTAGGCAAACTTTAAGGCTTTCTGTACCTTGACTGCTAATTTTGAACTGACGATTTTTGCTAAACTATCACTAGTCAAAAAAAAAAAAATACCAATCTAAATTATAGGCTCACCTATGCAAAAATTGTATTATGCTGTTCTGTTGATATCCTTGAATATGAGAGGTTTTACTTTCTGAAAGATTCTTAGAAACAGTGTCCCTGCCCAGTGGAGGGGTAGCTAGTCAGACTTGAAGGCCACCATATTTGAAATGATTTTATTGTAGCTCTATGATGAACCATTTAAAGGTTTTTCACTGACTGCATTTATCAATTTCATTATATGAAGGATCATTAGGAAAAGGTAAAGGGGGATAAAAACATTATGGTGGAGAGACGCCATGTTCTTTTGTAAATTTTATCTTCTACTCCTATGGGGTTTAATGTCACAAAGATAATTTTATCTGAGTTGCTGAACTGGACATAACTGAAAGAACTTAAAATTACCTTTCACTATGGTGTATCAAAACAGGATATAAGTGGAATATATTTGAATGTGAAGGTTTGGCATGGATGGAGTTATTTAAATAAATGTAGAGAATGGGAGCAACAAAGCTTTTGATAGAGTAGAGACAGACTGTAGATGCAGTTTAGTGTTAGCAGTTACTAGTTAATAGACAGCAGTTAGTAGGAGTAGTAAGCAATTATTATTAGTAGTAGTTAAGGTCAGTAGTTAGAGTTGACAGATAATAGAGGAGCTGGAAAAGAATCAAGGAATGAAAGGAAATCAGATTGTTATTAAAATGCTCCTTAGAAATCACATCAGTCCCAAGAAGTAAGAATTTCTATCAAACAATATGTCATTCTTCATTATTTTCTGTTCCATTTTGATTGACTTTGCTTGTTAGGTCAATGGATGTGTTTTGTCATTCAGAGTCCCCTGTGATTCTATGCAATTTTAGCCTACTAGGTTGACTCAATTAAAATCTCTAAAAATTGTTCCTTGTTCAACGCTTCTTCTATCCTAAACCTCTACCTTCTAAGGAATTAATCTCTGGTTGACCAAGGAGTCTGGACCATGTGGTACAAGGGTCATCAATCTTCTCCTTTATTCCTCAGAGCCAATGCCTCACTGTTTTTCTTTTCTTTCCTGCCTGTCTTTATGAAAACCTTGCCTATATGCTCTGCTGAAGGTTCTATTCTAGGTTCTCATTCCAACTTCTTTCTATATCTGTTTCTCAAGATTTTCTCCATTAATGTCCCAGGCTCAAAAAAAAAAAATACTCAACTGTTTCCCTTTCTTCCTAAAATAAATTTTACAAAGTTGTTTCTGGATAACCTGCTTTAATTGTGCCTTGGATGTCCCAAATATATGCCTTTACTCCGGTCCCTGTCTTTTCCTGAAGTGGTCCCCTTGGATTCTCTGCTATCCACAATTCTACCACTCACTTAGTTCAGCGGTTTTGGAATGATACTCTGAAGGAGCAGCTGTTCCATAAGGGAGACTCAGAAAGAGCAAGAGAATGGGTAGCAGATAGGTTAGAACTTCCATCTACAGGCAGAAAAACTCCCATAATAATTGTTTTACACATTTAGCAAGTGCAAGTTTGGTGCTTTAGAAATACTTGAAAATGACATGTTTAATGAAATTTCAGAGAGGTTAAGTGACTTGTCCAAGATTAGTGGCATATTAAGAGCTTGTACTTGGGTCTTCTGAATTCATATTCCATATTTTTATATTATTCAGGAATTACTGGGGGGCATTTTTAGGTAAGGAATAAAATTTTTCATTGAAAGTTGATAAAAGCTTTTCTTCCATGCAAATACAATTTTAAATTATGGAGTATTTTTTGTCATAAATGATTTATTTCTCTTCAACTAGAATGATGTATAGACCATGGTTATTGATGCCCTTATACATCCAAGCCATACTCCTTGTGTGATGTGAGGAAACGAGTCTAAAATGACATGGAAAGTGGTTTTCAGTTTTTGGCAATAGTGCAACTAAAATCAATGTTGGATAATGCCTAAAAATATCAAATTGGGTTTTAAGACAGCTTTGAGTTGGGGAAATTTGTTGAGATGCCTTCAATCTTAATCTGAGAAAGTACTGCAAAAGGGAAAGGATTTTCCAAACTTGACCAATGGACATTTTTGAGCTACTTTTTACTATACCTAAGTTTGACATTATATGAAAAAGAACACCCTCCTTTCACTAATCTTCATTATTCTGACCCCTTTCCTTTTGCGACCTGAACCAATTGGTTCATCTGAGAAGGAGACCATAAGCATTCCCTTTTGCTTTTTGAATATTCTGGCAATAGCTATTTCACAAAAAGCAAAAGATGTAGGAAATAAAGAATAAGTCTACATATTTTAGGTCAATTCTTTCCTATATTTTGTGATCTATCAAGGAAGCAAACATTTTGGGCTATGAAAAATAATTGTTGGTCAATTAACAGAGTATGACTGAATATTTTATACTTCATTTGGACATGGCTGAACAGCAAAAATGACCTGAAATGTTTCATGAAAAATTATATCTAAGGTTATACTTAAATGAAATCACATGGAATGCTGATGTAGAATACAACAGTTTTGATGTGCTTTTATGTATCACGATACATAAATTTAAATCACTTTACATTGTTATTAAATTAAATCTAGTTAATGATAAACAAGACAAGGATTTTAACAATGTGGTGTTAGAGGTAAAAAAAATCCACTTAGATTTTTTTTAACCTCTCAATAGTTTTAAGGGTACAGTTACTGTTTTCTAATAAACTTTCTTTTGCACATTGTGCTTAATTAGCAAGCATCTTCCATTTGCCGAGTTTTCAGAGTTATCTTGCATTTTGATTTTTTACTCACATTGTAGTCACGGATGAGAAATGTAGACACTGTGTACAAACAAGAAGTTCGTGCAAAGTCAAGCTCTCAAAACCACATGCAAGACTCAGTGGCACATGGTTTAGAGCTCACACACTCCAGGATTGTGTAACAGGCATGCAGATGAGAGGAAAGAAAAGCATCTACGTCATGAAAATAGAGGATGATAAAAAAGAATGACAATTTCTTTATGATAATTATCTAATGCAAACCGTATACCCATAACCTTTACCACAGTGGAGGAAGGGGCAGATAAGTGACTTTTTGTATGGAGGGGAAATTGCATATAGATATTACTAGAGGTCAAGTCATTGTTAAAGATTTCTATTCTGTACTTGGCCTCTTCCAGGTTATCTTCCCAAGTTTCTTGCTTTGTATTTCCTCTGCTACGTCATGCAAAAAAAGATCAGAACTAACATTGGAAATAATTTAACAAGCTCTAAACCTGACAGATAACAAGGGTGTTCTCCACAATTTACACGAGAATTAAATTGGATATAAATACCTCCTGTTCTTACCGGTGGGTGTTGTTATTCCATGTATTAAGGTGTGAAGCAGACAGGAAAGAGATAAATCTTTCATAAGTACATTGTAAATAGGCAAGTGGTATATAAACCATATTCATAGGTAATAGAGTCAAACAATGAAAGGTAAATAGTTTTCACAAATTAGACTTCATCACAAAAAAATGGTCACAAAACTAGAGTTATATGGAGAGGGGAAGTAAAATAAATGTTTTACTGTTGTTATTGAAATAATCTGGCAGTATGGAACAACAAAATTGAGTGACATGTGTTTTGATTAAAAATTCTTGACACTGCTTCAGCCAACCCAGCATTAGAGAATCCCCAATAATTTCTGAATGATGACATATTCATTAAATAATAATATGGATAAAAATATATAAAAGTGACCAATTTGTAAGTCCTTTTTTGTGAGATTACAGTGTTACCCTGGTGAGATCAATTTATCAAATGAATTTTCACAGGTAACTTTGGAATGATTAGAAATAACTCATGGAATTCAGTTATGGTTTTTTATGAAATGTGCTGATTGATTAGCTCTTCAAATTAAATTTTTTGTAATGGCATGTCTTTACTTCTTAAATAAAATGCACAGCTATGATAAAGTTATCCTACATAAATATATCTTCCAAACTGGGCAATATTTGCAACACTCTCAGTACCCTGATGACTAATTTTGAAACTTTGTTTTTTTTGTTGTTGTTGTTAGGATATTGCTGGTCAAATAAAAAAATGTCAATCAAAACTTCATTGGTTTACTTATGCGAAAATTATATTATGCTGTTGATGTACTTAAATGTGAATGATTTTATTTTCTGAAGAACTCTTAGAAATAGGATCCTTGCCCAATGAAGGAGTAGCTAGATGGGAGAGCACCATCATTTTAACCTTTTTAAAATAGGTCTCTGATATGCCATATAATTTACCTTTAGTAATTAATCTCTATAACCAAGTACCTAGGTCAAAAGTTTGTATGTAATTCTCCTAATAATAAAAGGAGCTCTTTGGACCACATTGATATTATTGTTGTACTGATTTTTGAGCATTGATAGAAGAGGGAAGGGATATGAAAAATGATTGTTGATGTTGAATTTGCTTAAGAATTATGAAGGAATCCATATTTCCCCCTTGAAAGGAAAGATGCATTAAATCAGGTACAGTAAAAGGGCACAGCGTTAACTGATTAAAATATGGAAAACTGTCCTTAACAGAAACATGAAACTTCTTATTATAAAATGTCTATGACATACTTAAGCTCCTTAGCCTCTCCCACAAATCCTCAAAATAGCCTATTTTTAAAAAGATTTCTGTTTTGGGACATTATAGTTATTACTGTTTACTTATAATATCTTAATGTACATGGGTCCACCTATTTTTGGGGGAGCTGGCAACTAGGCCAGCCCGTCTGGACTTAGCAATATTCTCTCTAACCAGAAGTGGGCGTTCTACTACACACAGTTATATCAGTTTGCATCATGTTATAATGCCTTTGCCACACAATATAACTAGATATAGCACCATGCAATGCCATGAATTGAGAATGAGAGACTATCTCCAGGGGAGAAAATAAACATTTGAGAGAGGAAAACAAAAGCAAGGGGTTCAAAGCTGGTGAGGCTGGCTTTTCCATTTTGGCTGTAGCTATAATGCCTGAAGAGCTCCAGTTTTGGAAAACAGAAATACATACCATGTTCATGTCAATGCCATTGGTGTAAGTCCATGCGTGCTGGAAATATTCTTCAAGCCGTTGCCTCAGAGGGTTGGGGATTTGGTGAAAGCGAATGAACTCTTTTACTCGCAGCATCTGCATGTGGTACCTGGCAGTTCCCGAGTACAGTCTTTGGATAATTGCAGATACGTTCCCAAAAATGCTTGCATACATTAGTGCTGGATTGGATAAAAAACAGAATTATGGGGGAAAGGCTGCACTTGGGGATATTATATCTTGTCAGAACCTCAAATATGTAGATTTTTAAAAAATCTCAATCCATTTGCAGGATTTACTACTAGCCCACGGGGAATAAAGAAGTTAAATCAATACTATTTTAAAATTTATAATTCTATTCTGATGATAAATCTGGAGAGGGAAAATGCTTAAATTCACCACGAGTTCTAAAGCAAACATTCAGACTCTTTACAATATCAACCTCGGCTACTGGCTAGATATAAAATGCATTTAGGATAAACATTTTGTTTGTAATGCAATATGAATGTATGTCATGGGGTTATCACAGATTTATTTTCTGGAAATGGAGTTAAATGTTAATTTTTAAATTGTAACATTTCTACCACAGCCTCAAACCAAACCTTTTAATATTAAAAATCTACCACAAATTTTAAGGTTATTTAGAATATTTTGGACTTGCTAAGGTATAATAAATTGTCTTAAGGAGCTCATAGTTTCCTTAGAATGTTTATTTGTATATAATTTTTAATCTATTAACATTCATTTTTACAATGTTTCTACATGAGAAACAGATATCTCTGGCTTAGACTGTGAGGACATAGTTTTAATTTTTATAGAGAAAAATAGAATACATCTTTGTTCTTTCATCTATGGGAAGAAACAAACCAATATTCAATACTTAGAATGGTCTTTTTATTGCTTCCTAGGCTAAATATTTATGATTTAACGTAAGCTTTTAAAGCATCTTCTCTTTTTACATTTGTATTCAGTTTCTAATAATCCTTAAAAAAATGCTATATTCTATGCAGAAAGTTACATCATAATACATGGTCTATCAATGTTTGGTCATGTGTTAGAAACTTAAAGAGGAGGTAACATGTTTAAGGCACTGGAACTGCAATGGACCAAGAAGTTGGGGAAAAAAAAAACAAAACCTCAAAGTGTTTGTTTCAACCATACTCAACCAACACATTTTTTCCCCAAAGTATTTTTACAAATTATTACCTATACAAACCGCTTAATGATTTTTAAGGTAGATTTTGGCCAGATTCAGTATGTGTTTTTAAATGACTTATTTTCTTGGTCACTTGCTTTTTTTTTCCATCTTATCTTTGTCTCTTGGTTAGCACAGACCTTGTTTAGCACAGATGGCCCAAGTAAGAGAATGTCCCAGAGAAAGGGGTGGCATTTTATTTTCACCTATATAAAAGGATGAAAATTGGGAAGATCTATAGTGAGGCTGAATTGGGATCTGTGAAAGACAGTAATTCTCATTAATATAGACAAGCTGTTTATGTTGTATCTTCCATAGAAGAAAAAAATTGGGGCCTAATTTGAGTGAATAAATAGTTGATTAAGAAGTGAGTTGGAAATACTTGCCTGAAAATGATTTCTGTGATTCAAGGAGATTAATGTGAAAAAATACATTTTACTCTACATAATTTTAGGGTTGGAAACATTTATGCCTACTGTTATATGTCCAAAGTACTATGATGTTCTCAGGAAATAGTTTAGTTAGTTCACTTGATTTAATCAGCAGGCACATAATCAATGCTAGTTAATTTTACTTAACCACATAAGTACTTGAAGAGTCCAGGGAAAGCAATATTATCTTAGTTTTAATAAATACTGTGGTTTTATCTCCACATTGTCATAAAAATGAACCAAACAGTTTGGATCATAAACAAGTATTTCCATTCATTGACAAGAAGGCAAATTCTAGATTACACGTACATGGTTGAATATGTGAATAGCATGAATTTCTCTAAGGAAATTCTATGCTGATGGCTTTTTAAACTATAATGAAGGCATACATTTTTTCTATTTTTTTAAAAAAGCAAATGGAGCTAAAGGCTGTACGCAAAAGAGACGCACAAAATGATTATATTCCGTAAACATTCTTTAGTTAATGTCCATCAACTGACACAAAATATGAATCAAAAGCAAATAGGTAAACTATAAAGGCATTTCTGTCAACTCAATATTTTGTTTAGCCTTCCTTAATAGGAAATTCTTCCTTCATCAGAAAGGTTTGCTTTAGGTTTAGGTATTATAAAAACAAAACAGGTATAATTTAAAACCTCAGCATGCCACACTCAAAATATGATATGCTCACCAAACTAATGAATTAGAATCATGGGGTGATTGGTGAAAAATATTGATAGAACAAATACACTTGCCTTTTTAATCTATTACACAAACTTAAAAAATTTAGTGATGTGTAATTTAGTTGTAATTATAATGACTGTTTTAAGTGCATAGCTCCATTAGTTTTAACAAATGTATACACGCTTGTAAACATAATCAACATATAGAACATTTTCATCATCCCAAAAGGTTCCCTCATGTCTCTTGGCTGCCTGCCCACTCATTTCTATCTTGACTCTGGACAACTACTGAGCTCCTTTATATCATCACAGATTAGTCTGCATTTCCTAGAGTTTCGTGGAAATGGAATTATAATCTACATATTCACTTGTGTCTGACTTCTTTTGCTCAGAATATTGTTTTTGAAATTAATTCTGTTATATTTATACCAGTAATTTGGTCTTTTTTATCGATGAGTAGATTTGCACCACACAGCTCTACCATAGTTCACTTACCTCTTCTCTTGATGAAGTTGTTTCCACATAGTACATTGTTTTGGGCTATTATGAATAAAACTGCTATGAACATTTGTGTACAAGTCATTGTGTGGGCATATATTTTCATTTCCCTTTGAAACATCTATGAAGAGAATTGCTGAGTCGTGTGGCATGTTTAACATTATAAAAAACTGCAAAACTATTTCCCAAAGTTGATGTGATCTTACATTCTGACTAGCAGTATTTGAAATTAGTCTTTCTACAACCTTTCTAAAGTTTGGTATTACCTTATTTTAACCACGGTAGTGGTGTATAATATGCATTGGAGGGTTTTGTTTGTTTTTTTTTTGTCTTTTTAGGGCCACACCTGTGGCATATGGAGGTCCCCAGGCTAGGGGTCTAACCGGACCTGTTGCTGCTGACCTCTGCCACAGCCACAGCAAGACCAGATCCGAGCCGCTTCTGCAACCTACACCACAGCTCACAGCAACGCCGGATCCTTAACCCACTTAGCGATGCCAGGGATCGAAACTGCAACCTCATGGATCCTAGTCGGATTTGTTTCCACTGTGCCACGATGGGAATTCCTGCACTGGAGTTTTAATTGCATTTCTCTGGTGACTAATAACATCTTTTCATATATTTAGTGACCATTAATACACCTTCTTTTGCAAAATGTCCGTTTAAATCTTCTGCTCATTTTTAAATTGTGTTATTATGGAGTAGTAAGAATTCTTGATATATTCTAAATATAAGTCCTTTTTTAGATCTAAATATTGAGAATATCAACTTCCAACCACCTGTTACTTTTCTTAATAGTGTCTTTTGAAATGTTGAAGTTATTAATTCTGATGAAATCCAATTTATCAATTTTTACTTAGTGGGTCAGAACTGCTTTTTGTTTGTTTCAGTATTGGTAATTTGTATCAGCCAAGGAATTTGTTCATTACTTCTAAATTATCATATTTATTCTCATAAATTAATTCATAATATTGTTTTATTATCCTTCCAGTGTTTTTAGAATTGGTAGTAATAACTTTTTTTCATATAGTACATTGGTAACAAGTCTTTTCTCTCTCTCTTGAGTTGGAGGTTTATCAATTTTATTGATGTTTTAAAAAGCCAGAATATACTCCCATTAATTTTCTCTATTGTTTGTATGTTTTCTATGTTACTAATTTTTATTATATTATTTGTTCTACCGGTATTTGGTTTAATTTACTTGTCTTTTACTAGTTTCATAAGATAGAGGCTTTGATTTCCAGATCTTTGTTCTTTTTTAGCAACTGCATTTAAAGCTATGTATTTCTCTCTGGACACTGTTTTAGTTACCTCTTACAAATTTTCATATTTTATTTTCACTTTCATTCAGTTAAAACGTTTTTTTTCTAATTTTCCATTTGATTTTTTTCTTTGAACTGTGAGTTATTTGGAACTATGTTACTTTATTTTCAAATATTTGTGAACTTGCTATTGTTCTTTTTTTGCCTTTTTTTCTTTTTTCCTTACTAATCCCTGATTTCTCTTGTGATCAGAGAAATACTCTGATAATTGTATGGTATAATACTTCAAAATTTATTAGGATTTCTTTTTGGTTCAGAATATGATCTATCGTGGTGACTTGTTCTGTAGTACAGTATATGACCTGTGAATGTTGCATATATACTAGAAAAGAATATATATTCTGCTGGTGTTCTGTAATTGCCAATATGTCAAGTTAGTTGATAGTATTATTCAAGTCTTTTACATCTTTATTGAATTTTTGCTTACTTATCTTATGAAACACTGAGAGAAGAGTGCTGTAGTTCCTCATTATAACTGTTAATTTGCCTTGTGAATTTTTCCATTTTTCCTTTAGGTTCTGGTTTTGCTCGATGTAATTTAAAGCTCTGTAATTGGGTGCATACACACTGAGGATGGTGATTACTTTACCTCTGGTAATAGTCCTTGTCTGGAAGTCCACTTTGAAATAAATACCGCTCCTTGGATTTTCTCATGATTAATATTTATATGTATACCTTCCATCTCTTTCTTTTTACCTGTGTCTTTATTTTCAAGCATACTTCCTTTAGACAGCATGTGGCTGAGAGCTTTGTTTTATTTTGTTTTTTAATATACTCTGATAACTTCTGCAGTTTATTAAGAGTTTAGATGACATTTAATATAATTATTTTTGAAAATATTTAAAAATGAAAAAAAATCTTTAAAATCTACCTACATATTTATCATTTCTATTGTTCTTCTTTCCTTTGTATAGATCCAAAATTTTAACTTGTTATTTTCCTTTTCCATGAAGAACTTTACAATTTCTTATAATTTGCTCATGATTAATTATGTCAGGTTCTGTTTTGTCTCTCACTTTGAAGACAATTTAATTGAACAGAAATTTACCTGTTGACAGATTTTGCTTTCCCTTCAGCACTTTAAAAACTTTATTCTATTATCTTCTGTCTTGCATTGTTTCCAACAAGAAATCTGCTATCAACCTGTGTTGTACCTCTGTATATGATGTGTCTTTCGTCTCTCTTCTGGCTGCTTTTAAGATCTTTTTCTTTTTTCTATTAGTTTTCATTTGATTATAATTTGCTTTGATTTGATTATAATATGCTTTCATGTGATTAAAATCTTGGATCTGTGGTTTAAAGTTTTAATCAACCTTGGAAAAACTTTAGTCATTTAAAAATTAATTTTCCTGCTTACTTCCCCCATTTTTTGGGAGTCCACATGCACATCTATCCAAGTGCTTGATACAATCTGAGAGTTCCATTATCTCTGTGGAGACTTGATCTTTTTTCATTTGTTTCTTTTTTTTTATTAAGGTACATTTGACATACAACATTATATAGGTTCAAGTATACAACACAATAAATTCAGTATTTGGGTATATTGTGAAATTAATACCATAATAACTCTAATTAATATCCATAACCATACATAGTTGCAGAATTTTTTCTTGTGATGCGAATTTTTAAGATTTACTCTCTTAGCAACTTTCAAATATGCAGTACTGTGTTATTACAGGTGTTATGCTCTATATTACATCACCAGGACTTATTTATTTCATACCTGGAAATTTGTACCTTTGACTCTCTTCATCCATTTCACCTATTTACTGATCTGTCCTCTAGATCTATGAGTTTGTTTTTCTCTCTTGATTCCATTTAAGTGAGATTATATGGCATTTTTCTTTCTCTACCTGACATTTAATTTAACATAATGCCGTCAAGGTCCAATTGTGTTGCTGCAAATGGCAAATTTCATTCTTGTTTATGGCTGAATATTTCATTGTATATACACATATGTGTGTGTGTGTGTGTATGTATGTGTGTGTGTGTGTGTGTGTGTGTGTGTGTACTGCATCTTCTTTAACAGTTTTGGATTTAAAACTTTTTCTCTTGCTTATGGGTTACATTTTCCTATTTCTTAATACATATATTAATTTCTTGATGGATGTTGGGCATAGCAAATTTAACATTGTTCATTCCTGAATATTTTTTGTCTCCCTTTAGAAATGTTAGATGTTCCTGCAGGGAGTTAAAATACTTATAGATCAGCCTTTTCTTTTTTACATTTTCTTTTCTTTCTTTCTTTTCTTTTTTTGTCTTTTTAGGGCCACATCCAAGGCATACAGAGGTTCTCAAGCTAGGGGTTGAATTGGAGCTGTAGCTGTAGGCCTACACCACAGCCACAGCATTGCTGGATCTGAGCCACGTCTGTGACCTACACCACAGCCCATGGCAACGCTGGATCCTTAACCCACTGAGCGAGGCCAGAGGTCGAACCTGTGTCCTCATGGATACTAGTCGGGTTTGTTAACTGCTGAGCTACAGTGGGAACTCCAGCCTCTTCTTTTTGAGGCAGTTTTTTAAGCTTTGTTAGGAATAGACTAGCCCTAGTACTATGGCATTATTTTTCTGAATTTTCTATTGAATACCCTCAAATATTCAATGAGAGCTTGCCATTTCGCTGACAGGAACTTAAATATCTCTTATATCTGAGTGAGCTCTGTAAATTTTTCAGCTTACTGTACTCCCGGATTTTATTTACCAAGCCTTGAGGAGTTTTTTGTTGTTGTTGTTGTTTTTACCTCATGCATTTGTGACTTAGTATTCATCAGTTGACTCAAGTGGATACCTATCCAGATTGCTGGAGTTCTCTTTGCATCGCTGCCTCTTCTCTGGTTGTCTGTCTAGCAAATTTTAGCATCTTGGCCTCCATGACCTCTGGTTATATTTTCTTAACTCAGTGAGACCACTGTGGCCTACTTAGGTTGCTTCCTTTTTTAATGTGATCCAGAAACTACCCCCAGAAAGAAAGCCCATATTATTTATTTTTTTTTTTCCATAGGGACCAAACTTCCCTACTATTTGTTTTGCAATGTCTGAAAACAGTTGCCTTATATATTTTCTTCAGTTTTCTGTTATTAAAAAAAAATGATAGGCATGGTAAGATTCCAGTTACCATCATAACTAGAAATAGAAATCCAGTAACCTTTTTTTTTTTAATGCTGTAAAAACAGAAAACTCTCCCAAGATGTTTGTCAAGCAGGTCAGAATGAAATACATTTGCTTTTATATACTGGTTTATATGTTTTTAAAATTAAATATATATAATATTTGAATAGAGATATTAACTTATATATTAGAACCCATAGATTTAAATATATTAGAATAATTTACATTCACACTTATTTAATGGATGCTTATATTTTTCTATATTTTTCACTGAATTGTGTATATTTTTAAAATGAATTCTCTGGTTACTCTTTTCTCTACACATTCAGCAGTACAATTGGGGAATGTTTTAACAAATAGAAGCTTTTAAAAAGGTATCTGTAGATATTTGAGTTATTTGAATGTAATCAGATGATAGCTTTTTATGCTTAATTTTTAGTTTTCTTGAATTATACTTCTATAAGAGGGATGGTAGACTGTTTTGTTTTCTATGACTTGGCCTCAAATTTTTACTTTATAATGAATATTATATTTAAAGAAACTTAGAGATCTTGAGAGAGTTCAACATAATAACTAGATTATATCAACTTTAACTTGGATTAGTATATGACACAATAGTTTATGTTGTAATTTGGATATTATGTTTTATTTTTAGGTTCAAATCAAGGCACTTGTATAACTAAGACATATGTACTTAGTGTAAAAATATAACTAAATAGAGAAAAACAAATCATTTTCTAATACAGTTGGAACTAAATGGAAGGTCATGTGCAGATATAACATATACATCAAATGGCTAAACAAATTTCAGGGCATTCTTATTACTTCTGAGTGTTGATTCTTATATTACCTTTTTTTCTTTATTTGTGGAATAATAGCTCATGATAGAATTCTTCAGGAATATCTATAAACTTTTTCCTGTGACACTAAGCTTTACATAATGCCATTTTGATTAAGTTTTATAGAACCAAGTCTATTATTTCAATAAAAGATATTATGTGGAATGTGGATGTATCTTACTCTCCCCAATTAACTAGAGTGTTTTCTCTTTTCTTAAAAGATAATAATCACCTGCAGGAAACAAGTATTTTTCCTAAAGAAACAATAAAAATAGTCTAGTGTCACATTTTAAAAGAAAGCTGAAAGACAGGAAAGAAGGAAGGAAGGAAGGAAGGAAGGAAGAAAAGAAAGAGAAGGAAGGAAAGAAAGAAGGAAAGAAAGAAAGGAAGGAAGGAAGGAAGGAAGGAAGGAAGAAAGAAAGGAAGAAAGGAGGAAGGAAGGAAAGAAAAGAAGGAAGAAAGGAAGGAGAAAGAAAGAAAGGGGAAGAAAAATTGCTAGCAATCCCCTGATTTAAGTATTAGAGTTTGGGTATAGAGCAAGTAAAGAAATGAGCTTTTTTAAAATAATTTACAGGAGTTCCCGTCGTGGCTCAGTGGTTAACGAATCTGACTAGGAACCATGAGGTTGTGGGTTTGATCCCTGGTCTTGCTCAGTGGGTTAAGGATCCGGCATTGCCGTGAGCTGTGGTGCAGGTCGCAGATGCAGCTCAGATCCTGCGTTGCTGTGGCTGTGGCTGTGGCGTAGGCCAGCTGTTACAACTCTGATTAGACCCCTAGCCTGGGAACCTCCATACACTGCAAGCACAGCCCTAGAAAAAGGCAAAAGACAAAAAATAAAATAAAATAATTTATCCAATAAACAGTACTATGTATTTCACTTAATCCTCACAAGCAGTAAAGATTTCTAAGTGGTGAGCATGTTAAAACTTCAGTGCACTTAAAAATTCCTTCCTGCACATCCTAAATTTCAAGATGCAGATTTTGTTTTCTTTTTTAAAAAATCTATGTGTATGATATATACATGTATTTTTTTCTACACAGGTGTATAAATAATTGAAAACAAACTTTTTTCTTTTCTTTGTTACCAATGCCACTAAAATTGATAACCATTATAAAGTATTCTCTAGCAGTACTAGCAGTTGCAATCATAGAGTGGTTAGGACTGTGTTTGTTCTCAGAGATTGTCTCTCTGGAATGAATTTTTCTAACTTTTCCAGTGGGCCCCACTTCCGTTTCTTTCTGAATACAATGCTACTTTTGTGTTAGTGGCAAGACTTAACTTGAATTTGCAGAATACCTTGAGTTATTTAAATATAATGTTATTTGCCTTTGCAATCTTCCTAAAATAAAAACACCAAGGCATATATATGAAAAGTAAATTTTAAATATAGTGAAAAATAAACTGAACCTCTTTAAATTTCATAAATAAAGCTTATCTAAGCACACTTAGTCAATATGTTAACATTTAAAAATCAACTCTGGATCTATTTTTAAACTTGTATATAATCTAAGGTTGATGCTCTTTTTTTAAGTTTTAAAAATCCATCACACTTTTGTCAACTGCTGCTTAGTATCAGCAAGATTAACTTTAGTGGTTCCATAGAGTGATTTTTTTTAATATTAATATTAAAACATCTTTAGCTCAGAACAGAATACCTTTTTTCTCTTTTCTTTTCTCTTTTCTTTCTTTTCTTTTCTTTGCTCTTTCTTTGTCTTTTTAGGGCCACACCCACAGCATATGGAGGTTCTCAGGCTAGGGGTCGAATCAGAGCTACAGCTGCTGACCTACGCCACAGCCACAGCAACATGGGATCGGAGCTGCATCTGTGATCTACACCACAGCTCAAGGCAACGCTGGATCCTTAACCTTCTCAGCAAGGCCAGGAATTGAAACTTCATCCTTATGGATGCTAGTCAAATTCGTTTTCACTGAACCATGACGGGCACTCCCAGAATATTTTTCTTATTCCAAATAATATACCTTTGAAATGATGCTGATTATTATGACTCCATTATAGGGGAGAGGGCAATCACTTAGGCCTTGGCATAATGTCATAGGGAAAGAAGTTTTGGTCAATGACGGGGGAAAAAATATATATATATGTACATATATATACATGTACATATATGTACATACATACACTTATACATGTACATATATACACATATATATACATGTATATATACATATGTACATATACGTATGTATATATATGTATGTGTGTGCATATGTATGTATATATGTGAAATATTATATTATAATTAGTAGTGTGATATTTATATCTCTATATCTATCACCTCTCTCTCTATATATATATATATTTGTATATATAAATGTAATGCAATTTGATCTTTCCCATTCTAATCGGGCCTCGGCTTGAAATAGAAAAATAACTGTTAGTAATAAATTACAGACACATTTTTACACCAGTAAAAGTGAACTTCAAGTCTTAATTCATGAATCACAAGACCCATGTCACTCTGGTTTTATGTTTGTAGTTCCCTGAGGTCATGAAAGACCTTTGGAGTCTTTCCTTCACAGACAGAATCAGATTTGAGAGAATACCATACCCATATATTTAATCTCATTATCTCTACAATTTCCTATAATTATTTTCTTTGCCTTATTCTTAAATGTTTGAAAGACATCAATTTTTGTGATATTATTTTATCCAAATAGATAATAAAAGAGAAATCTACTTACAGCCAATCAGCATGACACAAATTGAGAAGATTTTCTCTGAATTGGTGTTAGGAGACACATTGCCGAATCCTACGCTTGTTAAACTGCTGAAGGTAAAATAAAGTGCTGTGACGTATTTGTCTTTAATGGATGGTCCTGAACTTGAGTCACTGTCATTGTAACGTTTCCCGATTTGTTGTCCTAACGAATCCAACCATCCGATTTTGTCAGTCAGGTATGGCCTTTCTACATTCCCAATTGCATACCAAATACAAGCCAGCCAGTGAGCAATCAGGGCAAATATGCACATTAAGAGCATTAGAACAGCAGCCCCATATTCTGAATATCGATCAAGTTTCCGGGCCACTCTCACAAGACGAAGGAGTCGAGCTGTCTTCAAAAGACCAATTAATGTTGTTGTCTGTGGAAATAAATGAGCATGGTCAGAAACAGTTGGTAAACAATTCAATGTATGTTCCTGTGAGGCAAAGTAAATAGAAACAGGTTACAACAACATGGTAGCACTGAAGATAACTATGTATTTGAGTTAAGTATTAGGGTTAGTTTTTTTTTTAATACTTGCTTTGCAAAGTACTTTGAAAGTATATGGTGCATTAATTCGGTATCCTGGCATATAAGACTTATGGAACAGAGATTCTGCATGGTTTCACACTTTAACCAAGTGCCTGGCACATAACGGGTACTCAGGAAATCATTCATCCACTGACAAACATTCCAGTGCATTACTAGTGTGCTCAGCAAGTGCTACACACTGGGATTACAGTGTTGAACAAACAGACATGGTAACTTTTTATGATAGAAAAAGACATTTATTGGCTAGACAAAGTTTCTTCTTTTATGAACAGAAATAAAGTCTACTGTCTATTGGGGAGGGGTATATATTTTTAAAAAGAATAAGAGGCTCATTCCAGAGAGTGAAAACTGTGATAATAATAATAAAAAGGAGTGATATTATAGAGGACGTTCAGGGGCTTGGGTTGGGAAGGGAACCACTTTAGAAAGGAAGGCCACAGAAAGTCTTATTGAGGAACTGATGTTAGAATTTAGATGGATTTGAATAATGAGAAGGAGCCCATCGAGCAGATAACTGGGAAGTTCATTGATAACGGCATGCATGCATTATGTACTACATTTAAATTCATTTTTTCTTCCTAAGTGTGTTGAATTGATAAATCGTTTCTAGATACCACAACAATATTATGTATTTTGCTTTGGGGTGTGATGTGTAACTAATTGCATGGTTATTACTGACCAGGTATCTAATGATAGGACACTTCTGTATAATAACAGGATACTTAACTGGTTGTTTGGATTTGAAATCTGATAAGTACAAATTACAAGTTCATTTCTTAGGTTTCCTAAATAATGTCAACTATAAGTACTATATAATTCACAGGGCATATAATTATTCCATAGTTACATGTTATTTACCATTCAATTATTGAGTCATTTTATGTGTTCATTGTTGGTGTTTATTTCACAAAGTACATCCATCTGTGTTTAGAACACTTATGTTTTAATTAAAGAAATAACACATGGTATAACTATCACTCTATCTTTATATATTAAGAAAATGTTTTCCTTAAAATTCCGTAAATGTTACAGTTTTTTCTTTCTGGTGCCACAGTGGTCCCAAGGAAAGGAGAGATCTTTAATCTCCCCTCAATTATTTTCAATTAGTATTGGAATCCTCTAGAGATGAGAGGAGCTTGTGTGGTTGAGATATGCTTGTCACAATTGGATTCTGGTCTTTGCTCATTGCGGGATTGGTGGAGAGGTGGGTATTCTCTGTTTCCAATGCTAAGGTATTATTTTTCAGGGTTTAATAAGGGAAACAGTATTTTTTTTATCACAAATTTAAATCTCTTCAATGAATAAGTGGTGTTTGAGTATGAGGTGGTTCCATGGGAGAAAAGTCAACTTTCCACTATTTGTATCATCAATGTTTCACCTTCGCAGTTACGTGTTAGAACTTTGGAGCAAACTTAGGTTTGGATTCTGATTCCATACCAGTGTGTCATCTTGGATGAGTTATTTAATGTCTAAGTGTCAATTTCCTTATCTGTAAATGGGCATAATAATGTCTCCTTTACAGGGCTGTAGGTAATAGCCAGTAAATGGTAACTGTTTTTCTTTATATGAATATCTCATATGCTTTCATTCCCATCACTAAGAAGGAATTTTATGTTGTAAAATGGGTGAATTCACTACAATTGTCTACTTTGATATGTGGAATTTCAAATGTAGGCTTTTCAATACTGGCCTTTCAGTCTCCATAGGAAATTGCAGAGATTTTAAAGACAAGAACATCATCTAGATGCACTGACTGTTCAGACTTTGGTAACAAAAATCATCCAAGTTCAACTTAGTGAACTCCATTTCTACATTTCACAGCTTAAGTTTGCATGTTTATTTTCCTTCTAACTTTGCTATTTACTTGTGCTGAGAAATCAGAAATATTTGAAGGTTATTGATCAAAACTGCTTTTCTTTGCAACAATATTTCTTTCTGAACCTCAAAATGAATGTAATGACATTTCTAGGTATCTGGCTAATGAAATAAAATGCTTCAAAACAAATAGCAGTTTTAATAACATATTGTGATAAAAAGTACTAACAACTCTTCTGGCCGCAAAGATTGTAGAGGAAGATGATATCACAGAACGAACAGGAATCAGATTTGCTGCATATGCCACTTTCCTCCTTTTTGCCCTCCCCCATAACTCCAAGAAACTTCTGGTGTTTCTTCTAGAGTTATGTCAAAATGAAGTAAAACCTAGATGAGAGTAAGTTCTCTACAAAGATACATATAACATATAATAACACACAAATAACATCTTTTCTGGACCAAAAAGCTTAAGAAATAAGGTACATAAAGAAGTCTCAAGCTAGCTGATATAAATAGCTGCAGAAGGAGGAAGAGAAGAAGGAGAGGGAAAGGGTGAGGGGGAGGAGGGTGTGGAGAGAGATAGAGCTGGGGAGAGACTGGGGAGAGTGCATATTGAATTCAACAGTCAAAGTTATTCTTTTACATGTACCCAAGTGTAACCACATATGCTAGTTTAACAATGTAACAACTGACCTTGCCTTATTTTTGTTGTTATCAAGATGGTGGTAACAGGCCTAGACATTCTTCCTTAGTTACAGTTGTGTACAGCAAATCTTGTAAATGACACTTAGACTGTGACAACTCTTTCCTCTTTAAATAGCTCTTTAAAGATTTAAGGCATTTTGCCCCAGGTTACAAAATAGAAATGACTGCAGCAAAATTTCAGAAATGGTAGACTAAAAAATAATCAATCTCCTCTTTCCGACTTGAAGACTATTAGTTCTCATTGTTGAGTTCAATGGACTATATTTGTATTAATTATCTTGTATTATCTGCAAGTCAAAACTGGGACCAACAACTACCTTATAATGGTGTTAACATCAAAATTTGACAAGAATATTCTCAGAATGCATAGTTATCTCACGGCATATCTAAGTCCATGTAATACCCAAACATATTATGAAAATCTAGTTTTGTGGGTGTTTTTTTTTAAAAAAACTTTTGAATTGGAAATAAAACTATCCTTAAACTCATGACAAATTTTTAAAAATAGTTCAGGTAAAGAATTTCATCTTATATGTTACTTCTTGAACGTTTCTCTGGTATTAGAAAAATACTGTCTGTTATTGTTACATTTGGTAGAGAATGAAAAGGCATAAAATCTCACTAGAGGTAAATGTGATCATTACTATGAAATATAAAGATCTCATGATAGTACATAAGATCTAGAAAGAGGTGAGCTATCTTGCAGTGGAGTGAAGCAAGGTCCATTGTCTCCTAGTACTGCCCATGAATATATGGCACAGGAGCACACTGAACTCTATCTAACAAGGCAGTTCTTCACCTCATCAGTGCCCATACCATCTCAAAATTCAACTCCTTCACTGTGACTGAATGACATTTCAAACTCTTTTTGCCTGAATGCCACAGTAAAGAAGGTTTTTTGAAGACTTTTTTTTGTCAGAATTTTTTTAAAATTTAAAATGACTCTTTCCCTGGAAATTTAATTTTTCAAATTTCTGAGTGGCAGATGAATATCATCCAATTTCAATTTTTAAAAAATGTACCTAAATCCATAGTTTATTAAAGCCCTAGACATTTTTTAACACTGAAGCAAAAGTTAGTTTCCTCTATTAAGAATGACTTTCTTCAGAGTTCCCGTTGTGGCGCAGCGATTAAAGAGTCTGACTAGGAACCACGAGATTGCGAGTTCGAGCCCTGGCCTTGCTCAGTGGGTTAACGATTCGGCGTTGCCGTAAGCTGTGGTGTGGGTCGCAGATGTGGCTCGGATCTGGCGTTGCTGTGGCTATGCCATAGGCCGGGGGCTACATCTCTGATTTGACCCCAAGCCTGGGAACGTCCATATGCCACAGAATGACTTTCTTAACTAAAGCTTATATTAAAAATATATACTCTAAACAACTGCAATATATTAGGTAGAGAGCCAGACCCAAGAAAACTTATTTTTTTTACTAGACATTTCACAATATTTCAAGCACTATTCTCTTTAATCTTAGTGAAATTCTTTCTGAAGAGCTGAAATTAGAATAGGTGATTTTTAAACCAGTAGTAAACAACTCAGGAAAAAGTTTGGCCACAAACTTATCTTATTGTTAAGAATTTTTCAAATGATTTTTGAAAAATAATTTTTGGTACAGTCACTATGGAAAACAGTATGGAGGTACCTCAGAAAATTAAATATAGAATTACCATATTACCCAGCAATCCCATTCCTGGATACATATCCAGACAAAACTTTCATTGAAAAAGATAAAACATCTCTGTGTTCATTGCAGCACTATTTACAATAGCTACAACATGGAAACAACTTAAATGTCCATCAACAGATGCATGGATTGAGAATATGTGATATATACATATATACACAATGGAATACTACCCAGCCATAAAAAAGAAAAATAATGCCATATGCAGCAACATGGATGGAATTAGAGACTCTCATACTAACTGAAGTAAGTCAGAAAGAGAAAGGTAAATACCATAAGATACATATCTGGAAATTAATATATGGCACAAACAAAACTATCTACAGAAAAGAAACAAACTGGTGGACATGGAGAATAGCCTTGTGGTTGCCAAGGGGGAGATGAGGAGGAGGGTGTGGGATGGACAGGTAGTTTGGGGTTGGTAGATGCAAACTATTGCATTTGGAATGAATAAACAATGAGTTACAGCTGAACAGCATAGGGATCTATGTCTCATCACTTGTGATGGAATATGATGGATGATAATTAGAGTAAAAGAATATGTATATATATATGTGTGTATATGTATGTATGACTAGGACATTTTGCTGGACAAAAGAAATTGATAGAACATTGTAAATCAATTATAACAAAATATTTTAAAATCATTTTCTTTTTAGTAAGCATTTTAAAAAATCTTACACTTAAAAATACTTTATTTCAGAGGTTTACTCTCTAAAATCTCTGCCTATAGTAAGTAGATAGAATTATTCTACTATACAAATGAAGAAATATAAGTATGTGGTCTTTGGTTTTACTTATGGGGTTGCTAGAATGAACTGTCATTGAAACTTTCTTCTTAATCCATTTTCTGTCCTATTTGTCAAGCACTATTTGGGTACAAATGGGGAAAAGGAATACTTGGTAATAAATATCATAACTCCACACTTGTGTTGTTAGATTTCATTTCTGTTCTCTATAAGATTTGGTGCTTGTACACATCATTCAATAAATTACTCAATAAAACTCAATTATACTGAAACTAGTCTCTAGATTTTTGTTCAGCTTGAGTCACACTACTTAAATATTTCTAAAGACATATTCACTAATACAACCAAAGAACTATATTTTGAGTATATAAAAAACCTCGACAGAAATCATCTAGCTTATTCTTTCTTTACACCAAATCTAACAAATTCTTCCACAAACTGGCTTTAAAGAGATTTTACAACTCCAACATTTAACAGTCTTTAGTGTCAAGACATTTTTAACTTTATTTTGTTTCATAATTAACCTATTTTGCTACAATTTGATCTCACTTTTTCTTTAGTTATAGTAACATAGAAAACTGGTCATCAAACAATTCTAAATATAGTAGGCAAATGTTACAGTAAATAAACAATTCTGAACATTGTTATATTTTTAAAATTGGAATTTGACTTTTTTTGAGAAACATTTAACCAAATATTGTACCTTACGACATGTTTAGCAAATTGTAGTCAGAGGATCACATATAAATAATGAATAAGGAATCAACTTAATGCAAAATATTTTTTTGGTGGAGTACTCATTTTCCTTAGTTTAAAAATGATTGCATTGTGGATCCCATGTCTCTCACTTGTCACACCACAAATTTTTGGAAATATGACCAAGAGCCTCAAATACAAGCCAGTGGAAAATTTTACCTTAATTCCCAAGAATTATCTAATGAGAGACATAGCTACTTTATGTATAGACACATATATACATGCAGGTTTTCAAAATTTTCTCTCATTTAAATTTGAACTTGGGTACATCTAATGTTTTAGAAATTCATTTCCAGGAAACTTGATCTTGTAGAGATCAAGTTCAGAAAGAATGCAGACAAGATGATCAGTTTCCATACAGAGGCCGGCTAAGTTTTTCCTTATATTCATTTCATAATTCATCTATCAGACTAATGAAGCAAACATATTTATAAGCAGAAACCTCTCTTTTCTGTCAAAAGCCTTGCCTGCATTCACAATTCATGAAAAATAACAGTGAAGTGTGAAAGGAGAGAGTTCAACAAAGCAAGTAATTAATCAAAAGAATACTACCAATTTTCAGGGAAAGAAGTTTACTGAAGCATGTAACTAAACAGAGTGCTCTAGATTCTAACGACTAACGGCTCTGAAAGTAAAATTTGCCACAGAGAAGCAAAATATGAAAAAATTTGAGGCAGATAGTGAGAAGCTGACTTTTTGGAGACTAAACCAATGATATTGTTCCTAGGCATTAATGATATTGACGTAATTTGCTATGGATGGCATGATGTTTGATGATACAAAAATTAAAAATAAAGAATCTTTTCCTTGGTCTGTTCAGATGGTATTAGCATTAGGAAGATATTAGTGACAGAGGCAAGCCCAGTTACTGCCACTATTCATTTTCAATGACAGCAGGTCTTGTGGCATTTGTGGTATACAGCACAGCTATTTCAGTCTACATTTATAGTTACAAGTCACAGTGTTTCTAGGTATCTAAATGTTAATATATGCACATATACACATATATACATATATAAGCATATACATATATATATATTCAACTCATTAAAATGCAAATATAAAGAAAACTAACAATATGCAGTTTAATATTGAATTTATTGTTTAAATAAGGACATCCTCATTATCACTAGGTACAAGCATCTGTTAACTTCATTACATATTTTCATGTAGACATGACTGAAGCATTTATATATTCAACTCGGTATTGTGAACATTTATTTTTCCTTTATATTGAGTATGGGCATTACCTATTATTTTTGTGAAATTATGCTTGTAAAATGTTGCATTGTCTATGACTTTTACTGAACAGGGTTGTTACAAAATATTTGTTAGCTGGTTCTGATAAGGGGCTGGGAACTAACACTTTATAGCTCCATGCCTCTAACTAGCATGACCTTTGTACCTGGAAAACTTCCACTGGTAATGGTAACTTCCGCTTTCAAGCTCACATGTCCTCTTGTACACAGTTAGGCTATTATTAGGTACTCTTAACTGCCCATCTGCTCTCTCAGTCCAGACTGCAAGCTTCCAGACAGTGGGGTCTTTGTCTCATTCTTTTTTCTAAACTCAAGATCTAGTACATTGGCATTTAGGAGGTTCCCAATAAACGCTAAGAGAATGAATAAATCTGTTTGAGAAAGGGGTTACCACAGTCTTTTCTGGAAATAGCAAAACAAATTGTCAATTCTTGTTAAAATTTGTAGAAAATGTACTTAAAATAGTAATCAGTAAAGCAGAAAAAATAAAGCTACTCTTTTTATAGTGAGATATATACTCTGAGTCTTAGCCTGTTTTGCTGTTAAATCTTGAGGGTCTCTAAGACACTTAAGCACCTCTGTGAAATCCCAATTTGAAAAACACTGGACTAGATCATCCCTCATCAGAGTGACTGCTAGCTTAATGATCTTAGAACTTATTTGATTTGGGATCTAAAATTCAAAGAGTTATTTTTTTAATATTCATATGATGAAACGTCCCAAATTAGACCATTTGAATGAAAGATCACTTCTCTTTCCTTCTTTTTTTTTTTCTTTTTGTGTGTGTGTGTGTGTGTGTGTGTGTGTGTTCTTAGGGCTGTGCTTGTGGCATATGGAAGTTCCCAGGCCAGGGGCTGAATTGGAGCTGCAGTTGCTGGCCTATGCCACAGCCACAGCAATGCCAGAGCCAAGCTGTGTCTGCAACCTACACCATAGCTCATGGTGATGCTGGATCTTTAACCCACTGAGCAAGGCCAGGGATCAAACATGCATCCTCATGAATATGAGTCAGACTTGTTACCACTGAGCCACAACGGGAACTCCAAGATCTCTTTTCTATGGGAGCATTACTTTTTTTCTATTTTTGTCAGAAACAAAATGAATGCTGAATATTTTTTAAGCTCTTATAAGATGATATGTATTTTTGGAAAAAATTTATTCTGAAATACCACAACATCCTGAAAAGCCTGACTATAGTTATATAATTTGTATATAAAAGGGATGTCTGCATTGTCATTAAATTACTCAGTGAATTTTATTACATTTATAGTTGTAAAATGATCATCATGACCAGATTTTATAGCATTTCCAACACAAACCCCCAGCCCAGCCCCTCACCCCCAAACTTTCTCCTTTGGAAATGATAAGTTTTCAAAGTCTGTGAGTCAGTATCTCTTTTGCAAAGAAGTTCATTGTGTCCTTTTTTCAGATTCCACATGTAAGTGATAGCATATGATGTTGGTGTCTAACTGTCTAACTTCACTTAGCATAATTTCTAGGTCCATCCATGTTGCTGCAAATGCCATTATTTCTTTCCATTTAATGGCTGAGTAATATTCCATTGTGTATATGTACCACTTCTTTATTCACCCCTCTGTTGATGGACATTTAGATTATTTCCATGTCTTGACTATTGTATATAGTGCTGCAGTGAACACTGGAGTACATGTATCTCTTTGAGTAATGGTTTTCTCTGGATAGATGCCCAAGAGTGGGGTTACTGGATCAAATGGTAATTCTATTTTTAGTTTTCTGAGGAATCTCCATACTGTTTTCTACAGTGGTTGCATCAAATTACATTCCCACCAACAGTGTAAGAGGGTCCCCTTTTCTCCACATGCTCTCCAGCATTTATTGTTTGTAGACTTTTTGATGATTGCCATTCTGGCCAGTGTAAGATGGTACCTCGTAGTGGTTTTGATTTGCATTTCTCTAATAATGAGTGATGTTGAACATCTTTTCCTGTGTTTTTTGGCCATCTGTATGTCTTCTTTGGAGAATTGTCTGTTTAGATCTTCTCCCATTTTTTTACGGGGTTGTTTGTTTGTTTGTTTGTTTGTTTTTTGGTATTGAGCTGTAGGAGGTGTTTATAAATTTTAGAGATTAATTCCTTGTCAGTCAATTCATTTGCAAATACTTTCTCCATTCTGTGGGTTGTCTTTTCATTTTGTTTAGGGTTTCATTTACTGTGCAGAAACTTTTAAATCCCATTTGTTTATTTTTGTTTTTATTGTCATTACTCTAACAGGTGGATCTGAGAAGATATTGCTGTGGTTTATGTCAGAGAGTGTTTGGCCTATGCTCTCCTCTGAGAGTTTTATAGTGTCCAGTCTTATATTTACGTATTTAATACATTTTAATTTTATTTTTGTGTATGGTGTTAGGAAGTGTTCCAATTTCATTCTTTCCCACGTGGCTGTCCAATTTTCCCAGCATCACCTATTGAAGGGACTGTCTTTACTGCATTGTATATTCTTTCCTCCTCTGCCATACATTAGTTGACTGTAGGTGCACGGGTTTAATTCTGGGCTTTCTATCCTGTTCCACTGATCTACATTTCTATCTTTGTGCCAGTACCATACAGTTTTGGTGACTGTAGCTTTGTAGCATAGTCTGAAGTCAGGCAGCCTGATTCCTCCAGCTCCATTTTTCTTTCTCAGGATGGCTTAGGCTATTCTGGGTCTTTTGTGCTTCCAAGCAAACTCTAAAATATTTTGTTCTAGTTCTGTAAAAAATTTCCTTGGTAATTTGATAGGGATTGCATTGAATCTGTAGATTGCCTTGGGTAGTATAGTCATTTTGATAATACCGATTATTCCAATCCAAGAGCATGGTATGTCTTTCCGTCTGTTTGTGTCATCTTTGATTTCTTTCATCAGTGTCTTACAGTTTTCAGAGTACAGGTCTTTTGTCTTTTTAGGTAGGCATATTCCTAAGTATTTTATTATTTTTGATGCAATGGTAAATATCATTGTTTCCCTAATTTCTCTTTCTGATCTTTCATTGTTAGTACATAGAAATGCAGTTGATTCCTGTGTATTAATTTTATATCCTGCGACTTTGCCAAATTCATTGTTGAGCTCTAACATTTTTCTGGTAGCATCTTAGGGATTTTCTAGGTATAGTATCATGTCATCTGCAAATAGTGATAGTTTTACTTCTTCCTTTCCAATTTGCACTCTTTTATTTCTTTTTTTCTCTGATTGCCACGGCTAGGACTTCTGAAACTATGTTGAATGGTAGTGGTGAGAGTGGATATCCTTGTCTCATTTCTGATTTCGGCAGGAATTCTTTTAGCTTTTCACCATTGAGAATGATGTTAGCTCTGGGTTTGTCATAGATGGCCTTTATTATTTTGAGGTAGGTTCCCACTAATCCCACTTTCTGAAGTTTTTTTTTTTTATCAGAAATGCTTCTTGGATTTTGTCAAAGGCTTTTTTCTGCATCTGTTGAGAGGATCATATTGTTTGATTCTTCAGTTTGTTAATGTGGAATATCACACTGATTGATTTGCAGATATTGAAGAATCCTTGCATCCCTGGGATAAATCCCACTTGATCATGGTGTACAATTCTTTTAATGTATTGTTGTATTTGGTTTGCTAGTATTTTGTTGAGGATTTTTGCATCTATGTTCATCAGTGATACTGGCCTTTAATTTTCTTTTTTTGTGTTATCTTTGTCTGGTTTTGGTATCAGGGTGATGGTTGCCTCATAGAACGAGTTAGGGTGTATTCCTTCCTCTGCAATTTTTTGGAATAGTTTCAGAAGGATAGGTGTTATTTTGCCTCTAAATATTTGATAAAATTGGGCTGTGAAGCCATTTGGTCCTGGACTTTTTTGCTCGTTGGAAGTTTTTAAATCACAGTTTCAATTTCAGTACTTGTGATTGTTCCATTTATCTTTTCTATTTTGTCTTGATTTAGTCCTGGAAGATTGTACTTTTCTAAGAATTTGTCCATTTCTTCTAGGTTTTACATTTTATTGCCATATAATTGCATATAGCAGTCTGTTATGATCCTTTGTATTTCTGTGATGTCTGTTGGTACTTCTCCTTTTTTATTTCTAATTTTATTGAATTGAGTCCTCTCTCTTTTTTTCTTGATAGGTCTGACTAAGGGTTTACCAGTTTTGTTGATCTTTTGAAAGAACCAGCTTTTAGTTTCACTGATCTTTTTTTATGGTTTTCTTCATTTCTATTTCATTGATTTCTGCTCTGATTTTTATGATTTCTTTTCTTCTACTAACTTAGGTCTTCTCTGTTCTTCTCTCTCTAGATGCTTTAGATGTAAGGTTAGGTTGCTCATTTGAGCTTTCTCTTGTTTCCTGAGGTAGGCTTGTATTGCTTTAATGTCCCTCTTAGCACTGCTTTTGCTGCATCCCAGAGGTTTTGGAGTATTGTATCTTTGTTGTCATTTGCTTCTAGGTATTTTTAATTTCCTGTTTGATTTCTCCAGTGATCCATTGGTTGTTTAGTAGCATGTTGCTTGGTCTCCATGTGTTTTTTTTTTTTTTTTTTTTGCAGTTTTTGTCTGTTGTTGATTTCCAGTTGTATAGCATTGTGATCAGAAAAGATGCTTGATATGATTTCATTTTTCTTAAAGTTATCAGGACTTAATTTGTGGCCCAGAATGTGATCAATCCTAGAGAATATTCCTTGTGCAGTTGAGAAGAACATGTATTCTGCTGCCTTTGGATGGAATGTCCTATAAATATCTATTAAGTCCATCTGCTCTAATGATTCATTTAGGGTCTATACTTCCTTGTTGATTTTCTGTCTGGATGATCTGTCCATTGCTGTAAGTGGGGTGTTAACCCCTGCTATTGTGTTATTGTCAATTTCTCCTTTTAGGGTTGTTAGCTGTTGCCTTGTATATTGAGGTGATCCTATGTTGGGTGCATATATATTTACAATTTTTATATCTTCTTTGATTGATCCTTTGATCATTATGGACTGTCCTTCTTTGTCTCTTATAATACTCTTAATTTAAGGTCTATTTTGTCTGATATGAGTATTGCTACTCCAGCTTTCTTTTGATTCCCATTTGCATGGAATATTTTCTTCCATTCTCTCACTTTCAATTTGTATGTGTCCCTAGAAGTGATGTAGGTCTCTTGAAGACAGCATATATATGGGTCTTGTTTCTGTATCCGTTCAGTCAGTCTATGTCTTTTGGTTGGGGCATTTAGTCCATTTACTTTTAAGGTAATTATTGATATGTTTGTTTTTATTGTCATTTTATTAACTGTTTTGGATTTGTTTTTGTTGCTCTATTTTTTTCCATTCTTCTCTTGTTCTCTCCTCTTGTGGTTTGATGACTGTATTTAGTGTGATATTTCAGTTGATTTTTCTTATTTGTGTCTGTATCTATTGTAGATTTTTGCTTGCAGTTACCCTGAAGTTTTGATAGAAGAGTCTGTATATATATATATGAGATTGTTTTAAGCTGTTGGTTTCTTAATCGCAAGTGCATCTACAGCATCCTGCATTGTACCCTCTTCTCACAATTTCTGATTTTGGTAGCATATTTATGCATGGATGATTTCCTACATTTGCTGTGCATGTGCCTTCACTGGTGATCTTTGTCATTTGTAGAAGTTTTGTTTCTAGTTGTGGCTTTTTCTTTTCCGCCTAGAGAAGTTCCTTGAGTATTTGCTGTTAAACTGGTTTAGTGGTACTGAATTCTCTTAGCTTTTGCTTGTCTCTAAAGCTTTTGATTTCTCCTTCAAATATGAATGAAAGCCTTGCTGGGTAAAGTAGTCTTGGTTGGAGCTGTCTTCCTTTCATCACTTTAAGTATATCATGCCATTCCCTTTTGGCCTACAGCATTTCCTGCAGAAAAATCTACCAATAATCTTATCAGTGTTCCCTTATATGTTATTTGTTTCTTTTCCTAGCTGCTTTCAATATTTTCTCTTTGTCTTTAATTTTAGTCAAATTGATTAGGACGTGTTCCTTCTTGGGTTTATTTTATATGGTACTTGTTGTGCTTCCTGGATTTGAGTGAGGGATTCCTTTCCCATGTTAGGGAAGTTTTTGGCTATTATCTCTTAGAGTATTTTTTCTGTCCATTTCTCTCTCTCTTCTCCTTCTGGCTTGGGGACCTGACGTGGGGCTCAGAACTCCCCCTCTGTAGGTGAGTGTCTGTGATACAGTTACATTCCAGTCTGTGGGCTGCCCACCCAGTGGGTATGTGCTGCTTATATCATGTAATCTTGATATGGCCTACTCTTTGTCTTCTGGAGTAGGATATCTTTTTTGAAAGTTTCCCATGCATTTGGTTGAAGGTTGTTCAGCATTTGCTTGTAATTTTGTTGTTTTTATGAGAGAAGGCGAGCTCCAGTCCTCCATTGTCATTCTTGAAAAGTGTACTAAGTAGTACAACCCATCAACGTTCTTGTTACACTTCATAACTGACCAGCCTAGTATCTGATTCTTTACACTACTTCCAGACCCACCTTTCCATTTGTTGTCATTGATACTGACATACTACCCTCTACCACATATCCCAAGCTCCTGTGCTTTGCAACATAATAGCTGTCCTCAAAACATTTCCTTTTTCTCTTTTCTTTAGAATTCCTAGCTGCAACTAGCTAATCTAATAACTGATATGATAATAGACACTCATTCAGTATTTGTTGAATAAGTAATTAAGATATTTACTGGTTAATGTGATAACCTGTAATTTTTTAAAGGAAGACATCATTAAGAAACAAGGACTTTACTCCAAAGGGATGGGAAGGAGAAAGAAGTCACTTTTGGCAAGCAACTACTATGTACCTGGTATTGGTCTTATCTCTTCATATCTGCTCCTTTATTTTTAGAGATCACAAGAACTTACCTCTCACCATTTGACAGAAAAATAAATGAAGTCTTAAATGAGTTAAATATCTTGCTTAAATATAGCAAGTAAGTGGCACAGAGGTGAATCAAACCCAGGGCACCTCATCTGACTCCAAAACCAGGATCCTTCCCATATCATATCACATCTTAAAAAGAGTGAGGAGCAGCTTTAGAAATATAGGGGAAGCCAGGAAATCATATCAGAATGAAGAAGTGGCATTGCTGCTTTCTCCGAGGCAAACTTTACCTTTTCCTTGATGTGACATGAGAAAGGTGGCCCAGAGAGCATTTTTTCCCAAGACTATTTCAACCTATACTAATATGAATCACATAAATTTTCTCTTGTTTCAGCTCACTTGAAGTTCTGTCTGAAATAATGATTATCTGAGTTACATATTTTAATAAACTTCATTATTTTCAAGTGAAAGAGTAACTGAGGTTGAATGAATAAAATGCTATATCCTAGAAATTACCCTAGAATAATCAATATATTCTAGTACTCACTGGTTTGATTACTATTGATTAAAAATCATCAGTAAATCAACTTCCCCTAATAATTTTATTTGTCTGTTTATTTGTTTAGCCACTGTTTTATTTCACTAAGTTTAAATCTAATTTGTTGTTGGTGTATACAGTTTAAAATTTCAAAGATTGAGGTTTTACTCTATTGTTTATCAATAAGAATGTATCTGGTATAATTACATGGATTCACCCATTGTAAGAAAATCATAAAGACAAATATTGATAAAGAAATATTTCACTTTCTTGCCTTTTAATTGAAAAAACAAAGTTAGGAGTTAAACATTAAAAATTCAACAACTTTAATAGCCGCTGATTTTTTAAGTATTTTGCTAAGTGTTTTACATATGTTATCTCATTAGAGTCTCAATTTAAAAATGAACTTAAGAGAGAAAATAATTATTATCATCCTTACAGATGAGGAGAATCAAGTTTGAGACTTTGTCTAGGGTTAGTAGAATCTAGGAAGAATGTATTGTTTCATTGCCTTGCTTTTAATTCACCCACAGTTTGGTTGGCATGTTCCATAGGAGAGAATTTACCTCTAAACCTATTGTTCCCCTTGGCAGAGGATATTCTCTTGTCCACAAGCCTTAATTGGTCAGGGAGCAACCATCCACCAAGAGGATTTATGATATTTGATCTCCTCTTGAAAAAAAAAAAAAAAAGGATGGTGAGGGATTCCTTGATTGAAAAGGGGCCTAAATTTTAAAAATTCAATGCATCACAGTTATCTTCTCAATCTAACTCCTTACAACTCTTTTCACACTTTCTAGAGCTTTTTTCTGTTACAGAATCCAGGAAACTTATTTACAAAGAATTAATGCCAGAATCTAGGGGAATTTAACTTGTTTTAGAGAACCCTTTGAGAAGAATCTGATTAAAATTATGGACTTTCTACTTACAAAATGTACTATTATGTATACTCATCAGATTTCCTTAAAGTTTCTACCTTTTTTAAAAACAAAGAATTTTGAACAAGGCATTTCAGAAGATGCCTCTTCCACCCAGTCTCAACATAAAACAAGTACCTGCTGTCACAAAACACAATTATGAGTTAAGAAAGAAAGAGGCATCTTCATCTTTGATAATTTTATATCCATAAAGTTAATATGTAGAAGTTTTACGTCCTGGGAATGTACTGTATGCTATGAAACACTTGCCTCAAAGTTTAATTTGTTGTTTAAAGGATAGTCTTTACTATCTCTAAGCAAAAACAGAACTGTGAATTATTTGCAGTGACAAAATGGTTCCATTTCATTTTATAGCATTTACAACTGAAAATGAATTTCATCTGTGAGATATAAAAAGTATAAGGCAATCACTTTTTTGCAGTTAAAATAGATTCAACTTTTAATAATTTCAACCTTTCAGAAAATAAGATTCTTAAGCAGGTCTTACCTCATCAGAACCAGATCCAAAAATCAGCAAGTCAAAAGGAATTGCTGCAACCATGTCAATCAGGAACCAGCCTTTGAAGTAGTGTATTGCTATTTTGGCTGGATCACTTACCACTTCTTCATTCTGATTTACATATGTTGTTCTGAAGTTTATTAGAATGTCTATGATAAACATAATATCCACAATCAAGTCTACCACATTCAGAGGGCTGCAGGAATAGCCACATTCTCGTCTTTTCTGTTCTTCTCTGTCATTGAGGAGAAAGGCCGCAGAGTAGGGAGTGAATATAGCTGTGTATATGACCAACAGCAGAATAAGCCAATCCCAGACGGCCTTGAAAGGACTGTAGTGCAATATTGTAAATTTGTTGATGCGGGGTGTCTGCAGTTTATATTCTGGTAGGACATCTGCTCCTAAAGAGAGAACCTGAACAGAGAAAAGAAAACCACACATTACATAAAAAAAAATGCCATTATTTAATCTCCAAACCTATAATAATATTAAGGCAATTATACAGCATAAAATTTTAGAGAAACAAAACAAAACATGTAATTGTGAAGTATGTATGAGAAATACATGCATTTTAAAGAACTCGTATAAACCCTCACTACCCAGTATATTTGACCCCAAAAAACTTTATTGGTATTCCTTGATAAATATAATTTTCACTGAAAAATAACAAATATTGTCACCGAGATACTAAGGAATGATTACTGGTTCCTTTGGAACATACAGCTACTCAGAAATAAAAATATATAGCTATTTTTAGAAAACCGTAGAATCAGTTTGATACAAGAGTAATTCAGTTTTCAAACCTAAGAAAGGATTGGCTATAATGAATACAAACAGTCTACTTGGATCCACTGTCAATTTAATTTACACATATTTAATTTATACTTAAATTCGATAAATTAAACTCAATTCATTCAAATCTTTAATTAAAATTTTCCCACCTATAAATCTGTTTTTAACATTAGAAAAAAGGACATATCAGATTAAAATAAATACAAGCAATATTTTTCCTAAAAGGCTGAAGGAGATTTTTATATTCTAGTATAAATATACTTCCATTTGAACTTCATCACATTTAGAGAACCGTGTAGAGAGAATGGTACAAGGAGATGTTTGGAATATAGACCTGGAGATATTGCAAGATTCTCAGCCACCAAGGGGTACTTAAACTCTAAGATTTATTCTAGTTAATAAAGCGTTGGGTAGACTATAACAGTTTGCCTTTTAGAGTCTTGGTTTATCTGAAAAAATGAGAGCTAAACTTCACTGTGACCCTACTCAGTAGAAAACTTGATGAATCTGTGATTTTAGATCAAACTTCAAGAACAAAAATGTTATCTAGATACTCAGGAAATGTAATTAGCCTTAATGGTGGGTTTTAAAGAATTAAAAAATTTTGATGGCTCCACAAACGGCACATTGAGGCAGGTATTGCGGGAAAGATGGGATATAATCTTATGAATACCTTGCATATATGCAATGGCCCTATTTCAAAGTCAATTTTACTAAGTAAATTTTCTTAGACTAGGTATTGCTAAATACAGGTAATATGTTATCAGCTTTGCAGCCTGGATGTCAGGCAATCTTCCATTGCTTAGTTAGAGCATATTATTTCTGATTTTTTGGTAATCCTATGCATATAGATTTTTAACTTGATTACAATAAAATTATTTTAGGCAAATTTCAAAGTTAAAACTTATTTTCATCATCCTATACCATACTTTTTATCACATATGTTATCATTCCTATTTTGAAAAGAACTTAAGACATTAAATAACCCCAAATGAGATACAACATAACTTTTAAATATAACCATATCTCAGGTAAAACAGGCAAAGCTGTTTTTAGATAACAGCTAAACTGATTTAACTAGCTTTGAAAAGAACAATAAAGAGCTGAGAGTAATTTGAACTACTATTAAATGATAGAAAAGGAATTTTATTTTAAGTTATTATGAGAAATGATAGGAATTATTAATAAAAAAGAACATTGGAAAATAAGAGATGTCAGTGTTTATGAAATTACCTATATCTACATCTAACTCCCAATATCCAAATAAGAATAATATTCAGATATTCAGTCAATTGATAAGTGCAGACTAATAGAACTTTATCTTGCTATGCTAGTATAGAAACCAGTATATGGTATTTTGGACTGGAAGGAATGAACATCTTATAAGGTATCATTCTGTAATGTCCCTTTCTCAAAAACTAAAAACTAGGGACTGCTCAATATGTAGAAAGGAAAATCCAAAAACCTTATTTTGGCTCTCAAAGTCAGCTAAAATATGGACCAGTCTATCTTCTCAGTTCCTTCTCCCGTTAAGATTCTTCCATGCACTCACTGTACTCTGCAAAACATGACTAAAATTTTTGATATCTTCCCAAATCCCTGAAGTCACAAATTTCTCTCATTAGAAAAAAGAGTGGGGTATATAATCTTCCTGATTTAAATTTCATGCTTCTGATTCCAATCCCCCACATGGGACAATGTGAACACTCGTTGTAGCAGAAGTATAAATGCAAATGCATCCAGCAGCTTGGAGTTCTCTTGAGAAGTAAAAACTGTGGGAGGAACTCTTTATATTGCACATGTGCAAACATACATTTAACATTTAGATGCCTGTTGTGCTGAGAGTGGAGATTGAAAAATATGGAAGACACTGTCCCTGACATCACAAAGTTTTTTGTCTATTGGGACAGAGATGTGCAAAAGAAAAATGGGAGCCTTGCTGAGGTTCACTCAGTTCCTGGAGTTGACAGTGGTGCTGACTGAGGGTGGGGCTCTTCATAGAGGACTTTCAGGAAAAGATGGCACTTGAACTAAGACTTTGAGTAGAAAGTAGTTGGAGCAGATGAAGTTGAAGTGGGAAGGCCATTACAGGCAGAGGAGACAGAATGAACAAAGATAGGGATGCATAAAATGTGTTGTGTATTGAGGAATTATAAGCTGCCTTATATTGCTAATGGATAAAATGCAAGGGAGGAGTGGTGAAGCATGGCAGTAGAAGACCCAATGTGATGTGATAGGGATCTCAGGCTTTCTCTTTTAGATTAGGGTTTCTCACATTTTAATAAAACACAGACTCCTTCTCAAGGGAAAGATGCCTAGGGTAGAACACCAATGATGATTATATTACTTTTATTTATGATGTTAGGCAAATATGCATAAAAATAAAACTAGGTTAAATTTTCTTATGTTCACACTTCTTAAAGATGTGTTGAGGTCCTAATCCCTGCTACATATGAGTGTGACCGCATTTGGAAATAGGTTCTTTGTAGATATAATTGAGTAAAGATGAGGTCATAGGAGATTGGGGTGCGATCTGCTGCAATAACTGCAGTCCTTATAAAAATAGGGAAATTTGGATCCAGAGATACAAAAACACACAGAGAGGAAGTGATGTGAGAACGAAGGTAGATAGATATGCAAGTCAAGGAACACCAGGCAGCCACCAGAACCTAGAACCTAGAAGAAAAGCACGGAGCAAATTCTCCCTCAGAGACTCCAGAAGGAAGCAACCTTGCCAATATCTTGACTTTGGACTGCTAGGCTAAAGAACTGTGAGAGAGCAAGCCTTTATTGCTTTAAGCCACTCATCTTGTGGTATTTTGTTATGGTAGCCCTAGTTAACCTAATACAATGACAAATGATGAAAACAAATGAATTATGAAATATTTACAAAACAATTGAATTCACACTATTATCTCTAATTCAATATTTGACATATTTGTTAAGTCAAAACAGATTGAACTTTGACCATAATGTATAGTTTGATCTAGTTGGTAAAATATTTATGTCTATTCTAAATGCAACACATTTTTTGCAAAAGGATGTAGTCAAAACAGAATTATAAATCTCAATGATCTTATTGCTGTGTGAGGATAATCTAATCAAACCCTTAATTCAAATGTTGCTCCTACTAGGCTTTGAAAGTCCATTTAATTGGTATTACTCGATACTCTAAAAATTTTTATTTCCTTGTAGTTAACTTTTACTTTTAAGCGTCATTGCATTCTATGTAATATCTATCAAATTATCTCTAGAACTAGGATCAGAAATATAGTTCATTTGTTAATTTCCATTATACCTACTGATACTGAATCCTTGAAATTTTGTATGTACAACAATGGAGTGTGTTTTGACAATTCACTTGTAGTAACTGGTATAGTACAAAATGTTTTGATATAGGTTCTTAAACGTCTTCATGGCTATATCTGTGTTATATGGTCACTAAATTCTGTTATGAATTTTTCTAACCAGGTGACCTCAAAAACTTTTATTCATCATACAGCATGCTTTGGCATCACGAAGTCTCATAAATCCAAATGCCATCATAGGTACCGAAATCAGGTAGATGACAGTACTCTGTTATTAAGTGATTATGTTATTGATTCAGAAGATTATTATACTGTTTTAAGTTTTTACAAGAGATAGGAATTTTTAAGATTTTCCAGGAGAACTAGGGGCCCTTAAGAATATTCCTTTTTTTGGATATTGGTTTGAGAATTGTTATGGGTTACCAGGCAAGGAGGTCAAGCTGGCCAAGTTTAGTTTTAAAGAAATGCATCTAGCAGTGGAGTGGAGGAGAAACCAAAGAGAGACAGGACTAAAGGCTGACAGGTCAATTAAGACTTAGGTACCAAGAAACATAGATGAATGAAGAGAGATAAGGAAATACTGTACTAGGTGGTAGATAGAGAGGAGAAGCATATTTCAGAAATAAATTCATCTCAGGGTCTAAGAATGAAGAGTAGAGAAACACTTTTTATTATGGTTGATTTACAATGTTCTGTCAGTTTCTGCTGTATAGCAAAGTGACCCAGACATATATACATTCTTTTTCTTGTATTATCTTCCATCATGTTCCATTACAAGTGATTGGATATAGTTCACTGTGCTATACAGCAGGGCCCGTTTATTTCTTTATGATTCTAATAATGAGTCTTATTAGAGCCAATCATCATAATACTCTTTGAAGGTTCAACTAGGTTTGGAATAATGGGAAGAGTCTTAAGAGTTTAAATTTGAAGACCTGAGTTTAAATTTTGGATACAATTCTTCTGGTAAATCATTTAATCTTTTTGGATTTTTTCTTCTCATCTGTGTGATAAGGATAGCAATCTCTGCCCAAATCACTTCTCTATACAGAGCTATCCTATCAGATATTTTCTATAAAAGTAACTGATAAAATGGAAAATATATACATAAAGTAATTTTATTATTTTTCAGTGTTCTAGGTTTTTTTTTGTTTAAATCCTGAATCAAACAAACCAAATACAACCAAAATGTATGAAGCAGTTGAATAAAGTTGAGCACTTACTGGACATTTATGATATTAAGGAATTGTTTCTGTTATCTACACCTTAAAACAAACTAAGCTGAAATATAGTGGCTTAAAACAACAGCCATGTTATTATTCATGATTATTTGGATGAGAAATTTAGATAAGTTTGGCTGGACCATTCCTCTGTTCTTTAGTGTCAACTGGGGCCACTCAGTAATAACTGGTTGGTGGCTGAGCTTGTGTGGAGAATCCAAAAACGGTTCTCTCACACGTCTAGTACCTTGGTGGGAACAGCTGGAAGGATTGGTTCAGTCAAGATTCTGGAAAAAATGCCTCTTTCTATCTCTCTGTGTATATATATATATATGTACACTTATATAGGTATATGTGTATATACACACATATAAATATATATGTAGGTTTCACCATATAGTCTTTCCTTTCCATGGAGTTTCTATACATTATTTCTTTAACAAACAGGGTAGTAAGACATCTTATGTGGAGACATAGTACTCCCAAGGGAGAAGTGGAAATATCTAGTCTTCTTAAAGTCTAGGACTAGAACTAGTATAGCATTACTTCTGCCATATTCTATTGGCCAAAGTAGTCATAAGCTAGCTTTGATTCAAGAAAGTGGGAAATTAGTCTTTGCCTTTTGATAGGGGAATGGCATGCATGTGGAAAGAAGGAATCAATTATGGCCATTTTTGAGATAGGCTATCACAAAAAGTATTGACAAGTATTGGTTTTGTGTATGATAATAATATTGTGTTTATATCTTAACCTTTTAGGAATACATAATAAAATATTTGTGGATAAAACACTACAATATATGGGGTTTGCTCTAATAAAATCCAGAGTGAAAGAAGGGAGAGGTGAGACAAAATCTGGCTATATGCAATGATATTAGACGTATGTTTATATTTATTGAAACTGGGTGGTGGGTATATACCATTCTTTCTATTTTTACAACATGTTTAAATTATTCACAATATATTTTTTTAAATAATCATAGAGCCTCGGTCGGAAAGGTCTAAGATATGAGAATGGGTCTACACACATCTTGGGGTCTCATTCCTATCAGATTTGAGTTGGTTTCCTTTTAGGCAAGTTAGGATTCCTTTATTCTGCTACAGAAAGTTTATTCTGCTTTCTGCACGTCTACTTCCTATGATACTGATCTCCATTCATCCACACAGACTGCATACAGCCCCATCTTTGCACGGCCTTGAACTGTTTCCCTTTATATTTATGTCAGTTGGTGATGGGACAAGAAGATATTAGGACATGCTAAGTTTGCAGTTGCCCATTCCTCTCCGTGTACTTAGCTATACTGCTTATCAGGTTAGATTAAAATACTGCCACTTTTTAAGACATATCAGGTTAGGCCTCTTGTTAAAATACTCTCATTTTATTAGCATTTTATATTCAAACCTCAAACATTCATTCTGGATTGACATAAGAAGCATGTTTTTGCTTTCTTTCCCCATAAAGCCAAATATAATGTTTATGTTGTTTAATGTCATTTTTGTTAATATTTACCTTATATATGCATTTATAATTTATTTATAGAAAAAAGATCTCTCTTGAGGAATTAAAATGGTTCATATCTTTTCTTTTTAAAAGAATGATAATGAGGAGTTCCCATCGTGGCTCAGTGGAAATGAACCTGACTAGTACCTATGAGGACTCAGGTTCGATCCCTGGCCTCGCTCAGTGGGTTAAGGATTCGGTGTTTCAGTCAGCTGTGGCATAGGTCACAGAGGTGGCTCAGATCTTGCATTGCTGTGGCTGTGGTGTAGTCTGGCGCCTTTAGCTCCAATTCGACCCCTAGCCTGGGAGCTTCCATATGCCACAGGTGCAGCTCTAAAAAGAACCCCCCCCCAAAAAATGATAGAGTTATTTCATTACTTCTAGTCTTTTTTTTTTATCTTGCAAAAAAACTATATGAATTTAGAATTTCAGATTTTTTTTCTTCCTTACACATTGTTTTAATTGTCCTATTTACATCTTAATGTTCTAGATGCACATATTTTTTATAATATCTCCTTTTTTTTTTTTTTTTTGGCTGTGCTCATGGCATGTGGATGTTCCTGGGCCATGGGTCAGGGATCCAACCCGTGTCACTGAGCTGCTGCAGTGACAACGCCAAATCCTTAACCTTCTGTGCCACAAGGGAACTCCATTGCATACTTCTTTGAATTTGGATAAATGTTATGAATCATAGGTCCCTAGCAAGTTCAGATTAATCATGGCACTTCTTGGGAGCCACTCTGTTGAAATGAAATATGAGATAGGTAAATGTTTGTTTTAAGAACATAAATAGGATTCTAAGGGGCCGATTTAAAAAGAAAAAGTCTGCTACACAGTTTATTACATTTCGTTGAGAGCCAACTTCTCCCACACATTTGAGAAATAATACACTTTAGAATGATAAAACACGATTAATTGAACCATTATAAGGATTTTCTTTTAAGAGAAAAAGAAAAGAGGGGAAGAAACCTCGCTGCATTAAAAAGGGGAACTCCATGGCCTCAAGAAAGACACTTCTAATTTCTTTCCTCAAACCACCAATTAAATGTACAGTTTAATACAGCCTAAAATATGGTTTTCTTTACCAAATACAGTTTTTCTTCTTGCTAGCACATTACTATTTGTTTAACCTTGAACAGTCAAGTGTTATATAAAACCAAAATCTTTATAGGAAACAGCACTATTTATTCAATGAAGATCTACTGTGAAAATTTTGTGCGAACACCAGGATTAATAACTACTCTTCTCTTTTGAAAAGTGCAATTGGGAACAATTAAGTCTTCCAAAAGATTATATAGTACTTTTGGCAGCTGTTAAACGCCATGCTGAGGTGTTGGTAGAGACTGCTCATCTGTTATTTATCCTTTACTCGGGACTTGCATTAACTAATAGGCTAGCTGTATTTTTATCTATCGAAAGAGTAGTCAGTAACAAAATGAATCAGAGAGATTACATAGCATCAGAAAAGATTTACACTCTCTTGGCTTTTAAGCATTTGATTTGAGAAATAAAGTAAAACCTGAATAATTTTCACTGAAACAGGCAGCCCCACGTATATAAACTAAAAGATGAAAATATTTACACAATAAATCAAATCTGTAGCATAGGAACATTTATTAAATAGACAAAATATTAAAATTAGGTAGTAGAATCACTGAAGTATTGTGTACTCAAATAGTTTTCTAAGGTTTTAAGTAGACAGTGATTTATATCTGTGAGAGTGTATGTGCACACACATGTGTCTTTGTGTTTGAGTGCTGGATTGAGCCATGATTGTATGAATTCATGAAAATAAAAGTCGTCTAGCTAAATATCAGGTTTAGTGTTTTATATGTTCTGTATACATTCATATGAAAAATATATGCTTCTCAAAATATGTGTGATTCTAAGGCTATGAAAGAAACAGGTTGGATAATATCTTAAGCATTTATAACACTCAAATTACTTCAAATATATTCATAATAAAAATTGTAGGTTCTTTCAGAACCATAAACTTCCATGCCAATGACCAGCAGCACAGTGGCCTGTGGTTATGGCTTTGTATTCAAATAATTCTGAATCAGCCCCACACCTATGCTGTGCTGCTCTGAGGAGTTTCAGGTATCACCTTGTTGCTGACACCAGATGCTTTCTGGCCTAATATTCGCTTTCTTGGCTCTTTTTCCTTTCTCATGCAAACTATACACTTGTGCTCTTCTTTCCATTTCCTTTATTTTCACTTTTAAATAAACCTAATTTAAGAAAAAATGTAAATGAGGAAAAGGAACACTTAGCACCCTGGTTCAAAAGCACAGGTGAACAAGGAACAAGCTTAGAGATCAGGGAGAGAAATAAAGGGTTTAGATGGGAGAATCTCAGAAAAAAATGTTCCAGGTACTAATAGCAGGAGGTGCCTGGGAGACAGAAGGTCTGGAGCTTGATATCTAATCCTGCAGAGGCGGTGGCTGAAGTTCTGTAAAGTGGACTCACTTGCCAGGAGAGTGTAAAGGGAGAGGGAATCCACTGGAAATAACTAGAATGTAGGATGAAGAAAAAAGTCAAGGCAATATTCCTGAGGCCTAGCACTTTACCTAAGTATATATAGCAAGCACTCAAAATAGCTGAATGGGCATGTTTGTAGCTTAAAGAAAAAGAGACAATGGAAATGGCAACACAAAAAGTTCATGAGAGAAAGGATTACAATAGAAACAGCCACTGTCACCAAAATTTGTTGTTTTTCCTTTCATGGAGTAGAGTTGTTGCTAGAATGTGTCCAGCCAAGAATACATGACTCAGCCCCATCTGCATCTAGTTATGGCCATGTGTCTGATGGGTGGCACTTCTTGGCTAAAACCTTCAATAAGCAGGTGTGCCTTTTCCTTTTCTCTCTTTCTCTTTCTATGGCATAAAGTCAGATGCTTCCAGGGATCCAGATCCTTAAGTCTTATGGGATAGAGAAGCCTCCAAATGTAGGTAACCTGGGTCACTAGATTAACAAGAGGAGGCACCCACTCACTGCACAGGAATATTAGCTTCTGCTATTACTTGAGCTCCAAATATAATATTTGAATAAGCCACAGTGATATGAAGGTTTATTAGTTCCAGGTACTAGTATTTCCCTTAACTTGGATCTTGAAGAAGACAAAGACCTCAAGCAGGCAGGAAAGAAACATCAAGTCCACAGCGTACCTCACCTCATACCTCTGTTCTCCGCTGAGGTTTAGTTCCATCAAGTCACAACATCGGGATAACAATGACAGTGTGTCAACTTGTAAAAGACATACTATAGAGCCTCTTCTAAATCCAGCTAAACCACATGAACCAGCACACTTATAAGTTTGGTGACTTTTTCAAGGGTGGAATTCACAAGGGGTAAAAAACAAAAACAAAAACAAAACCCACAAAGGAAAAGATATGCTCATGCTCACTTTGCTCATTCAGGCTCTTTCTGCCCAGGTGTCCCCCGAATCACCAGCACCAAAAGGAAGACAAGAGGAATGCTCCTTTAGGTAATGATGTGCTTCCTCCAATGCTTCCTTCCTTAGGCAGGGGAAGTTCAAATGCACAGCTGCAGCTGCCACCACTGCTATGGGGGAAAGGAGCTGAGCTGCCCTCAATGTTCTCTATCAGCACATTTTGACACTTCCTCTTTTTTTCCCCTTAAAGCATGGTGTATTTGATGATACTGGACTTCTGAGAGAGTTCCTCCTCAGCTCCTCAATGCTATCTCTTGGAGAAAGAGGATAGTTAACACTGAGTTAGTTGACAGGCTAGTATTGAATTATGATATTCACTTCTCGCAAGAGCTCTTTAAAATAAGCACTATTATCTCTATTTTTATAGACAAGGAAATTGACTCAGAGAGGCTGAATAATTTACCTGAGGTCTCAGAGTCAACTATAGGTATTATCAATCACAATATCCTTTAGCTTTATTGAATGCCTGATATTTACTGAAGACTTGATGGGCATTATCACATTTAAATGTTACAATTTTACAGCAGAGGTACTTGTTATGAATTCACTTGTGTTGCCCCTAGTGCTAACTCCAGTACCCGTGAATGTGACCTTATCTGGAAATAGCATCTTTGCAGAAGTAATCAAGATAAGATGAAGTCATACTGGTTTGAGGTGGGCCCCAATCCAATGTGACTGGTGTCTATAGAAGAAGAGGAAAAGAGACACAGAGACAGACACACAGGAAAAATGCTGTGTGATGATGGAGGCAAAGATGGTAGTGTCTACAAGCCAAGAAACACCAAGATTGCCAGCAACACAGGAGCTAAGAGAAAGGCATAAAACAGATTTTTTCCCCTGAGACTTCAAAGAAAATATGCTCCTTCTAACACCTTGATTTGAGACTTTCAGCCTCCAGAACTATAAGAGAATAAGTATCTGTGGTTATTAATCCACCTAGTTTGTGGTAATTTGTATGACAACTTAGGGAATTAAGACAGTGATTTTTCTGTTTTTTTTTTTTTTTTAGGGCTGCACCTGTGGCATATGGAAGTCCTAGGGCTAAGGGTCAAATTGCAGCTACAGCTGCTGGTGCCACAGCCACAGCAATGCAAGATCTCAGCCACCTTTGTGACCTACACCACAGCTCTCAGCAATGCCAAATCCTTAATCCACTGAGCAATGCCAGGGATTGAACCCGCATCCACATAGATACTAGTCAGGTTCATTACCTGCTGAGCCACAATGGGAATTCCCAAGACAGTGATATTGTTTACCTCACTCTATAGGTGTGAAAACTGATGCTAGCTAATTTCCCAAAGCTGTCTGATTCCATAGGGCCTGTGTTCTTATCTATAGCAGCATTCCAGTATTCGATTCATTTTGCCATGGGCATAGAGCCTGTGTTTTCATTTATTTGTTTGTTTTTTTACTATACATACATTTTCACAGGAAGAAATTACATTTTCACAGGAAGAAATTATTTTGTAAGGATCTGTGTGTGTAAGTTATTAAAATGACTTTAATAAAATCTTAGTCACCTTTGCCAAAAGAGCAAATCAAGAAAATTATATAGAACCCTTTCTTGCCGAAAGCCTAAATGCCACATGTTTGGATGAACACACAGGTATAAGACACAGGAAAGACAAAACAAATGTTAAATGGTCATGAAAGGAATTAAAAATTAAAACAAAGAAAATTTTCACTTACTAGAAATCTATAATCTGTCATATATCGTGGAACAAGTCATATTCCAGACTGAGATGGCCCTGTTACAATAACTCAGGTCTCCCATGAACATTTCAAAAATCTCCCTGAATATCAATCAGATTTATTAACAGCAAAATGAATACAGCAACATCTACCTGTTAGACATATGTAAGCTAATAAGACAACAAACATAAAGTCCCACACATAACCTCTGTTTCACTATAAATATCTAATAAGTGAGTATGATTTTTTTAGGCATATTTAACTTAAACAGCTCAAAATTAAATTCTAAATAACATTCGGCATTAATTATAATTATTGTCTGAACCCAGTTCCCCAATGTGATCCTTGGAACAAGTCAATAATGCAAAGATAGAGAAATCAGAAGACAGAAGGTTGTGTCTCTTGGTTATGCATGTTTCCTTGTAAGAGAACATTTTTTCTTTGTTTTTGAACAACTGTTAATGCTATATTGACCTGTGGGCTATGCATAAGGTGGTGATTTTGAAAAATCAACTATTTTTTTTAAATGCTTAAACACCTTTATTTATTTATTTTTTTTGGCCTTTTTAGGGCCACATCCACAGCATTCAGAAGTTCCTGGGCTAGGGGGCGAATGGGAGCTGCAGCTGCTGACCTAACCACAGCTATGGCAATGCCATATCTGAGACACATCTGTAGTCTACACCACAGCTTGTGGCAATGCGGGATCCTTACTGAAAGAGGCCAGGGATCGAACCCTTTTCCTCATGGATACAAGCTGGGTTCTTAATCTGTTGTGACACAATAGGAACTTCTAGAGTGCATAAAAACTTTGAAAGGATCCAGTTTAAGCAAACAATAGGATATTTCCTCATAAGGGATATGTCAAGGAACTATAGGAAACATTGGGTTGGCTGGTTGGAATGAAAGGGAACTGAACATCTAATGGTGTTTGGAGAAAATTACTCTAGTATCTTTAGAGAGAATATGAATTTCTCTATTTTACTATAAGTAACAAAACAGAACTTCTTGAAAAGGAATTCAGCAAATATTTATGGCTTTCCTGTCAGTTTTAAATTTTGAGTATACTGGAAGCTAATCTGGCTTTCAGGGCTGGTGGGTGCTGGACACTACCTTTGCTGCAGTCTGGGCCCCTTAAAGCCTCAGAAAGGTTCTGACTCACTGCCTCCTTCTGACTGCACCCCAGGGACCTCAGGATGAGTGCAGAGGACCAGGAAATACAGATGTGTCTTCTCTTCAATACTGATAATGACAGTTGATAGTTTGAAAACTGGCTTCTGGACATGCGGGACAAAAAGAGAATGAAGAAAGAAGCAGACCACTCCAGACTGCCTGTTTCAGAATACTTCCTTCACTCCAGAGTCATCCTGGAGATTGGATTAAGATGGTGGAATAGAAGAACTGGAGCTCAACTTCTCTCCCCAAAACAACAAAACTACAACCAAATGATGAGCAACCTTCAACCAAATGGACTGGAAACTTCCAAAAAGATATTCTACTCCAGAAGACAATGAGGAGACCACATCAAGAGGTAGGAGGGGCGAGTACACAATAGAAGCAACCCCATACCTCACAGGTGGGAAGCCCCACACACTGGAAAGTAACTGTATCACAGAGACTCAGCTACAGGACTGAGAGTTCTGAGCCCCACGTCAAATCCCCATGCCTGGGGATCGGGAACAGGGAGAAAGAGCCCCCAGAGCATCTGGCATTGAAGGCCAGCAGGGCTCGTGTGCAGGACCTCCACAGGACTTGGGGAAAGAGGATACCCCATTCTTGAAAGGCACACACAGACTTGCACGTGCACTGGGTCCCAGGGCAAAGCAAAGTCTACATAGGAATCTGTGTGGAACCTGACTGCAATTCTTGGAGGATCTCCTGGGAAAACAGGGGTGACTGTGGCTTGTTGTGGGGGAAGGGCATGGGAGGTGAAGCTCTCAGGAACAGTCATCAGCCTGCATTTCTCTGGAGGTGGCCATTTTTGGGAAAATCTGCTCCTGCCCATCAGTGTTGAGAAGCCCCAGGCAAAAAAATAATCCAGGTGGGATCTCAGCCCCACCCATCAGTAAACAGGCTGCCTAAAGACCCCTCAGGCACACAGTCAGCCTCTAATCTCACCCTTAGACAAAACACCATCCACCAGAGGGATAGGAATCAACCCCACCTACCAGTGGGAAGAGACCAGTCCCTCCCATCAGGAAGCCTACAGCAAGCCCTCCTCCCCATACCAACTTTAGCTACAGGGGAGGCAAACACCAGAACTAAGAGAAGCTACAACTCTATTGTCATTCAAAAGGTCACCACACCAAAAACTTATAAAAATGAAAAGACAGAAAACTCTAACTCAGATAAGGGAGAAAGAGAAAAGCCCGGAAAAACAGCTCAGTGATGAGGAGATATCAGCCTCCCAGAAAGAGACTTTAGACTGTTGATGCTGAAGATGATGCAAGGCACTGGAAATAGACTGGAGGCAAAGATTGATAATTTACAGGAAACTCTGAGCAAAGAAATACAAGATGTAAAAATTAAACAAGAAGAGATGCAAAATACAATAACCGAAATAAAAAAATACATTAGAAGCAGCCAACAGTAGAATACAGGAGGCAGAAGAACGAATCAGCAAGGTGGAGGACAGATTAGTGGAAATCACTAATGCAGAAGCAAAAAGAGATAAAAGACTGAAACAAAGTGAGGAGAGTATCAGAGAACTCTGGGATAATGTTAAATGCACCAACATCCGTATTATAGGGTTGCCAGAGGGAGCAGAGCGAAAGAAGGGGATAGAAAAAATATTCGAAGAGATAATAGCCAAAAACTTCCTAACATGGGAAAGGAACCACTCACTCAAATCCAGGAAGTGCAATAAGTAGCATATAAAATAAACCCAAGGAGGAACACCCCGAGACACATATTAATCAAAATGTCCAAAATTAAAGACAAAGAGAAAACATTGAAAGCAGCTAGGGAAAAGAAACAAATGACATACAAGGGAACCCCGATAAGGTTATCAGCAGCTTTTTCATCTGAAACTCTGTAGGCCAGAAGGGAGCGGCATGGCATATTTAATGCGATTTAAAAAAAAGCTCCAAACAAGATTACTTTACCCAGCATGGCTCTCATTCAGATTTGAAGGAGAGATCAAAACCTAAGCAAAAGCTAAGAGATTTCTGCAACACTAAACCAGCTTTACAACAAATCCTAAAGGAACTTCTCTAGGCAGAAAAGAAAAGGCCACGACCAGAATGAAAAACACCACAAATGACAAGGCTCACTAGCTAGTCATATATGCAGTAAAGATACTAAATCATCCATGCACAATTATGCTACCAAAATCAGAAATCGTGAGAAGAGAGAACAAATGCAGGACACTGGAGATGCACATGCATTTAAGAAACCAACAACTGAAAACAATCTCATTTATATATATACTCCTATATCAAAACTTCAGGGTAACTGCAAACCAAAAATCTACATTTGATACACAAACAAATATGAAAAATCAAATCAAATGCAACATTAAAGACAGTCATCATGTGAAAGGAGTCAAAAAGAGAATAAGGGAAGAAAAAAGAGCAACAAAAAAACAAAACAGTTAATAAAATGGCAATAAGAACATATATATCAGCAATTACCTTAAATGTTAATGGACTGAATGCCCCAACCAAAAGACCTAGACTAGCTGAGTGGATACAAAAACAAGACCCATATATATGCTGTCTTCAAGAGACCCACTTCACTTCTAGGGACACATACAAATTGAAAATGAGAGGATGGAAGAAAATATTCCATGCAAACGGGAATCAAAAGAAAACTGGAGTAGCAATACTCCTATCAGACAAAACAGACTTTAAAATGAAGAACATTCTAAGAGACAAGGAAGGGCACTACATAATGATCAAAGGATCAATCCAAGAAGATATAACAACTTTAAATATCTATGCACCCAACACAAGATCATCTCAAGATATAAGGCAACTGCTAACAACCTTAAAAGGAGAAATCAACAATAACACAATCATAGTGGGGGATTTAACAGCCCACTTACAGCAATGGATAGATCATCCAGACAGAAAATCAATAAGGAAACACAGGCCCTGAATGAAGCATCAAGTCAGATGGACTTAATAGATATTTATAGGACATTCCATCCAAAAGCAACACAATACACATTCTTCTCAAGTGCACACGGAACATTCCCTAAGATTGATCACATCCTGGGCTACAAATCAAGCCTCGGTAACTTTAAGAAAATTGAAATCATATCAAGTATCTTCTCTGACGACAATGCTATACGACTGGAAATCAACAACAAGAAAAAATGGCACAAAATACAAACACATGGAGACTAAACAACATGCTACTAAACAACCAATGGATCACTGAAGTAATCAAAGAGAAAATTAAAAAATACCTAGAAGCAAATGACAACAAAGATACGACACTCCAAACCCTCTGGGATGCAGCAAAAGCAGTTTTAAGAGGAAAGTTTATAGCAATACAAGCCTACCTCAGGAAATAAGAAAACACTCAAATAAACAAACTAACTTTACATCTAGAGCAGCTAGAGAGGGAAGAAAAGACAAGACCTAAAGTTAGTAGAAGAAAAGAAATCATAAAGATCAGAGCAGAAATCAATGAAATAGAAACGAAGGAAACCATAGAAAAGATCAATGAAACTAAAAGCTGGTTCTTTGAAAACATCAACAAAATTGATAAACCCTTTGCTAGATGTATCAAGAAAAAAGAGAGAGGACACAAATCAATAAAATTAGAAATGAGAAAGGAGAAGTAACAACAGACATCACAGAAATACAAAGGATCATAAGATTCTACTATACACAACTATATGGCAATAAAATGGAAAACCTAGAAGAAATGGACAAATTCTTAGAAAAGAACAATCTCCCAAGACTAAACCAAGACGAAATAGAAA
>PVHT020000141.1:16077788-16099919 GCA_004024745.2 Catagonus wagneri
GGACACTCCCAAACTCATTCTATGAGGCAACCATCACCCTGATACCAAAACCAAACAAAGATACCACAAAAAAAGAAAATTACAGGCCAATCTCACTGATGAACATAGATGCAAAAAATCCTAAACAAAATACTAGCCGACCGAATAAAGCAATACATTAAAAGGATTGTACATCATGATCAAGTGGGATTTATCCCAGGGATGCAAGGATTCTTCAATATCCGTAAGTCAATCAGTGTGATACACCACATTAACAAACTGAAGAATAAAAACCATATGATCCTCTCCATAGATGCAGAAAGAGCCTTTGACAAAACCCAACACCCATTTCTGATAAAAACCCTTCAGAAAGTGGGCATGGGGGGACCTACCTCAACATAATAAAGGCCATCTATGACAAACCCAGAGCTCACATCATTCTCAATGGTGAAAAGCTGAAAGAATTTCCGCTGAGATCAGGAACAAGACAGGGATGTCCACTCTCGCCACTACTATTCAACATAGTTTTGGAAGTCCTAGCTACAGCAATCAGAGAAGTAAAAGAAATACGAGTAATTCAGATAGGAAAGGAAGAAATAAACCTATCACAATTTGCAGATGACATGATACTATACCTAGGGAATCCTAAAGACTCTACCAGAAAACCTTTTTAGCTCATAATTTGGCAAAATCGCAGGATACAAAATTAATACACAGAAATCAGCTGCATTTCTATATACTAACAGAAAAGATCAAAAATAGAAATTAGGGAAGCGATCCCATTTACCATCACATCAAAGAAAATCAAATACTTAGGAATAAACCTACCTAAAGAGACAAAAGACCTGTACTCTGAAAACTATAAGACGCTGATGAAAGAAATCAAGGATGACATGAACAGATGGAAAGACATACTATGCTGTTGGATTGGAAGAGTCAATATTATCAAAATGACTATACTACCCAAGGCAATCTACACATTCAATGCAATCCCTATCAAATTACCAAGGACCTTTTTCACAGAACTAGAACAAAATAGTTTAAAGTTTGTTTGGAAGCATAAAAAACCCAGAATAGCCAAAGACATCCTGAAAAAGAAAAATGGAGCTGGAGGAATTAGTCCCCCTTACTTCAGACTCTACTACAAAGCTACCATCATCAAATCTGTATGGTACTGGCACAAAGACAGAAATATAGATCAGTGGAACAGGATAGAAAGCCCAGAATTAAACCCAAGCATCTATAGTCAACTAATCTATGACAAAGGAGGCAAGAGTATACATTGGAGAAAAGACAACCTCTTCAATAAGTGGTGCTGGGAAAACTGGACAGCCACATGTAAAAAAATGAAACTAGAACACTTTCAAACACCATGCACTAAAATAAACTCAAAATGGATTAAAGATCTAGATATAAGTCCAGATACTATAGAACTCCTAGAGGAAAACATAGGCCAAATACTCTCTGACATAAAGAATAGCAACATCTTCTCAGATCCACCTGTCAGAGTAAGGACAATAAAAAGAGAAATAAACAAATGGGACTTTATTAAACTTCAAAGTTTCTGCACAGCACAGGAAACCCTAAAGAAAATGAAAAGACAACACACAGAACGGGAGAAAATATTTGCAAATGAATCAACTGACAAGGGATTCATCTCTAAAATTTACAAACACCTCCTACAGCTCAATACCAAAAAAAACAAACAACGGCATCAAAAACTGGGCAAAAGATCTAAACAGACAATTCTCCAAAGAAGTCATCAAAAACTGGGCAAAAGATCTAAACAGACAATTCTCCAAAGAAGTCATAGAGATGTAAATAAACACATGAAAAGATTCTCAACATCGCTCCTTATTAGAGAAATGCAAAACCACTATGAGGTACCACCTTACACCAGCTATAATGGCTATCATCAAAAACTCTACAAACAATAAGTGCTGGAGATGGTGTGGAGAAAAAGGATCTCTATTACACTCTTGGTGAGAATGAAAATTGGTGCAACCACTGTGGAGAACATTATGGAGATTCCTCAGAAAACTAAAAATAGAATTACCATTTGATCCAGCAATCCCACTCCTGGGCATCTATCCAGAGGAAACCATGACTCGAAAAGACACATGTACTCCAGTGTTCATTGCAGCACTCTATGCAATAGCCAAGTCATGGAAACAACCTAAATGCCCATCGACAGGGGAGTGGATAGGGAAGATATGGTACATAAACACAATGGAATATTACTCTGACATTAAAAGGAATGAAATAACATTTATAGCAACATGGATGGACCTAGAAATTATCATGCGAAGTGAAACCAGTCAGACAATTAGACAGCAACATCCAATGCTGCTGCTTACAAGTGGAAACTAAAAAGACACAATGAACTTCTTTACAGAACAGTCAATGACTCACAGACTTTGGAAAACCTATTTCCAGATAAGACAATCTGGGGGATGGGGGGATGCACTGAGGGTTGGGATGGAAATGCTATCAAATTGAGCTGTGATGATTTTTGTACACCTAAATTGTAATAAAATTCATTAAGGAATGAAAAAAATAAAAGCTGAGTTTACGATAAAAAAAATTTTTGAGTATATCAGTAAATTTTCCAAGGATCCTACGTAAATGATATATACCGCAAAACCAGTATAGATGATAGCTGAGATTCAGTAATTTTATTATTTTTCTTATCTTATTTACTCAGTTATAGTATATTGGTGTGGTTTTACTGTGTTTGTATCATCTACAGATCAAGGCTTAATACACTTTCAGGAAAAAAATCAGAAACACTCTCCATAAAAATTTCAGGATAACGTTCTCATCATGAGGAGAATTTTTTTCTTTTTATTGTATTTTTATGAGATGCTGGATGTTGACCGAATCTACTGTGGTGAACATTTCACAATACATGTAAATCAAACCATCATGTTAAACATTTTAAATAGTGATGCATATCAATTATTTCTCAAAGAAACCAGAAAAAAATCTAGAATGATGGGGAAATGTAGGTGTGTATGTGTGTGTGTGTGTGTGTGTGTGAGTGTGTATATACGCACATAATAATCTATCACAGTCTATTATCCTGTGACAGGTGTTTTTTTGTGAACTTATTGAAATTATTTTTTAAAATTTAAGATATATGATGTTTATTTCTCAGATAATGTGTTCATGTCTTTTTTGGATTCTCAAAGTCATCTAGGACCTATAATAGTTAAAATTCTTAACTTAGGACATGAACTTCTATGGGTCTCTGAATTCTGTAGAACCATAAACTCATTTATAATGTCAGGTGAGAAAGAATAACAGAAAGGAGGCAAAAGAAAATGAAAAATGTTTGGGAGAAAAGGAAGCATAAATTAAAGGGGGTGGGGGCACTAGTACTAGTAGGAAATATGCTCAAAGTTAGAATGAGGTCAAAGATGGCATCTTGACTGAAGCACAAGTGAGCTGTTTCTCCATTACTGACAGAAATTTTCTGAGTATAGTTGAACTTTGAACAATGCAGGGGTTAGGGACACAAACCCTGCTCTCAGTTGAAAATCTAATGTGTAACTTATAGTTGGTTCTCTGAATTCACAGTTCCTCTGTATCCAAGGTTCTAACCAATGGCAGATTGTGTAGTACTATAGTATTTACTATTTAAAAAAATCTGCACATAAGTGGATCCATGCAGCTCAAACCTGTGCTGTTCAAGGGTCAACTCTATTTACAAGATGAATGGTCTACTAATTCTAAGTCTTTGTTTTTAAATGACTTGGCTTCAAGGATTTTTTTCTTTTTTTGTCTTTTGTCAATTTTAGGGCCGCATCCACGGCATGTGGAGGTTCCCAGGCTAGGGGTCTAATTGAAGCTATAGCTGCCGGTCCACACCATGGCCACAGCAACATGGGATCTGAGCCGAATCTGCAGCCTACACCACAGGTCACGGTAACACCAGATCCTTAACCCACTGAGCGAGGCCAGAGATCAAACCCGCAACCTAATGATTCCTAGTCAGATTTGTTTCTGCTGAGCCACGACAGGAACTCCGAGGATGTTTTCTCACTCCTGCTAAATTTCCAAATGAGAAATGTCTTCCTGTTGAGGTTGAGGGTATCCATTTACTAAGTAGCTTTAGCAACCGTGGCATTATTACCAAATTTGCAGTTGACAAGTCTTACTTAGTTGTGACATCCTGACGATTAAGAATCAGTTAAGAGTCCCTAAAAACTGATTCTAATTGCAGGAATACACTCAAGTCATTTGCTTTAGTAACAAGTTCTTGGAAGGCCACCATTTGCATCCTGAATTTGTTCTTTTTGGAGGTCTGACAACTTTTATTAGGGAGCCAGAAGAGCAATAAATAGAAAATGCCAGGAGTTCCCGTTGTGGCGCAGTGGTTAACGAATCCAACTAGGAACCATGAGGTTGCAGATTCGATCCCTGGCATTGTTCTGTGGGTTAACAATCCAGCGTTGCCATGAGCTCTGGTGTAGGTTGCAGACGTGGCTTGGATCCTGCGTTGCTGTGGCTGTGGCGTAGGCCAGTGGCTACAGCTCCCATTAGACCCCTAGCCTGGGAACCTCCACACGCCATGGGTGGAGCCCTAAAATGATAAAAGGAAAAAAAAAATAGAAAATGCCAGAATATCTATAGACAACTCAATATAACCATAAGAAGTAAAACATGATGTTTTATAGAATCAGGTGTTAAATCGTCAGTTTTTCTTTCTTTTTTTTGTTCCTTCCTCCCTCCACCTGACCCCGCCCTGGCTCCTTTCTCCCTCCCCTCTTTCTTCCTCCTTCCTCACTACTTCCCTCCCTCCCTACCTTTCTTCCAAAACGAAAAGTTTTAACAGAAGTCAAACTTCTACAGAGAGGAATTATGAATTAGTTCACAAAACTGTTTACTAGATTCTAAACTACCTAAGGGCCTTAACCGTATTTGCTATTTTTTATGCACTTTAAACAACCCCATATGCGTTGTTGCCCACACAACAAATATTCAATACATATTTTTCATTGGATGACTAACTTGTGACATGACTGGTCAAAAATACATAAAAAGAAAGTTGATTTTGTCACACATTATTTTCCTGTTGTTATAAATTCAAAAGGCCCTATGAAAAATGTCTTACCAAGATGCAGAAATAGACCCTAAATATGGTATGGTTAATCCAATTACTAAAAATTGGAATGTCTGTTCCATGTTCAAATAATAACAAAAACCAAAAAAGCAACAAAAAAGGCAAAAAAAAAGCATTCTATACTGTAAATTACTGAATAGACCTGCACATTAAGAAGAGTTTTGAAAACGCTATTAGATTTTTAGTTATGCTATATTATCTCTTCTTCCAAGAGAGAAAACAAACTGAATGTTCTACTGAAAGCCATGACAAACCTTGAAATTAAATGTGAGTCTGATTCTATCATAGCTAAGAAAGAATTAACACCTAAATGCTGGCTAGAGGTGCGGGGGGTCAATAAGATAGCTTTCTTTCTTTGCTAGCCAACTATCAGAGTCTCTCTTTCAAAGTTATGCATAGGAATCCTGGGTGAGTTCATTCAAGAAAATCACGTGACTATGCATATATGTACATATGTATGTATTTTTTTTTCTTATTTTTAGGGTCATACCCAAGGCATATAGAAGCTCCCAGGTAGGGGTCTGATAGGAGCTACAGCTACCAGCCTATGCCACACCCACAGTAAGGCAGGATCTGAGCCTCATCTGTGACTTTCACCACAGCTCATGGCAACACCGAGTCCTCAACCCAGTGAACAAGGCCAGGGATAGAACTCGCATCCTCATGGATACTAGCCAGGTTTGCTTCTGCTGTGCCTCAATAGAACTCCCACATGTGATCTTTTAAGTGCATAACTTTAAAGCAATGGGTATGTGAATCACCTGAAATAAGTGGAAAGAAATAAATGGCGCACTCTTGATTATTTAGAAGACTTGATATAGAGGCATAATTTTGTAGCAGAGATTATTAGAGTCCTATTTTGTACATCACCTCACAAGGCTAACTTCCTAGGAGGTAATTTACCTTGATTCTAAATGGTCTTGAATTCCATTTTGCCTGATATAATGCTTTATATCTCATTAGAAATTTTTTACTGTGATGTTCTTTGAAAAAAAAAATACTAAGGTATTTGACTTCTTTCCGTGTCTCCTGCGGAGAGTCATATATCTGATAACACCTAAATGAAACAAAAAAGATTACACAAGTGACATAGAACAAATAAAAATCAAGTCAGTTTATGCTTCCTGATGAAAAATACCACTTTCTCTATAATCTTTATCCTAATAAATGTGTAATAATATGATTATGTCCATGCTTCAATGTCCTTGATTTCTTTGTTCCTACAGTTTTTATGTCTTATTGATAGATTAAAATATGCTAGTTTTTTCAAATACAGCTAAAAACTGTTACATTTTCTCTGTTGTCAGGGACACATATGAACAGCAAAAGACATATAGTATGTCCTTTGAGACATTTTGCCACATTTTACATAGTAAATAGTGGTTATGTTCTTTAACATAACTCACTTTATAAATAACCGTTCATACTAATTTTGCCTTATGATAAATTCACATAAGTGTCTCATATATAAAAGAGTCAATAGATAAAATTAATACTGGCATCTCAATCAGTGGTTCCACAAATCCTGGATTTCACAATCTGGTAAAATTAAAAAGAAATGGAGTATATCACAGGGTTGTCATATTTTTTTATTTAATATTTACGAATGTTAGGGAGAATGGCTATCTTTTTCTATCACCGTAATTTCAAAAAATATGTTAAAATAAAAATATAAGGAAGGACAAATTCTTAGAATAAAAAGGAATTTTAAAAGAGTAAATTAAATTTTATGAAAACGTTATATTGTTTTATTTTGTTTTGTTGTGAACAGTGCAAACCATATCATCTAGCAAATACTGCTCTAGCAAAACTAGGGATTGAAAAGACTTTCATACAAATCATCTCAATTATAAAATACATGGGTTCAGTTAAGTGATTTCTAAAATCTCTTTCAGCCCTAACATACTCTAAGTGTCTAATTGTTACTGTACTTTTTCGCACTGTAAATTACTCAACTAATCAAGAGTAGTTATTGTGTTGGAAATATTGAATTCAAGCTCTCTCATGAGAGGGAAGATTTCTAAAATATAAACAGAGCTTTTTAAAGCATAAGGATTTTATCCTATATACTTACTGGTGGGCATTTTCCTTGGAACAGCAGAACTTAACAGCAGATCACTGAGTACAGAGATTTCTGCCCATATGTATTTTATGTTTAATGCCACTTTCCTAAAGTGAAAGTTGCCTCAGATCAATGATTTTGATAGTAAAGATGTTATTCTGTGCAGGGACATTTAAGTAAGTTATGCTGAGTAATGATGTGCTCTGTATTCTTGTTGAGGGTGCAGGTAGGACCTGATTATAGTTAACTGTATTTTAATATTATGCACTTACCCCAAATCCACTAAGTATGATGTAGATGTACACACTGCTACACAGACATGAATCCCTTTATCCCATTTTCATCTTTTTCTCTATGCATTTTTAAGTAGCAGTGGATCCAGAAGGGGCATCTATTTTCCTAGATAACAGACTGGCTACCATTAAATTATTTTTCAAATCCATCCTCAATATTTCTCTTTATAGAGTGTTCCTTTGAACTAAACTCAATCTCTGAAGGTAACCAGAATTTACCTGGTATTGCACAAAATCAAACTTACATTGCATTGGTGTGCTGTCTTATTTTTCTTTGTTTAATTAACTACATCTAATTTGCCACTATAAGCTCTATAAGTGCATATGTGTGTGAGTGTGTATGTACATGTACATTGATGTTGGTATGTTGACTAGAGTCCGAAAATAGCAAAAGAGATACTAATGTTAAATGTGTTAGGGGATTCTTACCTTCAATATTGTATCATGAAAGAAAACTCAGAAGAATAGTAAAAATACATTTCTGTACTTCACTGTACATGTTGTAGATTAGGAATGATGAAATCTCTTTTAAAGCAAAGTGGCAGCTCAGGCTGTCATCTTGAACAGGTTCCTCATTCAATTTGAGGACGGGTGATGGGCTTTACATGATTGCTGCTTGGCAAAAATACTCAAAATTATCCAATTGCCAGTAAATTTTGGAAAAATTTAAGAGGGCACTAATATTATAAATAAGTTGTGGAATGAGGACAGATAATTATAACATACTAAATATCAAACAGAGTAATAATTAGTGATCTTAAAGGGAGAAAGAATCACTTACAAATGAAGGGAAGTGTTGCTTTATCAACCCTTGCTTATGTCTGCTCTTGAGGGAAAGAGGTGGATTACCATAACTAGCATGTCACCTTCCAATAATATGGTTTGACTTCAGGATGGATTTTAGTTCCTTCCTATGACAGCAGGAGGCTTTGTTCTGGGAAATCACAAGATAGTCAAAGAAAAACCATATAGCCTAAAGGAACCCACACTGACTGAAGGATAGAAGGCTAAATAACTATCTGTCTTTCGGGAAGAGTTTTGTCAGTGGAAGAAGTTACCATTTCATCACAGAGAAGCTGAAAGTGAGTCTTTCACCAAATGTTGTGAAATCGATATGTCAATTTAATTCTAAGTATAATCCACCATGTTCGATCAGCTGGTGACCTTGCACATTTATGAGCCAGGAGCTGATGCTGTCAGCTGCTCAGGTGTTTTGATGGATCCGCTGCATCTCAGAGTAACCAGCTTGGCAGTGGTGGGCTCAGCAGTGGCCCCATTTAAATGTGTTTGATTATGAATCTTGGCAATGCTTATCCTAAATTGTAGGAGTCTGATTACCAGCTACTTAATACACTCCAAGTTCCAGTTAGAGAAGAAAAATTCAGCAGCAATCTTAAAGCAGTAAAATAAGTGGGATGATGAAATATAAATAAAAAGAACTGACAAGGGATTAATCTCAAAAATATAGAAACACTTCCTGCAGCTCAATATCAAAAAAACAAACAACCCAATTAAAAAAATGAGCAGAAGGTCTAAATAGACATTTCTCCGAAGAAGACATACAGATGGCCAAAATACACACAAAAAGATGCTCAACATCACTACTTATTAGAGAAATGCATATCAAACCTAATATGAGGTAACACATTACACCAGCCAGAATGGACATCATCAAAAAGTCAACAAACAGTAAATGCTGGAGAGGGTGTAGCGAAAAGGGAACCTACACTGTTGGTGGGAATGGACACTGATGCAACCACTATGTAAAACAGCATGCATGTTCCTCAAAAAACTAAAAAGAGAATTACCGCATGATCCAACAATCCCACTCCTGGGCATCTATCCAAAGAAAACAATCATTTGAAAAATTACATGAACCCTGATGTTCATTGCAGCACTGTTTACAATAGCCAAGACATGGAAGCAGCCTAAGTGTTCACCAACAGAGGAATGAATAAAGAAGATGTGGTACATATATACAATGGAATATTACTCAGCCATATAAAGAATGAAATAATGGCATTTGCAGCAACATGGATGGACCTAGAAACTATCATACTAAGTGAAGTTAGTCAGATAGTGAAAGACAAACATCATATGATATCATCTACATGTAGAATCTAAAAAAGAAAGGATACAAATGAACCTATTTGAAGAACAGAAACAAAGACTCACAGTTTGAAAACTTATCTTTACTAAAGAGGACAGGTAGGGGGGTGGGTGGGATATATTTGGGGATCTGGGATTGGCATAAGCACAGTGAGGTATATGGAATGATTTGCCAGTGGGGACCCGCTGTATAGCACAGAGAACTCTACCCAGTAGTGTGTGATAATCTATGTGGGAAAAAAATCTGAAAGAGAACAGATATGTGTATATGTATGACTGGGTCATTTTTCTGTACAGCAGAAATTATCACAATCTTATAAACTAACTATACCTCAATAAAACATATATAAGAAGTTTTTTATATATAAATAAAAATACCAAACCATTTCAACCTTATGCCTTTGTCCCCTAAGGATATAAAGCAAATAAGCCAACACAGCTGAAATTTGTACATCTAGTTTGCAGCTAGCTATTTAAAATTATGAAAAATTATCAACCAAATGTCTTGGCAGAAAAATTTAATGTCCTACTTACATATTTTGGACAAGCTATTTATTATTTACTATAAGGTACTTGAAAAGTTAAGATGGCACATAATGACTAAATACTGCTATGAGACTTTATTTTGTATAGATAAAGTCAAGTCTCATAACTCATACAAAACAACACATTTGAGAGCAAAAGTACATTTTAATGTAATAGCTAAATTTCAGGAAACACTGACTGAGCTGTGACTATTTTTGACCCTGTGCCCAAAGTGCAATTAGAGATGGTCCTTACACTCAAGTTGCTCTTGAACTGACCCAGGGAATGACTGTGCAAAGTAATAATTTTGATAAAATGTGCCAAGGGCCAGCCAAGAAACATCCATCAATTGCTGTGGGGCCATCTAGGGATGCTTGTTAGGTGTGTTATTTGAGTAAATCTTGAAGGGTAATGGGGATTTTTTTTTTCTTTCAGTTGGAAATGACGTGCTTTTCAGGAAGAGGCCACACAGTAGAATAGTCTGGAGATATGCTCATCAAGATCACTCAGCAGCCCAAGGGCTGTGGTCCTTAAGGCTTTCTATGAATAAAGACTACCTAGAAAGCTTATCAAAAGCTGATTTCCTCTCCTTTGCCCTCTGAGTCTAGGTGAGACTCAGGAATCTGAATGTTAACAAGCACCTAGAGTGAATCCAAAGAAGCGAGCTCCTGGTATACAGTTGTGTGTCTGTGGAGGTGTGTACGGATTTGAGAATGGGCAGAGGAAAGAGGCAGGGGGTGGGGGTGGAGATGGGTGTGGATGAAGAAGTCTGTGGGGAGCAGATTGTGTGAAGTTTTAAGTGCCTATCTGAGGAGTTTGGCTTGAGAAGCACCGCAGGTATTATGAAGCTATAGACTTCAAAATCCCAAATAACGTGAAATCAGTGGAAGAAACATAGACTTTTATCTAAATTGTCTTAAGAGCTGCAAATGAAGAGAAGTGTGTTCTTTGATCTAAATAACTCTTAAGGCCAATCAGGAGGCTTTTTTAGAAATCCAGATAAGAGATGATGGTGGCCTGGAGAAGCAGTGTTAACCGGGGGATGGAAGGAAGAGGCAGATTTAGAATGCACTTTAGAGACTGGGAAGATAGGACATACTCATTGATTGAGAAGGGTGATAAAAAGGAGAAGAGTTGAAACAATGCTCTGCCTCTAAGGAAACAAACAAACAAACTCTTCATAGCTAAAATGTTTTATGGAACCAGGATAAAGGGATGAGTAAGTGAGGGTGAGAATATCATCAAAAAATGGAGAATGAAGAGTTCCCACTGTGGCATAACAGAAATGAATCTGACTAGTATCATGAGGAGGTGGGTTAGATTTCGGGCCTAACTCAGTGCGTTAAGGATCCTGTGTTGCTGTGGCTGTAGTTAAGGCCAGTAGCTAATTCGACCCCTAGCCTGGGAACTCTCATATGCTGCAGGTGCGGCACTTAAAAAAAAGAAAAGAAAAGAATGACAGAAATTGCATCAGAAATCCCTTAAATTACTCACTCATTAAATCATTTACATGTATTGGGAACCTACTCTATGCCTGTCACTGAACTAGGTTCTATAGATGTTAGAAACAAAAGGTTCATTTCTCCTCTTGAGGAACTCACATTTCGATAGGACCACAGAGAAATAAACAAGGAAAATAGTGTGATAAGTACCATAACAAAGATAAGCATGTGAGCTGAGGGAGTACAAGAAGGGCCATCTAACCCAGAATTGTGTGTGTGTATTTGTGTGGGTGTGTGTTTCCTAGAGGAAAACTGAACTGGATTGAGTATTTAAGCATAAATGGAAGTTCTTCAGATAAAGGATAATGAGAAAAAGTTCTTCAAGCAAAGGAAACAGCCTTATAAGAGGTCAAAATAACCTCCACACCATAAGTTGCTATAGTTAAGCACACTATATGGTTTGAAATGGCTTCAGATAATCTGGGAGTTTATACTCACAACTATTCTTACTGAGGTCTTACTATGTGCCAGACACTTTGCCAGGGGCTGCAAAAGGATTAATTTAATTCTCACAATAATACTATAAAGCAGGTATCATTATTGTTTCAAGTTTCAATGAGGAAATTAAAGCCTAAGTGTGTAAAACTGACGACTTGCCCAAGGATATGAAACTGATAAATTGTATAGCCAGGATTAGAACCCAGGCAGCCTGGTTTTACGTGACCTTAGAGACCATCTAATATTGCCTTTATGCTCTGTATATAAAAGGTCTTACATGTCCTATTAAGAAGCTTAGACATGTTCCTGAGGACAATTAGCAGTTTTTAGATGACACATTAAGATCTGCAGTTTTTAAAGACCACTTTGCCATAGCAAGTATACTCTGATTAGAAGAGATCAAAATAAGGCTGTGAGACTAATCAGAGGTGGTAGTTATAATTCCAGAGAGAAATGCTGAGTCTCTGAATTGAGATATCCCCTAAATGTGGTAAGGTACTTCCATGCTGGCTCCCAGTGATTTCTGTCTCCTGGTAGTCAGGGTCTTTATATAATTCCTTTCCCTTGAGTATATTCTGGGCAAATTGACTTGCTTCAAATGGACAGAATATGGAAGATGCGATGAGCTGTCACTTTCATTACTAGCTTATAAAGAGGCTGTGGCTTCACACTGCATTTGCTCTCTCACTCTCTCTTGGACTGCTGCCCTTGAGGAAGTCAGCCACCACTGTGTGAGGCAGCCCTGTGGGCAGACCACATGGTGACCTCAGAAAATTTTCTGAGACCAGTCATCAGCTTCGTGAGCAAGCTTGGAAGTAGAGCCTCCCTAGTTCAGCTCTCAGATGCCTGTAACCATGATTGTCACCTTACTGCAAACTCCTGAAATACCCTGAGCAGAATCTCTTACCTAAATCTCTCCTTAATTCCTGACCCGCAGACATGATGAAATAACAAACACCTGTTTGCGTTAGCCATTAAGGTTTTGTAATTTGTCTCTCGGCAAAACATAACAGATACGTTGAAAACATTCATCTTCATCATCATATATTCCAGAGGCCCCCTGGAGACACTTGGTATATATGTGGCAGGGTGACACTGTTTAATGATGCCATTTGTGTACAGAAGATTACGTAGGAGGATTTTTACTGTCAATTTTGCTTCTAATTGACAGTAAAAGTCTGCTGAATTCAAATTACCTTATAATAATCTGGTTTTGTCTACTTTTCTAACAAAATATATTTTGGGTATTTCCAGCATAATTTTGGAAGACGTGATAGTGAACCCTTATGCCATCTAGCATGGCATGAAGTCAGATAGTGGGGTTTTCATTCCCAGCCTCCACTCAGATTGCTCCTCACCCTGGATATCGAGCTAGCTCTTTATGCTATTATCTGGGTGTATAGAAGAAACCACAGGTGTTACAGTATAGCTGCTCTGGTAACACATTCAGTATAGCCAAGTGACGACTGATTTAAGAGTACATGTTTTTTGATAAAGATGAGATTATTATGTACTCTTACAGCTGCAATTCACAAGTATACAGGATATTTATAACCCTTAAATAACGACCTTTCATTACGTATTCTCCCCCAAATAGTTGACAAAGAAGAGGGCAAATTTAAAATGGAGTCCTTGAAGGCCCCCACCCACCCGTGATGTGTACTTTCTCAGTCTCATGAGTCATGGGCTATGTGCATACAGTTGGCTCAGATGAGCTGGCACCCTTGAAACTGCAGCAGCTGCACTAAACAATTACCAGGCTCTGACTGAGAAAATTTCCCATGGGGGACAAAGAGCCAGCTGGGCATTGCTGGTGATTGTCTGGTGGACATTTGTTAGTTTGTATGAACACTGAAATTCCTAGGGCAGCAATCAATGGGTGAGATAATTCCGCTTAGAATACATTAACCCAGAAAACTGCAACTGGAGAAGACCCTTTTATGGGGGGAACTCTTTGCCTTCAGCAAAGCAAATTGGCAAGCCTTGTCCTGAACATTTAGAAATAGGATGAAGCCTCTGAAGCTTGGCATCTCATTAAAGGAGTAGGGAGCCTATTAATAAAATTTAGTCTATCAATCCTCCTCTTTCTCACTGTAACCTGCTGAAGCAATGTCCCTTAAACGTTCTGGTCAAAATTACACTGGTATTTTATACACAGAGCAAACTGCTAGTGCTAATTTTCCAAGACATATTCATTATATCAAAGGCTGTATCAAAAACATTAATATTTGTCTGGATTACTATCAGATAAGAATACCTCAGAGCACTTTTAAGACACTCAGTAATTCTTAAAAACTCATTATCTTGAAACTATCATTTACTTTGTTATGAAGACAGATACTGAAATGAGGCGATTTTTACAGCAGATTTTATATCTTTAATGGAATATATATTTAAAATAAAGGTTATAAATCTTAAACTAATGAATGATTTCTTACCAGTTCATTTAAAATTATTTCCATTTTGCTAAGCTATATATCATTTGCTCTGTATCTTTAAAATTATAGATTCATTAGTACATTTTATTATACATTTAAAACCTCTTTAAATACAACTGATCTTGAGATAATCAATGAAACAGAGGTATAATGCCTATACCCTCTATAGTAAATGAGAATGGCAGAAAACACTGTATGTTGTTTCCTTATTGAGTTGAAAGAATAACTTTCCAGAGAATATTTGCAAATTTGAAGCTTCAAACTGTAAAATCCAGTTGTTACCTCTAGTATAAACAAAGCTTCCCAGATTTTAAAAGTGGTTATGCATATGATTAAGTCCCACATTGGCAGTATAAGCTTTTATTACAGCAATAAAAATGTGCATTGGTCATGAACAGGAGAGGCACCTCTGAATATCATTTTCATTTCATTTACCTCAGGAGTTAGGGAACAGGGCAGCTAAGGCTCAGGCTAGCCATGTAAAGGCTGTCATTCACTAGCAACTATTAAAACTGGTTTGTAAAGATAAATTCCCTAATTGCAAAGAGAAGAAAAATAAAAGTGAAAGAGGGGTGCCAAATTCTTGTCTGGGACTCTGGAGCAATTAAGGGCAGTATCTTGAACATTCAGGGCTTATGCTAATTCCTGACATTCTACAGATTTTCCTGCCATGAAATCTCTTCATGGTTGGAAGTGCTCACCTCTCAGCTTGGACTCAGCCAGCAGGAGACTAAGGCCCTGCAGGGCATCACAAGCATTCAGAGCTTAATGAGCCTTTGGAGAGTAAAGGAGCAGGGGTACAAGAGGCAAAGCCAAGACCCAGGGTCTGTGGAGTACAAAAGGGCCTGGCAGTCTCACCAGCCACATTCTTATTCTTTTGGATCTTTTTTCCAGTTCAGTTCTATCTTCTTCAACAGGCAGACTTGAGAAAAAAGTCAACAATGTCTTCCCCATAGGCTTTATAGATAGAGTGGAGAAGGAAAGATTTTAAATGGAGGATGTTTTATTTATTTTTATTTTTTGCTGTTGGCAAGCCCTAAAAAAACAGCCTGTCATTTCCATCTTCACAAGGAATAATACTGGTACACATAACGAAGCAAAAGTATTATAAATTCTACAACAAGATACTTTAATATTTCCTTATTTTGTCTCTTCATATCACTGGATGAAACACTGTCAGCTCTTAAAAGCCAAATACCATAATGGGCAAGGTATATGGTGGTACATAGAGTGAGACTAGAGATAGGTACTCACACTGGAATAACAGCCTTGAACCTCTCAATCATTTCCTGAACAAAGGAATCTATGTTTCTTCCAGAACAAGCTATCTTCATCTCTCATTAAAATCTCACTTCTTCCCAGTTAGTTATTATTTACAGCTTTGGGAGCTTCAGTGGTTTTCCCAAGTGGATTATAGCATTACAGACTATCAGAGATGGAAGTGGGTTTATCCTGCAAGCAACTGTGACCTGCTTAAGATCAGAGAGCATCATGTGTTACCTTAGTGGGGGACATCTTTTAGATTTTATCTACCTGTTTGGTATGCAAATTGCTTAATAAGAATTATTTGTAAGGGGGACATCTTTTAGATTTTATCTACCTGTTTGGTATACAAATTGCTTAATAAGAATTATTTGTAAGGGGGACATCTTTTAGATTTTATCTACCTGTTTGGTATACAAATTGCTTAATAAGAATTATTTGTAATTAGTACATTCATTCTGTGACCCTTCTAAAGTAATCCTTGAATGTATATTTTGGTTTCTGTTCTCATAGGCTAAATAGTTCCTTAATTCATTTAGCAAACTCTCCCCCACACCCTACCTCAACCCACTTTAGAGAATGCACAAAACTATTTCGTATCAGGTCATCATTTGAATTAATTCAAATTCAAAACTGCGTAAGTCTGAATGAATTTGGTTTTTAAGGCTTTATTACACATGGTAGTTCCCCATCTTCCAGTCTAATATGAAGCCACTGAATCATGAGTCATTACAGTTTACGGTGCTAATTTAATTTCAAACCTGCTTGCCTTTGATCTAAGATAGGCCCTCGGGCAGTTTAAGCTCCTGACCTACTTCAGAGTTTCTTTTATGCTCTGGAATTCAGCACATTTTACAGAGCAGGTAAACTCTAGAACAGGTCATTAATCATTGTAGCTCCCTGGGCTTTCCTGGTGCTTTTAAGGAGGAAGCAGGACTGATACAAATAAAACATGTGGGGAATTTTTATTCTGAAAGCTTCAGATCTGTTCACAGAAATCACGAGGGAGGGGAAAGAGGTAGTGTACTCTAAATTTAGGTAAGTGGAGATGACTCAGTTACTGGAAAATGTTAACTTCCTCTAACAGGAGTGGGGAAGATGAGGATCAAAAAGTCTCCTTTTAAATTATATAAGAAGTCATTCTGTAGCTTCAGTTTATATGTAGTATTTATTGATAAACTGAATCTAAATTATTTCTCTTTTAAAACCAATGCTAATTATTAACGAGCTAAAAAATTTCCCTATATATCAATAAAAGATTTTGTGTTACAGGACTATCAGAACTGGAATTTCTGGCAAAAGAGAAAGCTTGTGAATTTTACATATTCTTGTGGATTCCAAGCAAGTGTATTTATTTTTTAATGACAGCAGATGATCTGTAAGCAAAGCACAACTCAAAATTCAGTTGAATGAGCAATGAGCTTTCACAATTTAAGCATACATCAAGTAATAATATACATATTTGATCTTTGTTTAATTTTTTACAGATTAGATGAAATCTGTATCTATACTCACAGGACAAATAAGCCTTCCCAGGGCATTCATACGAGGAAAATGTGTGAAGTACCCAAGATAAGGTGGTAAGGAAAATAAAAACTATGAGGTCATAATGACAATTGTTACGACAGCAGAGCATTATTCTGCACGCTCCCTTCTCAGTTCCACTGTTGGGACTTGGCCCAGCCTCAACCTCATGTCCAGGGCACCCTCTACATTTTTCTAAATGGTGCTCGTCATTCAGGGTCCAGAACAAGTCCTCTATTTTCCATGAAGTTTCTTCTGAACACGTGGATAAAACCTTTCTCTGAATGCTAATTTCAAATATAGTCTGGCCTCTACATGTTACCCTTTAATTATACACAGCTCTGTAATAAATTTTCTAAATGTGCCATATGTTAGCATCTCCCTACCTAGACTCATCAGAGGAGGTCACTGTGGTCACTGCCTGTTCATAACAGGTAGGCAGTGTCTTGTGTCATAGGTAGTCAGTAGACAATGTCTCTCAAGGACAGAGGCAGCAAAATTAAATTCAAGATATTAAGGAATCTCTGTGTGTGTGTGTTGTGAAAATTGTTCCTACTTGTATGATGACTGAGGTATAGACTGGAATTAGACCTTAAGAGCTGAATAAAAATATTTTTACCTATGTGGGGATGCTTTTGGAGATGTATTAATAGAATCCCTACTAATGACTTTTTCTATTAATTCCTGACTTTTCATCACTCTTAGAATGGAAATAAGTGCAGCCTGATCCTCAAGATAGAGGGGTGGAATTTATTTTAATTTCTGCTTGGTGTGTATTTTTCTTAGTTTTCCTGACCAGTTATTATATTGTACATCCAGGTCCACAGTATGGTAAAACACAGGAAGACCGCCACATTTATAATTTAGTTTGAATCGCTATTAATACCCATTCTTCAGGAGAAGCTTACTTTCCTTAGCCCCTAACTCCTTCTGAAACTGAAGGAAGGGGGGTGATTATGGCAAAGGAGTTTGGGTGGTACATGAAGGAGGCAGAGTGGCAGGGAACTGGGGAGGATACAGATAGAACTAGAAGGCCTGATTCTTTTTCATTTTTTGCCTTTTTTTAGGGCCGCACCTGTGGGCATATGGAAGTTCCCAGGCTAGGGATCAAATCTGAGCTATAGCTGCTGGCCTACACCACAGCCACAGCCATGCGGGATCCGAGCTGCCTCTGCGATGAACACCACAGCTCATGGCAATGCCAGATCCTTAACACACTGAGAAAGGCCAGGGATAGAACCCAAGTCCTCATGGATGCTAGCTGGGTTTGTTAACTGCTGACCCACAATGCGAACTCCACAGAGGACCTGATTCTTAAAAATATCTTCTTTCACCAGTCATCCCTTCACCTCCCTCCCCCATGTTTCCATCAATAAAATATTTGAGTTAAAAGAGTTTCTCTTCCAAGATGCAAATATATCCCAGTGAGAATAAAATTCCATTTTCATGCTGCTTTTTATATGAAATACTCTAATCAAATTAGCAACATGCAGAAAACATGGATTCCTATTACAATGAGAACTGCGGGAATTTACTTCTAAATGAACTCCAACAGTTATATAATTTTGTATATTACTTTCGAACATACGGGTATTCTATAAGTCATCCATGATGGAGAAGGAGCATTATGGAGTGGGATAAAGGCCAAGTAGAAGGGTCTACCTTATACAGCGAGAAGACACTAGGTTAAAAATCTCTGCACTCATGTTTGTGTGTGCTGTGTACCCTACTGCCCATGTCTCTAGCTGACTGACATTGTCACCTTCTGGCCTCTCTGATGTTGCAGCATACATACTGCCTCCTTTGTCTCCTCCAGACTAGGTCTGATGCCCCTTCTTTCCTCACAGAAACCCCTTCTCCAAAGTAGAGACTTCATCACACTCTGTTATGGGTTCTATTAATATTTCTGTCTTTGCTCATTTGATAAGATGGCAGGGAGATGTCACCATTGTGACCAGACTTTCTCACACAGTGTCCTGTCAGAGTAGATGCTCCATTTGAATCATGACACTAAACACGAATGAGTGCCTATAACAAGAAAGATATCACCCCTACTGAGTTGCTAATAGGGGTCCAAGATAAAGAAGGATTGAACAATGCAACTAAGAACATTGGCAGTAACAGGTGATGGGGCTGGAATTTGAATCCAGGTAACATTTTCTTATCTTCACTTGGAAATTTATGCTATCAGAGTCTCAACCACTTACAGTTCAGCCTAGACGGTCCACCTCAAGTGTGCTGTCCAGCACAGTGTCTCTCCATCATTTCCTGACTCATTCCTCACTGGTAAAAAGGACAAAGTATATAAAAGAGGGAATACAATTAACTTTCACGTGCTTTATTTGACCTGCCTGGCACTTATTAGGAACACAAAACTGTTAAATGAATGGACATATGAGGTCCTTATTCCTTCTTACCAAAAAAAAATTACAAGAAATTAGAGTCTTCTTTTGTGTGTGCCAAGAATGTTCCATATAAGATGATATTTTATCTAGTTTGGTTACCAATTGATCAGTATGCTAGTTTCTTTGCGGCATAGTTTCAAAAGATGTGATAAATCTTAGGTCTCAAGGTATAGTTAGGAAGATGAAAGAAATTCATATACTCATACATATATATATATACACAAATTATCTATCTATCTATCTATCTATCTATCTATCTATCTAATCACTTATCCACTTACCAGGAGATTCAAAGCATCATGTAAATAAATTGTTTAGTTCTACAAAAATAAACCAAGTATTCTTAGATTTTAAAGATGAGGGAAGTCAGTATAAACTGGGAAGCCTGACAAATTTACCTGGAGATTACATGGATCTCAGAATGAGTAGGGTTTGTTATACAGAGAAAAGAATGGTAATACCACAAATCTAGGGATCACTGCAAACAAACCTCCAGGTCTTGTCATAAGGAGGACAAGTGAAACTTAAAGGAGAGTTTGCCCAGAGCAGGCATTATGTGCTTATGAGGGGTGATAATACAAGAAGCAGGGAAGTTGGGAAGCACACATAGTAAAGAAGGCTTTAGGGGAGAGGAAATATTCAAACATCTGCTGGTGTGTGTGTGTGTGTGGGGGGGGTTGTGCATGCATGCATGCACATTTACTTTTCAGGAAGAAGAGAAGAGTTGACTCCAAAGAATATACTAAAGTTAGTTCATGTGGATTCTAGCACAGAAAAGGAATTAACCCATTAAAATAAAGTTTTAAAAGACAGTGTTGGGAATAACTGTTCCAAACAATTTCAGTACTTTTAAACAGCTACATTAAGCTCACAACTTGAAGCAGAATCGAGGAGTGCAGAAGGTCACACAGGTTAAGCGTTAAGCCAAAGCAAGAGAAGAAAATGGTGTAACTGAAGTATGCTGCTTTCCACACTTCAGAAACTTGGGAAATTGAATATTTTGCAGATGCAGGTTCTTCTAGACTTTACAGCTTAATAAGGAATCTCTCCTTCCTATATTGGAAATTACACTAAAACAAACATTTCCTTACAAACTTCAAAGTCTATTCTTAAATGTTTTCTGGAATGCAAACTGAATATCAAGTGCAGATTAATGTAATTATAACCTAGCTCTTAGCACGTTAATTTTCACATGTTGAAACTGAAAAGTGATTGGAGATTGGATTAAGATGGTGGAATAGAAGGACTGGAACTCAACTTCTCTCCCCAAAACAACAAAACTACAACCAAATAACGAGCAACCTTCAACCAAATGGACTGTAAACTTTCAAAAAAGATATTCTACTCCAGAAGACAATGAGGAGACCACACCAAGAGGTAGGAGGGGTAATTACGTGATAGAAGCAATCCCATACCTCACAGGTGGGAAGCCCCACACACTGGAAAGTAACTGTATCACAGAGACTCAGCTACAGGACTGAGAGTTCTGAGCCCCACGTCAAATCCCCACGCCTGGGGATCGGGCACAGGGAGAAAGAGCCCCCAGAGCATCTGGCATTGAAGGCCAGCAGGGCTTGTGTGCAGGACCTCCACAGGACTTGGGGAAAGAGGAAGCCCCATTCTTGAAAGGCGTACACAGACTTGCATGTGCACTGAGTCCCAGGGCAAAGCAAAGTCTACATAGGAATCTGTGTGGAACCTGACTGCAATTCTTGGAGGATCTCCTGGGAAAACAGGGGTGACTGTGGCTTGTTGTGGGGGAAGGGCTTGGAGGTGAAGCTCTCAGGAACAGTCATCAGCCTGCATTTCTCTGGAGGTGGCCATTTTTGGGAAAATCTGGTCCCCCCCATCAGTGCTGAGAAGCCCCAGGCAAAAAATAATCCAGGTGGGATCTCAGCCCCACCCATTAGTAAACAGGCTGCTTAAAGACCCCTCAGGCACACAGTCAGCCTCTATTCTTACCCAGTGACAAAGCCCCACCCATCAGAGGAATAGGAATCAACCCCACCTACCAGTGGGTAGGCACCAGTCCCTCCCATCGGGAAGCCTACAGCAAACATCCCCCCCCATACCAACTTTAGCCACAGGGGGGGCAAAAACAGAACTAAGAGAGGCTACAATTCTATTGTCAGCAAAAAGATCATCACACCAAAAACCTATAAAAATGAAAAGACAGAAAACTATAACTCAGATAAGGGAGGAAGAAAAAGCCCAGAAAAATAGCTAAGTGATGAGGAGATTATCAGTCTCCCAGAAAGAGACTTTAGATTGTTGATGCTGAAGGTGATGCAAGACATTGGAAATAAACTGGAGGCAAAGATTGATAATTTACAGGAAACTCTGAGCAAAGAAATACAAGACGTAAAAATTAAACAAGAAGAGATACAAAATACAATAACTGAAATAAAAAAAGTCATTAGAAGCAGCCAACAGTAGAAAACAGGATGCAGAAGAAAAAATCAGCAAGG
>PVHT020000141.1:16103655-16116859 GCA_004024745.2 Catagonus wagneri
AACATTTAGAGAAGAGCTAACACCTATCCTTCTGAAACTCTTCCAAAAAACTGCAGAGGAAGGGACACTCCCAAACTCATTCTATGAGGCAACCATCACCCTGATACCAAAACCAAACAAAGATACCACAAAAAAAGAAAATTACAGGCCAATCTCACTGATGAACATAGATGCAAAAAATCCTAAACAAAATACTAGCTGACCGAATAAAGCAATACATTAAAAGGATTGTACATCATGATCAAGTGGGATTTATCCCAGGGATGCAAGGATTCTTCAATATCCGTAAGTCAATCAGTGTGATACACCACATTAACAAACTGAAGAATAAAAACCATATGATCCTCTCCATAGATGCAGAAAGAGCCTTTGACAAAACCCAACACCCATTTCTGATAAAAACCCTTCAGAAAGTGGGCATGGGGGGACCTACCTCAACATAATAAAGGCCATCTATGACAAACCTAGAGCTCACATCATTCTCAATGGTGAAAAGCTGAAAGAATTTCCGCTGAGATCAGGAACAAGACAGGGATGTCCACTCTCGCCACTACTATTCAACATAGTTTTGGAAGTCCTAGCCACAGTAATCAGAGAAGTAAAAGAAATAAAAGAAATCCAGATTGGAAAGGAAGAAGTAAAACTATTACTCTATGCAGTTGACATGATACTATACCTAGAGAATCCTAAAGACTCTACCAGAAAACTCTGTTAGAGCTCAGCAATGATTTGGCAAAATCGCAGGATACAAAATTAATACACAGAAATCAACTGGATTTCTATATAGTAACAACAAAAGATCAGAAAGAGAAATTAGGGAATAAATCTCGTTTACCATCACATCAAAAAGAATCAAATACTTAGGAATAAACCTACCTAAAGAGACAAAAGGCCTGTACTCTGAAAACTATAAGACGCTGATGAAAGAAATCAAGGATTACATGAACAGAGGGAAAGACATACCATTTTCTTCGACTGGAAGAGTCAATATTATCAAAATGACTATACTACCCAAGGCAATCTACAGATTCAATGCAATCCCTATCAAATTACCAAGGACCTTTCTCACAGAACTAGAACAAAATATTTTAAAGTTTGTTTGGAAGCACAAAAAACCCAGAATAGCCATCAAAAAACCCAGAAAAGACATCGTGAAAAAGAAAAATGGAGCTGGAGGAATCAGGCTCCCTGAGTTCAGACCCTACTACAAAGCTACAGGCAACAAAACCATAGGGTTTTGGCACAAAGACAGAAATACAGATCATGGAACAGGATAGAAAGCCCAGAATTAAACTCACCCACCTACGGTCAACTAATCTATGACAAATGAGGCAAGAATGTAGATTGGAGAAAAGACAGCCTCTCAATAAGTTGTGCTGGGGAAACTGGACAGCCACATGTAAAAACCTAAAACTAGAACACTTCCTAACACCATGCACAAAAATAAACTCAACAAGGATTAAAGATCTAGATATAAGACCAGATACTATAAAACTCTTAGAGGAAAACATAGACCAAACACTCTCTGACATAAATGATAGCAACATCTTCTCAGATCCACCTGTCAGAGTAAGGACAATAAAAAGAAAAATAAACAAATGGGAATGAATTAAACTTCAAAGTTTCTGCACATAAAGGAAACCCTAAACAAAATGAAAAGATGACCCACAGAATGGGAGAAAATATTTGCAAATGAATTGACTGACAAGGGATTCATCTCCAAAATTTACAAAAACCTCCTACAGCTCAATACCAAAAAAAGAACAATGGCATGAAAAAATGGGCAGAAGATCTAAACAGACAATTCTCCAAAGAAGACATAGAGATGGCCAGAAAACACATGAAAAGATGTTCAACATTACTTGTTATTAGAGAAATGCAAAACAAAACCACTCTGAGGTACCACCTTATGCTAGCCAGAATGGCCATCATCAAAAATCTCCAAACAAGTGCTGGAGAGGGTGTGGAGAAAAAGGATCCCTATTACACTGTTGGTGGGAATGAAAATTGGTGCAACCACTGTGGAAAACATTATGGAGATTCCTCAGAAAAATGAAAATAGAATTACCATTTGATGCAGCAATCCCACTCCTGGGCATCTAGCCAGAGGAAACCATGACTCGAAAAGACACATGTACTCCAGTGTTCGTTGTAGCACTCTATGCAATGGCCAAGTCATGGAAACAACCTAAATGCCCATCGACAGAGGAGTGGATATGGAAGATATGGTACATACACACAAGGGAATATTACTCAGCCATTAAAAGAAACAAAATAGCAACATTTATAGCAACATGGATGGACCTAGAAATTATCATGCGAAGTGAAACCAGTCAGACAATTAGACACCAACATCCAATGCTACCGCTTACATGTGGAAACTAAAAAAAGGACACAATGAACTTCTTTGAAGAACAGATACTGACTCGCAGACTTTGGAAAACCTATGGTTTCCAAATAAGACAATCTGGGGGGTGGAGGGAATGCACTGAGGGTTTGGGATGGAAATGCTATCAAACTGAGTTGTGATGATTTTTGTACACCCATAATTGTAATAAAATTCATTAAGTAATGGGAAAAAAAAAGAGGGGAGGGAGTGGGATGGACTGGGAATTTGGGGTTAATAGATGCAAACTACTGCCTTTGGAATGGGTAAGTAATGAGATCCTGCTGTATAGCCCTGAGAGCTATTATCTAGTCACTTATGATGGAGCATGATAATGTGGGGAAAAGAATGTCTATGTATGTATGTGTGACTGTGTCACTTTGCTGTACAGTAGAAAATTGTCAGACCACTATAAACCAGCTAGGATGGAAAGAATAAAAATCATTATAAAAAAAAGAAACTGAAAACTCCTAAAAGGGTTATGTACTAGTAATTGTGCTCTGGGTTTATTCTCAAGATTTGAGGATGAGGAAGGGCTTCTATTTATAAGGAATTAACACTTCACAAGCTATGGAAATAAAAATAGAATGCAGAACAAACAACAAAGTATATTTCCAATCTTAATATGTTTTCAAATTTCATTCTTGAATTTCATAGATTTTAAAATAACTAATTTAATATTCTGTGTGGGTGGGAAATAGACACATTCATATTAACTACATCAAAATTATTTTATAAAAGCCTTCCATTAAAATCAATAATTTCAAAAATTTACCCTGTAATCACTTCAAATACTTCTAGCTATATCATGTTTCACATTATTTCCTCATCCAGGGGCAAGGATTTCTGTATTATGCTATTTTGTCTCTTGATATGAATTTCAATTTTACATACAATGAAAGAGATTCTGCAATATGAATTTCTGTTCATTTAAGAATGAACAAAACAACATTTAAGAATTCTACTTTTTAATGGCAAAAACAATAGAAGTTCACTGTTTTCTTTGTTGCTTTTTTATGTTCTTGTATATTGTGTCTCTTCTTGATAATTAGTATCAATTCTGCATTTGAACTTGCTGGCACAAAAGTAGCTGTAAAATTCTTTTTCCTGAAAATATTCTTGGAACAAATAAGTAATAGCATTCTAAATTTTAGTGACTTCGTTTAAAAAAGATGTTTGTTTCCCCAGGAAGTTAATTTTCTGTCTTAATCTTAAGGCAGATAATAGACTATTCATGTTCAAATGCCTGCAGGAGTTCTCTGGTGGTGTAGCAGGCTAAGGATCTAGTGTTGTCACTGAAGTGGCTTGGGTCCTTGCTGTGGTATAGGTTCAATCCCTGGAACCCAAGAACTTCCATGTGCCACAGGTGCAGCAGAAAAAAAAAAAAGCCTGCTGTTTGATTTCTTGGTTTTAAATAGTTATGAAATCTCTAGTTTCTTCTCCCATCCAGTACTAACCAGCCCCACCGTGCTTAGCTTCCGAGATCAGAGGATATCGGGCATGTTCAAGGTGGTATGGCCTAGACTCTAGTTTCTTCTGATAGTGACTCTGTTTATACTTCTTAAGCCATTTATCTTGTGGAGAAGTGGGCTGAGGTTTGAAGGAGTTGGACTAGGAGGCTGATGGAATTCTGGAACTCTGACAGTTTAGATGAAAAGAAGATGCAGGAATTAAAACAGCCCAGTTTCTGAGTGGGAGTGCCAAGTAGAAAGGACCCTGACTCCAAACCTGGAAATGAAGGTTCTAGTCTTGGGTGTGAAGTTAATAATTTTTGGGATTTTGGATGATTCACTTAACTCAAAATTCTCTAGTAAAATAAGAACTTGATGACCAGAATCAAGGAAAAGTTTAAGCACCTCTGGTAAAGGAAAGCATAAAATAAATTCCAGAACTAGACCAAAATTTGTTTAGAGTGGCTGATCCTTTCAAGTTCTTCAAAACACACACATACACACACACACACACACACACACATACACACACACATACACACACACACAGACACACACACATACACACCCCTTAAGAGAAAACTGATACATAAAGCCATTTAAGATGAAGCTGGTCTGAATTCTCCAAAGAAGACATACAGATGGCCAAAAAACACAGGAAAAGATGTTCAATATCACTCGTTATTAGAGAAATGCAAATCAAAAGCACTGTGAGGTACCACCTTCCACCGGCCAGAATGGCCATCATCAAAAAGTCTATAAACAATAAGTGCTGGAGATGGTGTGGAGAAAAAGGACCCCTATTACACTGTTGGTGGGAATGCAAATTGGTGCAACCACTGTGGAAAACAGTACAGAGATTCCTTAGAAAACTCAAAATAGAATTACCATTTGATCCAGCAATCCCACTCCTAGGCATCTATCCAAAAAAAAACCATGGCTCGTAAAGACATATGTATTCCAGTGTTCACTGCAGCACTCTATGCAATAGCCAAGTCATGGAAACAACCTAAATGCCCATTGACAGAGGAGTGGATAGGGAAGATCTGGTACATACATACAATGGCATGTTACTCAGTCATTAAAGGGAATCGAAAACAACATTTATAGCAACATGGATGGACCTAGAAATTATCATGCAAAGTGAAACCAGTCAGACGAGACACCAACATCCAATGCTACCACTTACATGTGGAAACAAAAAAAAAAGACACGATGAACTTCTTTGCAGAACAGATACTGACTCACAGACTTTGGAAAACCTGTGGTTTCCAAATGAGACAAGTTGGGGGGTAGGGGGATCCTCTGAGGGTTTGGGATGGAAATGCTATAAAAATTGACTTGTGATGATTTTTGTACACCTATAATTGTAATAAAATTCATTAAGTATGCAAAAAAATAAATTTACTTTTATTATTAAAAAAAAAGATGAAGATGGTCTGACTGAATTTGGGGTGGTGTGCAGGTCCCAATATCTTATCCGGCTTATTGTCACCTAGTACTCTAAGGAGCACAGGTTTTAAAACTATTGGAACAAATGCATTAAGACAGTTTTAATTTTGTAAAGGAGATTTCCTTCAAACAGAATATTTCTCTCTGTCACATTCTATTTTTCTTTATTGCTAACTCAATATCATGGTAAAGAAATCAGACTGCAATTGTCAGGATGAACCCTAATTTATCCTGTGTGTGATAATTCCTTTCTTGGCAGTTTGATATGCCAGAGAAGATGACTGCATGGAAATGATATAGGAACTGAAGAGTCTGTTTCTCTAGTATTTTTCCTGAACTTTGCAAAATGGGTTTGAAGATTTAGGATGGAACAAAACTGCCTCCAAAGCGAGAGCCCATTGTTTAACTTTTCCGCACCTAAATTGTTTTCCCCTTTCTATCCTAATGATTCTATAGGAGTAGTTTGGATCCAAAATGCAGACCAATTTAGGATAATCTGTGTAAGAAACATTCAAAATTGTAAAATGACTAATCGGAAGACTAAGCTGAGGGATTATTCTAATTTATTATATAAATATAAAATAACTCTACAATGCAGAAATATGGTAATGATCTCTCTCTTTTTAATATCCAGGAGGCTTATGCCTAAGTATTAATTCACTTTTAAAATAGTATATTTTGTAGAATGGACAGTAATACTTATTCTTTGGAATATATATATGTAAATATATACATATAAATATATTCCAGGGAACTCTGGAAAATACTTTTTTTAAGTTAACTTTACACTGTAATCTCATTCCTGCAGTTTTCCCTTGATTAGAATTAAAGTGCTCTGTTCATCAGAATTTATTAATTCATTTCTGTGGAAGAAAATCCAGGAAAAGGAAAGGAGAAGTCTTTACTAGAAACAAAAAGCAGACTGGTAGGATCTGACAATGGTTAAAAAAAAAATGAAGGCATGAGAAGTAATAGAGTAGTCAATTTTGGAAGTAATTCGGGTGCATGCAGGTATGAAAATTTAGGTATCTGAAATCACTCTTTCCCAATACCAACCCATGAATAATGGGTATAGCTCTTGGCATAATTTACAAATGACAGCTTATCACCTGAAACAGGATTGTATAGCTCAACTGACAGCTGCCAGTCAATCAAGAAATAGCTCTAGAATATTTCTATTACATTTTTTCCCTTTTTGACTTACATTGCTCAATCTCACTTAGTGTTGCTGCCATGACCTGAAGTTAAGCCTGTGTTCCTAATGATGGTACGGGGATTTCTCAGTTTGACTCTTTACTTCAAATGAGAGAAGGATTAACAGGTACCAGAAACTAGATCTGACTGTAGACCATTTTAAAAAAATATTTTCTGCCACATGTGAAAAGGTGAATAGAGACACCAAAAAGAAATAGAAGAGCCAAGGAAGTGTGGAAAATAGCATGGGTGTGTGCCCTGGTTCTCACACCACAGGCCACCTCGTCCTGTCCCTACCATTAAAGTTACATCCTTAGTGCCACCAGTCTCAGGGCACTTGGATAAGGGGCAGAAAAAGAGGGCTCTCCATTCTCAGCTCTGTGGCCAGCTTTAGCTACATCGCTCTCAGAAGAAAGACTTAGACACTTTTTATGTGTGGCCCTGCATCCCACATTTTTCCATTTTTACCTGATTCTAAAGGAATAGCTTCAAAATACAGATGTATTTGAAATAGATATACTTAAAACAGAAAAGGAATTAACACGGTATTTAAAAGAGAGAAGGAAATATAAATGGTATTTTTTCCAGCTCTTCTAAACTGAGTTCTATACTTGGTACATGGTTACACAGTTGAAAGAAAAACCAAAGTGGACTTCATTAAAATAAAGAAGAAAAATGTACTTCCTGTTATGCACTGCCTCCTTCCCACCACTATTACCTCATGACTTTCTTAATCTTCTTTCAAAAGTTTTATAATTCCTTTTCTTAAAAATTTTATTGGAATATAGATGACTCACAAAGTTGTGTAAAGTTTTAAAATTTCTAACACATCCATATTTGAACTGAGCATATAATGCTCACAGTTATCTATGAAAAAAACATTTTGTCTAGGCTTAGTATTTTCTAAAGGATCCTCCCTCAAAAATGATTTCCTTCGGATATCAATAGATGTCATGTAAAAAAAGAGGTAATTGATGGATACTGTCATCAAAAATATTCGAGAAGTGTTGGGTAATTTTTTCATATTTATTTACTTTAGGAAGTTTAAGAACTTTTAATGTGTTAATTTGCCATGTTAATTTATTGGGGGGAGCAGGTATTATTTGAGTAAGAAAATTTTTCTTCTAGGAAAGAATTGTTAGAACTGTGTTTATTTTTAATGAATTTTATTTCAATTATAGGTGTACAAAAATCATCACAAGTCAATTTGATAGAATTTGCATCCCAAACCCTCAGTGAATCCCCCCACCCCCCAGAACTGTGTTTTAAAGAAGACTCTTGAAGCACTCTGGCTAAGACAAAACCTCTTAAATGGACATTGTTTCTTAGAGGGTTTCCACAGGAATTCAATATGGCAGTAACTTTCCCTGGACTCAGTTCTGCAATAAAAGTAAGCCTGTCTCTCTACTATAATTGTGTACATAAGCATTAGCATGCCTTTATTTAAAACACAAATATATTGTAATGAAAACATCACAAGAATAGATAACTAAAGTAGTTAGCTTATTAAGAAGTCTATGGAAAGAGTAGCAATGTACAATAATGATGAAGAAATACAAAAAGTAGATCTCTCCTGGGCTCTCTTTTCAGCTCTAACTTTACAGGCAGAATAGAAAGACTGAGCTGCAACCACCTTGTTTCCCAAATTGCCTGTTCTTAGTAAGGTGGGAGCAGAGGTTCTAAATGAACTGGGAACTGTTAAAAACTCCATAATCCTCAGGCTCCATTGAAACTTCCTGAATTTGCAAGTTGTAGGAGGACAAAGAGAGAGTGAGGGAGAGGAGGGGGGCGGGGAAGGTGGGAGGGAGAGCAAGAGAGTTAGTTCCAGATGATTCCATCTGTTAAGAAGCTTAAAAAAAAAAAAAGGACATTTAAGTTTCCTTTATATTTTAAAATTCAATGAAGATTAACTGCTTTATAATGAACTCTTTTGGAGCAATTGAGTTTTAGAGGGCTTATTATCTAACTACATATTTTCCATTATAAATGTGGTTAGCACAATAATGAGAAGTAGAGCTACAGGGAAAGATATATTATCCACAGTTTCACCACCAAGGTAACCAGTGGGAATGTTTATTTTATTTTATTTTACTTTCTTATTTGGGATTTCCTTCAAATTAGAATCCATGGTCAAATTCACTTCCTAAATCAACATTATAAAACCTTGGGTTGCTTGGGTATGTAAAAATGCCATGTCTGCTCTGAATTTCCATACTGTGTACAAATCCTTTATTTAATTCTCATCCTATGAAACATGAAACATTTACTGCTTCTGCCCACTCTCATTAGGCAGCTCACCTTGAACTATGTCTGTTCCAACCCTCAGACAATGAGGACAAAAGAGCAAAGGAACTCCCCTTCCAGCACTTCTTTTCTGTCCTAGAGTTCGACTTTAACCCAAAGCTTATACTGACTAGTGGGATAAAAACTAAACCATCTTGGCAACAGATAACTGCAATCTTTGTCTTGGTTACCATAGCAACCAGTCTACTGCTATGTATGCTAAGCTAAATTATTTTTACCTGTCTCTTCTGACCACTGGTGTTTTACTTCTTTATTTCAAACATCTATTTTCAACCTGGTTTCTTTGGCTGACAGAACTTTTAAAAGGAAGAGGATACTTTTCCTCCTTTCATTTAAAAATGACTGATGAATGTACAAAACCAAACAGGTGTTTTTAAAAGCAATTATACATACATGCTTGCTTTACAAGCTATGGTTCATAGTCAATGGCTGCAAGAGTTGTTATTCTTTCATTATCTACAATACAGAGAAGTATGACTTTTGAGCTAATTATGGTATTTAAAACTGAAATGAAACTTTAATTCAGAATACATCTTCAAGTGATAAATTATTTTTTTCTTTTTTTAGGGCCGCACCCACAGCATGTGGAGGTTCCCAGGCTAGGGGTCTAATCAGAGCTACAACTGCTGGCTTACACCACAGCCACAGCAATGCAGGTTCCAAGCCACGTCTGCAACCTACACCACAGCTCAATGCAATGCCAGATCCGTAACCCACTGAGTGAGGCCAAGGATTGAACCCACAACCCCATGGTTCCTAGTCAGATTCATTTCCACTGAGCCACAATGGGAACTCCTCAAGTGATAAATTTTGATATGCAGATAGTAATTAGTGAAAATAGAAAACTGAAGTTACCTTCTGTTTTTTCTCTTTTTTTGTCTTTTGTCTTTTTAGGGCTGCACTCTAAATGCCTAAAAGGCACATGGAGCTTCCCAGGCTAGGGGTTGAATCGGAGCTGTAGCTGCAGGCCTACACCACAGCAACAGCAATGCCTCTGTCCTACACCACAGTTCATGCCAACGCCGGATCCTTAACCCACTGAGCAAGGCCAGAGATGGAGCATGTGTACTCATGAATACTAGTCAGGTTCGTTAACCACTGAGCCATGACAGGAACTCAGAAAATTGATGTTATTTTTTAAAATTACACACTTTTTTCAAATAATGAATACCCTTAGTTTATATTTAAAAATGTACATAGCATACAACAAGCTTGCAGTAGCCAGTTGCTACTTAAGTATCTATAGTTACTAGTTACTTTTTATCTTTTCCTCATCATTGACTAGATTATATAATATACTTACTTGCCTAGGGAGAACTAGAAAACTGCAGGACTGCAAAGATCAAAGCTTTGTATTTAATCAAAGCCCCCTAAAGGCAAGGACATTGACATATATTTTTGTATTACTGTTGTACATAATACTTTGACTATATCTAGTTAGCACTCACAAACATTGAATCCATAATTACCCAGATAAATGTGTTTTATTCCTCCTTGCAATATATATTGTTTTTCATTTCAGTTTGCATATATAGATATAGATGAAATCCAGAATATGGGAATAACATTGGATGGCAATTTCTGTTTTGCTGAACCAAGTTTGAGGGTATCCTATAAATAAGATAATAGATGCAAAACCAGTGTCACATTAAATTGGAAGTGTTCAGATGCAATTTTCGGACTCCTGCATTGCATTTCAAATTTGATTTGGAATTTTGTGATTGTTACTATTTCTGGCAGTTCAAGTTGATCTGTTCGGTTTTATTGAGGTTTTGCATGATACCTCTATTAATTTAGGCAAAAATTTAAGTTTAGAAAAACATTTAAATCATACTGTAGATATATTGTGAATTTTGTTTTTTGTAATTTTGAGAATGAAGAATCTATGAGGCTTTATAAAAATATCTATTTAAAAACAGACTTTTCAATTCAGAGTCATTTTTAATTCATGACTGTGAATTGCTATATATAATAAGAAATATATATTTGGTCTTAGTCCCCACTCCTGGCACAGAGTTCTTAAATCTTTGGAATTTCCTAAGTGCTGAGAGAGAAAAGGTTCTTTTTTTATGTCAATGAGGTGACTTCTGGAAATCTTCTAAGTCATCTAAGCATGGGGGTTGGTTAACAAAGTAACCAACCACATGATTAGAGGGTTGGTACTTTCGGTCCCACTCCTGACCTCCAGGGAGAGAAGGAGGGCTGGAGGTTGAGTCCACAGATGTTAGCCAATGAATTAATCAGTCATGCCTATGTATGAAGGCTCAATAAAATCTCTAAAAGGAGGGGATATGGAGAGCTTCCAGGTTGGTGCAACAGAACTCCTCCTGGTACCATCATGCTGGGCCCAAAAACCACAAGGATATAAGCTTCTTTCTTTCTTTTATTTTTTTCTTAATGGATTTTATTTCAATTATAGGTGTACAAAAATCATCACAAGGATATAAGCTTCTTCATCAGGACCTCACCCTATGTGTCTCTTCATCTGGCCTGACTTGTACTCTTTAATATCCTTTGTAATAAATTGCTTGTCTAATGAGTAAATGGGTTTCCTGAGTTTTCTGAGTCTCTAGCAAGTTAATCTGACTGAAGGAGGGGGTCGTGGGAACCTCCAATTTATACCCAGTTGGTTAGAAGCATGGTTGACAACTGAACTTGTAACTGACAGCTGAAGTAGAGGGCAGTTTTGAGGAACTGAGCCCTTAATCTGTGGCATCTGATGTCGTCTTTGTGCAGATACCACGCCAGAATTGAGTGGAACTGTAGAACAGCTAACTAGTGTCAGAAAATGAATTAGAGTCAGCATTAAAATGACATTATTGAAAAGTGTTTTTAATTTGTAGTTGTGTTTGGAAGATATTTTATCATACTGTCATGGAAGAAAGTTTAGGACTAAGTTTATCTAATTTGAGGGAAACTATAGAAAGGATTAAGAAATGTTGTACTATTAAGCCTGAGATGATATATAATTTTTTAGGATTATTAAGGTATAATTGCTATACACAAATTGCACACATTTATAATTTTAAACATTAGCAAATAATATGAAGTTAATTATCTCTCTCCATTATAAATCAATATCCATTTCTAAAGAAGTACTGAATCACAAACATTGTTTTGGATATCTGTTGAAAGTAAGTATAAATTGAGATTCAATGAGGATAGATTGGATTAAGATGGCAGAATAGAAGGACTGGAGCTCAACTTCTCTCCCCAAAACAACAAAACTGCAACCAAATGATGAGCAACCTTCAACCAAATGGACTGTAAATTTTCAAAAAAGATATTCTGCTCCAGAAGACAAAGAGGAGACCACATCGAGAGGCAGGAGGGGCAATTATGCAATAGAAGGAACCCCATACCTCCCAAGTGGGAATCCCCACACACTGGAAAGTAACTGTATCACAGAGACTCAGCTACAGGACTGAGAGTTCTGAGCCCCACATGAAATCCCCATGCCTGCGGATCAGGCACAGGGAGAAAGAGCCCCCGGAACATCTGGAATTGAAGTCCAGCAGGGCTTGTGTGCAGAAGCTCCACAGACCTGGGGAAAAGAGGAGACCCCATTTTTGAAAGGCATACATGGACTTTCATGTGCACTGGGTCCCAGGGCAAAGCAAAGTCCCCATAGGAATCTGAGTGGAACCTGACTGCAATTCCTGGAGGATCTCCTGGAAAACAGGGGTGACTGTGGTTTGTTTTGGGGGAAGGGCATTGGAGGTGAAGGTCTCAGGAACAGTCATCAGACTGCATTTCTCTGGAGGTGGCCATTTTTGGGAAAATCTGGTCCCTCCCATCAGCGCTGATGAGCCCCAGGCCAAACAATAATCCAGGTGGGATCACAGCCCCACCCATCAGTAAACAGGCTGGCTAAAGACCCCTCAGGCACACAGTCAGCCTCTAATCTCACTCAGAGACAAAGCCCCACTGATCAAAGGGATAGGAATCAACCCAACCTACCAGTGGGTAGGCACCAGTCCCTCCTATTGGGAAGCCTACAGTAAGCCCCCCACCCCATACCAACTTTAGCCACAGGGGAGGCAAACACCTGAAGTAAGAGAGGCTACAACTCTATTGTCAGCAAAAATGTCATCACACCAAAAACCTATAAAAATGAAAAGGCAAAAGACTACAACTTAGATATGGGAGAAAGAAAAAAGCCCAGAAAAACAGCTAAGTGATGAGGAGATTATCAGCTTCCTAGAAACAGATTTAAACTGTTGATGCTGAAGGTGATGCAAGACATTGGAAATAAACTGGAGGCAAAGATTGATAATTTACAGGAAACTCTGAGCAAAGAAATACAAGACGTAAAAATTAAACAAGAAGAGATACAAAATACAATAACTGAAATAAAAAAAGTCATTAGAAGCAGCCAACAGTAGAAAACAGGATGCAGAAGAAAAAATCAGCAAGG
>PVHT020000141.1:16120570-16296383 GCA_004024745.2 Catagonus wagneri
AACATTTAGAGAAGAGCTAACACCTATCCTTCTGAAACTCTTCCAAAAAACTGCAGAGGAACGGACACTCCCAAACTCATTCTATGAGGCAACCATCACCCTGATACCAAAACCAAACAAAGATACCACAAAAAAAGAAAATTACAGGCCAATCTCACTGATGAACATAGATGCAAAAAATCCTAAACAAAATACTAGCTGACCGAATAAAGCAATACATTAAAAGGATTGTACATCATGATCAAGTGGGATTTATCCCAGGGATGCAAGGATTCTTCAATATCCGTAAGTCAATCAGTGTGATACACCACATTAACAAACTGAAGAATAAATACCATATGATCCTCTCCATAGATGCAGAAAAAGCCTTTGACTAAACCCAACACCCATTTCTGATAAAAACCCTTCAGAAAGTGGGCATGGGGGGACCTACCTCAACATAATAAAGGCCATCTATGACAAACCTAGAGCTCACATCATTCTCAATGGTGAAAAGCTGAAAGAATTTCCGCTGAGATCAGGAACAAGACAGGGATGTCTACTCTCGCCACTACTATTCAACATAGTTTTGAAGTCCCAGCCAGAGCATCAGAGAAGTAAAAGAAATAAAAGGAATCCAGATTGGAATGGAAAAACTAAAACTATCACTCTATGCAGATGACATGATACTATACCTAGAAAATCCTAAAGACTCTACCAGAAAACTGTTAGAGCTCAGCAATGATTTGGCAAAATCGCAGGATACAAAATTAATACACAGAAATCAACTGCATTTCTATATACTAACAACAAAAGATCAGAAAGAGAAATTAGGGAAGCAATCCCGTTTACCATCGCATCAAAAAGAATCAAATACTGGAGTTCCCATCGTGTCTCAGTGGTTAACGAATTCGACTAGGAACCATGAGGTTGCGGGTTCGATCCCCGGCCTTGCTCAGTGGGTTAAGGATACAGCGTTGCCATGAGCTGTGGTGTAGGTTGCAGACGCAGCTCAGATCCTGCGTTGCTGTGGCTGTGGCGAAGGCTGGCAGCTACAGCTTCAGTTAGACCCCTAGCCTGGGAACGTCCATATGCCGCGAGTGTGGCCCAAATAAGGCAAAAAGACAAAAAAAAAAAGAATTAAATACTTAGGAATAAACCTTCTAAAGAGTAAATGACCTGTACTCTGAAAACTATAAGACATTTATGAAAGAAATTAAGGATGACATGAACAGATGGAAAGACATACCATGCTCTTCGACTGGAAGAGTCAATATTATCAAAATGAATATACTACCCAAGGCAATCTACAGATTCAATGCAATCCCTATCAAATTACCAAGGACCTTTCACACAGAACTAGAACAAAATATTTTAAAGTTTGTTTGGATGTATAAAAAAAACAGAATAGCCAAAGACATCCTGAAAAAGAAAAATGGAGCTGGAGGAATCAGGCTCCCTGTCTTCAGACTATACTATAAAGCTACAGTCATCAAAACCATATGGTACTGACACAAAGACAGAAATACAGATCAGTGGAACAGGATAGAAATCCCAGAATTAAACCCACCCACCTACAGTCAACTAATCTATGACAAAGGAGGCAAGAGTATACATTGGAGAAAAGACAGCCTCGTCAATAAGTGATGCTGGGAAAACTGGACAGCCACATGTAAAAACATGAAACTAGAACACTTCCTAACACCATGCACAAAAATAAACTCAAAATGGATTAAAGATCTAGATATAAGACCAGATACTATGAAACTCTTAGAAGAAAACATAGGCCACTCTCTGACATAAATGATGGCAGCATCTTCTCAGATCCACCTGTCAGAGTAAGGACAATAAAAATAAAAACAAGCAAATGGGACTTAATTGAACTTCAAAGTTTCTGCACAGCAAAAGAAACCCTAAACAAAATGAAAAGATGACCCACAGAATGGGAGAAAATATTTGCAAATGAATCGACTGACAAGGGATTCACCTCCAAAATTTACAACACCTCCTTCAGCTCAATACCAAAAATCAAGCAACAGCATAAAAAATGGGCAGAAGATCTAAATAGACAATTCTCCAAAGAAGACATAGAGATGGCCAAAAAGCACATGAAAAGATGTTCAACATCACTTGTTATTAGAGAAATGCAAATCAAAACCACTCTGAGGTACCACCTGATGCCAGCCATAATGGCCATCATCAAAAAGTCTATATATAATAAGTGCTGGAGAGGTTGTGGAGAAAATGGATCCCTGTTACACTGTTGGTAGGAATGCAAATTAGTGCAACCACTGTGGTAATCAGTATGGAGATTCCTCAGAAAACTAAAAATAGAATTACCATTTGATCCAGCAATCCCACCTCTGGGCATCTATCCTGAGGAAACCATGACTCGAAAAGACACATGTACTCTAGTGTTCATTGCAGCACTCTATGCAATAGCCAGGTCATGGAAACAACCTAAATGCCCATCAACAGAGGAGTGGATAGGGAAGATATGGTACACACACACAGTGGTATATTACTCAGCCATTTAAAGGAAGGAAATAACAACATTTATAGCAACATGGATGGACCTAGAAATTATCATGCGAAGTGAAACCAGTCAGACAATTAGACACCAACATCCAATGCTACCGCTTACATGTGGAAACTAAAAAAAGGATCCAATGAACTTCTTTGTAGAACAGATACCGACTCACAAACTTTGGAAAATCTGTGGTTTCCCAATGAGACAATCTGGGGGGTGGGAGGATGCACTGATGCTTTGGGATGGAAATGCTATCAAACTGAGTTGTGATGATTTTTGTACACCTGTAATTGTAATAAAATTCATTAAGTAATGAAAAAAAAGAGAATCACTGAATCAAATGAAGAGATAATCTGCATATTTACAATGGACAAAGTTCAGGGGAAAAATTAATCTGCCTACCTCGAGCACTTTTTGTCAGTAATATCAAAGTAATTCTGATTTTCCTGCAACCAAGGGGCATGTCAACAACTATAAACAAAACCTCTACCCTAATAAAAAATTAACAAGAAAACTGGGATATGAACTTAAACAAGATAATGCATCCTATCCTGGTTGGTTTTATTTGGCTTCTTGAAGATTTTGAGGGGTTTTAGAGAAAATCTACCACTTTCTCCTCCTTATTTTTGTAGATGAAATTTTCTAATAAGTTATGCTAAACTTTCAGATTATTATATTTTCCATACAGCCAAATGTTACAAGTATTTCCCGATGTCATACTAACTTCTGAGTAGATTTAGGGAACAGATAGGAAAATAAAACAGAATTAAAGAGGATGTGTTTCAGAGATTAAAAACTACTTTTAGAGACAGATGACCTCAGTCTGAGGGTTAATTTCACCATTTACTGTGTGACCTAGGCAAGTTGCTTCCTTCTAAGCTTGACTCTTCCTCTACGAAATAGAGATGGTAATAGTAGTACCAAATCACAGGGCTGTTATGTGGATTAAAACTGAATATCTGTTAAACTGCTTAGCATTGAGCCTAGCAAATAGTAAATAATATCAGCTGTTATTAAATCTTTCACAATTCTATTTTCCTGTCAATAATATATTTAAATAAATCCCAAATAATGGGAACCTATTTTAGGTCTAAAATTCTATGCAAATTTCAAAATTATATGGCCTCTTAAACATTCAGAAATTTTTTTCTTGCGATCTAAGTCTCTTTGTGATTACTCCCAAAACTAATTTTGAACATTTTCCTTAGCATAGCTATAGGAAACTGTAGTTGTGGACTACTAGTCATTCTTCCTCATCATATGTCTTCCATTCTTTCTCTCTCTTCCTCCCTCTCTCCTTTCCTTTCCTTTCCTTTCTTTTCCTTTCCCTTCCTCCCTTCCTCCCTTCTTTCCTTTTTTCTTCCTTTCTTCTTTTCTTTCTTTCTTTTGGCTTTTTAAAGGCATGCCCACAGCAAGCATATGGAAGTTCCCAGGCTAGGGGTAGAATTGTAGCTGCAGCTGGCAGCCTACACCATAGCCACAGAAATAAGGGTTTCGAGCTGTGTCTGTGATCTACAACACAGCTCATGACACCCACTGAACAAGGCCAGGAATGGAACCTGCATCGTCATGGATACTAGTCAGATTCATTTCTGCTGAGCCACAATGGGAACTCCCTTTTTTTTGTTTTGATGATCACAATATGGGTTTTTATTAAGTTCAGCAGACATTTTTTTTTTATAATAAAGTAATAAGTTGTGGAACTAATTGCTCATAATTTGGCCAGTACTGTATATAAAGGAAACTAAAACTACCTTTAGTTTCATATGATCTGGTAACATGTATTACATTAGCACTTGCGAAGGCTATTAGTATATCTTGTTGTGTCATGTTTCTTCAAGTAATTTATAATCCCTTGAGTGTTGGTACTAGGTTTTATACTTCTGTGTCTCTAGTACCTACACAGCACATAATGTGCATTTATTAAATGTGTGTGTGAGATGCTAGAAGTCTGAATTTCTGTCTTCATCATGGAAACTGGCCATTGTTATTTTGTTCTCCTTCCTTGGAACCTCTCCTCCCCTTCTTTATTCTTCTGATGAGGTCCTCACTCAAGGGGCTTCACTTCTTCCACCACAAGGATGAGCACAGGACTCAAATTGGCCAATCAGGCTCTACTTTCTTGGGAAATGATATGCACACCAGTGGAGGTAAAGCCCTTCCTATAAGATCACCAGCTCTGAGTATTAAGAGCATTAAGACAGGAGAGTCTAAGGACCTTGCTTGCATCAGATGTGGAGTCAGGTCAATACAGAAGAAAGCAAGACTGAAAGAAGAGAATGTCATCAGGTGTTAAAACAACGAGTTTGTCCATAGACCAAAGCAGATCTGCCCCTGCATTTTTCAGTTATGTAACCTTATATGCTGAACTTGTATCTTTTCACTTTTTGCTTAAAGTATTTTCAGTTGGGCTTCTGTTACCTGCATTTTATTACGGCATTGACTGATAGAGTCTTATGTGACTGGCCAATAAATATTTGGAATCCATACTGCTATCTTCTTAAACCTTCTGACATTCTTAGGCATTGTAGGGAGAGTGACTTCATACAAGATTTATAAGATCTTAATATGACAACAAAATTATACCTTTTATCCTAAAACTTAGCATAATATTTGAACTAGACCTAGTTTCAGAAATAACAAAATCATACAGGAGCACAAAAGTTTGGTTTACTTTTATTTAAAAGGGAGCAGATATAGCCAAGAAATTGATTCCTAACTGAGAACCACAGTCACATGGTAAAAAGCAGATCTTTGTTCTTTACCCAAATAACTTTTCTTCCAAATAAATAGAGACTACTCAGGTCTATTTACAACTGACTCACAGTCTTTACATAGCTATTTCAGCTCACACGTAAGACACTATTTACACACTACTGTAGTTGTTGTTTGTAGTGATTACAATTACAAAAATTTATTAACATAAAATCTTCAATGCCTGGGATAGAGATCGGGGTCAAATTTACCTTTATATTGTGACAGTTTATAAAAAGATTTGCTAAGCAAACATACTAGGTTAAACTGTAAAAAGACACAAACAAAAAAAACCCACAAAAAAGTGTTTACTTGACACAACTTTGAGGCCATAAATTCCCAATAATGTAAGTGCACTGTAATCAAAAGATAGGTACTGCTTAGGTTGGTCTTCTGATATAATAAGTACAAATCATTTTTCGCTGTTCTTAAAGCAGAGCTCTTGCTCGATAGCAACTTTTCACCCTAATTCAACATACAATATTTGTTTAAAAACAATAAAATATCGCTCCAGTGAAACATACTGTTTTATTTTTCATCGACTCAGACAGCTCTTTTCCCCAAGTTCACTGACTTACATCTGACTCTACTTAATAATATAAGTGCAAGAAAGGAGGCCACAGTTAAGAGCAAATTCCATTTAACAACTTAAACCTTCAACAGACGTATCCATTATATTAAAAGACATGCTTTAATAATGCAAGAGTTGGCAACAAAATAACAAATGCCCAGACATGATGAGTACCAGGTTAACCACCGCTGCAACAAAGGGAACAAGAAAACTCAGCTAGCCCATTTTTGCTTAATTCTTGTCATAGATAAAATCATAGTCTGTAGTTTTATTTATCTATTACATTAGAGGGCCTCCCAATATCTGAAGATAAATTAGAGTGCATAGAAATGGCTTACCTCTCAATAGGAGAAAGAATGAGTTTTATGGGGCAGAAAATTACCTAAAAACAGTTACAATTGACAGTAAAATAGTGTCCTACCTGGGTAACTTTCTCTGTCACATTGTGTGTTCGATCTTTAACTTTGGGTGCAATAATGGTTTTATCTGAAGAAGGAGGGGATGTGTTCTTTTTTTCAGTTTTGACATCTGAAAAATTCAGAGTGAGCTGTGGAATCTTGTTAATGGTGCTGTATTTGTTGAGGTTTGAATCCGACGTGGATCCCAGGAGGCTTGACTTGATATGATTAAAAGGCCCTAAAAAAATTGGAAAGCATTTGTAAAGGCAGTATCAGGAAAAGAGAGTTAAGAAAGAGATGGTCTTGAATGACCTGTTAGTAATCCACAACCATTGTGACCCTGATTTAGTTGTGACTAAATGCAGCTTGCAAATACCTGAACACGGGGTTTAGGTTCACATCCACCACATGGAGCAGGCATGTGAGTACCCAAGGATAAGGTGGGGTCCTAGGTGTGTACCCAGAAAGCAGATGGCAGCTTTATCAGTTAACTGGCTTCTTTCCTTAAAGCCTGGAATGGAAGAAAGAACTCCACTCTCTATTTATTGGCTAAATTCTACCTTCAAAGTTTCTCAAGAATTTCTTTTTATAATTTAGGAATTATTCAGGGAAGGACTTGACTATGTTTAAAATCATGTTGACCATGAAATTTCTGAATGGCTAAGTAGCCTGCTCCAATTTGTATTACTCTCCTCACTATGCCATGAAAACTGACAAGAATGTTGGGTTCTTCTATTGCCTGTAGGGGATGCTTCATAGAGATCCTGGAAGAGTTAAGTCCAGACAGAGGAATTTCAGGTAAGGTTGAGAAGGGCAAATGTCATTTTCATGTGCGTTATGTGGACTGTATTGAAAACTCTATGATTCTACGTGTGATTTAAAAATCTTTCTTTTTTTCCCCTTTTTATTTAGATTTAAGGCTGACTACTTCTTGAGGGTAAAAAACATAGCAGAAGAATGCTTTGGTAAACATAACTCACAAGTGAAGTGACCATAGCTAGGTGGTAAGACCTGTCTGGGATTGGGAGTACCTGGTTACTTCTCTTTTTGCCTTTTTTTTTGTTTCATTTTTTATAGCTGTACCCATGCATATATAGGTTCCCAGGCTAGGGATCGAATCAGAGCTACAGCTGCCATCCTATGCCACAGCCATAGCCACAGGGGATCCTAGCTGCATTTGCAACCTTTACCACAGCTCACAGCAACGTGGGATCTCCAACCTACCCATCAAGGCCAGGGACTGAACCTATATCCTCATGGATACTAGTCTGATTCATTTCCATTGCACCACAATAGGAATCCCCCCCTTTTATTTTAAACCATTATGTGCATTAGATATCTTGAAATTATTCTGAAAGTTTGAAATTATCCTTGGAATAATTATTATGAAATTATTTTCTTAGAAGTTTGTCCCCTCTGGCCAACCTTGATCACTTCTTAACATTCCTTTCTTACAAAGACAATATGGCATGGTGCCTGGACTCTGGGCCCATTAGTTGAGGATACATACATTGAGCAGCTACACCTTCTTTTGAGATGAAACTACTGTCTATTGCTTATGGAGAGTCAAGTGATTCACATAATTTCTTATACAATCAGTAATGTTACTTATACCATTATGTAGCTCTTAAAAATTAGCATCAGGAAGAGTTTTATAAAAAATCCTGAGTCCTTGAGTGCAATATAGCCATTAACTTTCTGCTTCAAGAGAGTTTAAAACATACAAATGGCATAAATGCACTTGGTAGTCAGCATATTCTACCTTATGTTATTTTTTCCCCTGTTCAGAATGAAACTAACACATTTTGAATATCAAAATGTGCTTTTATGTACCAAGTGAGGTATAAACTCTTGAAAATTAAGTTTGTAGATTGTGTAGTTTGGACCGCAACAATCAATTCAGATCAAATACAATTCAAGTGAAAAAAAAATCCCCATCACTCATTTCATATTTCCCCTGGAGAAAAATCACACTATATTTGTTTATAGAAGCTTATATTTGGTTATTATAAAAGATTGAAATGGTTTTAAGAGACTGTTTATCTATGTAGCAAACCCTGTGCTTCTTGAGGTACATTTCCATTCACTCCCTCAGTTTTATCCATCATGATGATGACCAAGTCCATCTAGATAAAAAATATCTTTAAGCTCTCTGGGCATTTATTGTACAGTATGTTCTCATCTGAATATAGATTCTCATTCTCTTTTCTATTTACACAAGAAGAGAAATAAGAGCCCAAAGTTATCAAATTAATTTAGCCTTCAGATAGGTCTCTGAGAAACCCCAGTCTTGGGAAAACTCTCTAATACACACCACTAGTTTATTATTGTAACACATCTTAGATAGTGTTTCCTTTTTCTTTCTTTCTTTTTTTGTATCATTCTATGGCTACTTTCTAGGCCTTTATCTTATTATTTAAATTTTGTAAAATAGGCTAGGACTTCAGGACCGTCTTTTTCCCAATTCAAATGTCATAGTTTCACTTCTTAGTTAATTTTACTGTCCACAGGAATACTAACAGAAGATTACAGATCATTGAGCTAAAGTATAGAGTTAAATTGTCTTTCCACCCCATAAGACCATTTTTAGTTCTCGTTCTCTATTATCCTTCTATATGTTGTGTTTCTATAGCAAACTGTAGAGTTGCTTTAAAAAATCAGTTTTAAATCAGTAAAAATATGGATCATCTGTGACATTAAGGCAGAAGGGCACTATTATATGTACTTTGACTGTCCTTGTGACCAGCTCATATAAACTCCACTGGGTTGGCTGCTTTGACAAGCCAGTGGTCTCGACTGTGACAGCACTTCACCCAAGGGGTATCTATAGGGGCATATTTGTTTGTTACAGTGATGAGAGGTATTTACTCCTTCACCCTGAAAAGTTGACCTTATGTCCCAATGGGCAATTATGCAGGTGAAAAGCCTATTTACAATTATCTGAGCCTTGAACCTGTTTCACAAGTAAAGAGTACAACGTAATTTTAACATGATATTAGTATACACTGGACTTTTCAGAACTATAACTACAATGTAGAATGAGGATTTTTACATTGTTTTGTTCAGAATTTAATCAAACATTGTTCGCCATTTTGGAAGACCAAATTACTCAGAGCTACACTACCTGTGGTGTTTGAGTTGCCAAAACAAGATTTCAGATTTCAAGTTACAGTCTGTGTTTGTTGCTGTCACGTGCAAATGTGTAAGTGAAGATATTTGTCTTTTTTTTTTGACAGTGTTGTAACCAAATATTATTAAATTGCAGTTAATTATAGGAATCACACTAAAGATCATTAATAAAATCGCTTTTAAAATATTTCATATTACTGTTCTCCTATATATGTAAAAGGATGAGTGATACAATGAAAATAAATACATATTAATACATATTAGTTTTCAGATAAAAAAAAAAAACACTTGAAATGATTTATCTTAGGACTGCCAGTAGGTTTCTGATTTAACTTTAATAACTTCCTAGAGAGAGGTCTGCCACAACGTCTCCATAATGTCTTTTTTTTAATTGAAGTATAGTTGATTTAGAATTAGTTTCAGATGTACAACATAGTAAATCAATATTTTTATAGACTACACTTCATTTAAAGTTACTAAAAAATAAAAGCTATATTTCCCTTTGTCATACAATATATCCTTGTTGCTTAGTTATTTATGCATAGTGTTATATATGAGTCAACCTCATCCTTATCTTGCCCCTCCCCCCTTTATTTTCTCTACTGGTAACCGCTAGTTTTCTCTCTATATCTATATTCTCCTAGTTTTAATTGACATTTATTCTTCTAATCCATTGCTTATGAAGATGTCTGATCTGCAAGGTCTATTTTAAGTACTGTTTTAAGTACTGGAGGATAAATATATATTCTGACATTTTCTCATGTGCAATGCATTACTATTGCATGTTATCACGTAGGGAATCATTTTGACATTACACTTAACAGGCAAAGGCTAGATCACTTAGAAGAATATCACACTTCATCATTTTTCCCCAATTGATTTTGGTATTATTCCTAACTTTTTTTAGGGCTGCATCTACAGCATATGGAGGTTCCTAAGCTAGGGGTCAAATTGGAGCTATAGCCACTGGCCTATGCCACAGCCACAGCTATGCCAGATCCAAGCTGCGTCTGCAACTTACACCAGAGCTCACGGCAATGGTGGATCCTTAACCCAATGAGTGGAGCCAGGAATCAAACTTGTATCTTCATGGATGCTAGTTAGATTGATTTCCACTAAGCCATGATGAAAATTCTTAATTTTGATTATTGCCTACGTTAAAAATTTATATATAAATAAGTCTTATCTGTTATTATTTATTCCAATAGTGGCTTTTACTTTGTTGTCCATCCATATTCCTGTTCTATCATTTTAACTAGTAGTTATATAGACTAGTTGTCATTTTTTTAATGCTCCTAAAGCCAATATTTTTTTCTTATGCTTGATTATCACATTGTCTTCTAGTGTAGTTATATTTGAACATTAATACATTGAGAAATATTTTATTATAAACTGCTTTCTTTTATATCTTCTTTATATTATAGTTAAGGAATCATGTTAACCTTTTAGAAATAGGTTAAATCATCTTGAATGTCATTTCAGAATAGTAAAGTGAGTATTGCAGAAAGTTGAAATAAGGAGACATTAGTTTGTAAGGCTGAGAAACCACTGGCCAAAGCACGTCATATTAAGATTTGGCCTTAGAATATTACAACTTCATTACAATCCGTATTTTAGCTTCTCTTATTTACTAGTGCAAAATCTTTACTGTTACTCTAATTTTTTAATGCTAGGTTTTTCTTTTAAAACTGTACATTTAAAGAATTCATCAGAACTTAAAATTACTTAAAATAATCCATGCATGCTTAGATAAGACATTTAAAATCTATTTTATCCTGTATAACAAAGATCATTATACTCCTTTCCACTGATTTTGAAGCAAATGTTTACATGCAGGAGTCTGTTAGTGTCTGCAAGATAATCAACGTCAGCTTAGGTTTCTCCAAAATCTGTCTAAATTCTAATGAAGATAATTTCCTACACTTGATTAAGAAAGGTATTAGTAATCCCCTCATTTTACCAGTTGTTTAAGCCCATGCAAACCAAATATGAGGCCAAAAATGAAAAAGAATCAAGGCCCAGAAATTAGAAGGCAGTCTTTCCTACCTCCTAGGTTTATATTCTGAGAGGCCTTGGTTGAGGATTTAAAGATGAAAGGCAGCCTCCCTGAGAGTGATCATAAATGGATGGCATTTAAAATTCTAATGAAAGAGAACAGCCTGAAAAAGTAAATGAATTTAAAGAAATTAAATGGGCGGAAATAAAGGGAAATAATAGATTCAATAGAAAAGAAAGTAAAACTCAAAACTATTTAGGAAGACTTGGTATTCTTTAGAGAAACATTTACAAAATGGATGACCAGATTAAATTTTCCGATATACTAGTAGAAGATGGAAAACAAGTGACAAAGAAGACTAAACCAACGGCTGGATAAAGCTCTAATGTAAGTGTCTGATTATGTATAAAACAGGCCAGTTTCCAGCCACAAAGAAATATCTTGCATTTAAAGACCAAGCCAGAGGCTAAAGCAACAACTGGAAAGAATTTTAGATTAAAGGTATTTAAAATTTTTATGATGAGCTTATTTGAATTTATCATGAGTTACAAGATATTGAAGGAGAATATATTCTCTTTTAGATGGTGCTAGAAATATAGTTAAGGACATCTGATACATTTTTAGAAGAATACTACTCCTGAGAGTCAAATGGGACAGGAGAGAAGGAAATCAAAAAGATTAAGGTTGTTTTCAAATCATCAGGTCTTCATACAACTCATGTGCATGAGTTTATTGGGCTAAAGTTTAATAAAACCTAAACTGCTGATGTGTTTTAACATTAAAGAAAATGCACATGTAGTGTATTGTAATTGGATTTTGTAAAAGACCGCTGTCAATAAGCATAAGGTAACCAGTTTAACTTTAGAAAAATATGTAAGCATTAACTACCAAATTATTTGTAATCTATTATTCATATTATTTGTTTCAGTGCATGACATAGACTTCACAGAAGAAAACCATCACCACTGAAAGTCAATTTGCAAATTCTTAGAAGATCACAAATACTTGCTAAGGGCCAATGTAGCATATGAGATACACATTGTATTAGATCAGTTGATTTCCGTTGTGTGTCTGATAGGTTTGGTGACTAGACAGGAGGTGAAAGCTGTAATAAATCTTGAGGATAATTTTGTATCTGACTTATATGCTAGATTCATAGACAAGGTGGAAACTGAACATACCACTGTCAGAGGGATACCTGGGATAATGAGGAGGTGGGAAGTAAAAGTGGTGTAAAATTATATTAATGACTTGTTTACTAAGTACAGTAAGTGGGGTTAATTTTTATGATGACTTGGAAAGCAGAATAAGCAGAAAACCACTAGGATTAAGTTTACCTCTCACATCTTAGAGAAATTGTTTAAAATATGATGTGCACACTCACATACATATTAAAAATGGCATATGCAATTTATTTGAATTAACTTTTTCTCTCTGATAATGGGTTACACTTTTGGATCTCTGAAGTTAAGGGAATTTATCAAAGAGAAACAAAGTTGATCCTAAGAAAGGAGGTGAAATGGAAATTATTCTATTTTAGCAGAAAAGGCTGGGTACCAGCTTGCTTTTTTTATACTGTGATGTTACATCAAGAATAGAAATAACCAGCTAGTATATCTGTCCACTCAGGACAGATGAAGGGAAAAAAATTACATTTTAGCCAGGAAGATTTAAGTTAGCTCTTTGTATGACAGATAGTAAAACAGATTTTCCAAGAAAGTTAAAGAATAGGATCCTCTAGAGATAAAGATGCTTCCACTACCTGTGAAAGAGATTTAGCCAATGCTCTTGCCTAAAGGGAATAAGCTAGATGACCTTGAAAGATCTTCCAAATGTATTTCTAAGTCAACATTTTATTTTGTTAAAAAATTTTTTTGTTGAGTTAGATATTGAAAAAAAAAACCCTGTAATTATGTATTTTCATACAAAGAAGGGTAGAGATTTATTTTTAAAAATGTTCATTCAAATGTGGTTTAGAAACAAGGCTAAAAAAATTAAAAAACACACTTAATGTATTACTTTATGTCTAATAAGCATATTACTTTCTGTGTGAAAATCTCAATGATTCAGACACTTTAATATTTTTTAGTTTTCAAAATCAGAGTTTGAACAAATAATAAAGACTTTACAGGGCACATTTACATTAAATTTTTATTAAATTGCAAGTTTTACCTAATTTGGGAGCTTAACTTTATAAATATTAATACATGAAAACTTTCTACAATGGTTTAGAGTTTCCTAATCCCAAATTCTGACTTTTATGATTCATTTTTATTCAACGACTACTGCTATTGGAGTTCCCGCCGTGGCGCAGTGGTTAACGAATCCGACTAGGAACCATGAGGTTGCGGGTTCGATCCCTGCCCTTGCTCAGTGGGTTAACGATCCGGCATTGCCGTGAGCTGTGGTGTAGGTTGCAGACACGGCTCGGATCATGCGTTGCTGTGGCTGCGGCGCAGGCCAGTGGCTACAGCTCCGATTAGACCCCTAGCCTGGGAACCTCCACATGCCGCGGGTGCGGCCATAAAATGACAAAAGGCAAAAAAAAAAAAAAAAAACAAAGACTACTGCTATTAAAAAATGGAGGATTGAGGATAAAGGGTTGGAGATCAAATGGATTAGTTTTTAATAAAAAAAATTAAATGTAGTTTGAATGGCAACTATATGAACTACCAGTTTGGATGATCAGCAAGCTCAATTCTCTATTTATGGAGAAAAATTAGATTTATTTATTACTATATTTATTGATTTATTGCTAATTACTAAATGCTAAAGCCAGTCTTATTTCACACAGGCCAGTTGGCAAGGGCTGTCTGCATTGTTTCTTGAGGTAATGCTTAGAATTATATCAACTCAAATCACTATCTACAGCTGACACGAATCTGCTCCCTTTCAGAAATCTCAGTGGACAGGACAAGTATAGAATAATCATGTGTATAAAATTCCATCCTGCTATTGGAGGTCCCCTGCATAGACCCTTTTTCAAGTGCTTGCAAAATAAATTGGGATGGGGAGAAGCTGCCACGAATTCTCTTATTTTCAAATTACCTTGGGCTGCCAACCAGAAAACCTCCTTAGTCTCTAGTGCTCTTAATGCTTAACCACCACCAGCTCTGAATTAGTTAGGGAAGCACTTGAGAAATCAATATACAAAACTTCACAGTGATCAGAGGAGCAGTGACATACAGAAGAGGCCAAAACAGTGAATTCTAAGTAATGATGGTTACTGGTGGAGACGTGTCCATGCAACACACATGCATAAATGAGTCACTGTCATCATATGCACGACCACAGCAGCATGCATGGCCTATGTTAAAGGACTAAGCCCCCACAGTTTCCAATTATTTGAGATTCACATGATTATTATATTTTGTGATTGTTTGCATCTACTACAATATAGTAGAAAAACTGAAGTCGATTTCAAAGTTTTAGTCAAATCCAGATTTATCCAGAGGTATTGCCCAGTTAAATATTACCCTACAGTAACTGTAGGTCATGCTAGTGATTTCAGACTTGTAAAGGACACAATTAAAAATGATTGAAATGTAATAGAGAAAAATACAAAATGACTATCATGCATATACAGTTTACTACTACAGTAAGCTTAAAACCATACCCCCTGCCATCCAGGAACGTGAAACTAGTTTTAAGGAAACAAAAGAGGAACAAGTGAAGTGATGCTGTCGTATGGCACTTTGTTTATTTTATCTAAACTTGCACTCAAAAAGATTTTTTTTTTTTTTTAGGTTGTGATAGGCTTACGTGCCTCTATCATACTGGAATATATTTAGCTTAATGTTTGCTTCTTTCCAAATTATTTAAATATTTAGGAAGTCTTCATTATCCACCTAGGCTTATACTTCGAGGAAAAAGGAGTTCATAGTCATTTTGGTGACAACACTGAGAAAGGAACAATGTCTCCACCAAAATCAGGCCATGATGTCTCCACCAGGCACCTGGACTCACTAAGGGCAGCATGATGTTGCACTGAACAGGGCATACAGCAGGCAAGTTAACATGCCGAGTCAAGGGGCAATCTGAGCATCAGATGATGAAAGCCGAGTTCATACATTACCTTTAACATTGCGACCATTGTCTGTTTTGAGCACGTAAGGAAAAAAAGAGAGAAATATAAAAAGAAAACTAAAGTTCTGTTATATGCACTGAACAACCTCTGTAACAATAATCAGAGAAAACAGGATGTAAGGATTGAAAATTGATCTTTAAAATTAGTATTTTGTACTATTTAACCAAGTAAAATGCATATCCTAAAAATACCATCTGCCATCACAAGCCTCTGTGTTCAAATATGTGAAACATTTATCTCACTTAATTTAAATGCATCCCATGGTACAGATTTTATAATTATGACTGTTTGAAGAAAGCCATACCCAGCTGCCTGCAGCTGTGATGAAAACTTTCAACCTTGTCAGAAGTCAATTTTAGTGTTGCTTCAGCCACCACTTACAAAGAAACACTGCACAGCATTTTGCATGTTAATGAATATTTTTCATAAAATTTAACCTAGTATGTTAATCAAAAAAATGTTTAATGGGAGTTCCCACTGTTGCTCAGAGGAAATGAACCCGCCTAGTATCCATGAGAATGTGGGTTTGATCCCTGGCCTTGCTCTCACTCAGTGGGTTAGGATCTGACTTTGCCACAAGCTGCAATGTAGATCACAGACAAGGCTTGGATCTGGTGTTGCTCAGGCTGTGGTATAGGCTGGCAGATGCAATTCTGATCCCTAGCCTGGGAACTTCCATATGCTACAGGTGCGGCCCTAAAAAAAAAAAAAAAGAAATGGAAAAAAGGTTAAGACAATGGTTTACCTTAATAAACCAAATTGCATTGTTAACATTACTAACCATGATTTGTTAACTGTCCCTCCCACAAATGTTCTTTAATATTAACTTTGAAAATACCCAACAGTACTCAAAGAGCCGTTCTTGGGTAAAAATAACTATAAAAGATCAGTGAAAGATTTGACTGCTTAAAGGTAATGTGCGATTTTAAAATTTATGTTGTCTACAGTGCATTCAGTGCAATACCTAAAATATTTAGGAAATTCGTTTATATTAAAACAGGTTGTTTGAAAATCTCATAATGGTGTTTTCAGATTTATTTTGAGATTATATACCTGATTCTTTGTTGCATATATGCTACTAACAAAATATTCATTACTAGTTTTCAAAGAAGCTTAATATAAATGAAATCATGTGAAACTGTTCAAATATATCCAAGATTTGAAATATTTTTCAACATTTGTTGACATAGGTGCTAATGCTGTTCACATTTAAAATCTTGGGATATATCATAATTGTTTCAAATCTTACAAATGAAGCAATTTCAATAGTGTGGTATATTGAATTGCTAGCATAGACATTGCCTTGGACAGAGATGCACAAATAAAATTGTGACCTTACATGTTGATATTCTGCCCTCTCTCAGGGACCATAACTAGCAAATAGGGCTAATGAAAGAGACCTTGATTACACAGAATTAATTATCTCCATCAGAAGCTGGGTTCAACAATCATTAATAAAGTAATAACTGCCTGCAAGTAGTTAAAAATTATAACTCTATTCATCAACCTGGAAATCACATATAAAGATTGGCAAATTCCAAAAACCAAAATGCCCCCAAGTTACATCATATGGTTAATGCTGCTTTGACATTCTGAGGCACAGCATGTGGTATGTGTCCTGGTGATTGCTGAGATCTGCTTGTTATTTCTCCATGACAATGTAAGTGCAGAAATTAGAACAAGCACATGGAATCTTGTAGCAGTTTGACAGAGTAATTTTGTACTTTTACATCTGTTGAATTTAATAATACAACAATTGGGGTTTACATTTTGTATGTTTATTTTTTAAAATTTCATTTTCCTAGTAGTTCATTTTTATTGTATTTACAAATGAATTGGTATGTGATGGATCAGAAAAAAAGAAATTCTGGTCCTTCACCACAAATGATTTGAGAATTACGGTTCTAAGGTACTTGACAATGTAGATTAAATGAAAAGATAATGAAAACTGTTACACACTAATATGTTTGGAAATTATTTAAAGTTCTATAAAGATAGCCTATATAGGAGGAAAGTTTTTCTTGAGTGAAGAGATAATAATTTGAGTTCAAAATCTGGTGCATTGAGGCTTATTTAACCTGTTAACCTGTTACATAGATTCATAAAATGAGTTTTAAAAGTTTTCCATCTTTCCTTAACATTGGCTCAGTTTCTAAAGTATATTAAATTGTATGGTTTCAGGAAAGATAGTTTCTCCTATGCTAATTAGTGATTTTGTAGCTAAAGTTGCTCTAAAGCTGAAGTACAAAATACCCTCTGAATACAAAATGTATCAGTTGGTAGCCAAATGTTGACTTTAGCATCTTGCTAAAGTTTTTGAAAATAACAAAGCTTGGGTAGGAGAAGAAAATTGAGGATGATCTCAACACTTAGTATCCACAAATAGAATCTGTACTGAGAAACTCCAAATATTAACACATCTTTTCCCATAATTGTATCAGTGACTGTGTACTAAATGGAGACTACATAAAATTGAAAACAATAAAGTTAAATCGTGAAACCTGATCTAACCTTACTGAACACCACTGTCAAAACATAGGCTAAATCTCCACCATGCACTGACTACGTATCATTTAATACTGTTTCTGAATATTATACTCTAATTTAGGTTCTAGGCAATATGGCCAATCTCCAAAAAGCCAGTATGCTTCCAAAAGATGACTACACTAACTGGACTAACTAAAATATATGCTCGACATTCAAATTACCATATTGGATGTACTATTGTTCAGCAAGAGGACTTTTTGCTAAAAAGATAAAATTTCAGAGGATTCATTTAGTCAGGAGACAGTGAGGAGACACTGCCCATCTGGTCAAGATATCTTGACCAGATGGGACAAAGCCTTAGATTATGATTCAATTTGAAAACTGTCCTTGACTTTATTTCTCTTTTTCTTTTTGACTTTCTTTGGACTCTGGATTAAAATGGATGTGATAATTGCTCTTCTACAATAAAAGTTCATCAAATCTGTCTTACAGAAAACTGTTTCTTTTGTTTCTGAGATACTGATTTATCTCTCAGGAATTTTCCTTCCAATTCATTTTCTTTCACGTTTTCTGCCTTCTCTATTTCCCTATGCCCTTTAAATACCCTCCCCTCCTCAACATCACCACATGATTTGATGCTAAGATTTTAGTTTAAATTTCAGAGCACTATGGAACAGACAACTCATTATTTCCTGATGTATGTGGTTCTAGAACATAATTCAAAAGCACAATTCTCTCAATGTCACACCAATATTTATTGAGTTCCTGACATGAAACAGGCAGCTGTGCTGGAGACCAAGTCTGTGGAGCTAAGTATGCCAGAACTCCTGTGCTAGAGAAGATCTCAGCAACATAATTATTTGTTTGTGTATCTAGTAGGAGTGAAAGACATACAATGTGGAATAAATGTAGAATGTAATAAATGCTACAATATATTGAAATATTGCTTTGCACACTCAGTTGTGAAACCATTTAATTCTTCTGGTTTGGGAAGGGGAAAGAGTAGTAGTGTCAGAAGGGACACAGTAGGGAAAAGTATTCCTGGCAGAACAAATCAAAGAAGTAAGAAAATATGTGACCCATTTTTGGGGAAAGGCAATTAACTTTGTGCAGGTGTAGACTGAATATACAGTAGGAAAAGAAATCTTTCAGGGGCGAGAAATGAAGCTTGAAAAATAACTGTGGCTGGAAAAGTGCCTAGTACCTTACGCTAAGGAGCCCCATGATCAAGATTTACGTTTTAAAAAGAAAACTATCAACAGTACACGTATGATGGGCACTCATGGGAATAAATACCACAGAAAGGACAGTGGGCGACTCAGGAACCCAAATCTATAGGAAAGTGAGACTGATGTATCCACTCAGTGGGTGCTCTGAATTGTGGACCTCCCTGGAGAAGGTTCAGGGACTCAACAGACCCCTACAGCAAAGTTCCATACAGAGAGAGTGAAGGAACGAAAGCACTGCATGGGAGGATTATGGATTCAGAAGACCAGTCCTGGGTTTCAAAGGCAGCTCTGGAACCTTGGACTAGTTATTTCTTTCATATACCTAAGTCTTGGTTTCCTTATCTATAAAATGATGCTTAAAAACAGATTCCAACTCATAGGGTTTTTATGAAAATTACATGAGTTAATGTGTGTCAAGCACTTACATTGCCTCACACATACAAATACTTAACAAATGTTATCCATTATCGTGTTAATGATGAAATATTTTTGTCATTGCCTTTTAGGCATCCCTAAATTTCATTCCTAATACAGGAATGTCACTGTGAAGAGGCCAGAGAGAAATAAATGCATTTCGATCTTGCTTCTCAAGTTGATTTTGGTTGAGCCTCTTCCCTCTGCTTATCCCCCTAGTTTACAGCTTTCTGATCACTCAGGATATCACATTTCATACACCTCTTCCCTTGGAAAAAGTTGGTCAGTAATATACTCCTGTGATGGCACACCATTCTTTTTCCCCAGTTCTTGACTATTTAGTAAATGTAGCACAGTTAATTATGCTTGTGATGAGTGTTACCACTTAGATCTTGTACTAAGCACTAATCAACACTCCATGAAGTAAGCAGATATTAGTGATCATTCTATCTCAGAGCCATAAGAAACCAAATTGTGTACTAGGGTTCAAAGAGAAAATCAGTTACAACTCTGAATGTAGAACTCCTATTATTAATAGGTTGTACTCACAATTCTTCTCCAAATATAAAGAGACTAATGTCAAAGTTGAAAACAACACAGAGGTTACCTTTCCTTACCCCTTAACACATGTTTCCATTTAAGAGAAATGCAAACATACCTTCACTGGCATGTCGGTCTCTAAATACATTCTTAGGGTGGACATTGAATCCTTCTATATCATGAACTGATGAAGCCCTCCGTATACTGCAGAGGCTTTCCTTTGATCTGGAATGAGTTAACTGGGAACTTGATTGCAGCATGTCAGGGTAGAGTCGGTCCCACTGCCTTTTGGGAGAGGAATGGTCAAGAGGTCCGGATATATTCACCAAGGGTGAACATTTGCTGGGCTGTATCAAAGCTTTTGTATCATCTGCTTCTGAGGGGCTGCAGCTTTCTTTTGTAGGAGACTTAAAGTGCTTCATGGCTACTGAATCATCACTGTGTTTAGACGAATCGATTACTACCACATCGGGGTCTTCTTGTGGTAAGGACTGCTTTCTGTAAGTGAGAACTCTCAAACCAGGGAACTTGAACCCAAAAAGTTTCCCTACAAATGAAGACAGGAAAGAGCATTATTATAAGACAAAACATTGTTGACTTCTATTTAAATATCATGTGAAAGGTTATTAATCAAAACAAGTTATTTACAGTTGGAATGAGGTATATTGTAGGAAATTTTTCTGGGGCCAGTATGAATTGTAAGTTTTAAGAAAACTGTGAAATGATTTTACTATATTTCTGATGGTTAGATTTACTCCAGTGACTTTAAGGCATTATTTGGATGACACAAAGTTTTTGTTTTAATAACCTGAAAAAATACTGTATATCCATTTTTATTTTTTTGTTCTTTATGGCTATACCTAGGGCACATGGAAGTTCCTAGGCTGGGGATCGAATTGGAGCTGCAGCTGCCAGCCTAGGCCACAGCCACAGCAGTGTGGGATCCAAGCCACATCTGTGATCTACTCTACAGCTCACGTTAACTCTGGATCCTTATCCCACCAAGTGAGGCCAGAGATCAAACACACATCTTCATGAATACTAGTCCAGTTTGTTACCATTGAGTCCCAACAGGAACTCCTATATATCCATTTTTTAAAGGAAAACCAAAGGTCGGAACACAGTTTAAAAAGGAAAAGAAGGGAAAGAATACCATGTATAAAAGAGCCAAACACAGGAAAGATTGTTGTGGGTGTGTGAGGGGGATGTTATTGTAATGGAAATGGTAGGAAGGGAATGAGGTGGGGGTAAGGAGTTGGCCTGACATATCTGGATGGTTTGCATTGGATAATATTGTTAATCAAGCGTGGATGGAAAAAGTGGACTCAACTGTGTATAAAATGGTCCTCACTCTGTTTGGGGTTCTTGAAAAGCTTTTGGTTTCAGAGAGAGATATAAACATGGGAATGTTTTTCCTGTTTTTTTTTCCAAAAATCTAAGAATATGGCATGCAATATTATACATATCTCAGAGTGGATTATGCTTAGAAGGGCAACTAAATATAAACATTAAACGGTAGATATTAAAAATTAAAATATTAGCTAATAAACACATACACTTAGTGATAGTAAAAAATGCAAATTAAAGTAAGAGAATATCATTTCTCACTCTTCAGCAGCAAATGACAAAAAGAAGCATAACATCTAGTCCTGGAGAAGAACGCTGGGGAACATTCTGATGCTTTGCTGGTGGAATTGCATATTGTTACAAATTATTTGGAAAGTCATCTTATAGTATCTATTACAGGGAAAAATACACTTTTCAAACACATTTTTCACTTGACTCAGTAAACGAATTATAGTATACTACAAAGGCACAAAAACTAAATAGAACCTTAATATCCATTACAAGAATAGTTGAAAAACTATGGTACTTTCATACTCTGGAATCTTATGATATTTTTTAAGAAACAATAATATGTATATTTTTTAGTAGAAGGTTATACTAATGCAGTTTTATATGAAAAGACAAGTTTCAACTTCATGTGCCTATGGTTATATAATCTCATTAAAAATAATAAAACCTTATATTTTCCTACATAAGCTGTATGACTAGAGAAAGATGTGGAAGAACATAGTCCAAAGTTTAACACTGATTGGATAAGTGGGTTTGGAAGTGTGGAAAGTAAAATGTATCACATACTTCTTTATATACCTCCATTGTTTGATCAGGCATTCTTTTACAAATTAAGAAACAAAATAAAAAGGTAAAACTTCTACCCCTAGAAGAAATGAAAAGAGAAAGAATTCAAACAATACTGTAATTCAAAGCTTTTCTAAGTATTTTGTACAAGAAAAATCAGATTCTAATTTCTATTGCCAGTGTAGTAGCCTAGGTCCACATCACCCCATGACTTAACGATAACATGTTGCCCTTCAAGTCAGTCAGTGTATCTGGGCTATAGTATTATCTACGTTCTTATATTCTTTAAGTGCTTCAGGCATCACTATCTTTAATATATTTACTATGAACTTTTTCTCAGTGCATTGAGGATTATTTTAAAACCTGGAAGAATACTCTAAAAACTTGTGAAATTTTCTGCATTATATTGGAGTATCTCTTCCAATAGACGGTCTTAATTTCAATCCTATCTTTAGTCCAAAATAACTCACGGTTAGATCTATTCTATTAGCTCCAAATCTGCATTTCATTATTTTAAAAAAAAAAAATTTTAATTTTTGTCTTTTTTAGGGCTGCACCCAAGGTATATGGAAGTTCCCAGGATAGGTATCAAATTGGAGCTGCAGCCACTGGTCTATTCCATAGCCACAGCAATGTGGGTTCCGAGCCACATCTGCGACTTACAACCACAGCTTGTGGCAACACCAGATCCACTGAACGATGCCAGGGATCAAACCCACGTCTTCATGGATACCAGTCAGGTTTGGTACAGCTGAGATGTGACAGGAACTCCCAAATCTGTATTTCAAATGGCCTCATCAATGTCTTTACTTAGAGTTTTAAAGACACCTCAAAAGTGTCATAGCAAATCTGATCTTATTATCTATCCTTCCAAGCCCAGCCTTTTCCTTTGGTCAGTAAATGACATCACAGTCCATCTAGTTGTAAAGCTTGAGACTTGAGAGCCATTCTAGTAGTTACTGTTCTCTCTCACCTCCATCCCCCATATCTAATAATTCACTAACTATGGTCATTTCACCTCGAATCTTTAATGTTTTCATTCCTGCCATCTCCACTGCTCTCACCATTGTCAAGCTACTATCATAGTTCACCTGATTTCTTGCAATAGGATGCTAATCATCTTCCACAATTGCAGCATATTTGTGTCTTTTAAAAATGATTTAAAAAAAACACAAAACCTAACTTCTGATCACATAAAACTATTCTTTTAATCCTTTACTGTTGCCAGTAACTTTCTGCTTTGGGCATGAAGACAACACTAGCTCAGCTATCTGCTGCTTAATTTTGTCTCCTTGCTCTCTGGTATCCAGCCATATGGACTGTTTAATTCCTCTAGAGGCCTGTGCTTTTTAGAGATTCAGTACTTCTTGCATTTGATACATTTTCCTCTTCCTACTTGGTGCCTCCTTTAGGTTTTAGCTCCAAAGTCATTTCTATGGGAACCTTTCCTTCCTTCTGAACTAGATTAGCATCCCCTTCATAATTTTCACTAGAGATAGAAGTTATACACTTGTTGATTTTCTGATTAACACTTCTCTTCCCCAAGGAAATGCAGGCAGGGCCCCTGTCTATTTTGCTCACCAAATCCCAGTTCTAACAAAATGTCTAAATAATAAATGTATTTCCACTAGCAGATTCTAAACTGACAACGTGCCTCTATTTTTGATGTGGAAAAATGAAAATATTTAATTTTCTCTGACCAAATTGATTAGAGAATCTTAACCTCCTGGAATTGTATTTACCCATATTTATCAAAAATGATTAATTGAGTAGAACCAGTAGCTGATGGAAATGGTGAACTCTATACTAAGCCCTATTTATCTGATATAATACCTATTGTAAATTTCTCTCTTTTAATTGTTACCATTCTGATTCTAGAGTATACACAAAAGTATTTCCAAACTGTATCATCTAGTGAATTTTATGTAAAATACTCATTGCAGAAACTTTTAGAAATAAGACTAATTTCTTATTGTGAGCTTTCATTTATGTGCTAGTAGTTAATGGTGGTAAATAAAATTGAAATAGAATTTATCTTTGCAATAAAAGACCTGATACAGTGCACAAACTCCAAGTATGTTCAACATTATACCTGGATTAACAAAACGTAAATGAAGGTAATAAATTGGTGCATATACAATAAATAACAGCACATCACAGTAACCATTTTGCAAGCATTCCTACATAATTCTACTAAAAAATTTTATATGCTCAAGTAAATTGCCAAGTTAAAGATCAGTGAACAGCATCAAAGTCATTTGATTCATTTTTAATGCACTTGGAATTGAGTTATAAAGCAGTTCACAAATCAATTCTGCAAGCTTATTACAATGCACTGAGGTCAATGCCTACTTTTATTCATTTTTCATCAGTTACACTGCCCTCTTCCTTTAAAAACAATTTGCTGCCTTTTTCAAATTAATGACTGCACAAGACATTTAGTTTGCTCCTACAGTTTAGTCATATCCAAGGTGGTACAGATGGTCTTTTCTGCATCACTAGGTTAATATGACCATGTTATATTGCATTACAGATTTAGTTGTCTAACTGCAATTCATCCGGAAAGAATACGCATTGAGAATTTAGCTCAATGTAGCACTTTCAGGCATGAAATATGAAACACAGATGAATGTAATCCTGTTATGATTCTTAAAAACTACCCTTGTAAGTTGTCTATGTATTTTACTATATTTACTTTCTAACTTTAATAAATAAAATAGATACTATTTAGCTAATTATCTACTAAAATTTTAAATAAATCTGAAATAAGAACAACAGAATAAAGGTTTTTTTAAACACATTTTTACACATTCCCTGAAACAATTATAAATACTGATAAACTTACTTACATGAACATAATTTTGCTTAAATGAACCGTTTTCACTTGAGAGTTTCTAACACACATGAACGTATCATTAACTATCACTATACTGTCTTTCTTCTCAGGACACGCCACTTCTATGAAGTTGCTGAATACAAGTTTGGAAGCTGTATCTTCTTCCACCCTGTGTTACACTTAACTAAGAGCTTTTAATTCCTCAACCAAGAAGGCACACAGTGTCTTTCTCTTTAAAAAGCCTAGAATTATGACTTCAATCCATGCAAAAATGTTAAATTCTTGGCCCAAGGTCAAATAGGAAATCAGCATAAAGTCAGAATAATACAGCAGTTTCCTTGATTTAATTCCAATTTTATACAAGCTTTGGTGTTTTTTTGGGCTATAAATATCCACATGAGAATCTAATAAGAATCTTAACTCTTTCTCCAAATAAATATAGATAAGTGAATACACATTTTTTTATGATCTCAGAAGTTGAATAACAAAATCCTTCTCCTTCAACCCAAACCCTTCCATTACCCTCCCCTAGGATTCCCTAGAATTAGTTGACTATACTCCTTTCAATTGTGAGTTTCTTTGCATAAATATTTATGCTAATCACAATTCTCACAAATTTATAACGATCACAACTATATTTCTATCCCCTCTCCTGTGGTATTGGGACTTCAGAAAATGGTTTACTAAAGTTTTCCAGTTGAGAAGACCTCATCAATCTGAATTCCCTCTCTCTCTTTTCTCTGGAGCTGATTCTCATTTACCAGCATTTGGAAGAAAACTATTGTAATAATTATTACATGAAACAATTTTCTACTTTAAGACTGTATCCAGGAACATCAGGAACTGTAGCAGTTCTGCAGAAAACCAAATATTTCTGAAAAATTCTCCATAATTTTACTATTAAAATTGAGTTAAATATAAATTAGAAGCATTTTACTCTTGCTTTGTTCTGCTTAGCTGAATAATAAACTGAAATGTAGAGGAGTTCCAGTCATGGCTCAGCAGAAACAAATCTGACTAGGATCCATAAGGACGCAGGTTTGATCCCTGGCCTCACTCAGTGGGTTAAGTATCTGGCATTGCCATGAGCTGTTGTGTAGGTCTCAGACACTGCTCAGATCTCACATTGCTATGGCTGTGGTATAGGCTGGTAGCTGTAGCTCCAATTTTACCCCTAGTCTGTGACCCTGCATTTGCCTCAGAAGCAGCCCTAAAAAGACAAAAATAAAAAAAAAATTAAGTTTAAACAGTCATGCAAACCAGAGAATATAGTGGGGTAGGAGAGGACACATATGTCTGTGTATGAGGGTAATGTTATAAAGGCCATTAGCAGAGCTATTTCCTCTCACAAAGGATTAGGGGTGATGGGAGGTATCATCTGAAATCATACATGTGAAAACAGACTATGCAATATAAAGGTTTGGGGGAAGTACTTTCAGGATATAAGCCTACAAGGAAAAGAGGAAAGCAGGATTGGTCACAGGAAGTTAAACTGTTATGAACATGCAGCTAAAGTTTCAGTCAGTCCTCCTGGGAACTGTGGAGCTGGGCTAGCCCTTCAGAGTTATGCCACAATGAAGACAGAGCATCTGGCTCTTGTCTCCCTGTAGCAGCCAGTCACTGGCTCCAGCGCTCTATGGGAAGAGCCATAACCTTGGGTAAGGCAGTTCCCTGCCTTTGACTACAACTCCCAGTGAGGGGTGGAGGTGTGTTCCTGCGCTGGCCAATATCTCCAGCAGCTGTCCCTACCCTGAGGAAGGTGTCTGAGGGACAGCACCTATGGTACAGTTGGGGAAAATAAGCCAGCTTGAGGACTAAAAAAAAATTACATTCTGAGTAAGTCTACTATCAGGCAAAATAAGAAGGTATGAACTAATATCAATGAGCCTTTCTATAATCAGGGTATTCACAAGTCTGACATTTAAATTGGAAGCCTTAAAATCACTGTGGGACTTTTCTCCAACCAAATGGCTCTGGACGTGCAGAGAAATTTAATTTTAATCTTGAGTCATGGAGACCAACAGATCAAATTTGATGAGAGAAACAGGGAAATTAATTGACATATTTGACTTTTCTTTTTAGGAAGAAATTTCCATAGAGGCACTCGGTAAGGAGATGTCTTTCTTACTGACTGTGTAGGGAGTATATGATGATGTCCATTGGCTGCTAGAGGAACCCATAATATTGTCAGAGAAGGCAACAGTTTGCAGTTAGACTGGGAAAAAGAATCATTCAGTGTGAACTTGGTACTGACCTGGCTAACCTGATTAGCCAGTGAAAATGGGGCAGTGAGGCCATGCAGTTTCGAGGTTAGTGACCACAGAAGATCACCAGGGAGTCCATCGACCTAGTAAACCTGAAGCTAAATTTGGGACCCTTTGAAGGAGCAGATGTGGTCAGTAATGCCTCAAAAATCTAAGATTCCTGGGACATTTCCTAGGGCAAGAGATCACAGGGGAAAAAAAGCAACATCTTACAATAAAGCAGTAAGTGTAGGGCCAAATACGCTGAAGCGATGAGTGTCTTGATTCAATAGGGCTATATATACACATGTGCGGCAATCAGGGGAAGTTACTGCTGTAGCTGGGGTGAGAGCAACCACAAGGGCTGCTGCACCAGCAGCAGCAGCAGAGAATTTCTGGAAGAAGTTCACAAATGCTGACCGTGTCTGAGATACTGCTTCCAAACTAGCCGGGTCATCATGAGAGCAAAGCAGCAGAAAACACACAGATTTAGGACAAAGGAGATAAGGCAGAAAACAGCAGAGGGTGGGGGACTGCTTTTAGACATTCAAGGTTAAAATCCCTCCATGAAGAGACACTGGAAATGAAAGCAAACACATTGGTATTATAAATACCTAATTAGGTTTCCATTTCTGTGATAACTGCTTAATAAATCAATGTATGATTTACAATATTATTATTTTGTTTCTCTATGATAGATTTTTTTCTTTTCCAAATGCCAGGTTAAGGAGTCCATTCATGCTGTGTGAAAGTAATAACATCTTTACCTAGAGGGACCTGGGGTGACCATGAATTTGTTACACTGAAGCGACTCTCTTGATGGAGTGTTACAAACACAAATGGTACAGACACCAGTTAGCCACATGCCATAGGAACAGGGACTGCCCCTGATCTGGGTGTTGCTAGGTAACAAATTCTTCCAAATGATGTGCTCATGGGGACTCTGATATGGACGTGCTGATTTAGCCCATCATTAACATTCATTGTTAACGAAAGGACAAAGCACTTTTTTTCAACTACCAGTCATTTCCTGCATCTTAAAAAAACGTATTTTAACCAAATCCTAGGGAGGAAACATGATATAAAGTTGACTGCAACTCATGACTGAATTTTTCCCGATTTCTTTTAGCAAGCATGTCACAGTTCTTTTTCTGTATCAAATTTAATCTTTAAAAAGAGGAGATTTCCAAATGCATGATAATAGTAAACATTAGTTATGTTGTAAAACCTTTAATTAAATTCATCTGAATAATAGATTGTTTCTACGGTAATGCTTGCTGAGTGGGAAACTCTATATTACTACCACAGCTCTTCATCTTTGAATTAAAGAATGACTTTCAGGGCCAATGGAGAATAGTGAAAACATTGTGAATGCCCTTTTATAAACCAGCTATACAGAAAATGTCTTTGTTCCTTAGCTTGAGATCTGAACACTGAGATACAGATTTGAGGGAATAATGCAGTTATTCAGGCAAATATATATTTTATGTGTCAATTACTCAGAATATTGAGTCCAAAAGCATATGAATACATTTCTAGTGGCTTAAATTAGCTAGATAATTGCCTAAATTACCAACTGTATTTTGTGCGTATAGACTTTGCTTCAGTCAAAGCTTTTAGAGTAATTCAAACTTTTATTTTAGTAAGCATAAAAGTAAAAATTCTCTTTTGATTTGGGGGCTATAATTTTAATCATTTCAAAGATAATGGAATCTCCTTTATAATTCCTTAATGAAATTAAATTTAAAAAGTTCATTTTTGAAAATAAAAGAGCATATAGAAATTTATTTATCTTTACTTTCATCTTCACTTAAAATTTATCTTTATGGTTTTATCTAAATATTAATTAACTTAGACCAGGAGTTCTCAAACTTCAGTGTTTATCAGAATGACCTGAAGGGTTTGTCAGAACACAGGCTGCTGAATTTATTGCTGAATCAGTTTTTGTGGTATAAGGCCTAAGAATTTGCATTTCAAAAATGTTACAAGGTGATGCTGATGGCCTCACTCATGGAGAATCACTGACTAATGCTCATTCAGTTGAAAAAAAAAAAAACAAAACAAAACAGAACTTAATTACTTAACATAAAAATATATTAATTTATATATTTTGCAGATATTATCAGGTACTTACTCTTTGCAAAATGTTAGGGATATGGAAGAAAATACAACATCCCTGCTATAAACTAGAGCTTAAGTGTTCCTGGCTACTTTAAATAACATAGGCTTCTTTAGCTTTCCACAGCTCTCATCCCTCTTGCTCTCTACTTTTATTTCTGGTCTTCTTTAGTCATTTATGTTTCTTGTCTACTAAGCAAAGAGATATAACCAGTGTGGTAGTAGAGATAGCTATGTGGTATCATGATGTGACAGGAACAAGAGCCGGTAAATCTGCCTAGGTGAATTAGGAACTTTCCGTTGGTAAAGGGTCTTTTAGAGAATGTATGCTAGAGAAATAAAGGCATTCTACTAGATACCTTTATTTCTCTAGCATACATGTTATACAAACAAAGAGGTATATATAAAATGTATGGTCTTTTTTGGAGTTCCTGTCAGTGGTTAACAAATCTGACTAGGAACCATGACGCTGTGGGTTTGATCTCTGGCCTTGCTCATTGGGTTAAGGATCCGGCATTGCTGTGGCTGTGGTGTAGGCCAGCAGCTACAGATCCAATTAGACCCCTAGTCTGGGAACCTCCACATGTCATGGGTGCAGCCCTAAAACAACAAAAGATAAAAAAAAAAAGTATAGTCTTTTTTAAAAACCACCACTGAAATATGAGATGTGATGGCAATGGGTTGGAGGGGGTGCTACTGTGATGCGAGATGAAGCTAAAGAGGTATCTGAGCCCAGAACATTGGTCTTTTGTTTAATGCACAGGGCTTTGGAGTCTTATACTTTTAGGCAAAAGAGGACTATTATAAAGGATGTAAAGAGTGATATACAGTGGTATGACATGTGATTCTGAGGAAAAGGAAGTGAAAGCAGAGATACCAGTTGTGAGATCATTGTATCGGTTCAAGAGAGATGTGCTATGAGCCTGAGTAGGCAATCACAGTGGCCTGTGTGAGAGATTTATTTACCAGGCATGCTTGAGAGAATCTGACCATTCTTCGGTTGCTAAAGGAGACAACTAGGGAGAAGGAGAAGTTTAGCATGATGCCCAGGTTTCTGGCTTAGGTAACTTGGGTGATGCTGCCATTCACAATGTATCAAAAGCAAGAGTTTTTGACAAAATAGGATGGTACCTGGAGATCAAAAGACAAATCTTAGCTTGAACATGCTAAATTTCTAGAAATGCTAAAATCTTCCCCAAAATATTTCCAGTAGGAAGTTGGATTTATGAAGTCATGAGAAAAGTCTAGACGGAGGTGTGGTTGGAGACAGTGATTTGAAAGTGGTTTGTATCCTCTAGGTCATGGATGAGTTTGCCCAAGCAGAGTGTTGAGAAGATGACTAAGAAGAGAAGAACAATAAAAGCAGCTTCTAGGTAATAAAGGAGAAGAGTTTAAGAATTTCTTGTTTAAGGGGAATGAGAAAATGATACTAAAATAGTTGTTGAAGTGATGAAAAGAGGAAAATGAGTATGGTGGGGTCATGGAAATAAAAGGATGGAGCGAAGGAAACAAAATGTAGCATGGTATTTTCAAACTAGAGGGCAATATTGGGAGCACAATATAGAGAGCTCATTACAGTGAGCAGAGGAAAAAAGGGAATAAGGGAGACAATGAGTAGGTGTGGAAAATCCAAATGCTTATAAGAAGAGACAAGTAACAAAAGCAAAGAAAACCAAATACAAACAATATGGGGAGGTGGGCACTGTGGCAAACTGGAAAGTACATACCCTATCTAAGGCTGTGGCCAGTATTCTGTTCTAGCTTACTGCAAACATGTGTCCAGATACTTATATTTTAAATTATTTTTGGGGATATGTGCTTAAGGTCAACATTTATAGTTGCTCAAACTGACTCTGGTTTTAAGACATGTTAAGAACATAGAATGGATTCACTTTCTGTTGGGTTATATATTGTTAAATCAAGAATTTTTTGTTTAATTAAGGTTCCCCCAATCTCCTTCAAGAAATTTATTTTTGTCCATTCTTTTTACCTTTTCCTAGGGCCGCACTCGTGGCATATGGTGGTTCCCAGGCTAGGGGTATATTTGGAGCTGTAGCTACCAGCCTACACCACAGCCACAGCCACACGGGATCTGAGCCACGTCTGCAACCTACACCATAGCTCATGGCAATGCCGGGTCCTTAACCCACTGAGCGAGACCAGGTATTGAACCCGCAACCTCATGGTTCCTAGTCGGATTTGTTAACCACTGAGTGGTGACAGGAACTCCAAGAAATTCTTAACAAATTAAAATGTGTTTGGGAGTTCCCGTCGTGGCTCAGTGGTTAATGAATCTGACTAGAAACCATGAGGTTGCAGGTCCGATACCTGGCCTTGCTCAGTGGGTTAAGGATCCGGCATTGCCGTGAGCTGTGGTGTAGGTTACAGATGTGGCTCGGATCCCGTGTGGCTGTGGCTGTGGTGTAGGCTGGCAGCTACAGCTCCTGTTAGACCCCTAGCCTGGGAATCTCCATATGCCGTAGGTGCGGCCCAAATAAGGCAAAAAGATAAAAAAATAATAATAAAAATAAAAATAAAAATAACATGTGTTTGTGTGTCTGTATGCACCAGACTGGTGATCCTAGATTTCTGCTATAAAATAGAAAAAATATAAGATTTAAATATACTTGTAAATAATTTAAAATGAAACTTTAGTATAAACAAAAGCTTCTTAAACTTGACAGTTAACTTTGATATGAATACTGTAAGCAAGAACACATAAGTTGGTTATCTTCCATGTTGTGCAAACATTTCACAGCAAGAGATATTAGAGTAGAAAAAAAAAGGAAACATATTTTCCCATCACTGTTACTTTCTTTAGATGACCCTCCTTTTAGTTGGTAGGAAATGTAGAATTTTCTTATTCACTCAGTATCATCTCCATTTTTCAGACTGCAGAGTTTAAACCACCAGTGAGAATATGTTTTATTTGGTATTTATATTTATTATGTAGCAATTCACTGATTCAATTGTGCAGTATTTATTAATTTGATAGTTATACCTATCAGAATAATAATCTCTCATGTACTTGCTTCATTCCAGAAGACAGAAATAATACATTTGTGACTGGCCCTATAGCTTCGACAGAGATTAAGTTTGTGAAAAATTAAGTCCTTCCAGTGAAAGCTGCTCACTTTTGTTTTGCTGTGTTCCTGACCCAGAAACTAGATATTTGTACTGAGAATCGATCCACCTTTTAATTCAATGTAAGTCTCGAGGTTTCCAGAATTTACTCAGCCTAATTTATCATAGTCCTTTTTCATGACACATCTTTTCTATTTTGTATTTAGTCCCTTTTCTGTTACTTAATTTTCTCAACTTAATACATCAGTTTTTTTCCCTCTGGGTTTCTTATTGTCACTTCACATTTTTTTCCTTTACTTGTTCTACATTTCAGGACAGGCAGTTAAAATTTTACAAACCTACATCTTCTTTAATAGAGTTGCCTTTTCTCCATTACTTTCACTTAAATTGCCAAACTAAGGGTATGCATACATTGCCCTCCTCAACACACACACTTACACACACACACCCCTTATTTAGATAAGAAATTAGAGCATTTTGAAGATTAAGATGTTTCTGCAAAAAGGGATATAGCAAAACTTGACTTTCTTTTATTTCCTTATGATTTGTTTTAGTGGCCACCAATGGAATGACAATGTTTGAAATAGCCAATATCATTATTTTACACAGATCATAAAATTATACTTTAAGAAAAAAAAGAAGGTTGCTAAGGAACATAAATGATATAAAGTAGAAATTGGATAGCATCAGAAGCTACCAAATATAACTCACTTCATTCTAACTTTTCTTTTTGATTTAACAATCAGCTCTTCAAAAATTGACAACAAGAGAAGTTTAGAGTATATAATGACAGAAGGTATAATCAAAGCCAATATAATAGTTGTAAATAATAGGCCTTTGTAATGTTCTGGAAACAGTTTTAGCTGCATATTTGTATTCTCTCCAATGATTCCCTGTTTGAGTGACAGCTACAGTGTAGGGAAACCACTCATGTTCACATAGTAAGAAACATTCTCAATTGAATTTTCTATGACTTGCATAAGAGATGCTATTTTAATCACAGTATAAAGTTTCTTAGATTATGTATGATACCCTGGGAGGTTACTGTATAGATTATCTTCCATTCAAGAAGCCAGAGTTTCAATTCTGTTTGTGATCAGTTTGAAATGAAGACATTATTTTTTACAAAATTCCCATTTTTGCCATACTGCTTATATGCTACTCCCTAGCCATTTTGTTGAACCATGAAGGACAACTATTCTTGGGGGAAAATGAAGAATTTTTTGAAGATAACAAAGAAACAAAACCAGGTTTCCCCCAAAGAAATTATTTTATTGACATTCAGGACCAAAATACAGTCTGGCACTACCTAAAGTATACTCCCTGAGGAACCATTCAATAATGACTAAGCTTGTCATTACTAAATATAAATAAATGTATTAAATATAAAGAAAATATAAAGAAATCAAAAGCAGTCATCAACTTAAAGGAACAAGTCTGATATTATAATAGCTTTTTTAATAGTACTTCAATTTTGTTTCTGAACATGTCACCTGGGATACTGATAAATTGCAGGTTTTGATAGAGAGTTTTCCCCAAGTGTAATATTACTCACAGTAAAATATTCAAAATGTAGAAATTGTATTACACTAACATATTTGTTACAGTATTGCCTTAACAGGATATTGTACTGTCATTTTGACATACCCAGGGAAGTACCTGATACTATGAAAAAATGTCAGCTGTGTACATTTGATTTAGTATTAGTTTAATTTACAACATAGATTTTGGGATTTTTTTTACTTTATATATATTTTGCTATCTGATTTATATATAGCATAACAAAGTTTCATGATAAGGCTTCCAGCATCCCACAGACAATAACAGTAAATTAAATTTTCATTTCCTCATTGATGCTCTTAAAAACCCTGGAAATAAGTAGGGAGACAAGTAAAAATATCCATAAACTATGCCTAAAGAGTAATTAGAGAAAGAAACATTACAAATTTTAATTTACATGCATTCAGAGAAATAAATTCCCAAGACCTGCAGAATTAGCAAAGAATACACTGTAATAGCCAGGCAGAAACTAAGAGGAAAAAAGGAAGGTACAAAAGTCTTCTTAGAGTGACAGGACATATGTCAAATAGCATTTATTCTCAGAAAAAAGTGATTCACATTGATTGAGAAATAGAGCACTTCTGTGACCTTAATGGACAATGCACTGACTCCTAAAAAGATAATAGAAAATGTCTAAAAATGGGCTAAGACCCCAGATATTAGCCTTGGAAAACCACTAATTCTTGGAGAGCTGGAGGCATCTTCAAAGGTGGAATTGAAGATTCCCTGGGAAATAAGGAAGCGATAAATATAAAGTGCCATTAATTATATGTAAGCGGGAATAGAATAATTGGAAGACAAAAACAAGCAAACAACCCAACAATCAATAAAAATGGGCAGTGACATATAAAGAACAAGCAAGCCCTCCTTAAATGCCTCAAATTTACAAACTCCTTGCAATGTATGAAGGAGACTTTGAACTAAAAAAATTTTTTTGTCTTTTTGCCTTTATGTAGAGCCGCACCAATGGCATATGGAGGCTCCCAGGCTAGGGGTCTAACAGGAGCTGTAGCTGCCGGCCTTCGCCACAGCCACAGCAACATGGGATCCTAGCCATGTCTGCAACCTGCACCACAGCTCACGGCAACACTGGATCCTTAACCCACTGAGCAAGGCCAGGGATCGAAATAGCAACCTCATGGGTCTTAATCAGATTCATTAACCACTGAGCCAGGAAGGGAACTCCTGAACTTAAAAATTTTAAAAGGCACTCAAACAAGACCTATTCCCTTTGCCCCCACCAGGTTTCTTGCTAGTAATGACACAGAGAAGTCTGTCACATATAGTTATAAATAAGAAAACTCTAATATTTGTAAAAAGATATCATAAGAGAAAAACAGGAAATGGGAATAAAAACATATTTTGCTAAGGAAAGTGTGCTAAATATTTAGTTATGAAATAGAACAGATATATAACACCCCAAAATAAATGTATACCATTTTAAACCAGTAATTAGAGATAAGAAATAAAATTATAAATTAGGAATTCAAAAACATAGAATAAAAGCTGGACAAATGAGAAAATACAAAGCAAGAACTCAGAGAACACAGATAATAAATTCAGGAAATAAAAGTACAAACTAATCCTAAAAAAAATGTATGCTACAAGTAAACCATAAGAACAGAAGTTAAAAATGAGAGAAACTAAGAAAATGAAACAGAATAAAGAGAGGAAAAAGACAGGGAAAAAGTGATGGATATGAAAGATAAGCAAAGAAGGTCTAACATCCATATAATTTGAGTCCCTGAAGAAGACAAATAAACCAAAAGAAATAAATATTAAAAATTATAATTCAGTAAAATTTCCTGAAATAAAATATGAATTGAATGTAAATAAGGAAAGGTCCCACCACATGCCTGGGAAAATTGACTTAGAACATCAAATCCAGACATATGCAAGCAACAATTTTAGACTTTAAAAGTCTATCTTGGTTTGAAAGAGGAAAATTAAAACCTGCTATTAGTTCATTTATGAATTTTTTGAGACTTGGAAAAATATCAAAATCACTTACAAAGGGCAGACAAGTAGGTTGGCATCAGATTCCTCATTGGCAACATTTGATGCAAGAAAAGACTGGAACATTTTCCACAAGGTTCACAGAGTAATAAATTGTGGGCCAAATATATTATATCTACCCAGGCTGTCCTTCAAGTATGAAGGCTATAGGAAAATAATATTGAACATGAAAGACCTTTGCAAATATTTTACTCATGAACTAAAGAGGATGAACTTTATCCAAAAAGTTTTTTTTGGGGGGGTAAATTTCAGCAAAAAGAGAAATAGTGAGTATCAAATATATTTCACTAGAAATGTAAGGCCAAAACAAAAGTGACAAGTATGTAAACTATATCCTCTGAGAAGGTAGAAATACTAAAACCAAACAAAATGGAAGGTGAAGGAAATAAAAAATAGCCTCATAGAGTGACTTTTTGGTAAAAACTGAGAGTCAAATGATATAATTTAAACTGACAAACTGAATGGTAGAAGACTAAGTGTACTTAGGAGTGCAAAGATAAGCATTAAAACATAATATTATTAACTAAAATTGCACGATAGAAAGGGAAGGAAAAGAATTAGATAATTTTATTGTTGCTCATAGTATGGAATCAAAATATAGCATTTGAGGAAAAGGAGGAGAGATTTAGGATATCATATAAAGTTTTCTGGTGGGGTCAAGATGTCAAAGGAGTAAGATATGGTGCTCACCTTCTCCCAAAAACACATGAAACAAACCCATCTACATGTAGAACAACAGGCACAGAACAATATTGAATCCTGGCAGAAGACCTCGAACTTCCAAAAAGGACAAAAAACCCTCCACATAACAGGGTAGAACAAAAGGAAAAAAAAGTAATCAGGACTGGACCAGCACTCCTGAGAGCAAGCTGTGAAAGAGAAAAGGATTCTGCTCCCTGGGAGGCCACCAACTGACAAGGAAATCGGCTGGGACAGAGGTGGAACCTCAAAGCCTCAGAGAAAAGCACATCGGCTGGATGGAGGGGGGAAAAGCAGAGAGAGACATACAGACCATTGGTATCATGGCTGGGACACATAGCCTGAGACACTCTGGGGGTGCTGGATGCTGAGATTCAGCCTTCTGACATCAGTTCTGGGGAGAGAAATAGGGTTGGCTGTGTGGAGACAGCCTGAGGGGCTAGGGAGTGATGCACCATGGGCAGGGGAGCAGAGAACCACCACTGAGGGAGTGTGGGAGGAGGCCTTGGCTGCAGGGGAAGGAAGGCATCACTGTTGGGAAGGGTGAGAAGAGGAGGGGCAGAACCACCACAGGGATATCTTTCTCTGTCCATGGGCATGTGGGCTCTTGGGTGGTTGAGTGCCTCTTGCATGTACTATGGGCAGCAGGAGCAAACCACCCCAGTTAGCTCAGACTCCAGGGGTGGGAGAAGCCCACCACTGCCAGGGATCCATAAACAGCCACCACCTACAGCTCCAATCATCTCAGGGGTTACTGCTGAGGAGGGCACTGCAACCAAACATTACCCATTGCCCTCACTCCCCTGGGAACACACATGCCCTGCTTTTGCCACTGCCAAAGACTCTGGGCACTGCTGACACCTCCCTTAGGGTCAGTGGCACTTCCCAGGGCCCTGCAACCAGGAGCAGCCTGTGTCATTCCCTGAAGTCCTCACCAGCAACCAGGCACCGTCTAAAGGCCCTGCTCATTGCTTCCATCTACCTGGAAGCAAGTGCAGGTTGTACACTGGCATACACCCTATCAAGGGGTAACACTGAGGAAAGAGATAGAAAACATCCAAACCAAAAGCAGCCCTCATGCCAAAACAAAAAGTATATATACTAAGCCCTCACAGACTACCTGGGGGCGCTCTCCCATGTAAACAGCCCTCCAAGACTATAGTAGATAGTTGTTTTCCTTAAACTCACAGAATACAAGACAAAACTGAAGAAGTTCAGGAACCATTCCCAGCTAAAAGAACAAGAGAATTCCCCTAAAGGAGCAAACAATGAAACAGACCTCTGCAGTCTAACAGATACTGAGTTCAAAATGGAGATAGTGAAAATACTAAAGGAATTAAGAGCAGATATGAACAGCAATATAGATCACTTTAGAAAGGAACTAGAAACCATAAGGAGGAGCCAAAAAAGATTAGAAAATTCATTTGAAGAGACACAATCTGAGTCTGAGGCATTGAAGAGCATAATGAATAATGAAGAGGAACAAATGAGTGACTTGAAAAATAGAATAATGGAAATCACCCAATCAAGACAGCAGACAGAAAACTAAATGAAAACACATGAGCACAGTATAAGACATCTATGGGATAATATAAAGCACATAAATCTACACATAATAGGGATTCCAGAAAGAGGAGAAAAAGAAAAGGAGACTGAGACTATATTAGAAGAAATTATAGCTGAAAAATTTCCAAATCTAAAGAAAACAGGTATCAAGATACAGGAAGCACAGAAGGTCCCAAACAAGTTGAACTCAAAGAGAGTCATACCAAGATATATATATATATATATATGTGTATATATATATATATATATATATATATATATATATATAGTCTTTTTGTCTTTTTAGGGCTACACATGTGGCATATGGAGGTCCCCAGGCTAGGGGTCTAATTGGAGCTGTTGTTGCCAGCCTATGCTAGAGTCACTGCAATGCCAGATCCAAGCTGAGTCTACAACCTACACCACAGGTCATGGCAACGCCAGATTGTTAACCCACTGAGTGACACCAGGTATCGAACCCACAACCTCATAGTTCCTAGTCAGATTTGTTTCCGCTGTACCAGGATGGGAACTCCCATACCAAGACATATTATAATAAAAATGTCAAAAGCTAAAGATAAGGAGATGATTCCATAGGCAGCAAGAGAAAAACAAACAGATAATTACAAGGGAACCACCATAAGGATATCAGCTGAGTTATCTACAGAAAGTGGCAAACAAAAACTAAAAGAATATAGCAATACTAAACCCATTAAAAAGAAATCCTGAAAAGTCTCCTCCTAATAGGAAAGAAGTACAAAGATATAGATGGAGGAAATCACAAATGGAAAGTAATCAATTAAATAAGCCAGTATACAGATCCAAAAGAAAAAAACAAAACAACACTATTTGTAAAAACTACAATAAACACAAGGAACAGCAAAATGACAACTATGAAGTTGTGAAAAGGTACATTAAAATCATAAAATTTGGGGAAGGAAAGTAAGAAAATCTGGACTCTTTTTTTTTTTAAGAATGTGTTTGAGCTTACATGACTATCAGGCTGAAGCAAGCAGATATAGGAATGGGTTAACATACTTGAAAAAGAGGACAATCACAAATCAAAACTAAATAATACATTCACAAACACTAAAAAGAAAAGGACACAAGCATAAAATAAAAGAAAATCATCCAACCATAATACAAAGGAACACAGGAGAAACATAGAATCAAATGGAAAACAATGTTTAAATTGGCAATAAATACATATTTATCAATAATTACCTTAAATGTCAATGGACTGAATGCTCTAATCAAAGTATGTAGAGTGGCAGACTGGATAAAAAAAAAAGAGTCTACAATGTGCTACTTACAAGAAACTCATCTTAGGGCACAAAACATACATAAATTGAATGTGGAGGGAATGGAAAAATATATTTCATGAGAATGGAAATGACAGGAAAGCAGGAGTTGCAATACTCACATCAGACAAAACAGACTCTAAAACAAAGAAAGACAAAGAGAAGGTCCCATTGTGGCTCAGTGGAAATGACTCTGACTAGCATCCATGAGGACACAGGTTCAATTCTTGGCCTCACTCAATGGGTTAAGGATCTGGCAGTGCCACGAGCTGTGGTGTAGGTTGCAGGCACAACTTGGATCTGGATTTGTTGTGGCTGTGGCATAGGCTGGCAGGCACAGCTCTGATTTGACCCCTAGCCTGGGAACCTCCATATGCCATGGGTGCAGCTCTAAAAAGACAAAAAAAAAAAAAAAAAAAAAAAAAAAAAAACACACACACAGACAGACAAAGAGGGACACTATTCAATGACACAAGGGTCAATTTTAGAAAAGGATATTACACTTGTCAATATATATGCCCCAAAATACAGGAGCACCCGAATGTATCCAACAAATACTAACTGACATAAAAGCAGAAATTGATGGGAAAACAATAAGAGGAGGAGATATTTAACAGCCCACTGGTATCAATGAACAGATAAATAGACAGAAAATTAATAAGGCAACAGAGATCTTAAATGACACAATAGAACAGTTATACTTGATATTTTCAGGATATTATACACACAAAAAAACAAAATATACATTCTTTTCAAGTGTACATGGAACACTGTCAAGGACTGACCACATACTAGGGCACAAAACCAACCTCAACAAATTTAAGAGTATAGAAATTATTTCAAGCATCTTCTCTGACCACAATGGAATGAAACTAGAATCAACCACAGGAAAAGAAATGAGGAAAACTGATTACATGCCAACTAAACAACATGCTTACTAAAATACCAATGAGTCAACAAGGAAACACAAGGGAAATTAAAAAATACCTAGAGACAAATGATAATGAAAACACAGCCAATCAAAACCTATGGGATGTCACAAAAGTAGTTCTTTGATGGAAGTTCATAGTGATACAGGCCTTCCTCAAAAAAGAGGAAAAATCTCAAATCAACAACATAACCTACCACCTAAAAGAATTAGAAAAAGAAGAACAAACAAAACCTAAAGTCAGCAGAAGGAAGGAAATCATAAAGATCAGAGAAAGGAAATCGATAAGTGAGATTAATTTTTTTAATCAATAAAATGAAGAGCTGGTCTTTTGAAAGGGTAAACAAAACCTCTAGCCAGACTCACCAAGAAGAAGAGAAAAACCAAAATAAACAAAATAAGAAATGAAAAAGGAGGAATCAATGGATACTGCAGAAATACAAAACACTATAAGAGAATACTATGAACAATTATATGCCAACAAATTTAACAACCTAGAAGAAATGGACAACTTTCTAGAGACATACAGACCATCAAAACTGAATCAAGAAGAAACAAATCATTTGAACAGACCTATCACTTAGAAATGAAGCTGAATACATAATAAAAACACTCCCTACAAACAAAAGTCCAGGACAAGATGGCTTCAAAGGTAAAATCTACCAAACATATATCCATCCTTCTTAAATCTTTTCCAAAAGGTTGAATAAGAAGGAACACTCCCAAAGACATTTTATGATGCAACCCTCACCCTAATAACAAAAACCAAAGATACTAACAAAAAAGAAAATTATAGGCAAATATCTTTGATGAATATAGATGCAAATATTTTCACCAAAATTTTAGCCAACTTAATCCAACAAAACATAAAAAAAGATCATATACCATGATCACGTGGGATTCATCCCAAGTTCACAAGGAGGGTCTGACACACAAATTGATCAATGTCATACACCACACTAACAAAAGAAAAGTTAAAAAAAAAACACATGATCATCTCAATAAATGCAGAAAAAGCATTTGACAAAACCCAACATCCATTCATGATAAAAATTCTTACCAAAAGTGGGTATAGAGGGAACATAGATTAACATAATAAAAGCCATTTATGACATAGCAAAGCCAATATAATACTCAATGGAGAAAATCTGAAAGCCTTTATGCTGAAATCTGGAATGAGACAAGGATGCCCACTCTCACCACTTTTATTTAACATAGCATTGGAATTCCTAGCCACAGCAATCAGGCAAAATAAATAAATAAAATTTATTCAAACTGGAAGAGAAGAGATAAAATTGTCACTTCATGGGTACAACCACTATGGAAAATAGTATGGAGGTACTTCAGAAAACTAAATATAAAACTATGATATGACCCAGCAATCCCATACCTGGGCATATATCTGTACAAAACATTCATTCGACATGCAGGGGTTGCAGCAAGATGGCTGGGGAGTAAGAGATCATGCTCACGCTCTCCCACAAACACACCAAAAAAAAAAAAAAAAAAAAAGAACACATCTACATGTAAAACGACTTGCACAGAACATCAACTGAATGCTGGTGGAAGAATTTAAACCTCCAAAAAGGGCAAGAAACTCTTGACATAACCAGGTAGAACAAAATAAAAAAAAGAGAAAGAGAGAGAGAGAGAAAAGGAATCAGGGTGGCTCTAGCACTCCAAGGAGGGAGCTGTGAAGGAGAAAAGGAACCCACACCCTGGGAAGCCACCCAACCAACGGAAAGATCAGCTGAGCTGGAGGGACCTCAAAACCACCACCACCAAGAAAAGCACATCAGCTGGACTGAGAATGGCAAAGCGAAGTGAGAGCCTCACAGATCATCTGAACATTGACACAGACACCACAGCCTGAGATGTTCAGGCGGGGGCTGGGTGCTGAGACCTAAGTTCTGGAGGTCAGTCCCTGGGAGAGCGTTCTGGGGTTGGCAGTGTGGAGACAACCTAAGGGGCTAAGGAGCAGGGCACCATGGGTGGGGGGGGTGATACTCTATGGGCTGGGGAGTGGAACACCAGGACAGAGGGAAGCCAGGAGAAGGTCCAGACCTGCAGGAGAGTCAAGACTCCATTGTTGGGGAGGATGAGAGGAGGAGGGGCTGGCCACCATAGGAAACTCCATGCACCAGAGCGTGTGCAGAGGACGGGCTTGCAGAGAGTGCTGAGACTCAAGTGCAAACTGCCAGCAATGAGAGGCTACTTGCTAGGACAGCATGGTCTGGGTGACTTGTCTCTGGCACAGCCATCCATAAGACACTTGCTCATATAAGAGAGATTGGGCACTTCTTGTGCAGGCTACTGATGGCCAGGCACCTCTAGTGTGGGCTAAGGGCATTAGGGGGCTAAGTGCAACAACACTGTTGCTATCATTCCCCTGGGAATACACCTGCCCTGCAGCTGCCACTGCCAAATACTCAGGGCAGAGCCCAGACACTTATTCGCAGTCCCCTCTCAAGTCCATACAACTAGGAGCAGCTGGTGCAGCACATCCTATGTGGTTTAAGTGGGACAGGGTGCTTCCTGGTGGCCTGCAGGGGGCGGGAGCAAACCATCGCAGTTATCCCTGACTCCAGAGGTGGGCGTGGCCCACTGTCACAGGGGATACCAGAACAAAAATCACTTCCACCCCAAACCACCTCAGAGGGCACCACAGAGAAAGACATTATGATGGAACACCACCTGCTGTTGCTCTTGCTCCCCCAGGAGCACACCCGCCCTGCAGCTACAACTGCCAAACATTCTAGGCAGTCTCAGATGCTTGTTCCTTCTCAGGAACCTGTAACTAAGAGCACATTGTACAGCACATCCTGTAGGGTATAAGCAGGATGAGGTGCTTCCTGCATGGTCTATAGGAGGCAGAGGCAACCACCACAATTATCTCTGACTCCAGAGATGGGAATGGCACACCACAACTAGGGGTTAGTGAATAGGCACCACTTGCAGCCCCAGTCACCTCAAGGGCACCACAGAGGAGGGCACTGGGACTGAACACCACTTGAAGGTGTCTTGCACTCCTGGTAACACAGCAGCCCTGCTGCTCCCATTGCTAAGTGCTCTGGGCAGTACCCATATGCCTGATCTCTATAACTTCCCAGGACCCTGCAACTAGGAACAACCTGTACAGCACCTATGTGGGCTGAGTGAGATGGGTTGCTTCATGCATGGTCTGCAGGTGTTGGGGGCAAACCACCAGTTATCACTGGCTCTAGAGATGATCATGGACCACTACCACTAGGGGTCCCTGAACAGGTACCACCTGTGGTTCCAGTCTCCTCAGAGGAGGGCATTGCAATCGAACACTAGCCATTGTGGCTCTCATTCCCCTGGGAACTCACACATCCTGCTGCTGCTACTGCCAAATGCTCTGAACACCTGGTGGATCTGCCTAAAGCTCAATACCACTTCCCAGGGCCCTGCAACTAGGAGTAGTCAGTGCCACCTTCCTACAGGTCCTTGCTGCTGTTGAGAGCCCAGAGACCAGGCACCAACTGCTGGCCCTACCCATTGCTTCCTTCTCCCTGAAAACACATGGAGCACCAGGGAGATAACAGCCAGCTCACACCAAAGAGACACCAAATATTCAAACTCCCACACCAAAAATAAATAGTAACCCCACCAAAAAATACAAAGGGGTACTGTTGCCAAGAAGTAGCTTTACAAGACTACAGTTGGATTCCCAAGACTCACAGGAAAAGAAAAGCATAAGCAAGATGAAGAAGCTCAGAAACTGTCCCCAGTTAAAAGAACAGGAGAATTCAGCTAAAAGCAGTCAACAATGAAATAGACTTCTGCAGTCTGACAGAAACTGAGTTAAGAAGGGAGAAAGTGAAAATACTTCAGGAACTAAGGCTGAATATCAAGGAATTAAGAGAAGACACAGACAGCAATGCAGATGCCCTTAGAAAGGAACCAGAAAATATAAGCAGGAGTCAAGAAAAGCTAGAAAACTCATTTGCAGAGATGCAAACTGAGCTAAAGACAATAAAGAGCAGATTGAATAATGCAGAGGAATGAATTAGTGATTTGGAAGATAGAATAATGGAAATCACCCAATCAGGACAGCAAACAGAAAGCCAAATGAAAAAACATGAAAGCAATATAAGAGATCTATGGGATAATATCAAGTGGGCCAATCTATGCATAATAAGAATTCCAGAAGGAGAATAAAAAGAAAAGTGGATTGAAAATGTATTTGAAGAAATTATGTCTGAAAACTTTCCAAACCTAAAGGAATCTGACATCAAGATACAGGCAGCAAAGAGGGCCCCAAACAAGTTGATCCCAAACTGGCCCACAGCAAGACATATTATAATTAAAACGGCAAAAATTAAAGATAAAGAGAGGATCCAAAAGGCACAAAGAGAATAGCAAAGCGTTAATTGTAAGGGATCCCCCATAAGGCTCTCAGCTGATTTCTTTACAGAAACGCAACAGGCCAGAAGGGAGTGGCAAGATATATTTAAAGTTCTGAAAGGAAAAAATCTGCAACCTAGAATACTCTACCCTGAAAGAATATCATTCAGAATAGCAGGGGAAATAAATAATTTCTCAAACAAACAAAAGCTAAAAGAGTACAACAATACTAAAACCTTTCTAAAACAAATACTGGTTATTGGGATTAAGATGGCAGAATAGAAGGAATGGAGCTCAACTTCTCTCCCCAAACCAATGAAATTTCTACTAAATGCCAAGCAACCTTCAACCAAATGGACTGGAAACCATCAAAAAGATGTTCTACTCCAGAAGACAGAGAGGAGATCACATCAAGAGGTAGAAGGGGCAACTGTGCGATAGAAGCAATCCTATACCTTCCAGGTGGGAAGCCCCACACACTGGAAAGTAACTGTATCACAGAGACTCAGCTATAGGACTGAGAGTTCTGAAGCCCACATCAAATCCCCAAGCCTGGGGGTCTGGCACAGGGAGAAAGTGCCCCTGGAACATCTGGCATTGAAGGCCAGTGGGGCTTGTGTGCATGAGCTCCATGGGACTAGGAGAAACAGAGACCCCATTCTTGAAAGGCACACACAGACTTTCATGTGCACTGGGTCCCAGGACAAAGCGCAGTCTCCACAGGAATCCAGGTGGAACCTGACTGCAATTCTAGGAGGATCTCTTGGAAAACAGGGGTGACTGTGGCCTTTTGTGGGGGAAGAGCATTGGAAGCTAAGCTCTTGGGAATATCCAACAGCCTGTATTTCTCTAGAGGTAGCCATTTTTGGGAAAATCTGGTTGTTCCCATCAGTGCAGAGAAGCCCCAGGCCAAACAATAATCCAGGTGGAATAACAGTCCCACCCATTGGTAAACAGGCTGCCTGAGGACCCCTCAGGCACACAGCCACCTCTAATCTCACCCAGAGACAAAGCCCCATACACGAGAGAGATAGGAATCAGTCCCACCTGCAAGTGGGAAGGCACCAGTCCCTCCCATCAGGAAGCCTACAGCAAGCCTCCTATACCAACCTCAGCCACAGAGGAGGCAAACACCAGAACTAAGAGAGGCTATGGCTCTATTGTCTGCAAAGAGGACACCAAACCAAAAACCTATAAAAATGGAAAGACAGAAAACTATAGCTCAGATAAGGGAGAACAAAAAAAAAAAACCAGAAAAACACCTCAGTTATGAGGAGATTATCAGCCTCCCAGAAAGAGACTTTAGACTGTTGATTCTGAAGATAATGCAAAACACTGGAAATAAACTGGAGACAAAGATTGATACTTTACAGGAAACAATGTGCTAAGAAATACAAGATATAAAAATTAAGCAAGAAGAGATGCAAAATACAGTAACTGAAATTAAAAAAAAAGTCATTAGAAGCAGCCAACAGTAGAATACAGGAGGCAGAAGAATGAATCAGTGAGGTGGAGGACAGATTAGTGGAAATCACTAATGTGGAACAGAAAGGAAATAAAAAATTGAAAGGAAATGAGTAGAGTCTCAGAGAACTCTGGGATAACATTAAATGCACCAACGTCTATATCATATGGGTGCCAGAGGGAGAATAGAGAGAGAAGGGGACAGATAAAATATTAGAAGAGATAATAGCCGAAAATTTCCCTAACATGGGAAAGGAACAACTCACTCAAATCCAGGAAGCACAACGAGTACCATATAAAATATATCCAAGTAGGAACATCCTGAGACACATATTAATCAAAATGTCCAAAATTAAAGACAAAGAGAAAATATTGAAAAGGGCTAGGGAAAAGAAACAAATGACATACAAAGAAACCCTGATAAGGTGATCAGCAGATTTATCAGCTGAAACTCTGCAGGCCAGAGGGAGTGGCATGATATACTTAACGTGATGAAAGGAAAAAACTTCCAACCAAGATTATTTACCTAGCAAGTCTCTCATTCAGATTTGAAGGAGAGATAAAAACCTTTACAAATAAGCAAAAGCTAAGAGATTTCTGCAACACTAAACCAGCTTTACAACAAATACTAAAGGAATTTCTCTAGGCAGAAAAGAAAAGGCCACAACCAGAAATAAAAACACCACAAATGACAAGGCTCACCAGTAAAGGCACAGATACGTTGGTACACAAAATCATCCATACACAATTGTGCTACCAAAATCAGAAATCATGAGAAGAGAGAACAAATGCAGGTCAATGGAGATGCACGTGCAATTAAGAAATCAACAACTTAAAACAATCTCATCTATATATAGACTCCTATATCAAAACTTCAGGTTTAACTGCAAACCAAAAATCTACAATTGATAAAAAACAAATAAGAAAAATCAACTCAAATGCAACATTAAAGATAGTCGTCATACACAGGAGGAGAAAACAAGAGAGGAAGGGAAAAAAGCAACAAAAACCCAAAACACTTAGTAAAATGGCAATAAGAACATAAATCAATAATTACCTTAAATGTTAATAGACTGAATAACCCAACCAAAAGACATAGACTAGTTGAATGGATACAAAAAAAAGACCCATATATATGCTGTCTTCCAGAGAACCACTTCATTTCTAGGGACACATACAAATTGAAAGTGAGAGGATGGAAGAAAATATTCCATGCAAATGGAAATAAAAAGAAAGCTGAAGTAGCAATACTCCTATCAGACAAAAGAGACTTTAAAATGAAGAACATTTTAAGAGACAAGAAAGGGCACTACATAATGATCAAAGGATCAATACAAGAAGAAGATATAACAATTTTAAATATCTATGCATTCAACATAGGATCAACACCATACATAAGGCAAGTGCTAACAACCTTAAAAGGAGAAATCAACAATACCACAATCATAGTGGGGGACTTTAACATCCCACTTACAGCAATGGATAGATCATCCAGACAGAAAATCAATAAGGAAACACAGGCCCTGAATGAAGCATTAGACGAGATGGACTTAATTGATATTTATAGGACATTCCATTCAAAAGCAACACAGTACACATTCATCTCAAGTGCGCATGGAACATTCTCTAAGATTGATCACATCCTGGGCTGCAAATCAAGCCTTGGTAACTTTATGAAAATTGCAATCATATCAAGCATCTTTTCTGACCACAAAGCTATATGACTGGAATTCAACAACAAGAAAAAAATGGCAGAAAACACAAACACGTGGAGACCAAACAACATGCTACTAAACAACCAATGGATCACTGAGGAAATCAAAGAGGAAATTAAAAAATAACTAGAAGCAAATGACAACAACAACACGACACTCCAAAATCTCTGGGATGCAGCAAAAGCAGTTCTAAGAGGAAAGTTTATAGCAACACAAGCCTACCTCAGGAAACAAGAAAAAACTCAAACAACCTAACTTTACATCTAAAGCAGCTAGAGAGGGAAGAACAGACAAGACCTAAAGTTAGTAGAAGAAAAGAAATCATAAAGATTAGAGCAGAAATCAATGACATAGAAATGAAAAAAAACATAGAAAAGATCAATGAAACTAAAAGCTGGTTCTTTGAAAAGATCAACAAAATTGTTAAACTCTTAGCCAGGCTTATCAAGAAAAAAAGAGAGTGGATACAAATCAATAAAATTAGAAATGAGAAAGGAGAAGTAACAACAGACATCACAGAAATACAAAGGATCATAAGAGACTGCTATATGCAACTATATGACAATAAAATGGAAATCCTAGAAGAAATGGACAAATTCTTAGAAAAGTACAATCTCCTAAGACTAAACCAAGATGAAATAGAAACTATGAATACATCAATCACAAGTTCTTAAATTGAAACTCTGATTAACAAACTTCCAACAAACGAAGTCCAGGACCAGATGGCTTCACAGCTGAATTCTAACAAACATTTAGAGAAGAGCTAACACGTATTCTTCTGAAACTCTTCCAAAAAACTGCAGAGGAAGGAACACTCCCAAACTCATTCTATGAGGCAACCATCACCCTGATACCAAAACCAAACAAAGATACCACAAAAAAAGAAAACTACAGGCCAATCTCACTGATGAACATAGATGCAAAAATCCTCAACAAAATACTAGCTGACTGAATCCAGCAATACAGTAAAAGGATTGTACATCACAATCAGTTGGGATTTATCCCAGGGATGCAAGGATTCTTCAGTATCCACAAGTCAATCAGCATGAATCACATTAACAAACTGAAGAATAAAACCATGTGATCCTCTCAATAGATGTAGAAAAAACCTTTGACAAAATCCAACACCCGTTTCTGATAAAAACCCTTCAGAAAGTGGGCATGGGGGGACCTACCTCAACATAATAAAGGCCATCTATGACAAATCCAGAGCTCACATCATTCTCAATGGTGAAAAGCTGAAAGATTTCCCACTGAAATCAGGAACAACACAAGGATATCCACTACTATTCAACTTAGTTTTGGAAGTCCTAGCCACAGCAATCAGAGAAGAAAAAGAAATAAAAGCAATCCAAATTGGAAAGGAAGAAGTAAAACTATCACTCTTTGCAGATGACATGATACTATACCTATAAAATCCTAAAGACTCTACCAGAAAACTGTGAGAGCTCAGCAATGAATTTGGCAAAGTCGCAGGATACAAAATTAATACACAGAAGTCAACTGCATTTCTATATACTAACAATGAAAGATCAGATGGAGAAATTAGTGAAGAAATCCCATTTACCATCACATCAAAAAGAATCAAATACTTAGGAATAAACCTACCTAAAGAGACAAAAGACCCGTATTCTGAAAACTATAAGACGCTGACGAAAGACATCAATGATGACATGACCAGATGGAAAGACATACCATGCTCTTGGATTGGAAGAGTCAATATTATCAAAATGACTATACAACCCAAGGCAATCTACACATTCAATGGAAACCCTATCAAATTACCAAGGACCTTTTTCACAGAACTAGACCAAAATATTTTAAAGTTTGCTTGGAAGCACAAAAAACCCAGACTAGCCAAAGACATCCTGAAAAAGAAAATGGAGCTGGAGGAATCAGGCTCCCTGACTTCAGACTATACACCTAAACTACAGTCATCAAAACCGTATGGTACTGGCACAAAGACAGAAATATAGATCATGGAACAGGATAGAAAGCCCAGAATTAAACCCATGCATCTAAAGTCAACTAATCTATGATAAAGGAGGCAAGAGTATACAATGGAGAAAAGACAGCCTCTTCAATAAGTGGTGCTGAGAAAACTAGACAACCACATGTAAAAAAAATGAAATTAGAACACTTCCTAACACCATGCACAAAAATAAACTCAGAATGGATTAAAGACCTTGATGTAGGCCAGACACTATAAAACTCTTAGAGGAAAACTAGGCCAAACACTCTACAACATAAATGACAGCAACATCTTCTCAGATCCACCTGTTAGAGTAAAGACAATAAAAAGAAAAATAAGCAAATGGGACTTGATTAAACTTCAAAGTTTCTGCATAGCAAAGGAAACCCTAAACAAAACGAAAAGACAACCCACAGAATGGGAGAAAATATTTGCAAATAAATCAACTGACAAGGGATTCATCTCCAAAATTTACAAACACCTCCTACAGCTCAATACCAAAAAAACAAACAACCCCATCAAAAGATGGGCAGAAGATCTAAGACAATTCTCCAAAGAAGACATACAGATGGCCAAAAAACACAAGAAAAGATGTTTAACATCACATTATTAGAGAAATGCAAATCAAAACCACCATTAGGTACCCCCTTACACCAGCAAGAATGGCCATTATCAAAAAGTCTACAAACAATAAGTGCTGGAGAGGGTGTGAAGTAAAAGGATCCCTATTACATTGTTGGTTGGAATGCAAATTGGTGCAACCACTGTGGAAAACACTATGGAGATTCCTTAGAAACCTAAAATAGAATTACCATTTGATCCAGCAATCCCACTCCTGGGCATCTATCCAGAGAAATCCATGAGTCAAAAAGACACATGTACTCCAGTGTTCCTTGCAGCCCTCTATACAATAGCCAAGTCACGGAAACAACCTAAATGCCCATAAACAGAGGAGTGGATAGGGAAGATGTGGTACATATACACAAGGGAATACTACTCAGCCATTAAAAGAAATGAAATAACAGCATTTATAGCAACATGGATGGACCTAGAAATTATCATGCAAAGTGTCAGACAATGAGACACCAACATCACCTGCTACCACTTACATGTGGAATATAAAAAAAGGACACAATAACTTCTTTGCAGAACAGATACTGACTCACAGACTTTGGAAAACTTATGATTTCCAAATGAGATAAGTTGGGGGGTGGGTGGATACACTGCAGGTTTGGGATGGAAATGCTATAAAATTTGGTTGTGATGATTTTTGTATACCTATAATTGTAATAAAATTCTTAAGTAATTAAAAAAATTAAAATGAAAAAATTGAAAAAATGAAACAATTTATTTTCAATTAAAAAATAAAATAAAAGAAATACTGAAAGGGCTCCTATTTAAAAAAGTAAAATTATGAAATAGAATGGAGGAAAACACAAATGTAAAGCAATCATTCAAACAAGCCAGCATACAGTTCTAAATATGAAGATGTTAAAAAAAAACTAAAAGAAATGACAAAAACATACACTATGCATAGGGAAAACAAGAAAATATAGACCTTTTTTTTTTTACTTTTGAAAAAAAAATTTTAATGGTATGTTTGAGCCTATATGGCTATTAGCCTAAAGCAAGCACATATAAGAAGGTGTTAACATACCTAAAAAACAGGGCAACCACAAATCAAAATGCAACATCATATCCACAAATACTGAAAAGAAAACCACTCAAGCATAAAATAAATGGAAACTATCCAATGAAAAAAAGAAAGGAAGAAAAGATAATCATCAAATCAACTGGAAAACAAGGTCTAAAATGGCAATAAATACATATCTATCAATAATCACCTTAAATGTCAATGGACTGAATGCTCCATTCAAAAGACACAGAGTGGCAGACTAGATAAAAAAGCAAAAACCTACAATTTGCTGTCTACAAGAGACTCACCTTAGGGCCAAGGACACATATAGACTGAAAGTGAGGGGATGGAAAAAGATATTTCATGCCAATGGACAAGACAGGAAAGCAGGAGATACAATACTCATATCAGACAAAACAGACTTTAAGATGAAGGCCATAAAGAAATACAAAGACGGACACTATTTAATGGTTAAAGGATCCATTGAAGAAAAGGATATTACAATCATCAATATATATGCCCCTAATATAGAAGCACCCAAGTACCTATAACAAGTACTATCAGACATAAAAGGAGAAGTAGATGGGAATACAAAAATAGTAGGAGACTTTAACACTCCACTCACATCATTGGACAGATCCCCTAGGCAGAAAAATCAGTAAGGCATCAGAGATCCTAAATGATACAATAGAAAAGTTAGACCTAATTGAAATTTTCAGGACATTACATCCAAAAAAATCAGAATATACATTCTTCTCAAGTGCACGTGGAACATTCTCAAAGACTGATCACATACTGGGGCACAAAGGTAACCCTAACAAATTTAAGAGTATAGAAATTATTTCAGGTATCTTCTCTGATCACAATGGCATGAAAGTAGAAATCGACCACAGGAAAAGAACTGAGGAAAAACACACTATATGGAGACTAAACAACATGCTATTAAAAAACGAATGGGTCAATGAGGAAATCAAAAATGAGATTAAAAAATACCTTGAGACAAGTGATAATGAAGACACAACTACTCCAAATCTATGGGATGCTGCAAAAGTGGTGCTCAGAGCGAAATTCATAGCAATACAGGCTTTCCTCAAAAAAGAAGAAAAATCTCAAATCAACAACTTAACCCACCACCTAAATGAATTAGAAAAAGAAGAACAAAAAAATCCTTAAAGTCAGCAGAAGGAAGGAAATCATAAAGACCAGAGACAAAATCCATAAAATAGAGATTCCAAAAACAATAGAAAAAATCAATAAAACCAAGAGCTGGTTCTTTGAAAAGGTAAACAAAATTGACAAACTTCTGGCTAGACACACCAAGAAGAGGAAAGAAAAAACACAAATAAACAAAATAAGAAATGAAAAAGGAGAAGTCACAATGGATATTACAAAAAACTGTAAGAGAATACAATGAACAATTGCATGCCAAAAAATTTGACGACCTAGAAGAAATGGACAACTTTCTAGAGACTTACACTCTGGCAAAACTGAATCAAGAACAAATACATAAACTGAACAGACTTATCACTAGAAATGAAATTGAGTATGTCATAAAAACACTCTCACAAGTAAAAGTCCAGGACCAGAAAGCTTCACAGGTGAATTCTACCAAACATACAAAGAGGAATTTATACCCATTCTCCTTAAACTTTTCCAAAAGGTTGAAGAAGAAGGAACACTCCCAAAGACATTCTATGACGCCACTATCACCTTAATTCCAAAACCAGACAAAGATACCATGAAAAAAGAAAACTATAAGCCAATATCTTTGATGAATATAGATGCAAAGATTCTCAACAAAATTTTAGCCAACTGAATCCAACAACATATAATAAAGATCATATACCATGACACAGGTGGGATTATCCCAGGTACACAAGGATGGTTCAACATATGCAAATCAATCAACCTCATACAACACATTAACAAAAGAAAAGTCAAACCACATGATCATCTCAATAGATGCAGAAAAAGCATTTGACAAAGTCTAACATCTATTCATGATCAAAACCCTTACCAAAGTGGGGATAGAGGGAACATACCTTACATAATAAAAGCCATTTATGACAAATCCACAGCATAATACTCAATGGAGAAAAGCTGAAAGCCTTCTCACTAAAATCTGAAACAAGACAAGGATATCCACTCTCACCATTATTCAACATAGTATTGGAAGTCCTAGCTACAGCAATCAGACAACAAAAGAAATAAAGGCATCCAAATAAGAAGAGAAGAAGTGAAACTGTCACTGTATGCATATGACAAGATACTACACATAGAAAACCCCAAGGACTCAACCCCAAAATTACTTGAACTGATCAACAAATTAAGGAAAGTAGCAAGATATAAGATTAACATTCAGAAATCAATCACATTTCTGTATACTAACAATGAAATAATTAGAAAAGGAATACAAAAATATAATACCTTTTAAAATTGCACCCCAAAAAATCAAATACTTGGGAATAAACCTGACCAAGGAGGTGAAAGACTTATGTGCCGAGAGCTATAAAACATTAATTAAAGAAATCAAAGAAGATACAAAGAAATGGAAAAATATTCCATTCTCCTGGGCTGGAGAAAATAATATCGTAAAAATGGCCATAATACCCAAAACAATTTACAGATTCAACGCAATCCCTATCAAATTACCTATTACATTCTTCACAGAACTAGATCAAACAATTCAAAAATGTATATGGAACAACAAAAGACCCAGAATCACAAAGCAATTCTGTGGAACAAAAACCACGTAGGAGGCAAAACTCTCCCAGATTTCAGGCAATATTACAAACCCACAGTAATCAAGACAGTGTGTTACTGGTACCAAAACAGATGTTTAGACCAATGGAACAGAATAGAGAACCCCGAAATAAATCCAGACACCTATGGTCAATTAATCTTTGACAAAGGAGGCAAGAATATAAAACGGGAAAAAGACAGTCTTTTCAGTAAGTATTGCTGGGAAACCTGGACAGCTACATGCAAATCAGACACTAGAACACATTCTCACACCATGCACAAAAATAAACTCAAAATGGCTTAAAGACTTAAATCTAAGACAAGACACCAACAAACTGCTAGAAGAGAATATAGGAGAAACATTCTCTGATTTCAACCTTACCAATGTTTTCTCAGGTCAGTCTCCCAAAGCAACAGAAATAAAAGCAAAGATAAACCAATGGGACCTAATGAAGCTGACAAGCTTTTGCACAGCAAAGGAAACCGAAAAGAAAACTAAAAGACAACTTACAGGATGGGAGAAAATACTGTCAAATGATGCAATGGACAAGGGTTTAATCTCTAAAATATACAAACAACTTATATAACTCAACAGCAAAAAAGCCAACAACCCAATTGAAAAATGGGCAAAAGACCTGAATATACATTTCTCCAAATAAGATATGCAGATGGCCAACAAGCACATGAAAAAATGCTCAATGTCACTGATGATTAGAGAAATGCAAATCAAAACTGCCATGAGATACCCCCTCACACCAGTCAGAATGACCATCATTAACAAGTCCACAAACAACCATGCTGGAGGGGGTGTGGAGAAAAGCAAACCCTCCAACACTGTTGGTGGGAATGTAAGCTGGTAAAACCACTATGGAAAACAGTACGGAGGTACTTTAGAAAATTATACATAGAACTACCATATGAACCAGCAATCCCACTCTTGGGCATATATCCAGACAAAACTTTCCTTGAAAAAACACATGCACTTGTATGTTCATTGTAGCACTATTCACAATAGCCAAGACATGGAAACAACTCAAATGTCCATCGAAAGATGATTGGATTAGGAAGATGTAGTATATATACACAATGGAATACTACTCAGTCATAAGAAAGAACAAAATAATGCCATTTGCAGCAACATGGGTGGAATTAGAGACTCTCATACTGAGTGAAGTAAGTCAGAAAGAGAAAGACAAATACCATATGATGTCACTTATACCTGGAATCTAATATACTGCACAAATGCACCTTTCTACAGAAAAGAAAATCACAGACTTGGAGAACAGACTTGTGGTTGCCAAGTGGGAGGGAGTGGGATGGATTGGTATTGTGGGGTTAGTAGATACAAACTATTACATTTAGAATGGATTAGCAATGAGGTGCTGCTGTATAGCATAGGGAAGTATATCCAGTCTGTTGTGATAGAACATGATAGAAGATAGTATGAGAAAAAGAAAGTGTGTGTGTGTGTATGTGCGCGCGTGCGTGTGTGTGTATATATACACACACACACACAACTGGATCACCTTGTTGTACAGCAGAATTTGGCAGAATCTTGCAAATCAAGCCAATAAAAAATAAAAAAATAAAAAATTCTTCTAAAGATAACTAGTTGAAAAAACGCACTGACATTCCCAAATACCAAAAAGAAAATAAACCAGAATAACCACAGTAAAAAAGTGCAAAGAAAAAATATAATGAAATAGTTTAGAGAGTATATTTAACATAGAACATGTTAATAGTAAGAAAAAAGACATTAGTTATATCAATAAAAGTAAATACCTACAAATTAAAAGCCAAGAATTATTTTTTCTTATAGGAAACATAGGAAAACTTAATTCCATAATGTATAAAAAAGGTTCAGTTAGAACAAAGATGAAAAGGTGGTTTAAATATATATCAAAACAATGGAACAAGAGAAAATCTGTGTCATGATTTAAGATCAGGAGAATTTAGATAAAAATTATTAAATAAAAAAGAAGCTATCTAAAAAGTGCTTCATATTCTTATTGCAATAATATAAAGTGGTTTATATGACTATTAAGATAACAGCAATATTCATAAAACAGAAATTAAAAGAGATACAAGAAAAAATAGAAGTACCATAAAAATAGAAGAGTTTATTACAGTTCTTTTAATCCAAGACATATCTCAAGGACAGAAAATTAGAAGACTTAAACATAGTAACAAGATTGAAATTTCAAAATATATAACAACTCTTCTACCCTAATGTTCTTGAATATCACCTTCTTTACATGATCATATAGGTAATTTATGAAAATTGATCGAATAATAAACCACAAGGCAAATCTTAGTAAATTATAAAAGAGTAAAGCACAGAGATCATTTTTCAGCATAGGATAATAAAGCAAGAAGTTATTAAAATAATAACAATACTTAAAAAGTACCTTTCCTATTGGAAAATTAAAAACTGCATAAAACAACTCAAGTTATAAAGTAAGAAAACATGAATATTATTTTCTAGGAAAAAAGATAATGAAAACACTACATATCTGGAAGGCAGCTATGCTCACCACTATACCACCAACACTGCACTGAAAATACTACGTATTGAATTCACAGGGTGCAGCTTATAAAATGCTTAGAGAAAATAATATAGTTTTAAAGTCTATATAAAAATGAAAATATATCAAGTAATTGAGAAGGGGCAACAAAGTAAGCTGATGAAAACTGAATTAATAAAAATAAAAGCAAAATTTTGTGAGTTTCAAAAGTAATAGAATTAACCAATAAAATTTAGCTCTTTAGAGAAAAAAAACACTAATTAATTATAAAATTTAAGTGGAGAAAACAAAAATAAAAGAACTGAGAGGAATTCCCTCTGTGGCGCAACAGGATCAGCAATGTCTCTGCAGCACCAGGACACAGGTTCGATTCCTAGCCCAGAACAATGGGTTAAAGAATCCAGCGTTGCCACAGCTGTGGTGCAGGTCACAACTGTGGCTTGGATCTGATCCTTGGCTAAGGAACTCAACATGCCATGGGGTAGCCAAAATTTTTTTTACAAAATCTACATGAAATAAATAATTTCTCAAGAAATAAAATTTTTCAAAACTGATACTAGTTAAACTGAGTAATTTGAAAAATAGTCCAATTTCTGGAGGAAGATAAATTGTTGAAAAGCTACTCCACAAGTAAGTACCAGGTTTAGATGATTTTACAGGGGAATTATCCTTAACTTTTAAAGCCCATAATCCATAAACTATTTAAATAGTTATGTAGCATAGAAAATAGAGGAGAAATTCCACATTATTTTTCAAAGTAATTATAATATTTATAAGCCTAATGAAATTGCATATATGCACTCAAAAATTACAGATAAGTTTCCCTCATGAATATTGATGCAAACTCCTAAATTAATTTTAGGTGAAGAGAAGTCAATATTACAAGATGAAATACATCATGCACAAATGTGGTTCCTTCCAGGGATGTAAGAATGGTTCCGTGTTAGTAATTCCATGAATCAAATTTACAATAAAAATAAGGAAACAGAATAGCACACTCACTTCTACAGATGCTGAAAAGGCAATTTAAAATTTCAACACCTAATCTTAATAAATACAAGTCAATGGAAGCTTGCATAAAATTATAAAACACATTCCACTCAACCACATGACATCATTTGCATTAATGGGGAACCATGGAGGCACTCACACATATATCAGGAACAAGGCATGATGTTCACCACCAATTTTTTTTTTAATAATACATTGGAGGTAATAGCCAGCATAGACAAAAGAAAACTATAATATGTATAAGAATTAGAAAGGAAAATGTAACCTCTATTTGATATTATAGAACACCTGAAAAACTCAGAACAATGTGTAAGCCATCACAAACTAAGAAAACTCTCTGAGATAGTAGACCACAAAATTATCATACTCAGAAAAAAATCGGTAGCCTTAAAAATTATCAGAATATATGATGAAAGAGAAGATCCTGTTTATAACAGCAACATCAAAAAAGGTTAAATGCCAAGTAGCAAAGTAAAAAAGATACAAAGACACAAAATTAGATTTAAAAATGTAAATATATATAGATATTCTTGTATAGAATGACTTAATAAAGATGTTAATTTTCATTAAATTAATTTATGAAGTTAATCTGATTCCAATAAAAATACTATGGGTTTTTCTTTAATCCAGACAAGTTGTTTCTACTGTCCATATGGAATATTCAGCAAAAATTAACCTCAAATCCTGGAGTTCCCATCATGCCGCAGCGGAAAAGAATCTGACTAGGAACCATGAGGTTGCAGGTTTGATCCCTGGCCTTGCTCAGTGGGTTAAGGATCAGGCGTTGCCGTGAGCTGTGGTGTTGGTTGCAGAAGTGGCTCGGATCTGGTGTTGCTGTGGCTCTGGCGTAGGCCGTTGTCTGTAGCTCCGATTATACCCCTAGCCTGGGAACCTCTGTATGCAGCGGGTAAGGCTCTTAAAAGACAAAATAATAATAATAATAATAATAACCTCAAACCCTGAAAATTAAGATTAAAAGGAGCATGTCATATAAATTAATTGTATATTTAAAACAGAGTGATTCTAAATGACATACAGACCAATAGAACAGACTAGAAAGTCAAGAATATACTCAAGCACATAAAAAAGTTTAGTATGTGATAAAACTGGCATCTCATATTACTGGTAAAAATAGATTTTCTAATCATTGATATTAGAACAACTGAAAAACCATTGATAAAATGATAAATTAAACTTATATCTATCTTGCACTATAAATCAAGCTATATTTAAAATGGATCAGAAATTCCAAAAAATAGGATCTAGAAAAAAGTGAATTTATTTACCAACTTGGAATGATGAAAGCTTTTCTAATTATGATTCAAAAACTCAGAATCAACAAAGGAAAAGGTTGATAGATTTAGCCACATTACAAAAATAGAGGCTTTGTGTAACAAAAATCAGATATAAGATAAAAGAATTTGCTGGGGAAGCAATTTGCCACTTTCTCCACAATTTAAAAGTAAAAGACAAAAATAAGTAGAAGAAATGGACAAACAATAGAAAAAGATGTCCATGGTAATACAATACATGAACCTCACTCATAATGAAAGAAATGTTAATTAAATTTAAGTGAAACGAACTGAGGTACTACTTCCCACCTATCATGACAAAAAAAAAAAAAAAAAAGACTGAAAGACTGACTCACTGTTAGCAAGACTTTGGAGGAAAGTTCTAATATTTTGCTGGCATTAGTGTAAAACGGTTCAAACCATAAGCAGGGGAGTTTGGGAGTGTGGCAGTATCTAAAAAGATTACAGATTCATTAATTATTAGACCCAGGAATACTACTTATAGAACCATACCCTGAAGATTCTTTTGTCCAAGACTCTACATATGCACACATGAAAATACATAGGCACAAGTAATTCTTGCATTATTCATAGTAATGCCAGAAACAACCTAAAGGCCCATCAGTAGGGGACCAGTTGAATTACCTATGATATAACCTAGTCAAATGGTTTTGAAAACAGCTGATCAAATTCTGTAAGGCACTGATGGGAAACATCAGCTATGGCTTTTTAATATATACGTAATCATTTTACTTAAAATGAAAACATATTTTGAAAACTGAATACTCAAGGAAGATTATGTTAAAATTAGTACAGTAGCAGAATATCAAGAACATTGTGAATATGTCGTTTTTACTTACGGTTTACAGTTTTGACTGGTAATATTGGGTTTGCCCTCTCTGGGGAAGTAGCATTTTCTTCATCCGTCACATATTCAAAATTAATGATGAACATCATAGCCACACCCTCTTGGTTCTTCACTGGAATTATATGAGTGTTACAAATGAAAGTGGATCCTGAGGAGATAAAAAATGAGGGTTAGGTAAGAAAAATGCCATTATTTTTAAAATGTAATATTCAAATTCTAACAAATCTCTGTAGAATTTTCTATCTTAAATGATCACTGAAATTCAGTTAAAATTTGATTTTATTTCATATTTTATTGCACATATATTTACATAAAAGTGCAGAGATTTTGCCAGAGAGACTATTTTTATAGGCAATTTCAAGTACTCCATTATGAAAGAAAGAATGTCAAATCTCATTTGTTTTTACACCTGTCACTTTAATGATAAAAAAGACACATTCTTTAATTTTCTAGAAATAACTCTCAGCCTTTCCTTATATATGTTAATTCTGAATCTGTAGAAAATACTGGTGAATAATGAAAATAAACTCATTTTGGGTCATTTTGATTTTAGCAAATTATTTCCATTTTCTTCATTAATTTCTCAGACATAAAATAGTAAATTATTGACTCTCTTATATATGTTCTAATAATTCTTTTCTTTGTTGTGGGTAAAATTTACAATGCCCAAGTTACAATGATTTGCTTTGGTTTATATTCTGTTAGGAAATAAGAACAAAATTTTTATCTATATTATGTTAATTTGATCTCTTCAGCCAATAAGATGATATTCTTTTAAAGGTACAATTATAGGGCTAGTAAGATATATTTTATTAAAATAGCCTGGAAATGAAATGAACAAAGGAATGCCTCCGTTTACAATTAATCTTGTCATTCATTCTTGAACAGAAAACCTAAGATCCAGAATTAGGAGAATATAGTCAAGAAGTCGATTTCTTTTTAAAGCAGTTGACTTCTGAAATTCTTAGGCCTGCCTTCTAGAGCTGAGTCTTCCCTCAGAGCAGTTTCCTTACTTTTTACCCTCTGAATACTTTCTTTAGCTGTGGTGGTAGAAATCACAGAGTTTAGGGATTTATTTGGTTCAAAAGGTATTGTATTTTTAAAATGTAAAAAGTCCTGGAAGAATTTTTCCAATCATTTAGTCAATAGAAAGTATTTTGATTTCTCCTGTCCTCCCTTCCTAACAATTAGCTGATACCATCTTGAATCTTGAGGAGAATGATGGTTAAATGTAGAGGCAGGATCAGGTAGGAAACAAGATGTATCTGTCGTGAAACTTCAGAGCAAGAGGTCAGAAAGTGAGGGTGTCGAGAGCAAAGCCTACAGGTTCCCAGGAAAAATAAGATGCATCTAGGTGATAAGAGAAATGTCTAACTTCTTTTGTGTTTAGTCTTTTTTCACTTCCCTATAGTGTGCTGCATGCAGCGGTCTTGCACCTAACTTGATGGATTAGAGTTCCCGCCACAGCACTGCTGTGTCTGTCACCCCAACTTAGTGTGCTCTGTGTAGGGACACTGTGCTGGGCACTGCAATCTCAGGGAGCTGTGAACACCACACTGCACCTGTGCCTGCCTCTCCAGAACTCTGTTCCTCCTTCCGCAGATGAGAACGCTATAAAGGAGCCCCACGGATCACCTAACCCTGTAGCCTGCCCCTGTCTGGGAGAGCAGATGCTCTAGAATTTGAGCTCACACCTCCACATTCTGTGATCAAAGAATAAAGCTTTCCTTTGCTTCTGAGCTGAATTTAGTCTCCTTCTTTCCTTTTGAAGGACACCGGGTGGGGCAGGAGGACCCTTGTTGGGGACTGACTTGGGAGGATCATTGTTAACAAGAGGATCCTGAGAGGGTGGGGATGACGGCAATGGGTTCCCCAACATCTACAATGGACTGTGGGTGTTAATATTCCAAAATGGTGTTCAATGTAGGCTCTATTAAAAACAAAGTAAAATAAAACTTTCCTTTTTTCTCGTCCCTGCAACTTGGCTCCTGCTGCCAGAGCTGAGAATAAAGGCTATTGTTAGTATTGCTATAGATTGAGACATCACACATTGAAGGTCTCTTGACGGTGGAGATCCTGGAGATCTAATTATTGTTTATGACATTATTTCTATGGGTTGATGTTTTCCAATTTCCAGGAAGTGATTTACAAATACACTTTTAGAACATAAAGTCTTTGTAAGTTAGGGATACATTTATGCTAGTTATGGCTCAGATTTTAAGTATGAATGAGCCTTCCAATTTGAAATGTAGAAGACTATTCATAATTAATTTTGCTTTTTTTTTATAGACATGGCCCTAATTTTCAGCTATTAGAAAGTATAAGAATGACATGCTGCACATTCACAATCTTCAGCTACATCTTCAATTCATTTAATAAAATAGTTAGCCAGAGCAGTTGCCATAGTTGCCATGGTAACAAACAGGATGACTTTAGTAAATAGAAAATAAGCAATTTAAAACTGTTCCATTAGAACTAAAAATAGAATTGTTTCGGTGCAGGCATCATGACACAAAATGGTTAAACAGAGAGTCTAGAGGAGATGCTAGAAACAGCCATTATGTATTTTGCTAATGAACAAAAATATATATTGATTTTACCACTTAAAATGACATTTCCTGGATCATTTAGAGTATTATTGTAAGTTCACAGATTTGTTACTTAGTTTCAAATCCTTCAACATTTGAGGTTTACTGCTGATTGTACAATAAAATATATAGCACAGATTTTTTAAGAAATCAATAAATAAAAGATGTAGGGAAAGAGATCTAATAGGTTTGTAATAGAGCAGAGTGATTTTGCTTTCAGTAATAAGGAGTAAAATCTTCTCTTTACCAAGATTGTACATTTACTGTCTAGCACAAGAAATGATAAAATTATAGTGCTTTATAAAAAAGTTTGGCTATGTGCATTGGCTCCATAGCATATTGAGTAAGTGTAATTAATCTGGGATTTACTGCCCACTACTATTGTTCCCTTCGTGTTTCCATAAAGCAATATATCTCCCCTAAAGTCAGCTGAAGACTCACATTTACATATTTTTTTCTCTTTTAGTTTTTGGAATTAATGTCTCCATCAATCTTGTATAGACTCCTGGAAAGCAGATATTGAAAGGAGATGCACTGATTTATAAGAGGAGAAGAATCAAATACATTTTATAGTATAAAAACATTTTAGCTTGGATAAGGCTACAGACTTCAAGTCTTGTAAAAAAAAAATACTTTTGTAAAGTAACATTACCCTAAGAAGTCATTACTGTTATGCTCCTAAATATTTTTCTTGAATACAACAGTGGAAGCAATCTAGCAATGAAGACAAAAATATACACATTCAATAATGTGTAAATCTAGCAATGAAGACAAAAATATATCTAATCTAGCAATGAAGACAAAAATATACACATTCAATAATGTGTAAATAAGAGAACTAAAAAAAAAATCTAGAAATAAAGTGTTCAGACAGTTGAAATGAATCTAGTATTCAAATGAAATTAACAATGTTTTTAAAGAAGCAGCTTATTTGCAATAGCATTACCCAATAATTATAAAATTATACCTCCAATTATACTAATATCAGTTACACTCAGGTTCATTTCCATGTTTTGCCTCCTGAGTAAAAACATTCTCAAAGTGGGAAAGACTGCTTAGAAGAAAAAATGCTCATTTTAATGAAGTGTCTACAATGTTCATTTTTAACTGTAGCCACTGAGCAAGCAAACTCAGGGTAATCTGAATAATTACTCATTTATTAATAAACTCCTAGCCGCATTTAAAAATGAAATACCAAGACTCCTCCCTTTGAGCTGCTTTAAAGATGTTTATTTCCTATGGATTGTACTCATGGGGTATCCTTACCCTGAAATCAAAAAATGTAATAGTAAGCACCTAATATTGGGTCAAGCACTGTCCTGAGTTCTCAGATGGTAATGAGAGGAACAGCAATGAAAAAAACAAATTAAGTTCCTGAACTTATGAAATTTATATCCTACTGGGTAAGAAATAATTTAATAAAGTTGTAAATATTTAATGTATCAAGTAAAAATAAGTACAATGAGGCAAGAAATGCAGACTAAGGTGATAGTAACAGTGGTAAGAGAATGTTTCTCTTATGGAATGACATGTAAGCAAAGACATTTAGGAAGTGGTGAGGTGGACCATGTTGCTCTGTGGACGAAGGGTCAGTCTGGGAGAGAAAACTGTCAGTGTAAAAGCCTTTAGGTTGAAACATGGTTATAAGCTCAATGAAAAGCGTGGGAGCCAGTGTGACTAATGCAGTGTGGCGGTTACCGTGTGGGACAGGGTTGGACAGCAGGTAAAGTCAAAGGAGAAGTAGAGGACCACACCTTGTAGATTGTGGGGAAAGAATAAACAGTAGGAAGTTTCAACTGGCTTCCCATCGCCTTTTGATCTGAAGCAGGCTGGGAAGTGTAATTTTAAAATTGAGACCATTTTCACAACAAAAGTAACCAAAAGATGTCATTATCTAGGAGTGACCTAATAAAGGGAGGATCTGCCAAACCCCATCCAAGGTCAGTCAGGGGTGAATTACTCTAGTGAATAAAGTTTAATGGGATGATGAAAGAAGAATGTAAGCTGCATTTTGTTCACAGCCCAAGCCTCATTTTATTCAATAGAACTCATACATATGTAAAGCTCTTAGGACAATACCTGGCGTGGGGCAAACCTAATATTGTGAGCTATTATTTTAGTCTCTTGTTGGAGGGTCTCCAGCGGGGTAAGTTAATGCTCAAGTTTCTCTATGTAATTTCCTTAAACCTTTCACCACTCTTGGAACAACAAGCTAGATTATTTGTTTGTATTTCTGGGCACTAAGTGGAGATTATTCTCTGAGCTGACAGGTGTAATGAATTCCTCAGAGTTTTAAATTCCTTTCTTTCTAGTAGACTGGGGGCGAGGGCTCTTAGAAGATTGAAAAAAAAAAAATATAGACCTGGCCTAGAAGAAAGACAAAACATAGCAACCTCTGGATACAAGGGCCTTATCAAAAAGGCAGTCTTGCTTATCTCGAATTGAAGAGCCTATTTGAAAATCAAAAAAAAAAAAAAAAAAAAAACACTCCAAAAAACAAAGTTCAAAAATCAAAAAGTCCAAAAAACCCCCTAAAATCCAGAACCAGCTGGCTTCACAGGTGAATTTGATCAAACATTTAGGAAAAGTTAACACCTATTCTTCTGAAACTCTTCCAAAAAAATTGTAGAGGAAAGAAACACTCCCAAGCTCATTCTAGGAGGCCACCATCATCCCCCTCTTATTTTAGTGCGTTTTCTTTTGTTTTTTTGCTTTTTTTTTTCTTTTTAGGGCTGCATTTGTGGCATATGGATGTTCCCAGGCTAGGGGTCAATTTGGAGCCTACGGCACAGCCACGGCAACGTGGGATCCAAGTCATGCCTGCAACCTACACCACAGCTCACGGCAATGCCAGATCCCCAACCCACTGAGGGAGACCAGGGAATAAACCTACATCCTCATGGATACTAGTCAGATTCATTTCCACTGTGCCACAACAATGCATTTAGTTGGCAAAACCATTTGACTATTTTTTTAACAGGTGTTGAGTTACTCTACTTCTGATAAGAAAACACTCCAGAGACTTCATTTTCATTTGTAATTCATTCTCAAATTTCATCCCCAGGTTTGCAGAATAAAAGAGCAGTGAAAACATTCTATTTTAAAGCATACGTATAACTAGGTTATAATCTCCCTGAAGACAAGATATTACCAATCCATGCATATAGACCTCAACATATAATGGGAAATCCATAAATATTTGCTAAATTAATAATGACTCCTTTTACCTCTCCCACAAAGTGGGATACCTGATGAAAATCTATCCATAGGATAAGACCCTTGAGTCCAGGCAGAGCAGCATTTCTGACTATGGTGGGTCTTAAAAAGATGAAATTTTGAGTTAGAAGGACACTTGGATTCTAAGTTTGACAAGTTATTTAGCTTCCCTGTGTTCTGACCGTTTTCTCTGGAGACTTAGGACAATAGTGTTTAAAGTCTGAGCAGTAGGAGTTCCATTGTGGTGCAGCAGAAATGAATCAGACCAGTACACAAGAGGATGCGGGTTTGATCCCTGGCCTCCATCAGTGTGTTAAAGATCCGGTGTTGCCACGAGCTGTGGTGCAGTTTGCAGACATGGCTTGTATCCCGCATTGATGTGGCTGTGGCACAGGCTGGCAGCTGTAGCTCTGATTTGACCCCTAGCCTGGGAACTTCCAAATGGTGCAGGTGTGGCCATAAAAAGTGAAGAAAAAGTCTGAGCAGTAAATGAGAGGATGCATTTTGAGAATGGTATCTAGCACATAATATACACTCGATAAATGGTAGTTCATGGAAATGGAACTTTTTAATATAGTACGGTGGCTGTAGAAACTGGGTAACCCTAGTGTTACTCTCATAAGACTTCAAGAAATGTGGGCCTAAGTTTTAAGGTGCAGTAGGAATAAAATTGGAGAAGAAGGAAGTTCTATGGAGAAGAAACACATACACAACTCAAAACAGTTCCACATTAACAACTGCTTTTTTAGAAACCACTATGTGCCAAATACTGTCCTAAGTACTAAAGTCAAGCAGGAAACAAACAAAACAGACTCAAATTTTTGCTATTGTGTAGTTTATAGTCCAGGGGAGTTGGAGGAATTAGAAATATATATACGTAAAACACATAATAGATGAAATGGTGGTAGTACAGTATCTAGAATATCATGAGGAAAATAAAGGGAATACTGAATGGAAGGACAGGGAAAAGTTTCTAACTTAGTAGACTGAGAAAGCCCTCTCTGAGAAGATCATATCTGAATAAAGAATTGAGGAAGATGAGAACTGATTCATGAGAATATCTGGGAAAAGAGAAAACAACACAGGTAAAGGCACTGTTATGAGTAGAATTCTGTCCTCCAAAATTCAGAAGCTTAAGCCCTTACACCCAATGTGGCTGTATTTGGAGACAGTGCCTACAAGGATGTAGTTAAGGTTAAATGAGGACATAAAGGTGGGGCCTAATCCAACAGGACCAATGTTCTTATAAGAAGAGGAAAAGATACCAGGTCTGCACACACAGAAAAAAGGCCATGTGGGAATTCCCGTTGTGGCTCAGTGGTAATGAACCTGACTAGTACCCTGAGGATGAGGTTTTGATCCCTGGCCCTGCTCAGTGGGTTAGGGATCCGGTGTTGCCCTGAGCTGTGGTGTAGGTCACAGATGTGGTTCGGATCCTGAGTCGCTGTGGCTGTGATATAGGCCAGCAGCTATGGCTCTGATTCAACCCTTAGTCTGGGAACTTCCATATGCGGCAGGTGTGACCTTAAAAAGCAAGGGAAAAATGGTCAAAAGACCTGAATAGACATTTCTCCAAAGGAGATATACAGATGACAAACAAGCACATGAAAAATGCTCAATATAACTGATTATTAGAGAAATTAAAATCAAAATTACTATGAGGTACCACTTCACACCTGTCAGAATGGCCATGATTAACAAGTCAACAAATTACAAATACTAGAGATGGTGTGGAGAAAAGAGAACCCTCCCACATGGTTGGTAGGAATGTAAATTTCTACAACCACTATGGAAAATAGTACGGAGGTCCTTCAGAAAATTAAATATAGAATTATCATATGACCCAGCAATCCCACTCCTAGGCATATATCTGGACAAAACTTTCACTGAAAAAGATACATGCACCTCTATGTTTATTGCAGCGCTATTCACAACAGCCAAGACATGAAATAACCTAAACATCCATCAGTAGACACATGGATTAAGAAGATGTGGTATATACACACAATGGAATACTACTCAGCCATAAAAAAATAACAAAATAATGTCATTTGCAGCAACACGGATAGAACAAGAGACTAGACAAATACCAGATTATATCATTTATATCTGGAATCTAATATATAGCACAAATGAAACTTTCTACAGAAAAGAAACTCATGGACTTGAAGAACAGACTTGTGGTTGCCAAGGGGGAGGATGAGGGAGTGGGATGGACTGGGAGTCTGGGGTTAGTAGATGCAAACTATTGCATTTGGAGTGGATGAGCAATGAGACCCTGCTGTATAGTAAAGGGAACTATATCTAGTCACTTGTGATGGAACACGATGGAGGATACTGTGAGAAAAAGAACACATATAAACATGTATGACTGTCTCACCTTACAGTAGAAATTGCCAGAACACTGTAAATCAACTATAAAGGAAAATTTAAAATCATAAAATAAAAAATAAATAAAAATAATGGGAAAGCACTAAAAAAAGGGGTGGGGATAAGAAGAAAGGCCATGGGAGGACACAATGGGAAGCTAGTCACTGTAAGCCAAGAAAAGATTTATTACCACAAACCAATCCTGCTTGCACCTTGATCTTGGACTTTGAGCCTTCAGAACTGTGAGGAAATAATTTTCTATTATTAAAGCTACCCAGTCTGCAGTGCTTTGTTATGGAAGCTTGAACTGACTAAGATGCCCTGAGGCTACAGCACACAGGGCAGGCAGCCAGTCTGCTAAAACAGATTAAGCTGAGGGGAAATGGCTAAGTGATCAGGGTCAGAGAGGTAACTGGGCAGGGGAGTAGGGGTGGGAGTAGAGGGTGGCCAAGGCAGCATGTCTTGTGGGCATTGAAATGACTTGGGGTGACAATGTGAAGGCATTGGATGGATTGAGAAAGGGAAGTGACAGGTTCTGGCCACTGGAAAGACATGGACATATGGAACATTTTAGTTTGTTAAGTAACTAAGTTTAGATAGACTAAGTGTATACTAGAGCATAGAGGTTGAACTGAGAAGTGATGGACCAGGCTTGAGCAGTAGGAGGTCATGTTCTGATGGCCTTCTATATTTTTGAAATTCGGCTTTTGGTGTTGGGGATGCCAAGATTGTTTTAAGCATGAAGCTGTCTTTAGAAGAAGTATTTTAGTGTACAGACTGAGGACATGGGCTGTTTTAGGTCCTAGGTGACGTGTTAGAGGGGTAATTTCAAACTGTAGAGGAGCTATTTGAAGAGACAGAAGGCACATTTAGAAAGATTACTTAATAACTTTTATACAATATCATATCAACAAGAATAAACGGAATAGATAGTTCCACTGAGCGCATACTGACTGTTTGGCCTTGTGGACTGGGTCACACTTGACTGTGGGAAGCAAGCCTTCCAGTACTGGCCCATTCTGTTATTTCACTAGTCATCTGCTTAAACCTAAAGGAGTCTAGTGAAAGCACAGAGGAGGAACTCATGTGATCCAATAAAAACACTTTACACAGAAATATTAGTAACAAAAAGACTGAGCTGTGCCTCTGAAAATACATTAGGTCTAAAGAAGCAACCTTATCATAATAGTCACCAGCACAGATAGATTTAACATAACAACTATAATTAAATCATAACAATTGTGAACATATTTAAGTAGCTGAGGTACCTGGTGGAGTAATATGGCACTAGAAGTACTCTTTCTAAATTTCCAGGAGAGATTTTATACACACGCACACACATATATGTACACATATGTATATATGTATGCATATAAATGCCTTCTATTTGAAAAATGAACTAGCCTAATTTACGCAAACTTGGTTGTAACGCTCATGCTCTTTGTGGTAGTACTAGGACTGTCTGAGATGTGCATAGCATGAATGATTTATTTTTAATTTTTTAATATTATTTTAAAAAGTCAGAAAATGTTGAGGCAGTACCAGCAAATAATGAGTGGTAAATTCCTTGGATATATAGCTCTGTGTAGTCCCTGGAATTGGGCAGAACTGCCTCTGCTATTTGCTGAGTGACCTTGGGCAGGTTACTTAATTTCCCCAAGATTTAGAGTCCTCATCTATAAAATGAGGAAATGAAGAGTACCCCACTTTACAGTGTTGTTGGGAAGGTGATAACAGGTAATACATGTAAAGTACTTAGCATGGAGCCTGACATGTAGAAAGTGAGCAGTAAATAAGTGTTATTGCTATTAAGTGGGGTGAAAAAAAAATTTCTCAGCTTGAAATGGTGCTTAAACTTCCTCAAATGTTTAATGATAAAATCAAGTCATCTAACTCTAAAGGAACTTCAGAGATAAATTCATCAGCTTAATCCCCTCGTCTCTAGAGGAGAAAGTGCATCAAACAGCAATTTGAACAGAATGAGAGCTTAGTAGAGGGGAGATTATTTCATCTTCTAGTATCTTAAATTATTTCTCCTTAACTTTGTAGTCATGTCCTTAGTTTCTTTCCTAAATTTTTCCTGATCCTGTGGACTGTCCTATTGTCTGCAAAAAGTACACTATGTACTGGAGTTCCCTTTTGGCACAGTGGGTTAAGGATCTGGTGTTGTCACTTGCAGCAGCTTGGGTTGCAGCTGTGGCACGGGTTCCATCCCTGGCCCAGGAACTTCAACATGCCACAGATGCAGCCAAAACCAAATCAACTATGGTGACAACAACAAAAAGTATACTATGTACTAGGTAACTTTTGTGATGGCAGAACTCTGCCTCTTTTAACAAGCTCCACAGTAAGTGGAATTTGATATGTAGTAGCTATCTGTGAGATAATTTTTATTTCTGGATTTGCTCTAGGAGTATCATGACCAGTATTTGAAATCACGCTTTAGGATGAAAGGTAATAATAACAGTGAATATCTATTGGGTGCCAGCCACTGTTCTAATGGCTTTGAACTCGAACCTTTCCAGCTTTCACTCTTTCCCCTACATCCGTTTTTTTCTAAACAGTGAGATGTTAATTGATATTACTGGAAAGGGCCTTTTGTGAATGATCCAGTATAAGATGTTCAAAGTGTATTATTGTGTTAGAAGTTTTGAAAAGTTTTGTAAGAACAAGTATATATTTACTTTGATTAAAGTGCAACACTTCCCAAATTAATTTCACTCTGAGATTCTACTTTAGAGAAATTTTCAACAATATCCAGTTCCTTAGAGTGCCACTGGAAAACACTGAATTGTGTCAGCTTCCTCTGTGTTTTAAAGACATCCTTCTGGAATTCCCATTATGGCTCAGCAGTTAATGAACCCAACTAATTTCCAAGAGGATACGAGTTTGATCTCTGGCCCCACTCAGTGGGTTAAGGATCTGGTGTTGCCGTGAGCTGTGGTATAGGTCACATATGTGGCTTGGATCTAGCGTTGCTATGGCTATGGTGTAGGCCAGCAGCTATAGCTCCAATTCGACCCCTAGCCTGGGAACCTCCATATGCCCCACGTGTGGCCCTAAAAAACAAAAAAATAAAAATAAAAAAGACATCCTTCTGAGAGGGAGGAAGCAAATATCATAGGTTGACCAGATGCTTATTGGGGAGGGAAGAACTATAGGGCACAAGAGCCTAAAGTAGGAAAGGAAAGAGAATGGCAAAGGCCAGTGTTACCTACTCAATGTATTTTGCCTAGTGTTGGTCCTGATCTGAGCTCTTAGAAACCCAACTAAAATAGCATTGTTATATCTGATCACATATATTGTAGCAATGATTTTCCCATAAACTAGAAGGTTACCACTAAATGAAATATGATACAGCATTTCACAAACTAGGTCCAGTTTATACTATTTGACAGAGATCAGGTTTTAAAGTATGAAAGCTCTGGGTCAATAATCCATTCTTATTCTGCACACGATATTGCATGAGATAATTGACATAGAGGAAATACCTTCACTCTCTTTCCTCAGGAAGTCTTTCCTCTTCATTTGCAGAATGTGAACATATGTGAACTTATAATTACTTGTTGATTCTCACTCCTTTCCACTGATCCATACTCTGTTAATGTTAAAGCTTGGCTGTTAGATTCTGGTCATACTCGTAAACATGAATACTGAAAAAAGCAAGTTCAACTGTCTTTCTCTACTTGATAAACTGAGAAATTATTTAGGAATTGAAATAAGGAAGAAAAATTCTTACACCTTGTCTGACTCATAACTTAGATTGTCTCAAGATATACTATTACGATTACCCACTTCCTAGCCTTGGTTCCTGTTTAATTTTTGAGCTTTTTGGATTGAATTAGTATTTTGGAACATAGGAGTATTAGAATAACCTGAGGATGATTTACAGTCAAATCAAGTCTACATCTGTAATCAGGAACTTTGGGACATGTTAGTGACAACTTTTAAATACTTTGTGGTTTTTACACCCAAGTAAGTGTTTATTTGCTTCAAACTTCTTTTTATAAGACATATATTCCTGTTATCAAACCTCTGATATATTGTAGGGCTGCATTCTGCAGGCCCATGAGGACTGTACTTGCCCAGCTTAAGAGCCTGGAGTCAGTGACAGAGACACCAATGGTTTAATGGATGAGGGAGCTTACACGTCAGAAGTAAGGTCCTGGAGTGACACCCCACCGTGTGTGGCTGACTGGCAGGCAGGATGTGGTGGCAAACTTCACTCTTCCGGGGATAGGGGAAATTGCCAGTTATGGGGAAATTGATGTCAGGTTGGCTCATTAGTTACCAAGGAAACTAGGGAGGGGCATGCCCCTAACCACCCATTTACCAGTGAAGGTTCTTCTCAGGTATTGGCAATTATCCTTTAGATAATTTTATCCCCTTTCTGAACATCCAGGCAAAAATATGGCTAACACAATAACTTTCATAAATCTAGACCTCAAATAGCAGAACTATAATTTAACATCCACTGAAACATAATATTGTTCTCCCTAAAATTATCTTCATCTCCATGAAACACAGCCAAATCAACTGATTTGTTGATAAAACAAGTCTGATCAATTGATTATATAGACGCCTCCAAACTGGCTGCAGTAGAATTCTATAGGAGTCTCAGACTGAATTCCCAAAAGGCCTCTCAAGGCCAGAAAGCCATGCCAAAGGCCTGCCATCAGGCTCCACCTCAGTAGATTCTCTTCCAGAAGTCCCTGAAATATCAAGATTTCTGCACAGGCCAGGAGACAGTCTTTCCCATTTACCTGATAGGGCTGCTTGGAAATCAAAAGTCTCCAGCTTCTGGAGGGATTAGGCACAGAGTAAAGAATAATGTTTCAATTCTATCCAGAAGTGTAATTTACCAAATTGCTCTAAGTCCCAAGTAACTTGAGGGGAAGGCCTTCCCTATATCCAGAAAACACAGGTCAAAAACCAGTAAGATTCCAGACAAAAATCCAATAGACATTATAACCACATTCAGCAGTTCACTCCCTAACTAATCATTTTGCTAACTTTTTACAGTTATTAGGGAACCAATGACCAAATCTGCCTGCATAGAACAGACAAGATAGTAACTGCTTGCAGGGGTTGTCTCACAATGGGAGGCCCCAGTAAGGAACAGGGCACTGTCTGGGAAAGTAACCTGAAGAATTCAGGCGGGGCCAGAAAGAGGGAGGAGATGCCAGCCTGAAATTGTCTTGTAAAACTAACTGGAAGAATTCAGGAGGGGCCAATAGAGAGGGGAGAAAACAAGCCCCTCAGAATTCTTTGAGCTAGACTCCATCTTGGCTCAGAGATGCATCCACCACCAGGAAGGGCCCTGAACCAGAAGAAAATGGGCCACTGTTCTCCCGCTCTCGTGACAACCTCCTTTTATCAAATACAGCTGCCCCAGGATTACCCCTGCAGCTTTCAGGGTACCCCTGCAACTCCTGGACCCCACACGTTAGGGGATGTCCCTTGCAACCTTCCCTTCCCTGTCCTGTATTGCCCAACAATTTTGCGCTCACGGGAGTTTCCTTGGTCTACTGACTGGCTCTGCCAATTGCTGGGCTGCACCCTGCAGACCTACGAGGCCTGTAATTGCTCAGCTTTAAGACTGAAGCAAAAGCCCAGAGTCAGTGACAGAGACACCAATGATTTAATGGATGAAGGAGCTTACATGTCTGAAGCAAGGTCCTGGAACAGAATCCTGCCGTGAATGGCTGTCTGCGGGTAGGACACGGCAGCAGCAAGCAGTCTTCACTCTAGAGCGGGAGGGGAAATTGCTGGTTTTGAGGGAACTGATGTCAGGTTGGCTATTAGTTACCAGGGAAACCGGGGAGGAGCACAGCCCTTACCACGGCCCCTTTGATAAGAACAATCAGCAGCTGGGGTCTGGGGCTAGTCTGTAGGAAGGTCAGTCACAAAGTAGGGTGTAGGTGAAGCAGTCACCCATTGGGCAGGGGGTGTACAGAGAGCAAGAGAACAGTCATCTTGAGTGGCCTGTCCTACATATATCTAAAGGAAATCCATTCCCCCAAATTCCATTTATTCAGGAAAGCTCATTAATACTGAACAGACTGAATTGACTGAGCCTATGAGCAAATCTGTACATCACTGTAGTATATACATACTACTGTCAAGGTCAAACACAATCAGAAACCTGAGGCCTGGCACCACCATGCATATTTCATTGCTAACTAGAGCTGTACAGAGCCATATTCCTATATATGCCTGGTATGCTCTGTGCATGGTGTATCCATGGCTGTTGAAAGGAATTATGTATTGCTCTCACTGTGTTAGCACAGACCTTGAAGGGGGTTAAAATTAGGCTCTGTCTGGGACAAGAGTGATAGAAGCAGAAAAAGTTGAAATTAAAGGTATTTCTCTAGGTAATTTCACCCTTCTTTTAACAAAAATTTGTCTTGTTTGACCTTTGTAACTTGGGATTTTCATTTTTATTATTTTTTTTAATGCCTAGGCTATTTTTACAGAATAGCAGAGGGAGCAGAAAGGATGTCCTGTCCTGGAAACTAGTGAAAATGGGGCTTTTTTTCCCCTCACTGGCAGTGTTAGTGGGAACACACTCTCTCGGGCTTTGACACCAGGCTTTGGGGCATGTGGCTACTACAGATGTTCTCTGATCTCAAAGACCGCCAGAGGCATGGACCTGCAGCAGACGCCTTATGAAGGGATTGCTTTGCAATGGTTTTCAGCTTGGCCTGGATATATTTTTCCAAATACAGTTACACAGCAAGATAGAGAGATGTTCTATTTAAAATTCACCCGGACCACACTTCTTGTGGCTTTTGTGTTTTACCCATACCAGGATTCACAACCCAGCCTCATGCCTTTTCAAGGTAACAGAGTGGCGATGGCCATGGTCCAGCTATTTGCTGAGACCACACAGGTAGAAATGGGATGGGACAGTCTGAGTGATGCACACAGCAACATGTTTATCTGAGGGGCGGGATGTACTTACTGTGTCCATGAGAATGTGTGTACCCTAAAGGTTAATCATAAAGCCTCTGTATCAGATTGTTAGGGGTTGATTCCAGGGTCTGCCACTTTGTAATGCTTGATCTTAGAATAAGTTACTTAGCTGCTCTAACACTCAGATTTCCTATTTGTAAAATCTGGATGATGATGTTACCCATTTCATGGAGTTATTGTGAAGATTAAATGAGCCAATGTCTGTGAAAGTTTAAAACACTGCCCTGTATATTGAAAAAAAAGTGTCAGCTCTTATTATCATAAAGAGATGACCAAAGCATAATTTTGAGTCCTGCAGCCAATAAGTCATTGACTGAAAGATAGAACAATCATTTTTATAAGTTGAGAGAGAGGGACAAAATATACATGTAGTATACTCACTTCCCTTATGTGTAACTAACTGCCTACCTACACTCTGTATTTCCAGTCCCTCTGGCCTCTAACTTTACAATTCCCTCCCCAGACCTTGCCTCTAATTTGCCTCTCATTCTAAATTTCTCCTGAGTCTTAACTTCTATGAACATTTATCAGTCCATGTATTTAAACAAAGGTCTTTTCTAAGTCCTCGCTGACAGAGATACCTGGGGCTTAATTTCCAGATAAATCTCAACTCTGGTGTTTGAAACTTTTTGGCAGATAAGCCCACTGCTCTTTGGCTTTCCCCTGACTAGAAATATGTTGGGCATAAAAGCTAGGGTTAATTCCATCAGCTGAAGGTTAAGCCGTTAGCTTCTCTAAATAGGAACCTCCATCTAAATGTCAATGACTCTTTGCTTTTGCCTGATGACTTTGAAGCTGATTAGTGATTCTGTATGTCAACATGTTACCTCTCTTAGTTAATCTAAATCCACTTGATAGGAACTTCTTGCAGACAAAGCCCTCTATCAGAGAAGTTTCTCTAAAGATAGAAATTTCAGGCACTATGGTGAGCCAACGGTAGAGACTTTTGATGGCAATGGAGACTTTTATCATCCCTCAAATATAAAAAAGGACTGAAAAAAATATTGGATTGAACGTACTGGTGAGACGTCAATAGACATTATAAAACCACTAGCAGAGTTGATCTATCATGTATTACATTTGAGAAGAAACTGAAATTTTCAAGATGAAAAGAGTTCATATCCCAGATTCATTTCTTTTACTGTCATTGTGAATTTCTAGGGACAAAGAAAACGGGCAAATTATATACCATTAATGCTAACAGGAACAAGGAAGGAACCAACATTGAGTCATCTAGTAACATCACTGAAAATGACAGTAAGAAGGCCCTATTCCAAAATTTTGATTGACAGAGAGACTCTGGATTAATGCCACTGATATTCTTTAATGCTGCTCCTTCTAAGAACTGCACCTGAAAAGCAGTCATGTATTTCAAAGTGTCTTTGTATGGATTTTATGGAAAGCTTCCCAGAGAGGTGACATCAAATTGCATCTTAATGGAGAAAGCATAAATATTTCCAAACTCATTTCAGAAGCCATGGTGATAGGGAATACTTGGCAAGATATATAGACAGCACATGGTATTTGAGAGCCCAGCTGGAGAGAGAATCACTGAACAAGGGCATATTTTGCTCGTAAGCCATATCCTAACAAGGCATTGAGAAGGGGGTGTAAGCAGTCTTGATGTTTCTGCTGGGTTTCTTCAGTTTTTCCTTCCAAGATTATTCTCCATTCTGCTCAAATTGAAGAGAAGATGCTGAGAGGACTCCCTCATCCACTGGACTCCAGTTGGGTTTTAGCCAGTGGGGACTTCCAGAAGGGAGGAGAGTGATGCAGTATTTATTGCCTAGACTGCAGTCCTACTGGGTTGCAGAGAGCTGGATGCATCCCTCACTAAATTTACATTTCTGGCAGCCAGGAATCCAGTAGTGCTCACTCCCCGGCCTGTCCCTTCTAATGGTTCTCTACTCTTACTGAGCCCAGGACACTGAACCATTCTTTTTTGCACTTGTATAAATGATTCTTTCATTAACTCTCTTCAAATTACCTGATTTGAATGTTCAAAACATATTTGAATACTGATTCATTCAGGATAAAAATACTATCAAACAAGGGAAGTTAAGGGGAAGTTTATCAAGCAGACATTCCATTTTTAAGGAATAAAGATGTAACAAAATACTGGGATAATGAGAATAAGTCAGATCTGTTAGATCAGACAAAGAGAATCCGAAAAATTAGATAATATAAGGCACCATATTTGTCCCCATATAGATTGGCAGAAATTGTATTCATGACAAAATATGGGTGTCGGTTATTTGTATAAGATGAACGATTTTTCAAGATTAAAGTCCTTTAGAATTTCAAGGGGGATGAAATATAGCAGATTTAGTTCTGCACAGTGGTCAGAAGAATGGCAAATTGCTAAGTGGTAATAGCATGATCAAATTCAACACTTTAATGAAATTGAGGTGAACTAAAAATATCCATCGAAAGGAGGGTGCTTAATGACAGAAAACAAAGAAATAGCTAAAACTGACAGAATATTTAAAGCATTTTTTAAACTACCCATTAATATCCCAGGGGAAAACTTTAAGTAAAAGCACCAAAATGTATTTCAAAGAAGGTAATTTGACCACAAGTCCTTCATGACTAAGTGGCAAAACTACAGACTTTATTGAAGAAAACAAAAAATGAAGACTCTTTTCCAAATGAAGAAATTGTGAAAAAGAATTAGGGAACCTAGTAAGAGTCAACTGTCAAGTGTAAAAAAATTAAGATAAAATAATTTGAGGGATACTTGCAAAGAATTTCCAAATAATTAAGTTAAATAAGTATTGGTGGATTAAAAAAAAAAAGATCCACTGGGGTACAAATTTGATCCCTGAAGTTCTACTCACCATAGGAAAGGAATATCACCCAACAATTCTACTAGATATGGAGGAGTTCTAGAACCACATTATATAACTAGAATGCATTATATGTGTTGTCCAAAAACAATATAAATAAATCACTCCCCATGATCAATATTTTAAGTATTCAAGGTATGGTGCTGGTGCCTGAAATATGTAATTTATTACTTTGATGATCAATATCCTGGTCAATGTGATTCTCACAGTAAGCATTTCAAGAGGGATCAACAGATTAGGGCTCTTCCATACCAGGCAAGGTGCTGGCAATGGTAATAAATTATAGGACACTAAACCCTGTTGAGAATAATGTGTTGGTGGCAAGACAACATTTTTGTGTAAGGCAAAATCTGGTCTATTGGAGATTTTTGACTTTAAATAAAAAACCAAGGAGAACCAAAATGAAAAGAAAATAGAAATAAAGCAAAGGAAAGCGAGAGAAATTATTAGCTGGTTCTTCTGGACCTAGCACTATGGTAAGAATTTTAAACACATCTATTGAAGAGTAACAGTGTTCCAGAGGTGGGAATTACTGTCTCCCTCTGTAAGAGGGAGAGAGACTAAAAGAGCTCCACAACTACTTCGCTAACTGAGTGAGGTCCAATTACCATGAAGAAATAGAATCCAGACTCTTGCTCAGGTTTGGCTATTTCTAAGTAACCTGTTAATATTTAAGTAATTCTAAGAGAATTACTCAAATAAAAAAATAATTAACAGATTTTAATTTACCAGATATGTTATATGGTTATAAAAATTGAATGTTAGTCTAATTTGTACAGTATTTTGCACAGTTAAGAAGCTGATTCAAAAAAAAAAAAAAGAAACAGGAGTTCCCGTCATGGCTCAGTCGAAACGAATCTGACTAGAATCCATGAGGACGCAGGTTTGATCCCTGGCCGCACTCAGTGGGTTCAGGATCCTGCATTGCCGTGAGCTGTGGTGTAAGTCGCAGATGCAGCTCGGTTCTCATGTTGCTGTGGCTGTGGCTCTGATTCAAACCCTAGCCTGGGAACCAACATATGCCATGGGTGCAGCCCTAAAAAGACAAAAAAAAAAAAAAAAAAAGATAGAGAGAAAGAAGAGAAAAAAAGAAGGAAGAAAGAAAAAGAGAATGAAACATTTCTATGTCTAGGACTTAACTCTGTTTGGTAGAAAGAATTCTAAGACAATCCCCAAGATTTTCTGCCTCTCGTGCCCACCCTGTGTAATTCTAGCCACAGTAAATATGATGGGTTTAACTCACAATTCATTTTGGTGCTACGGCATAGTTGACTTTAAGAAAAGGGAGATTATCTAGGTAAGTCTAATGTAATCATTTGGGACATTTAAAACAGAGTTTCTTCTGGTCACAGGAGGGGACGTCTTTGACTGCTGGCCTAGAAGAAAGCAAACACCCATGTTTGAACTGCTGAGACCAGAAGCCTCTAGAAGTTAAATGTGGCAATGAGCCAACAGGTAAAGGGAAAACGGGGGTGCAGTCCTACAACCGCAAGAGATGAATTCTGCCATCCACCAGTGATTTTGAAGAAAACCTGAGCTGGGGTGAGAATGTAGCCCAGAATAATAGCTTAATTTCAGCCTGGTAAGACCCTGAGCAGAGAGTCCAAACACACCATGCCATGCCCAGACTTCTGACCTCTAGAGCAATGAGCTAATACGTGGGCATTGTTTTTAGCTGCTAATTTGTAGTATTTTATCAAGAAGCTATAGGAAACTAATACACAGCAAAAATTATTTCTGGAATTTGTCTCATCTGGTATTTTTACAAAAGTTCAGGTGGCCAAACATTAAAATTATAGGAAGCTGGTGTATATAGTAGAATTTTGACCCCTGAGGAATACATTGAATGGAGAGTTAGCTGTGTTGACTGTGCGAAATGGCAGAAAAAGTTTTAGTGTGGGTTTTAAGGCAAGGCATTGTAGGGAGAATTAAACTGGATGATATTTGTGAGATAATGGATTGCTTTCAACCAGCAACTATGATTCATTAAAGAGCTACAGTGAGCATTTTCATTGCTCCCCATAGACATGCTACTGTTGAGAAGACCAACAACATTTCTGAGCATCCTCAGGAAAGGCGTTAGAAACTAACTAGAAAAAAAAAAAGCTCTGTAAAAACTATAAGGTAAAACCTTTCCTAGAATAATGTGGAGAATTACCCTTCTTAACAAGACATCAGAAAGTGCACAAATGATAGACAAGGTCTCCAGATGTGCAATTAGATGAGCAGCAGGCCAAATTTCTGACGACATATATCTTAACAAATATACTCCTTACCTGAAGGATTAAAGATTAAGGAAGTATTCTCAAGGTTTATAAAAACAAATAAATAAAAGTACTTCAGAGAAGGTCCATTGGCAAAAATCTGAGAGTCCAGTTAGTGGGGAAGAAAACACTGTTTCTTCCCCTTCCCAGATGTTTCCTTTCGTGTCTAGGAAGTTAGGTTACCTTAACACTTCTAACCCCTCTCCATCCCTTTGGTGACCTTGCCTTGGGAAGGCAGTGTGGTTTATCTGGTTGGCAGAATTGGGACAATTTGTTGGGCATGCTTGACTCAGCTCTTCTTTTTACCTCTTAAGAATAAGCTTCATTAAAGAGAGCACATTTTCTTCTCTGCATGTCTCTCACTGGGTAGAGAAGCCTATTTCATTCTGGGTTTAATATTAGGAAATTCTAAACCTCTCCAAAATATAACCAGTAAATGCCATCCTAAACCTTTTTTTTTTTTTTTTTTTGAGTAAGAAAGGTGAAGTTTTGCTCCAGGTATTGTATTCTCTTATCATTTTTTCACTAAGTTCAGTGTGTGGTAGAGAAAGAGGTGTTATAATTGGTCTTTACAAGAACAAGGTAGTTCCTCTGAATGTTACACAAAGGAATTCTTAAAATTGAAACCAAAACTAAAAACATAGTTTTATTCATAACTGACAGTATATTTAAGAAATGTGTTACTTCAGGATGTTCTGCAGGCTGAAATTACAAAAGATATCAAGAAATTCTTGATGAATCTAATCATGACACATTTTAAAAGGATTGAGCCCCACGTTTCTCAAGTCAGATAACTGGATTACATCATTTTGTATAGTACCCTTGGCATATTTTAATTCATTTGCTCACTATTCATGCAACAGTCTAAACTCATGTGGCATTTTTAACATTTGAAAAAAAAATTTTCAGCATTGGAAAGATTTCTTATATTAAAATATGAAGAATAAAAATCACCTTTAAGCCACAACATGGAAGACTCACAATCCTAATTCTCTTGTGTGTGTTTCTTTATTCACTACAATTTTATAATTTGGGTGCTTAATTACTAAATTCTTTATACAGGATGTGAATTTTACATTTCATAATTATTCCAGGAGTTGTTATAAGTACTATGGAACCAATGGAAAAGTATGACTAAGAGTAATTAACCTTTTAAACACAAATCTCCCTAACAAGACAGTGACAAAAGGAGGTCTAAAATGAAAACCCTGACTAATTGGCCATGTTAGAAATCTCATTCTCATAGTTTCCTGGACCTAGCAATGAGGGATACATGTTGCTTTCATCTAGAAAACACAAGTTAAGAACTGTCGCTTTTCTTTTCTTTGCAGAAATCTAAGGAATCAAGGGCAATTCCAAAGGTCTCTAATTACCCTTTTATCTGAAACTCCTCAGCATTTTCAAAAGGATTGTGTACTTTATTATACCATTGTACACTGATAATCTCTTTCACAGAATTCTCTTGTGTTATTTATGTATAAGTTAACGTCCTAATTTGAGTGTAAGATGAAATTATGCCATTCCTTTGGTTTATATTTTTTAAAACCACATAACCCTTCTGTGCATAAAGGTTTTGATTCAAGTTTAATGAATCAACTTCCAATAGTAGGTCCTACCAGAAACTGCATGGCTATGATTCATAGTATGGGCAGACCTGAAATAACTATCCTGGCTGTTTGCTTACACACCCCAGGTGTACGTTTTTATAAGGTTTAGGGAATATTGGGTTATCAGTGAATTAGGGATCCTAGATTCAAGAAACAAGTCACATCATCCTTGGGATAGCTACAGAGATAGTTAAAAATCATTCTTACAAAAGGAAGATGTAATTTATTCTCTACGCTTTGCACAATTTTGGAAGGATACAACTGGAGTGAAATTTATGTGTGAACACAGAGGGAAATAAGTGATTACAAAGAGAGGTAGAAAATATCATATTTGTGCTCTCATCAGACTCTAGCACATTATTACTAGCTAGTCATACTCTTCTGAAACTTTACATATTGGACTTTATTACTTTACTATGTACTATGTATTACTTGTACATACTTTACTATGAAGAAATGAGCTATGGAATTCTTTGTCACAACACACTTCATGGAGAGTGTACTAGTTTCCTATTGCTGCTACAACAAATTGCTACAAACTTAGTAGGTTCTAACGGCATAAATTATTTTTTTACAGTTCTGCAGGTCAGAAATCCAAAATGGGTTGGCAGGGCTGCATTCTGGAAGCTCTAGGGATGAATCTGTTTCTTTGTCTATTACAGATTCTAGATGTCAGCTGCATTCTGCATTCATGGCTCCTTCCTCCATTTTCTTCCCTCCATCCTTTCTTCCTTTCTTTCTTCTGTCTTTCTCTCTTTTCATTTTTTCCCCATCTTTCTCCACTTTAAAACTAGCAATGTAACATTTCTAATCGTCTTATTTTTTTGTCTTTTTGCCTTTTCTAGGACAGCACCCACGGCATATGGAGATTCCCAGGCTAGGGGTTGAATCAGAGCTGTAGCCGCCGGCCTACTCCACAGCCACAGCAACGCGGGATCTGAGCTGCGTCTACAACCTACACCACAGCTCATGGCAACGCTGGATCCTTAACCCACTGAGCGAGGCCAGGGATCGAACCCTCAACCTCATCGTTCCTAGTCAGATTCGTTAACCACTGAGCCATAACGGGAACTCCTCTAATCGTCTTTATATCATCTTTCCTCCCTCTGCTTCGAGGGCCACATCACCTTCACTGATTATGAAGCTCCTGCCTCAATTTTATAAAGATCCTTGTGATTACATTGGGCCTATGTGGAAAATACAGAAGAACCTCCCCAACTCAAGATCTTTAAAACTTAATCACATCTGCAGAGTCCCTTTTGCAATGTAAAGTGATATATTTGCAGGTTCTGGAGTTTAGGGCATAGACCTCTTTCCAGGGACATTATTCATCCTACCACAGGGGATATACTTTATGTATGTTTGTCTAAAAGACTTCTAGAAAGAGAAGACTTTACATGACACTAAGAATCCACAAATTTCTGGTAAAACATTTTATATGTGTATCACATGACTCCATGTAAAAGATTTATTGAGCAAAAGTTGCCAAAACAGCCAGGATTCAGTGGGGAATCCACAACCGGCAAAGGAATGGTGCTTACAGGAGGCAACGTGGTTAGAATGTGAGGGCTAGTAAACTTACGTCAGGACTGTGTTTTCATAGCAAGTTTAATATTTTTGAACAATTTTTATGTTTACTTAGAGGAAGATGTGCGATCAGGGGCTAATGAAACTATTGGAGCCTAATTCTTCTCTTCTTCTCCTCCATCAAGCCAAGCCTCTTGGGTCTACTACTGTTAGTGCCTGAATATCCTGTTTGAAGAAGTGGAGAAGAAGAGAGAAGACAGGCAGGTTGGCCCCACTGTGTGGAATTCACTTGGAGTTGACACCAATTAAATAACTTGCTCTCTCTGATATTTTAGTTTAATCTTTATGTTGGTTCAATGGTAGCATCTTAACACCTGTTTCATTCAATTTCTCAATATCTATGATTTGATACTTTACCAAAATTCTGCCTTCAGATATTCACCATATATTTGAAACTTAATCTTTGATTTGACTCTTACATGACTTTTTGAAATAAAGGGTCTTAATGGCATGATGAACCTAATGTAGGCACCTAGATTCTTTAACTAAACGATTATTTCGGAGGGCTGATGATATCATGGGAACTTTAGGTTTTAGGATTTTCCAGTTTTTGTGGTCTTTATATTGGTTTCAATAGTATTTTATTTGCATGATCTAGTTGAGTAAAAAATTAAATACATATTAAGATAATTATTTTTCCAGTTTTGTTTATAGAATTCTGTAAGATAATTTTAAAAATATTTATTACAGTGTTTTATTACCAGCTCAAATTGGGAAAAAAAATCAAATAGAATTTTAGGTATTTTTTTGCATGTATTATTTCTTTTATAAATTAAAATACAATGTGGTATAAGAAGGGATGAGGCATATTTCTATGCACTATTATAATACGATATCTGTGTGATACAGTGAAGAGTTAAAAAATTAGCTTGAAAACTGAACATTTATGATTCTATAATTTTTTTCTAAAAATATATACATATAATTATGCATGCTTAGAATAAAAATCTGGAGGGAAACACATTTATATATCAAACTGTTATAATTAAAACTAACATACTGAATATTTATTGTATTCTAGGCTCTAAGTGTTTTATATGTATCATTTTATATAGCTCCATGACAAGCTTATGAATTATTATTATCTTGATTTTATAGATGAAACTGAATTACACGGAGATGGAATAATTTGTCAAAGATACCTATCTAACACTTTCTTTAGGATGTGAATATTCAAGTGATTCTTACTTCTACTTTGTTTACAGGCTACGCTGGAATTCTCAAAAATAAGTGTGTATTATTTTTATAATTATAAAAAGGAATAAAAGTATTTGCCATTTGGGAAAAAAAAAGATCTTCACAAAAGAGGAAATCAGTAGGAAACATCTGGTTGCTATTTACTTGCTCTGGTACATTATTTAAAATGTAAGAAAACTGATACTTGAAAACCTGTCTTACTGAGCCTTCAAAATCCATTATTTTTTACAATTAATTTAGATCCCAAAGTCCCCACACAAGTAACTGAATAAAAAGCCAATGATGTTTTAAGTCTTTTCATACAATTTCCATCTTTTCTAAAAACTAATTTTCACAGTAAGCTTCAAAACCTGTGAAAATAACGTCTTCATTTTAAAATTAATTCATAGCATCAATATGATGGGATCACTAAAGGATTTTAAAAAATCATATTGGTTTTAGTTAAACTGACAATCACACATTTGGAAAGTCATGTACGGATAGCGTTTTGGCTATCGCTATATAGCACACCACCCCAACAAATAAATAATTTATTATTATATTGTGTGGTTAAGTTCTGAGTCGATTTGCTTAAGCTTAGGTTCTTTCATGCTGTTTCAGTAAACTTTTGGTTGCAGTCTTCTGAAGGCTGGACTGGACTGGCTATCCAAGATGGTGCATTTCACATGGTTGGCAGTAGAAGCTAGCTGATGGTTGGGTGCTTAAGTAGAGCTATTGGAATGCTTATGTGGACTTTCTCCAAGTGGGCTGGGCTTCTCAGAGAATGTTGCTTGAGTTTCCAGAGGAAGCATTCCAGAATGAGTGTTCACTTGTGAGCTTTACAAGGGGCGGAAAGACGCTGCCAGGCCAATGAAAAGCTAAGCTGGGAACTAGGAGAGAATAATTTCTCTCATGTGCTATTGATCACAGAGGCCACTGGGTCCACCTATATTCAGGGGAGCAGCGAGATAGGCGCCCCCTCTTGATGGGACAGTGGGAAGAGATAGGAGATAGGGAAGGTATTGGTGCAGCTGTCTGGAAAATGCCACCTGCTACAGTTGCTTAAAAAGGAATCTTCACCTAGTTTTGCAAAATATATATGTAAAAAAAAGTATGTCATTGATAAGGAACAGTTAAATTCCTGGATCTCTGAGTTTGGTTACCACAGGTGGATCTCTTCCCAACTGTCAGTGATTATTACAAATAAAGCTGACTATGCCACTTTACATTTCTGACAGTTTATTTTTCTGTTTTGTTCTTTTTCTTTCTTTTGATTATTGGTGATTAGGAAATGGAGGTATGCAGAGTAGGAAAAATATGTTGGAAGTAAAGAGTGAATTCACAGAAAGAAATTTCTGGTCAAACCATGAGATGTTTCTGGATAATTGCCTTTTATCTACAAAGTTAATAGTCGAAAGAGGGAAGATCATTCTGTCTATATAATTGTGGCAATATCATACATCTTAGTACCTTATATTTCTTGTTTTGTGCCTATATCAAGCTCATTTTATGGATCATAAAAAAAAAGAAGGTAAATGATGTCCTTAAAGATATATAGCTAGTAATAAATAAAGTAAAAAATGAGTGAGATAAATGATATTCTTAAAGTCATATAGCTAGTAATGGAGAGTGAAATACAGGTCTGTCTTCAGAACCCTTCTCTTTACCTCCCAGGACATTACAGTCTTCTATTGGCAAAACTGCAATGCAGGTGAAAAAACAAGAACAAGAAGTGGGTAAGAGTGAAGACAGTCATATGATTTTGGACAAAGAACTTGATCTTTTTAACTTGGAAAAGAAAAATGGAGTTAGTAATAACATTGCCTTCCATGTATAGTTATTGGGAAGATAAATAGGAAAGTATAGTAAAGTCAAGGAGAATATTTGATAGATGTCATCTCATACTTCTATTACAGCAATTAGTAGTATTAGTATTCCACGAAAAAGACAATTTGGGACAGTAGAAGAAGCGTGGAATAAGAGAGACCTAGTTTTTATTTTTCAATGTAATTAGTAAAAATTTCTGTATATTTTTTAAAGACAAAGTCACTTCATGAGAATACCTTTCTGATAATAAAATTACCTAGGTAATTACTGCTGAACTTTGTCCACATATTAGTCACGTTTGGAAGACTACACTATGGATAAAGCAGATTCCCAAATCTTAGTAGCCTCCTTCAAAAATTGCTTACTTTTGCTGCTCCTATTTAATATAGATTAAGGCAGCTATATGTTGTCTTTGGCTCTGTTCCTAGATCCTTCTTTATTCCAGGATCCAGGCTAACGGGGCTGTCACTGTTCAGTACACATTGTTCTCATGGTAGAGGAAAATGCAATGACTGAACCACATAATAGCTCTTAAAACTTCTGTTCAAATGTGCTATATGTCACTTACATTCATATTTCATTAGCCTAAGACATACTGTACGGTTAATCTCAACATCTAATATGACAAATGTACTTAATTCCTCTACAGGAAGATGATTAAAGAATTAGAAACAATAATATGGTCTATTACAATCCAAGATAGGAATCATGTGACTGCTAAATTGAAAGCTCCTGAGGGTAAGTTCTTCTTACCCACTCCTCATTCTTGTTTCTGAAATATTTTAAAGTATTAATTTCCTACTGCCTAGCACAGAACTTCATACACTGTAGGTGCTCATTAAATATTAATAGGTTAATTCATGATGTAGGCAAAGATTAATATATAGCAAACCCTTGCACTGTGATTCTTTATCTCCCTCCCCATGCTCCAAACTAGAGAAGCAATGATTAAAATTTAAATTTATGTTAACCTGGATATGTATTCAAATGTACTCAGAAAATAAATAAAATACCCTTTATATGACTGCAGTCATAATGAAAGAGAGCAAGGTATTACATGCAATTAGGTGAAGTTAAGAAGTTAGTTCATTCATTCAACAAACAGGTTCATTAGAGTTTTCTGTGTGTCATGCACTGACACAAAGATATATTTAAAGATGAGTAAGACTCAGGTACAGCTCTTGCCCTTAATGAGTTGTAGTGACACCTTAGCAAGTTCATTGTAAGTTTGATGGTGAAAAGTTTTGCGGATTAACTTGTTGTTTTGATTTTAAATTTCCAAACTAGTGTGGGGGAAGTCTGTGTGTGTGTGGGTATATAATTATTATTATTATTATTATTTTTTCATCTTTTTGCCTTTTATGTAGAGCCGCACCCGCGGCATATGGAGGTTCCCAAGCTAGGGGTCTAACAGCAGCTGTAGCCTCCGGCCTTCACCGCAGTCACAGCAACGCAGGATCCGAGCCGAGCCTGCAACCTACACCACAGCTCACAGTAACGCCGGATCCTTAACCCACTGAGCAAGGCCAGGGATCGAACCCGCAACCTCATGGTTCTTAGTCAGATTCGTTAACCACTGAGCCACAAAGGGAACTCGGGTATATAATTATTTTAATGAATTTATTTTCTTTGACTAATAGTCTATCTATTCTAAAGAATATGGTAGTTTTTTTTTGAATGTCCTTAAAAATAGGAGATAAAACTGTATACAGAGATGTATCAAAGAGCTCTTAAATCATGAGCAAAATTATATCATGGGAAGCAACTATTTTAAAGTGTATGCACTGTACACAAGGAGTTTGATTTCAACCTTCAAACTTGTAAAGAGAATTTTAAATTATTTTGATAGACATAAGAATAACACAGAGTGCTTTGACACTTTCTTCTACAAAGAGACCATATTCAAGAATTTTCCTTTTCCTTTTCCTTTCTTAACATAACAAGGCATATCTTAGCTACATACCCAAGAGATATCTGGAGACTAATGAGAGTGCAGAGTGAATACTGGTGGAAACAAAAAGAACATTTTCAATCCTAACTTAAGCATTAAGAGCCAGAGAATTTAAGGAACTAGATTCCAGAGTAATAGACAATTTCTAAAGAACTCAACTGCAAGACCAAATTTAAAGAGCTCTATATTAAAGAATCCAAATAAATCATTTGAAGAAAAATCAACGTGAAGAATCAGCTGTGAATTGAATATAAGTTGATAAATAAAATTAGAGTTCCCAAAATCTCTTCCTAATTAACAAGTTGTTAGGGAAAACAGGTGGGTTTTTTTGATATTCAAATTGTTTAATAAGTTATTAAAATTACAAAAGACATATTAACTCCCTGGCAAAACAATTTTACATTTATAAAGTTTTTTGTTTGTTTTTTTTGCCTTATAGGGCCGCACTCATGGCATATGGAGGTTCCCATGCTAGAGGTCAAATCTGAGCTGTAGCTGCCACAGCCACAACTACAGCCACAGTCGCGCCAGACCTGAGTCAGGCCTGCAGCCTACACCACAGGTCAGGGTGCTGGATTGTTAACCCACTGAGCAAGGCCAGGGATCGAACCCTCAACCTCATGGTTCCTAGTCAGATTTGTTAGCCCCTGCACCACAACAGGAACTCCTTAAAAAGCATTCTTAAAATCGGCTTATTGCTTTAACTATGGGATCTGTTCCTGTGGTAAATTAACATGACGTTTGAGTTTTACTGATTAAAAAATAACACAATGCTTTTATAAAATTATAATTTGAGGTTATTTACCTAGGTTGATAGAGATGTCATTTGGGGACGTTTATAAGAGGTGCTGTTAAAATAAATGTTTTCTCCCTCATATATTACACAATAATTTTGGAAATAAACATAAAGAAGAGTCAAAACAGGAGTTCCTGTCATGGCTCAGCAGAAACTAATCTGACTAGCATCCATGAGGACGAAGGCTCGATCCCTGACCTTGCTCAGTGGGTTAAGGATCTGGCATTGCTCTGAGCTATGGTGTAGGTTGCAGATGCAGCTCAGATCCCACGTTGCTGTGGCCACGGTGTAGGGCAGCAGCAGTAGTTCTGATTTGACCCCTAGACTGGCACACTCCATATGCTGCAGGTGTGGCCCTAAAAAGACAACAATAAATAAATAAATAAAAAGGAAGAGCAAAAATTAAGTTATTCATCCTTTATGCATGCCCACAACCAAGTCAGGACAGTGCTGGGGTAGTGATCTCAGGGACACTGGTAGTGAGCGTGTCACCGGGAGACTGCTCCACAGCAAATGCGCTGAGACTAGTTTTTCTCCTCACAGTGCCTGAACTGGGTCCTCCTCTTTCCAGTTAGTTCTCCCATCTCACTACCAAATGGTAGTGCTCTTGATCTGAGTCACCTGCCTACCTTCTGTGGCAGCTTTGAAAAGACCTTAACTCTCTCTGCCCTCCTGTCTCTGTTCACCTCCTCCAGGCTATGAAACACAGTTCTGGTGACGATCAAAAAAACATTTTCTCCATCTAGCTGCAGCATAAAGCACTGGGCCTTACACATATTGTGGAATATGGTACTAATGTTTGCTTTTGGTCCAAAATTAAAAATCTGAAAAAAATCAAATGATATTAATTAGAGAGTCAACAGATCACAGACTGCAATGTGGTAGGTGTGATGAGAAATAAAATATGTCTTTTAAAAATTTTTATGCAAATGTGTAGAATTTTGTGTCTTACTTGTTATGTGTCATCAAATTTGGTGCTTTTTTTAAGTTTGAAATTCTTATGACTAAAGCTCTGTTAAAGGAACCACTTTATAGATATTGTGAGGTCGTATGAGTTATTTTAGATAAGTTTTAGTCTGCACATGGCCTAAAGTAAATAAATAAAAATGGCAGATAGTGTTGGAATAGGAAATTTACAAACAAGAATAAAAATAGTTATGCAAGTATGCATTTGCTGGAATTCATACACAACCTTGACATTTTTGTTTGATCCACTGAAGGAAGGTGCAAAGGAATAAGAATAAAGTGCATAAAGTTCTGATACAAACCTAAAATATAAATGTCTTTTCTTAAAAGAGTTGTACAGCCTAAAAGAATAAATTGATGGTCTATAAGTGGGAAAGGCATAAAATCCTTTTGACATCAAATGTTTTGGATGTCTTAGAACCATAGCATTTAAGTATTTATCAGATTTTGCCTCCTCAATTAACAGATGAGGAATCCAAGCCAAAGAATGTAAGGAACTAGACTCCAGAGTAATGAACAATTTTTAAAGAATTCAATTATGAGTTTTATATTAAAGAATCTTAATGAATCATTTGGAGAAAAATCAATGTGAGAGCCAGCTGTGATTAGTAATGGCAGAATTAGTAATAAAGGTGTTTAATTATGGCAGAAGTCGGATAAAATGCTCTCAATATTTACTATTACTCCTAGTACCAATATTATTATCTGGAAAGCTATTGTATTTTAGAATGTTTAAAAGCAAGGATATAAAAAACAAAATGTAATCTCTCTCTTAGTTTACCATTTCTTTCTTTCCTTTTTTTTTTTTTTTTTTTTTGCTTTTTAGGGCACACCTGTTGGTATATGGAAGTTCCCAGGCTAGGGGGTCGAATCAAAGCGGTAGCTACTGGCCTATACCACAGCCACAGCAATGCAGGATCCGAGCCACGTCTATGCCCTACACCACACCTCATGGGAATGTTGGATCCCCAACCCACTGAGCAAGGCCAGGGATTGAACCTGAATCCTCATGGATAGATATAGTGGTTTTGCTTCTGCTGCGCCACAACAGGAACTCCAGGTTTACCATTTCTATGACTTCACACTTTGCTACAAAGAAACCCATAACTATTTTATAACATCATTTCCAAGTTGCTGGACTGATTCTTTTGAGTCATCACCCTTGTCAGTCTTTTCTGTAACTTCTTTAAAATGGAAGTTCCTTTAAAAAGAACTAAATATAAAGCTACTACTAAACTAAATATAGAACTACTATTAAACTAAATATAGAGCTACTACTATATGATCTAGCAGTCCCACTCCCAGGCATATATCTGGAGAGAACCATAATTTGAAAAGATACAGGCACCCCGATGTTCACTGTAGCACTATTTACAATAGCCAAGACACGGAAATGGCCTAAATGTCCATCCACAAAGAAATGCAGAAGCAAGATGTGGTATATAGATGCAATGGAATACTACTCAACTACAAAAAAAAAAAAAAATAATGCCATTTGCAGCAACATGGATGGACCTAGAGGTTATCATACTGAGTGAAGACACAGAAAGACAAATATCATATGTGGAATGTAATAAAAAGAATACAAAAGAGCTTATTCACAAAACAGACACAGACTCAAAAGATTCTGAAGTCAAACTTATGGTTACCAAAGGGGAAACGTTGAGGGGAAGGATAAATTGGGAAGCTGGGATTGGCATATACTCACTACTTACATACAAAATTGATAAGTAACAAGGACCTACTGTATAGCACAGAGAAATCATTCAATATTCTGTGACAGGCTATATGGGAAAAGAATCTGAAAAAGAATGGAGATATATATATATATGTATGTATATGTATATATATATGTATATGCATGTATATATATATACATGTATATATATGTGTGTATATATATATATTTCACCTTGATGTATACCTGAAACTAACACAATACTGTAAGTTAACTATACACCGATGAAATTTATTTTAAAAAATAAATTCATTAATTAAAAAGAAAAAAATGAAGCTTCATAGAATACCACAAGGAAACAAGTGAGACCAATGAAATGATGATATTTATATTGATGAGGTAAGGTAGTCCATCAAAATGTAACTGCATAGATTATACAGCTGAGTTATGGTTGTATCTATATGGACAATGGCAGGCAAAGGGTGTGGGTATGTAACTGAAGTACATTTGTCATAATGATATTTAATAGATGGAGTTCCAAAATATATGAAAAAGTTTATCACAGAAACATTGGTTAACAAAACAGCATGGAACTGGTACCCAATGTGGGCATTAGTTATAGCATTCTCAAATATTTGTTTTCTGATTTATAAACTTGACCTATATGTTTGTCCATTATGAAGTTGATTCTCCTTGAGACTAAACTCCAAAAAATGGCGAGGATGCCAAGTATAAGAATGATTCTTGCATGGCAGCTAGCCAGAACATCATGTTCCCCAAATTCAATAATATAAAGGCCAAATCGCACTGCCATAAAATTTATGAATCAAAGAACCAAGTTCTTCTCTGTGTTTGGAAGTTTACATTTCTAAAGCATTTCTTTGCTATTTTAAAGTTTCATGTGAATGTAAGGCTCTGGTCTTGAGATGCCTCTGCTAAAAAGTTTTATTCACCTCCCTGCAGCTAGCTAAATTTTAACCACAACATCAGAATGTAGAGCACATGCAGCACACCATTCTGACCTCAAGGAGAATTCAGGGGAAGCAGAAACTGTAGGTAGAAAGGGAAGGGCCGTCTTAGCCAGGCTGGGAACAGCTGGGAATCAGCATGTAGCTGGGTGACCAGAACTAGGATTAAAAATGACATAGACGTACAGAAGAGAATGTATGTCATGCCCCAGCTCTGACTCTTTAACCTTTGTGTAAGGTTACCTGCAGTATTCAAGTTAGAAGTGTTATGCCTTTGAATTACTGAGGTCAGTTAACTATGAAAAAGAATTAGGTAGTTTGGAACTCATAGTTTTAATGTCTATGTCATACTTCCGATATGGAAACTGAAGGAGCACAGATAAAACTAACTTGATTTCATGAGATCTTTGTTCTAAATAGAAAAAATTATTTTTTCTTTTTGGTGTGGTACCTATGGCATATGGAAGTTCCCAGGCTGGGGGTTGAATCAGAGCTGCAGCTGCCGGCCTATGCCACAGCCGCAGCAACAGCAACAACCATATCTGAGCTGCATCTGTGACCTTACACTACAGCTCACATCAACACTGGGTCCCTGATCCATTGGGTAAGGCCAGGGATTGAACCCTCATCCTTATGGATATTAGATTCATTTCCACTAAACCACAGTGGGAACGCCAGAAATAATTTTGTTTTACAAATACTTGTAATTTGAAAATACTGCAGAGTTACAGGAAATTAAAAGGATTGTAATCAGACTTTTTAAAGGTGACTCTTCAGGCAGTGACCCATTCTCTTGGTTTACCCTTCTTGAAATAATGAGGTATGAGGCTATTTTTCTAGTATGTGAGGTTCTGGAAGGTTGTCTGTTATTAAAATGGAATGATTCTTCTATAAAACCAGGGTAATCGGCCAGCTTCATATTTAAAATACAGAATTAGAATAATTTTCTTATAATCTGAAAATACTGTTTCCACTGGCTGTTGAATTTTATAGCAAATGTTTTGCTCAGTAGGTGATTTCTCTCAGATCTGTAAAGTTTATTTATATTCTAGCAAGACCAGCATTATGCATCCAATTTATATTAAAAATCCATGATGTGTAATGTGCATGCTTCCCATTTCTTTTACCTTTAAGCACTTTCCTTTTCTCTTATTTATTTATATTTTTGTTGTAGCTGTTGCTTTTGCTATGAATTAATTAATAGTGGTTGTCACTGTTGCTGAAAAGAATCAGCATCTCATGTTCTTGAAAACAATTTTTAAATTTTTAAGTAAAAATGAAAACTTTGGCTTTGGATTGCAATACACAAAATTTTAGTTAAAATTTATTATTGATTTATAAATTTGAACATTGTATTAAAATAATGCTCACATATAATTAAACAGTTAGGTAATTTAAATGGGCTTTGGTTGTAAGGATGTGGGTTTCATAGTGTGGCAGACAACCCCTTCAATATGTGATTTGCTGCTGTACGAACACTGTACGTATTTCGTACATGGAGTCTGGGCATCCTGCATAGTGTTCTGAACTGGCTCAGCTGTGGCTTTGGGGTGATTCCAGGCTGCTGCAGTGAAGGCAAAATATACAAGAGTAGATATTTTTGGCATTAGCTACCGCGAGAAAAGAGGTCTATCCTTAGCTCAGATGTCAGAATATGGGAGGCAGACTTGTCTATTTCTGGGCCTTGCTCACTTGAACCCACGCTCGAGAATGTGGAGAGTGTTGCCAGGTGGTCAGGAAAGGGTGGCCTCTGCCAAAGAGAAACAGCTTGCTGGGGAATCCCAAATAGCATGGGATCTTGCAAACTGGTTCTTCAATGTTTATGTTACTTTCGTTGTCTTGTCCACATTGCCATTCCTGGGACCTCAGCAAAGTCTGATTTAAATATTCGAACATAAACTTAGCCCTTCTAGAATCCATCTTCCAGCTAGGTGTCCACGCTTGTGCCACCACAGCCCAGTGTGACCATGGTAATAGAGAAGAATGCTTGTCCTTGGGGGTGAGGGGGGTGGCTCCTACTGCTATTGCTAACATTTGAGGATAAGGATAGACCTTTGGTCTTCAAACTGTCACTTATCTGACTCAGAAACACAAGGTCACTTTTCATACAGTAACTCTTCTTGACGCTTGTAATTTAAGTGACTGCTACTAAATGAAAGATGGCATATTCACTGAGTTTAAATGTGCAGTGCTAAGCACCTCCCAGGCAAGGACAATGGACAAGGATTTGAGTTTGATCTCTGCCACATATTATCTGAGGAAACTTCCTTACTTTGTCTGAGAACTTAGCTAATACTCCCTTTTGAGTGCTTTTCAGCATGCAGTCATGTATAGGCTTACAAGGAAATGCTACACATATAAACATTACCATTTAGTTAAGCAGCAACTTATAATACCTCTAAGGTATGCTGGCATTTATATTTTAATTACTCCATCTCATATTGTAATTTTTGATTAACACAATATGGAAATTTACACACTCCTTTTCGGGTTGTTTTATTTGCATGGCTTGGAACACTAGATGATTATGCCTCTTCTAGCTAATGGTAAATCTAGGATGAAATGTTATGTTTATTAGATTAAAAAAATGCCTTTGCAAAGACAAAAACTTTCTGTGTTGTGTCCTTGAATTTTCAGATATGACTGCTACCTACTATTTTTTTAAAAAAAGAGTAAAAACTGAGTTCAAAGTTTATAAAGTGCAAACTGGCAAAACTAACCCAGACTGTTGTATGAAAGCATATAATTAGAGTTCTGCAAATGAGATACTTTTAGACATTAAGAGGTGACTTCATGGCATTCTCTCCTTATGGTTATAGACAGTGTCTGAATCTAAAAATCTGTCAAGTTAACAAAATATTAATTCCTGATTCTCTCTTCCCCTCAACATTCTCTTGTGCCTGGGGTTTACAACAATGATTTACTGTGGAATTATTTAAGAACTATATTTTCCTGGGAGTTCCTGTTGTAGCTCAGCAGTAACAAACCTGACTAGTATCCATGAGGACATGGGTTCAATTCCTGGCCTCACTCAGTGGGTTAACGATCCAGGATTTCCATGAGCTGTGGTGTAGATCACAGATGCAGCTCAGATCCTGCATTGCTGAGGTTGCGGCACAGGCTGGCAGCTGCATCTCTGATTCAACCACTAGTCTGGGAACTTCCATATGCTACAGATGAGGCCCTAAAAAAACAATGAAAAGAAAAAGAATTATTTTTCCCCAAAACACTCACAACTATTCTTATCGGAGGTTTAGAAATTTATCTAGAATAAATGTTTCATTTGCTAGTAGCAATAAACTAATAAAATTCAAAACTACTTTCCTTTAAAATTTAAAACGTATATATTACATTTTTTTCTTATACATCCTCCTTTCCACATACAATTCATTTTAAAACAATTATTACTCCATATATATTGCTTCTTGATCCTGTTTTTCCACCTCCATTTTCACCTTTTTTTTTTTTCCCTAGCCTCTCCTTCCAGAATCACTATGTAGTGTGGTTAGGACTTGCATTTTTTTTCTGCTTGATTTACAGATATGACCCAGAGAGTTTAAGTGACACGACCAAGGTTAAGGAACAAGGCAAAAATTTCACAGATGCTGAGTCTCAGTTAAAAGCATTAGCACGGATCTTGAAAGAGAGTGTTATATTTGCAGAATTCTTCTCAATGAATTTCCTTAGCTCTGCCAACATGAAGCAAGCCATGCACCTCTGAGGAAATTGAGGTCCAGAGAGGTGAAAAAGAATTCACTAACCCCTAAAATTGCTTATACAATTGATCTGTTCTGCTTTTCTTTCTTGGAAAACCTTGGGAAGACCCTTTGTGGTAAATTTAAGGAGGCATTTATACAGGTTATTGTCCTTCATTATATATTGCAGAATATTTTATGTGACCTTGACCACTAATTCTTTGTAACATTAAGGATGAGAAGGATTATTGGTTTAGGATTAAGGAAGTATAACTTAATACTTTTGCATTCATAAAATTACTACATGATTCTACTTCTGAGGTTCATTAAAACCTAGATTCCCATTCTCTTTATTTTTAGCATCCCCAGGTCAATATATCGTCTTCTGTACTGAACTTATTCCATATTTGATGAGCTCATAAATTTTATAATAGCTTTTTCCACAGTCTCTCCAAAACCCCACCTGGTTAAAATAAATTTAGCATTAGGTTAAACATGTTATGGGGAGCGATTTTTATTTCTGAAGGCTAATTCAGCTCAGCGATGGATTAGTGATAGCATATCCCCTTAACCTCCAAAGCAATTTGTTTTTATGTTCTCAGCTTGGAATCATGCCCTCACTATTAATATTTCATACCAACAAGTAGGGGCCTCAATATGTCCATCTGTTAGACTGGCATAATGCCTGCCACTGCATCTGAGTACTGCCCCTAGGAATGAGTTTCAGCCTCCTTCAGTTATTTTTTGGGTTTTGGTTTTGGGGTTTGTGTTTTTGTTTTTGCTTTTGTTTGAATTTGGTCTTTTCTACATAATGCCTAAACTAAAGTAACATAAGATATATTTCTTTTCTGTTCATCACTCATTAACATAAAATGTGAAAATAAATTACTTTGTTCAGAAAAAAAAAAAAAACTAGCCCTACAGAACATCTCCATTACACGAGTTAGACAACATAGGCATTTTAAATAGATTTTAATTATTTAGTATACTCCTACACTGGGAGATAATATGTTTTACATATGAATGTTAGGAAAAATTAGTAGCATAAAAAATAATTTGATAAGAAGTACCAAAGGATGACAATTTCTACTGAATAGTAAAATGAGATGGAAAGGAAAAAGGTCAGCATTATACTACCATATGAAAGAAAGATCTTATTGTGTCCTGTTAAATAGTCACCTGTTGAATGGTGGTTCAGTGACCCTAATACTGTAGAGTGGAGCCATGTTCCCATGATTCTAAACACACACTAGGGCACTGCAAATCTGAAGTCAGTCCTTAGTCTTCCAAGATCATTGCAAAGGATGTGAAACTGTATTTCAAAAATTTCATCATCTGAAGAGTTTTCTTGATATACCCTAAGTTTGGGAGTAGAATAGTGGTTAGGGATGTACTGACACCTTGGATTCAAATATTAGCTTCTTTGTTCTAAGGTATTTGACCTTGGACAAATTACTGGGTCATTTGTGCCTCTGTTTCCTCATCCATAAAATACAAGGATAATAAAGGGTTTGCAGGGAGAAATACAATAAAAGATATAAAGTGCTTAGTATGCTAAATAATTAATATATATTAGCTTATTATTTATTGCTTTAAGATGTTATAAGTCACTTTCATCTATCTGGGAACCATGCCCTACTCGGTTAATGCTCACAGCGAAGGACAGAATATCTTTGAAAGACTTTAACCTAAGAGGCCACTGTCTTCTGGGGAGTCTGAGCACCAACCCTTTCCTTCCTGAAAAAGGCTTCTGTTTTTTGTTACTCTGTGTTTTTCCTTTCTATCATAATCAGAACACTTACCTGGATTTATTATGTTTTCTAAATCTATTTTTCTGTAAAGCATGGTCACTCTGTCCTTGCCCAATTTTATTCAGGGACAGTGTAATATTTTGAAATTTCCAGGTGCTCAGTAAAAGCTTCATGTGTATATAATTTTCAGCTCATTTATTTATAATAAGACAAGAATAAGGCTTCCTCACAGACTAAGTTCCCTATGGCCTACCCTGTAGGCAAAAACAACCTGCCTAAATTGAACTAGCTGTCTTGAAAATATAATCATTAAGTACAGGAAGGAAAAATAAGAGATTGTTGATTTGCCACTTTAAGTTAACAACAACTATTCATTAGTTCATTATTCATTTATTCAAGACTCATTTATCAAATACCTAATAAAGACCAGGTACATTTGGCTTGAAGCTGCCAAGATAAGACAGTGATTGCCATTGAAGAGTTGTCATTCTAGTGAGCAAGAGTGAGGGTTCAGGAAGAGATCAACTCTATAAACACCAGAGTAACATTTTTATTTTAGTATAATTCATTTATGTGTGAATTAGAGGGGTACCCAAAGGAAAAATTAAACAATTCTGGAGTTCCCATTGTGGCTCAGTGGTAACGAATCCCACTAGTAACTGTGAGGATGCAAGTTCAGTCTCTGGCCTTGCTCATTGGGGTTAAGGATCTGGCATCGCTGTAGGTTGCAGGCATTGCTATGGCCATGGTGTAGGCTGGCACCTGCAGCTCTGATTTGACCCTTAGCCTGGGAACTTCCATATGCCACAGGTGAGACCCTTAAAAAGACAAAAAAAAAAAAAAAAGGAATTCCGTGAGTCTTAAAAGCAAAAATTAAAAGAAAAAGTGAAACAATTCTATCTGGGTGGATAAGTGTTGGGAAGTGCCTTTATTATTCAAATACCTTTTTGCGAACCTAGTCTTAAAAGATGACAGGATTTGATCAGCTGAATAGGAAAGTGGGAGAATTCAGACATTCAAAGGATATAGCCTATTGATGACATATCAACAGGGTAATTTTTCACTGAACAAAGACAGAACTGCTATTATAACTGCTTATGGCATGTACTCAACACATACAAGAAAACAAGACAACTAAAAAATACAGCATTCCTTAGGAGGAAGATGATAATTATAAAATTATCACTTTTGTGATGGATGCTCTAAAATAACCCTTTACACTCTGAAGTCAAATCTTTTTCTAATAAAATTGGGATTTACAAAGGGTTAGGGACAAACGAGACAACTCCTTTCAACCCTCCCTCCCTCCCTTCTTCCCTCCCTCCTTTCCTTTCTTCCACACTTCCTTTGGCAGTCCCAAAGCCATTAGGTGAGGCTAAACAAGGGGAGGCATCTACATGCAATTAAGAGCTGGAATTGGAAAAAAGCGAGAATAGTAGATGTTACCACTGCTGTACACGTTAATGATACCCTCCATGAGGGTCAGTCTTTTTCAGGTTTCTTCCATTTCACCCCCTCCCCCCTCCACCCCAGCTAAAAACAAGTATGGCTCAAGGGGAGCATCTGAGTGATTATGGCAGGAAATGCTGTTAAGTTATATACCCTATAAGTTTCACTTATTTTTTTTTATTGTTGGAAACCCTTTACAATGTAAGCTTTATAGAAGACGTATTTTTACTATGTTTTTCACTGGCTAGAATAGTACCTGGCACATAGTACGAGCTCAATAAATAATTTTCACATTAAAAAAGGAAAAGAATGATTTGTATAATACAAATGCATATGAAACATTGTCCTCAATATCTTTAAGGTATTAAATACTTTGCATAATTTCTAGTTGATTAAATAACTGAAGCATTATAATAAAGCAAAGGTTAGTGACATTTTAATAAGCATTTTTTCTTTGTTCAGAATTCATTGTTGAATTGCATGCAAGCAGATTCAATGATTTAGCCATCTATGGGTTGAAGAATGAACTCAGAGTTATTAGTATAAAAAGAAAAAAAAGTCTAAAGGTGTATAGGAAATATGTAAAGGAAAGAAGTCTAGCCAGAGGTAGTGAGAAGAATGTAAAAGTTTTAGGGATTTTATGAAAGTTATTTTAAATAGAATCAAATATAAATGGAGCTCAAACAGCATAAGAGAGACTTTCTTAAAAAATGCATTTTTGGCTTCTGATAGTATTGTTACAGTTTTCCTCAGATGTTGCACACATGACATAAACACATATGTAATTTTAAAGAAGCCATACTTCAGGTTCTGAAAATAATTGTCATAAAAATATAAATACGGTCTAATAATTTTTAGATGAGATGATCTCAATAAACTCTGAAACCAACCCCTTCAAAAAATATTGTGAAATGGTAGGGGGAAAGGCTACACAAATATTTTTTTCTAATGACCCCACCTGCGCCATGTGGAGGTTCCCAGGGCAAGGGTCGAACTGGAGCTGCTGGCCTACACCACAGCCACAGCAACGCAGGATCCAAGCCACATCTGCCTATGCTGCAGCTCACAGCCACACCAGAGCCTTAACCAACTGAAAGAGGCCGTGCATCAAACTCACGTTCTCATGGACACTGTGTTGGGTTCTTAACCCACTGAGCCACAACAGGAACTCCAAAACTATATAAATTAACTTAAATATCTTAAACAGTATCATACATAGAAAAGTGAAAAGGAAAATTTTAATAGTAGATGCAGGAATTTTGAAATCAAGACATGATTGGCTGACAGATCTTCAAGGGTAGGAATAATACCTCATTTCTGTTTATTGTAGCCTTTTCTAGCTCCCCAGTGCCTCCAAAAAAGGATATAAATAAATATTTCCTGAAGAAACAAAAAATGAAAAATTCCATTTAATAGAGATTCAGTCTGAAAAACCTCAGAAAATAGCAATTACTTTGCATGGGCATTTACAAAATTTTTATGTATTAATTACATGTTCACAGAATTGTTATAAAATGTTTATTATTTTACTATGCCTCCAGAGAAGACTATTATTTTCTTCAGTCCACTAGATAGGTACAAGAATTTGTTACCTTTTATTTTGTGTCTACATTGTAGAAATCTAAGTTAAACTGAGAAAAATTATTCTAGGTCCTAGTTTAGAAGAATTACTCAACACATTACCATGTTCAATAAGGTTACATAACTATTTTATAGATATACTACTATATATGTAATTAGAAGAAAGTTTTTATGTTTCAACTTTTAAGGAAAATGTAAAGAGATATTTGTATCATGGTTTAATACATATGCAAGTGTACATTAATACATTGCTTCATATATCCACTGGGAAAAAACATGCCTGTGAGGGAGGTTTGCTATATCAATTACGAATAGGTTATAAAAGGTGCAGAGTAAGAATATTTATAAATAATAATTTGTCATTTGTTCAAATTACCATAAAACTTCTTACTCCTAAGTGGATAATTGTTTTTTAGGAATTTAAAATTTGTCTTTAATATTGGTATTTATCTTCAATCACATAGCTCACTGACTATCCATTGCATAAGTCTACAAACTACAGTTGTAGTTTGCATCTCTTTGGCATGGATATTTTTTATTTATTTATTTATTTATTAGCACTGCGCCTGTGGCATATGGAGGTTCAGGGCTAGGGGTCGAATCAGAGCTGTACCTGCCAGTCTATACTACAGCTACAGCAACACCAGATCCGAGCCGTGTCTGCAACCTACACTGCAGCTCACAGCGGCGCTGGGTCCTTAACCCACAGAGAGAAGCCTGGGATCAAATCTGCATCCTCACAGATATTACTCAGGTTCCTTACTGCTGAACCATGATGGGAACTCCAATATTTATATTTTTCATTTGACACCACAAACTATACACACTAAAGATTAAGGCACGTGAATGTTTCATACAGTGTAGATGTTACTGCTTGAGAAAACTTTGGCTGTATGTTCTGACTTTTCATTAGTCATTCTTCAATTTGACAGAAGAGCCTGTCTCAACTCATTGTTTCAGCATTTTAATGTTCTTTTTAGTTTTAGAACATTTTTCAGTCTTAATTTCTTTTCTTTGTTAAAAATAAAAGGACAAAAACTCAATCATATACCTGTTAGAAAGTTGGCTCAATAGAAATGTAATATTCCTTTATTATAGTCTCTTAATACGGTTGTATAAATGCACTTGAAATGTAGGCTATTTACTGAATAGATTATAATGACTTGCTGAAGTGACTAAGGGCAAAGTCCTTTGTTTTTCATTTGAGCATTCAGTGTTATGAATGTCATGTGAACTGTCTGGAAGAAAAATCCCCCAATACTTTAGTAGTGTTTATCCTTGGTTTTGGAATGAAAATATACAAAGCTGGAGCTGAATGGAACCTGTGAGCTCAGCCTTCCAGTGGGAACATGACAAGAACGAAGCTGGGTGGCATGGCCTGGATGCCACAGTCAGTCCCATCAGGTCCATGAGTCTTTGCAGACTCATGTTTTTTCCTCTATTAAAGTATAATATCTCTGATAGCTGGTTTTGGATTTTTTCTTTTTTAACCTAAAGTGGTGATTTGGTTTAAGAATTTTTTTGAGTATAGTTAGGCTGGGTTTACAAAAGTAAAACATTAACTATTGTTTCTGTCATGATTGTATAGTTTTTAGGTAGAATATTAATGATTGGGTGGATGAAAACAGTAAATATTGCATGAGTTAAACTTGGCATATAACATTAAACGCCAGTGGAAGTGTTGGGCATGTGAGACTTCCATTCTCCCAATTTTCTGGTTTCTATGGTAAAACTGCAATGCCCCAACAGGCAGGCATAGCCTCAGGACAGCCCCGGCCACCTCCTCTCTAGCTAAATCAGTTGACAGACAGGCTTAGCCCAGGATCCAGAGCTGGGAATCTGACTAAGCATGGGAGGTTTAGAGCTGTAAATCCTTTTATTCAGGGACACAATTATCAAATTACATCTGCTGCTAGTTTACTCCTGACCTTGACGATCAAGTAGAATAACTGGCCTTCTGCCTTATTCCTCAGTTCTGTGTCCCCTTCCATGTTTACTCCTGCCTTGTCTGATTTCCAGCCTTTGTAACTTGCTTTGCTCTCAGCTCCTCTAGGATAGTCTCCTATGGTGGATTTCTGCCTCTAGCTACTGTCTGGGGTTCTGCTACTTGTAGACAGCTTTGCCTGAGACTAACAGACTCTGCCTGAAATTCCTAACACTGTGCTTTATTGCCTGTCAAGTCACCGTCTTAACTTCAGTTTGATCTCCTCTGCCAAATGACGTCTAGGATGATCAGCCTTTGCCTCCAACTATGTTTCCTGCATGTTTTGTTCTATTATGGTACTTTTCCCAAAACCAGAAGCTGCATCACATACCCTAGAGACTGACCTTCCCAGGATAAAATTTCAGGGCTGGCCACTATTGTCTTCCCCTTTCTTCTGCATGTAACTACACTGACTGACAACATCCCAATGACATTTTCAAATATTTTCTTATGTATTTTTAAAACAACAGTATTTATTTGTGAATTCACTAGGAGTACAAATAAATGAGTGGAAATGTGAGAAATAACAATACTCAAAAAAAAAATTTCTTGAAGTTCCCATTGTGGCTCAGCAGGTTAAGAACCCAACATAGCATCCATAAGGCTTTGCTCAGTGGGTTAAGGACCTGACATTGCCACAAGCTGCAGTGTAGGTCACAGGTGTGGCTAGGATCTGGTACTGCCATTGCGGTGGCATAGGACCCAGCTGTAGCTCTGATTCAACCCCTAAACCAGAAACTTCCGTATGTCACAGTTGCAGCCATAAAAAGGAAAAAAATTCTTAAACCAAATTACTAGCTTAGCTTAAAAAAATCTGAATCTATCTCACAGAGATATTTTATTTTCTCAGCTATCCATAAAATTGTAAAATTAATTTAAACCAAACAATTATTTTTTGAAATTCTTGGAGCATTATGAATGATGTTACAGATAGCTGACTCACTTGCAGGAAATGGGGTTTTGCCATGCATAAATGATTTTGAGAACCACATGATTGGAGTTGTATTTAAAACTGAACCCACTGGATTTGAAAGAGGTATGAATTTGGCAAAAGTGCTTTTTTTCTAATAGCAACATCTATTCTTTGTATAAAGAGAGATCATGGTTGCACACCAAGTAATAGTTTTCTTTTTTTTTTTTTCTGTAATTGATGTGAAGAATTCAGACTCTCTCATGGAATTTTCCCTGTGACTTTACTAACTGTTGGTTTGTTAAATGTTTTTATCTAACACTATTTGAGGTTAAGAATGAGGCATTCTGGAGGCAAAAAGACAAGAAAAATTGCTGCTCCTTTAACTTCTTTTCAACTTTGCTTGAGTTATGTAACATTTTGCTCATTCTGTAAAATTGGGGGCTTGGGGACAGTGAGAAGGAAGGAGAGGAAATGTCTTTTGGAGTCAGGGAACTTGAAATGGAACACATTCCTAAATGTACCCTGCTGCTTAAACCTGGGACAGGCTGATTAAAATCAGGCACTTCTTCTTTTTATCTAGTTTTAACCTTTTCCCATCTCTCTCTTAAATCTATTTTTCCTAAGTAATGTGCCTTACTCCATCTTCCCTCAGAAGTCCACCACTGCCACAGATATATTTGTAGTTTTCTTCCCTTTTGGCAAGAGAGTATAAAGAAAAAAAGTGGTGAATCACAGACTTTTTAGCAGGGACTATTAGCATGACCAAAAATATTGGAAAAAAGAGGCAAGAGGTGAAAAAGGAAAGAAAAGGTAAGCTTGAACTGGGTCTGGTAGGACTGGGAGGAACCAAGGCTCTTTCAAGCAGAATAATGTATTGTAATCTCTTTCTTCATTTTCTGTCTTCACTTTCCCTCATGTAATGCCACATCAGATTATATTAATGTCTTTAATTTCATAAGCAGGGAAGAAAGCAAGGGTAGACTATATTGAGAAACCAAAACAGGTTTCAAAATTTGCTGCTCTGAAAACTTCTCCGGAAGTTGGCCTAGTATAGGGGAAAAAAAAAAAAGATGGGTCTTAGGTCAAAAGCCTTGAACTTTGGACTCTGGACCCAGCTTTTCCATTTGAATGAATTTTCCTGAAACTTTAGCCAAGTCACTTAACCAAATTTCCATTACTTCTTTAAGAGAGAGAATATAGGAGTTCCTGCTGTGGTACAATTGGTGGAGCAGTATTTCAGATCTGGCATTGCCACATGTGTGGCATAGACTGCAAGTACAGCTCAAATCAGATCCCTGGACGGGGAATTTCCATATGCTGCAGGTGCCACCAAAAAAGAAAAAAAAAAATAGAGGGGATATAACCTGTTCCTTTCCTCACAGAGTTCTATTAATTTAGATGAGGAAGATTTCTAGGGAGAGAATTTTATAAACCATAAAACACCATGTCATGTAAAGTACTGTCATTTATTTTTTTTTTCCTCCTGGAGTACACTTGCCCAATCCTTAGTAAAATAGCATAATTGCATTTAAAAGAACACTTTTTCCTACCTAGAATTTTCTGCAAATTCCTGATTAAATGAATGAAAAAACCCTTCATATATGTATATTACTGGTGCCAAGTTTTTTCCACGTAGCCATTGCTATTTTCATTTTACAACTGAAGCAATAGAGCCTATCAAGGTTAAATCACCAGCGCATGGTCATAGAGCTCCTAAGTGGCTGAGCTAAGATGTGAATCCAGTCTGCTTAATTCCAAAGTCTATGATTCTTCCACTAGGATTCTGGCCCATTTGGTTCCAAGGAAAATTGAGACAAGTCCCTGTGATGTAATACTTACACAGGTCAAATATGCTTTAGTGATCTGGGACATTCCACAGGAAGTGTTTTTGTAGCATTTCTAAAGCATGACATTCATTAGATATTCTCTTCTCCAGTCACCTTCACTGATTCGTTTGGTGCTGACTCAGAACCTCTACCAGCACTGAATAGAATGAAGACTGGGAACAGATCAGAACAAAAGGCAGAGACATTTTTTTTTAAATATGAGGTAGATTTGAGCAAAAGTGCCAAGAAGGTGAGCATGTGTTTACTCTTGCCCAGGGCTCAGTATGAACCTTTTTCTCCCTTTTAGGCCCTTTTCCTTTTTGATCTTTTCCTATCAGAATGATTCTCATAAGACATCTGTTTTTAATTGTTTATATCTTAGTGGGAAGAAATTCGGTTGTTAAGCATCCTTGTCCTGGGAATATTCATTATCTATAATTTGGAATGAAATAATTTGTCTCTAGATAGTATAATATTATGAAGCAAAGAAGGGGGAGAGAGCTTTGGAGTAGTGTGTGTGTGCTTGCGTGCGTGCATGTGTGTGTTCATTCATTTTTTGATTTCCTCATTCAAAGAGTGCCTTCAGAATGCCAGGTCCTGAGAAGATGAACAAAACAGACATACTCCTGGTCTTCATAGAGCTTAAAGTCAAGTAAGGAAGGCAACAAACAAGTAATTACAAATAAAACGTGATGGATGCCATCAATGTCATGAGAAAACACTGACCTTGCAAAGTCTAGAGTGTGTGTATATATGTGTATATGCTTGTGTGTATGTGATTTCTGGAAAACAGTGAACCCTTAAACACTAGCTTAGGAAATGGCAAAGGAGGAGGGAGGAAAGTAACATTTACTGAACAGTAACTTTATTTGGCAAATAAATATCTATTGAGCCAGGTGTTCAACATAAGTTATTTCAAGGCACTTAAATATTCATATTTATTTTGTGCTTTAACCTTTCAAGTGCGTTCTGCACATATACCGACAGTCCTCGTTATGCCCCTGTAAAGTAGGTATTATCATTCCCAATTCACAGAAGCTAATTACACGTCTAATCAATGACAAAGCTGTTAGCAACACCAACTAGGGCTTTTCTGATCCCAGGGTCGGGTTCCTGCCAGGGTCTGCAGATCAATTCAGTGCCCGAGTATGGTAGATAAGGTGGGACACCACACCTGGGATTTCAGAAAGCTAGGGATGAAGCTTAGATAACAGTGAAAGAAGAAATTTCAGTACTTCGCCCACATCAGAGGTTTTCCTTGGGCTGACTCTGAAGGTAGCACCCAGAGAGATTGTGCTGTCTCATTCATAGCATAGGAACTGAGGGTTGGAATATATCCATTTACACATGGAAAAAATATAATTCCTGGATTTGGAAGTGGGACCTACTTCCCTTAACAAGCATCCTTTGCTATAAATTGGGAAAAGAGAGAGTTCCTATGAAGATAGTCCTACCAAATTACTACTATTTTCAGTTCTACTAAAAACAAAAATTAAATTTTCATTAAGGCTTATGAGATTTTTACATAGCAAGGAAATCATTTTTATGATAACATCTGCCTGTCTACTGAAATAGCTACACTTGGACTGATTGACTAATAAAATAATTCTATTTATTAGTGAAATCCAGCCATAACACTGAAAGAAATGTACGTCAAATTAATTTTTTCTGGAGTCACTTATAAGGCTTATGGGGGCTATATGAATCCTTGAGTCATATAAATTATTTTAGCAGAAGCAAAGGCATTTCTCACTTGTGCTGACTGAGGAGGAATGAGGCTGAAGGAGGTTTCACTACTTCTGAGTATGAAGCTCATCACTCCCAAGAACCAAGATCACATACAACTGGTAACTTGACTCCTTTGTGGGCTGGAATCACTCTTTACACCTTCCCAGGAAATAGAAAGAGAACATCAGTCTAAGTGTGGGTTTATTCAACTTTACTTCCTGTAGAGGGAGATGCAGTATTTCTTGGCCAATGGAAGTTTATGGAAAAAAAACTAGTGAAACTGCATTTCTAAGGAGGAAACATTCTCCCTGTTCCCATGTCAACATGAAAATTTGGTTTTCCTCAGTTTCAGTGAGCAACTTAGACACTTGTTAATTCCCTCATGTCTGGCTTCTCAATTGCAGCAGAGAAACCTGTAAGAATTCTTGCCCTTGGTGCAGTAAAACAGTTGAGGGGCAAGTTCAGGGATGCTGATGGATATATTGCCCTTGCTCAGCTCACCCCTCACACACTGTGCATACCTGAAACACACACAGCGTCCTGAAAGTCTATATAATGACAAGAGAGGTCTTTGTTTAAGGAGGAACCCTACCACAGCAGATACATAGTGGATGGAGTACATAATGGTAAATAGAAAATACTTTTTCTCCAGAACAGTTAGCAACTGGAAATGTAAAAAAGATATACAGACACAATGACTTCTTGTTTGTGAAATATTCTGGCAATTATTTATAAATGATTCTTTTATGGAAAAGTAGAATTTATTTTCTGTGGATTAAAAAAAAAAAAGCCACTTCATGAAGAACTGCTGCTACATCACGTAGCAGTTCTCCTGCATTCAAAGTGGACTTCACTAAAGATTAGGGCACATGCACTCCTGTCTTATTCTCTTAAAAGTATTCAGATAATGCAACTCTGTGACCTTTCCTGGCTTTGTGCTACAGAAACTGTAGCTCAATGCCAGGAAAGGCTTTCTAAGTTACAGCTGAACCCTTGCTCTCTGGCAGTGCTAACATGTTTACATTATTTATGATCTACTGTCCATGTCCATCACTTAGCAATAGCATAAGTTGGGTTTTCAAACAAATAAACAAGCAAAAAGTTACCAAGTGCCTACAAGGAATGAATGAATAAGATCCGGTTCCTATATTCCAGGAGGATATAATATTTCATAAGAGTGATTTTTAAAATTAAAACTGGTGCTAAAAAAATCTAAAACATGGAAGAAGCTATTAACTTAGGAGGTGAACCTTGGGGTCATTACAAGAGTACGAAGGGGGAGGCTTCAAGGAAGATGGGTCTAGCACCAAGGTATCCCATTTCAGTCCTTCCCATCATAGTCTAATCCATTCTATTGCTCACGTCAAAATTCACCTCAATTTTATCTGACGCAACTAAATCCAACAATTTTTTTTTTGGCTTAAACAACAGAAATTTATTTTCTCACAGTTAAAAGAGACTGGGAAGTCCAATGGCAAGGGATCTGCAGGATTACTTTCTGGTGAGGACTGTCTTCCTAACTTGTAGACAACCACTTTCTCACTGTGTCCTCTCATGGGGAAGGGGGAAGGGAGCTATCTGGTGTCTCTTCTAATAAGGATGCTAATTCTATCATGAAAGTTCCACCTTCATGACCTCAATTAATCCTAATTAGCTTTAAAGTGAAGACTCTCTTCCTGGCTTATAGATGACCACCTTTTCACTGTGTCTTCCTGTTGAGGGTGGGGGATGTCAGCTCAATAACTTTTAATTTCATGTGTTGCTGGAGAAAGGAGGTCCCCTCTGTGAATATCACAGACCTTGGAAGTGCTATAGATGCCTTGGCTGAGAAAAAGAGGACTCGCTAGGAGAGGTGATCCAAACATCCCACCATCAGAGGTGATACTGGAGAAACTCTTTTATTTTTATTTTATTACTTTATTTTATTTATTTTATTTTATTGCTTCTTAGGGTTCACCAGCAGCATATAGAAGTTCCCAGGCTAGGGGCTGAATTGGAGTTGCATCTGCCAGCCTACACCACAGCCACAGCAACATGAGATCTGAGCCATGTCAGCAACCTATACCACAACTCATGGTAACACGGGATCTTTAACCCATTGAGCAGGGCCAGGGATCAAACCTGTATTCTAATGGATACTAGTCAAATTTGTTTCTTTTGAGCCACGAAGGGAACTTCCTGGAGAACCTCTTTTAGCAGAACAGCACCAAGAAGGATGAAAAGAAACTTTTTGGGGTAGAAAGCAAAGAGCACAGCCTAAAGCAGAGCATCCTGTGGGTACTGATGAGCATAGAGAAGCAGCCTTTAAGATTCCTATATGGAAGTGACCTCAGGCTGCCAAGAGGCCTGGGTGATATTCTTACAGAGAAAAAAGAGAGTGAGACAAACATATTTTTGAAAAGGCTAAAATTTTTATATTGGCTGCACTTACAGTCATGGAGTTTTCACTAATACTGGTTTACTACAATTAAAACTTAGGGAGAAAAGGGATATATCACAATGTGATTTTCCCAATTTTTGAGGAATATGGAGTGATTATGATGGATAATGATGTGAGGCTTCAGGAGAGCGAAATTTGGTAAATCCCTGCATTTTATAAGCAGAAGAACTTCCGTTTTTATTTCAAATAATAAAGTTGTATCCTTATATATGAAAGATTCAAGTCAACAGACAAACTCATATTTTAAAACTGTTTTGTTCTTTAAATTTCAATCTACTATGGTACACTGCACAACTTGCTTTTGTCAATCGCACTTTTGTATCCATAAGTGATGGAAGAGACTTTAATATATCAAACAACAATGGATAGCTATTTTCAGAACTTCATGAAATAGATGAATGACTGAACAATACAACAATCACTTCTATAACAGCTTAGCAGAAATAGAATCATTTTATTGGATTGTTTTATTATATCCATTTCCAAGGTATTTGGTTCATGTTCTTTTGGAGGTGAGAGTTTATTCTCTGCTTTGTTATAAGAAGGGGCATTGCAGGTCATATGCCCTACTTGTCCTTTCTGGACGTGGAAAATTACCTTTTGCTTTACTGCAATTCTTGCAGGTTTTTTTTCTTAAAAAGTATATTTAAATGCAGATTTTTTCCCTTAGGATGAGAATTTTATTTTACATAATGGTATCTTATTAGATCACTAGACTGGTTGAAAATTCTTATTTATTTTGTTGAGTAATATATATAATTCTTGGAAAAAATGTAATACCAAATGCCAGGAGTAAAACTGTTCTGTAATGTAATTTCTTAATTGATTGAAAATTAGTTTGATTTATAATTAAGAAAAAGGTAATAATCCAGAATGATACTCAAACTTTTTTTTTACTGCAAAGGGACTCACCTGACCTGAGAAATAAAAAGCAGTGATGATATGAGATAAATATTGTTAAAGAATAAACTTCTGTGTTGGAATCTTATTCGTTCTCCTCAGGCTTCTCATTTGAAGATGATAAGCACAGCATCTGATGGAAGGACCGGGGAGATCTCCACGTACAAGCCAGCTTTCAAAGCATAATGGACTGGATAAACTGAAGGGCCATTTAGACAGGGCTGGATACACATGGCTGCAAAATACTACCCTTTGGAGTTTGAAATTTATGAGAAAGGTGATTCTAAGCGGTCAAGATTATCTCTGCTAGGATAGGATATAAGACTCCATTGGCTTTGCAGATGGTTAGCTGCCTACATGGTTGATTGGTGGGGCGGGGGGTGTTAGGCTGAGATTTGCTGCCCTAAACAACCTGCCATTCTTTCTTAGGACTAAGTTCTTTTAGAATACCTTATTGAAATTATAAACCTGGGAGTTCCCCGGTAGTGCAGTGGGATAGGTATCCACCAACGTCATTGCTGTGGCTCAGGTCGCTGCTGTGGTGCAGGTTTGATCCCTGTCCTGGGAACTTCTGCATGCCACAGGCATGACCAAAAAGTAATAATAATTATAAACCTGGGAAGCATTACCCTGAACTCTTTTACATGGTGTGATACTTTAGCATTCCACCCTTTAGTTAGGATTAGCAGGGATAAAACGTTAGGATTGGTGGGAGCTGCCTTAGAGAACCTCCTCTATTTCATGATTTGGTTGAGGCTTTCTGGTCTTTTACTTGTGGACAAGGTTAGGAATGCACAAAGCCTTAACTCTGCAATCTAATTTTCAGTGACTCAGCTTAGAAGCCAGCCCTGCTGAAGGGGTTCTGGCTGAGTCACACTCTTTGTTCCTGGGCTCAACTACTGTTTTGGTGCTTGGGGAACAATTCCTTTTAAAGCTTTAGGGCAGATAAGGTCACTTCCTTCTTAGATTTAAAGCACAGCCTAGCAATGATAACAAAACTTCAAACATTTGGACTCAAAGTGGAGGGACCTGACTCTGACGCTAATTATCTGTGTGATCATGCACGATCTCTGAAGGCTCTCAAAACCTCATTTTCTTCCTCAGATCAAAGGAACTGAATGAGATTGCTCTATGATCATTGCCCTGGATATTAAATGACATCTGTATCTAGGAAGTAAAACCAGCAACAACTCAATGGGAGCTTGCTATAATTGCTTGCTTATAAATCTTCCTACACTAAGTAGAATTTTACATGTTACATTTTAGTCACTTAGTAAAACAGATATATATGATCTATTTTTTGGCATAGACAATGAAGACAACTTCTGCAGTAAATGCTAAATTCAAAATTGCATTCCTGGTTGTATTTTTGAAGTTTTAAAGCATCCTAACTATTTAAACAAAGCTGACTAATAGCCGTAAATTGTATTTGGTTAGTATATAGATAAATTTTTGTTTCCCAGAATCTACAGATGCTTCAGGTAGGTAACCAGATGGTCAATAACAAAGATGGGCTGATATTTGTTTGTTGTGAAGAGAAGATACAGATTTTCTACAGTAAAGAGACTGGGATTTTCCTATAGTAAAGATGTATATATGTACATGTAAAGTATTCCTATAGTAAAGAGACTATATATAAACTATACACCATGTTACAGGCAGTAAAAATTGTTTTTCCTGATACATAGCAAAATATCAGTCATATTTTAGCCCAGCTACAATTCCCCCAGTAATTTTGTTAGTATACAAAGCTTAAAAAGCTGAAAATCACTCTAAATTACTACCTTGATATCCTTGTTCTAAGTATAATGTTACTAAGCTCAAAGATACCAGGTATAATGTTAAACAAAGTTTCTCAACTATGATTAATATGTTTGGTTTGTTTGTTTTTTGGCCATACCCATGGTATGCAGAAGTTCTGGTGCCAGGGCTTGAACCCATACCAGAGCAGTGATCCAAGCCACAGCAATGACAATGCAGATCCCTAACTTGATGAGCCACCAGGAAACTCCCTACTATGCTTATTTTTTAAACAAGCAAAAAAAAAAAAAAATCTACTGAACCTTGCATTGCTGACCTAAAATATTTTATTTTAATAATAAAGAAACCATGCAAAGTGAAAAATTGAGAATTTCACAATTCATAACAAATTTGCAACCAAATGCATTTACAAGTTTAATACAAACAAAACAAAAAGCACAATCAAAATGAATATCAGTAATTACATATGATGGTTGGTGTTGCCTTGCTGTAAAAGACCAGCAACAAGAATAAGGTACTTGGAGTTCCTGTCGTGGCTCAATAGAAACGAATCTGACTAGCATACATGAGGACGCAAGTTCCATTTCTGGCCTCGCTCATTGGGTTAAGGATTTGGCGCTGCTGTGAGCTGTGGTATAGGCCAAAGATGTGGCATGGATCCTGCATTGCTGTGGCTGTAGCATAGGCTGGCAGCTACAGCTCTGATTTGACCCCTGGCCTAGGAACCTCCATATGCCATGGGTATAGCCCTAAAGAAGCCAAAAAACAAACAAACAAAGAAGTAAGGCAGTGATGTCTAAAAAGGTTATCTTAAAAATAAAGATTAGTGCATTGTCTACCTGATGCAGATTCCTTTGTGGTGTCACAACCATACAGGTACATAACTTGTCCTTTGAAAACACTGGGGCAAGATCTATTTCAAAATTCAAAGTCTTTCAGATGTTAGAAAGGGACAGGACATAATAATCAAGCATATTAATATCTCTGTATAATAATATAAGAATGCCTACACATGCATAGTAAAAGATGTAAATAAAATTTTTAAATGGCTTCATGCTCTACAGGTCAAGTTTGCTAACAAATTAGTCAAAAGTGTTTACTTTTTCTTTGGCTTTCAGAAATTACTGTATTTAAAATTGTGGAAACGTGTCTATAGGCCTCTACTATGCTGTGTGATGATTTACTTTACATTCTGTAAAACCTTCTTTCATATAGCACAATATGAGATTTTTTTGGTTTTCAAAATCAATTTCTGTTATTTTTATAGTAGCAACTTCAATATGGTCGAAATAATTCTTGTTTTGCATCTGCTTATCTTCAAGAATAGGCCCTTGAACTTCAAGAGACTAAGACCCCAGTCTGAGAAATGAACCAAGATCTAATACATTTGAGAGCTGAGAGGGAAGACCTTAGATACCACTGAAGGTGGTTTGGCCCTTGAATTACTAAAAAGAGCTGTTACAAAATGGTGAGAGCTGGTCTTGTCTTGTGACCTAAATCCTAGAACGATGGTTGGGATGAGGGTAAAATTTGAGAAATCACCACATGATAGAACCCATCCTTTGGTCTTTATAAACATTATCTCATGGGGAAACTGAGGAATCTATATCTCACAGTCGCCATGTTACATCTCAGAGCCACTGTGTTTTGCACTATTTGGGAACTAACAGATGCTATTTAAAAATTAAGCTTTTAACCACCAATTGTGTTTCCAATTTGCTCCACACAGGAAGAAAAAAAGCAATGGGATGAGCACAGGGCCTAGGTTTGCCCTAGTTCTGTCTCATTTTAATTGTTTTTGTTTAGCTCTGGGCAAGTTTCATTCCCTAATTCATCTCCAGTTGCTTAATCTATTGAACAGGGGTTGAACCTGTCTCACTAAGTGTTGCAGGATTTACTAAGAATATGGATGTCAATGTAAGTGCTTTGTAAAAAAAGACATATGAGAATCTGGGAGAATACTTATCAACCACCACACTTCTGGACAGAAGCAAAGACTCCTCTGGCTGGCTTGTGTGCTAGTGCCGCAGATGTTGATTTAACTGTTGAGATTAGTCTTTCTCCTTGCTTTTTCCCTTCTCAATTTATTCTCCTCAGCTAGGGGATTTAAAAGTGACCAATCTGGAAACATAAATGTGATGACCTTGAAGCATATGCATTTCTTGGTTTCTATTTTCTGAACATCTTTGCATTATTTTTGTGCTTATATCTTCCTACTGGTAGATTATAAACTCTTTTGGTCAGAATCTGTTTGTTCTTTATTATATTCCCCGCAGTCTCACTCTTGATCCACGCATAGCAAATTTCTTTTCATAGACCAACAGTTGAGTAATTATTTCACTTTAATAAAATATAATAAAATGAAGCATATAAAATCTTTAAAAATGTAGCATATCTAAAAACGTTTTCCAAACATAGATCCATCTAATCACATTTAGAATTTTATTCTAGTAATTCAGATTTGTGAAGAAAATTAAATTTAAATTAATTCTTTGAGAATGATTAATAAAGCATTTCTAAAATATCTTCTAATATATGACTAAATAATAGTCTGTAGTGTAAATGGACACAACTGGATAAATGATTAAATAAAAAAGACAGAACTGGATAAAAGATTAAATAATGTACAATTTCTATGTCATATTTTATTGATCCAAACTTAGAGCAAAAATTTTTAGGAGCACTGTTAGATTAGTATTGAGTAAGATAGAATTGTGTTGGAATTGATCATGTTGGCAAGTCTTATCTATACTTTTTTAAAAGGAAGGAACTATATGTTTCATAGAGAAATACAACAAAGTATGAATTCATAAAGCTATAGAATGATTTTTGCAGAATCTCAGAATATTTAAAACAGTTTATCAGAATACAAAATAGGTTTTTAACACAAGAAAAGCCTTTCTACTTAAATAAACACTTAAACTTGCAGGATTTTCTTCCTACATATTCATGATTGGATTACTATTAATATGTCAAAGCATTATTCCTTTTTTTAGTTTGATAATTGTGGTAGACTGCAAATTATGACTGTGCATTCCTCCTGTCCTTACTACAAGGTGATATCCCTAATCTGCTCAACAAAGGGTGGAGTCTCTCTCCTACCTCACTCTCTTGAATCTGGGCTGGCCTTACAACTTGATTTCATTAACAGAATATGCAGGAGGTGACACTGTGCAGCTTTGGGGATGAGACCTTAAAAGGCCTCATAGTGTCTGCTTTGTTCATCTGGAACTCTGAGAGCACTGGGCTCTGAACAAGTCTGGGATGAGGAACTACATGGAGAGAAAGACCCAGCCTCCTCACTCGTTATAGCCATCCCAGTGGAGCCTTCAGACTTTAAAGCCATCTTAGATTTCCCATCCCCAGTCAATTGATCTGATGACTGCAACATAGTAAGTAATGCCAGGCAAGTCTACCCAAAAAAACTGTCCTGCAGTCCTGCTGAGTGGAGCCCAACTGCAGAGCTACAAGCAAATAAATCATAAATCATGCTTCCTTTAAGCCAACAAATTTGAGTCTCACAGTCACCATGTTACTATATGGAGATGTATAAATAACTGAGGAAGCAATTAACTGCTATATTGATAAAGGTTTCATTTTCCTCCTAAAAACAGAAAGCTGGACTTTGAAATCAAATATAAGAGTAGTTGAAATTAGTTAAGTAAAGCAAGTTAAGTTGAAATTAGAAATTGAGGAATATATATGAATTTCTTAGTACAAATTATTTTCACTGTCATAAAATCCCATTAAAATTTTTAAATGAAAATAATAAATATTTGTATCATCTTTATTTATCATCATCGACACAAATAAAAACCTATTTGAGCACACCAATTTGAGCATATTTCTATCATTGTCATGACCAAGACTTAGTCAAAATTTAAAATTTAATTTTTACATTATACATACCATTTTTTTGGAAGAAAATAGTTTCATGGCTTTCATTTTAACTTCTACTCCTTAAATGTTACTTGTAAGCAAAGCTTTCTGTTGGTATTAAATGAATTCATGTACATGAATTCTATTACAGTGTGGCTATAATTTTTTTGCCTGTGAATTATGTATTTAATTTTCTGCTTGTTTATTATGCTATTTACTTCATATTTAGGAGTGATCTGCCAGTCCCATTAGGGAAACTTGCATAAGCTTCATCAAACACTTCAACTACATTTGGTTTTTAGTTGGGAGATATTTTAAGGTTTGGATTTTTGGGGGGAGGAGGGGACTGTCATTGAGATGTTAAAACCAAAAAACCTTTTAGAATACAGTGTAATAAGTTTTTCTTTAAAATACGTGTTTACCTCCTGCATTTCATATGACATGCACTCACAATAACTCCCTCTCCCCCAGCTACCACAAGCTTGCAGTGAAAGAACTAATAGTTTATTTTATTGTGAATTCTTTGTCCTTACAGCACTTAGATTTTTTTTTTTTAATATAAGGTAGCAGAAGCAACAGCAAAACACATATATGCTGTGTCATCCATATACTCTTTCTGTGTTCTTGAGACTCTATTTTGGTTTATATAGTTTCTTTTTCTAGCTTTGTCCAGAAAAGACATTAGCATGTGCACTGATAAACAGCAAAATAAAAAAGCATATTTCTTTTTGCATTGAAGTGACTGGTAATAACTTTGGAGTGTTCAAACATTTGCTTCTTTCCATGATACAGGCTACCTTTCATTTGCATTGCCTTTATATCCATGACATTCCAAATTCATTTAGCTATGTCTTTGTTTTTTCACACCCTGAGAACATATGATGTGTCGGTACATATAACAATCCAGGATAGCACATCAGAGATACATAGAAGTTCTGCTGAATATACCAAAAAGAACATTTTCTAGGAAGTAGCTTTACATCTGTAATTGCTGCTAAGACAAGGAAACCAGTCATGCTATTGAATAGCAATAATGGAGTCACTGGCAAACCATACCTTCTTCCTTCCACTGCTCTTGCACTGAGCTGTTCAAAGACTATGGATAGACAAGGAAGGCACTGTCACGTGTATATCAGATAAAAAGAAGCATCAGTAATGACAACTCAATCCCTCACCTTCTCACTTCTGAATATTACCCAAATTATGGTCCTTATCGGGGAAAAAAATTAAGAAAAAGCACAAATGGATTTTAGCCATTTTTCAGAAGTCAAAGACAATATATTTTTATGTTGCCTTCACTCAGTAAGTAATCTCTGTTTGATACAGATTCTGGAAGCTTCATTATCATATTTAATGTGAATCAGATCTAGATATTCATGAATTTATCACTGTTCATTAACTTATTAATGTTACGCTTACACCATACACCCTCCAAAAGCAAAAGCTATTTTTTATCAGTTTGAGATATGCATAATAAATTTAAGAACTTCTTTTTGAAGTCAAAGTTGGCTCTCTTAATTCATTATTTTTTGGAATATTCTAGATTCATTTATCCAATAATGATGACCTTTTTATCCTCCCATCTCTCCCTTTGTGCGATCAATAGCAGGTGTAATTCTAAATCTGCATCACTATAGTCTAGGAGGAAGCTTGCCTAACCAGGACCCATGTGATAGGCCATGTGATCTTTTGATACCTTGCCACATTCCAGTCAGACTTTCATGAGTAGATAAACTGGAGAGTTAATTAAGCTCCATAATTGTGGTCTAAATTCTTTATATTTGAACATGTAGTAAATATTTCATTCCTGTTTACCTCATACGGCTAATGTAGACGTAACTGCAAGAAGAATTCTAGGTGGAGGGTAAACCTAGAACCATAGTAGCCATGTTGCCCTAGAACTTTCTGGCCTAAATATCCCCCAGTGGAGACCATAAACTACATGTTTCAGGAGAGTGGCAGGGAGGGTCCAGAAAGTGGACCTCATTATTTATTGAACAAAACTCCACTTTTGAAGAAGGCAGTCCCTTCCACGATTATCAAGGAAGAGAGAATAGAACATTCCTCTCAGTAGCTTGAATGCATTACCATGATTTTAGGATTAAGATGTGCGTGTGTGGGTTGTATGCATGTGCGTGCATGTATGCATGCATATGTCTGTGTGACATGCATCATCAAGACTAGTGAATTTTAGTCACACAAGTAGAACAAGTAAGAAAGTTCCCAAATCTGACATTTTAAAGAAATAGATCCAGAATATAGATCTAGCACTGAGGTTTCAAATTGCATTTTGTAGAGTGTGAAATTTTATATGGATAAATGTCTCAAGTATAATCACAAGGTACACAGAGGAGATTGAAAGCATAGCTTGTCTTCCTCTTCCAGCAGAGCAGCTCACCTCTTATTTATTTTACATATTGAAAGTTGAGGTTTCACATAAGTTTCTGCCTGAGGAACGATTCCAATGACAAAATAAGTTTAAAACCATGAATTTAACATAATAAGAAACTATTTTCAAATTTCATATTTTTGATACAAAAGATAGCAAGTAAGGATGATTTATAAAGTGCCATTACTTCTATTATTTACTGAGGTATATCCACAGGCACATAAAATCCATTAAATATGCAGGATGTTGCTGTTAAAATATTTGTACATTTAGGTAAGGACTGATACACTGAAGAATTAAGAAAGGGAAAATATGCAAAATAAAGGCAAAAACCACATATGTGATGTGGAAAGTTAGAATAGCTTATTCAATGCAGAACATATTAGTTAAGTGATAAAACCCTAGATAGGCACTAAATGTGTAGCTCTGGGTGGAACTTGAGAGTAGAGGAGAGAAAGAAGATATTCAGTAATGGAACATAAACAAGATTTTTAGAGACTTCTATGTAAAAATACAATTGAAGATAGTTTTTCCTACCAAAATCAAAGTGTTTTTGAAAGTTCCCAATCACAAGCATGGCAGGAAAGAAGACAGCCTGTGCTAGGTGTTTATCCTAGTGCATTTGAGTGGGAGGAGAGCTGCACCTCCTGAAGCTCTGGTAAATGCAGCAGCTGGGGAGAGGAAAGAGTAAGTGCAAATATTTTAAAAGCTGCAATGGGAGACAAAAACAGAAAAAGCCTTTGCGAGTCACATTTTAGCTCTAACATAGGAAAGAGACTAGAGTTATGGAAATCTTAATGAATCAAAGCCTAACCTGAAGTGGACTGGAAGGTAGCAGAGACACATATCACAGGAAACTTAGATCCAGGTAAATGAGCAAAGGAAGACAAGCAAGAGGTTATGTCCCTAGTCCTCCTCATGCTCAAGGCAAACACTGACCATCTATTTTTTTTTGGCTGCGCCTGTGGTACATGGAAATTCCCAGGGCAGAGACTGAACCTACACCATAGCAGCGACCCAAGCTGCTTGTAGTGATAATGCTGGATCCTTAACCCACCGAGCCACAAGAGAATTCCAATACTAACCTTTTATTATTTTCCTACCATACAAATTATCAGCACAAAGGTCTCTGTTCAATCTATCAGCAGCAAGTGTTCTAGGTTATAATTACGGGTTATAATTCTAAAACATACACGAAATCCATCCATCCATCTCCATTCCCACCATCATTACTTTAGAGACTATACACTGAAAGCCTGGGTCACTGTGATAGCCCCACTTCCACTCTTCCTTCCTTTAGCCTACCTTCCTCGCATGTTTGTCAGAGTAATGTTTAGAATATGTAAACCAGAGCATATCACTAAAGTCCTCTGATAGCTTCTCAATAAACAAAGAATCAAATTCAAACTCTTGAACCTGGCTCATAAGGACAATGATCTGGCCCTTGACTTTATATTTTCCACTCTCTCCCCACTCACTATATCAGCCACAATCAATTTTCTGTTCCTGGAATGTGTCCAATCCCACTTTCTGCCAACGGACATGTGCTGGGCCCTCTCCTTTGAATGTATTTCCTTGACTCTTCAATAGCAGGCTCCAACTCCACCTTCAGGGTTCAATTAGAATTCCCTCCCCTCAGAAACATCTTCTTTGAACAACGAATCCACCTCCCCTAACAAGGTTATTTTCTTTATATATCACTCAAATTATTATCCACATCACAATTTTCTCAAATTATGCATTTGTTTTATTATTATTTATGGTCTGTATCTCACAGTAGAATGTAATTTCCTCAGGACAAGAATTCTCTTTCACATGTATCTCTGCAGACTGTATACACGTGTTCAGCATATTACAGTCATAAAACAAGAGCTTAGTGATTATTTATTAAAAAAATGATAATCTCTAGTCAATTCTAACTGTTCCTATTTCAGAATCCCACCTTTACAAAAGTAATTTTTCCTCAGAATTAAACAGCTGCATATATCTTGTGGGAGACATAAAAAATAAAAATAGAAACCACGTATGGCATGAAAAGAAATTGCCGGTCTTCATAGTGGTGCCACTAACCCATATGTTAGTGTTCATAAGTGGTTGAACAACTAACTCAATGAGTCATCCAGTGACTTAGGTCTCATAGTTTTGTCATGTCATCATGTCAAAAACAGGTAACTCTAGGTATTTGGTTGTCACATAAAATCTACAGAATATTTCACTATTTTAAAATTTAAATTGGAATTGGAACTTTTTTCATACTACAGAAGTTGAGAAGAATTTTTATTTTCATTTTTGAAATTTAATAGTTAATAGTTCCTTTTCTCAGTTAAGAATCAAAACAGGAGTTCCCATTGTGATGCAGCAGAAACGAATCTGACTGGGAACCATGTTTGTGTGTTCGATCCCTAGCCTCACTCAGTGAGTTAAGGATCAGGTGTTGCCATGAGCTGTGGTGTAGGTCACAGAGGCAGTTTGGATCTGACGTTGCCGTGGCTGTGGCGTAGGCTGTAGACCCCTAGCCTGGAAACCTCCATATGCCACCGGTGCGGTTCTGAAAAGACAAAAAGCCAAAAAAAAAAAAAAAAAGGAATCAAAACAGCTGTTATTCCTGTTAGCACTCCTTTCTCTTCAATTTACAGATTATACTCCTAGTTCCAGTGTTCTAAGGCAGCTGGTTACATACAATTTTCTGTGAAACCAGTTAAAGACTTGTGGCTGTTGAGGTAATGGGGAAAAGCCCATGAATAACCAATGGATTTTAGTCCACTTTCAGTTTTTCCTTTTACTAGATTGACACAGAGAGAGAGGGCGTGAGTGCCAGCCTCATCCTTTTCCCTTTAATAAAAACAGTGACAAAGAAACAGTTAAGAATAGTGTGAGAGGTTGGTGGGGTGATTCAAGTCTCCCACAGCTGAAATGTTACTTAATTCAGAGTTGTTCTGAGTTTCCTGATCTATTCCTAGTCTCCTGATAGACAAAGGTTTCACCCACAATCTGCAATCAACACCAGAATTATATTAAGGCAAGGAGCCTCATACGTTTGTAAGTACATCGGCAAGGAAAGAGCTGGAAGCCATCAGAGGTGGAGAGGACATTGTTCAGTACTGGGAAGTCCAGACTAATAAATATAGTCCCCAGGCCTGTGTGGGGGAAAACAGAAATGCAGGGAGCATTCTCATTTTATTACGTCTTCTCCGTGACTCTTCTTCCCACAAAAATCTAGTACGCTTTAGGAAAATGGACTCTTGGCTAAGGACGATGGACGGGCTTAGAAATTTAATAGCAAAACAGCTATCGAGACTTAGATGACCTAATAGAGCCAGATTAAAGCTGTAAAAATTTGCTGCAGCTATCACTTACAGTCTCTCCTTGCAGTGACCCTCAGAGTCTATTCACTTACTGGAAAATTTAACAGTACTTTTCATATCTGTGATATTATAATGATGTCCATATGTATGTATGTGTGTATAAAATTGTTATTGTATAATTAATATATTTTACTGCATAACTCCAATTTATTATAATTAACTTTATAATAAATTTATAATATATAAACCTTAATTTATTTATAAACTAATTTATTTATTTGCCTTGTCATTTTTTTGTATCTTTTGTTGAGACAGCCAAGTTAATAAATCAAAAAGCTTCTTTGTTCTTGATATCAAAATATTAATGTGTTTTTGACATCACATCAACTAATTTTTCATTAGAAGCATATCACAGTATTTTGAAAACTAAATGAGTAGCTGTATTCCATTTCTATTTTCTGTTTAATACATTCCATTTTTATCCAAATCATTTAATTTACTAATAATCAACCCACTTAAAGCTACTTTTAAAGGAACTGTATTATTAACATCCCTATAAAGGGCCAAATATATTTTAGTTTCTGTGGGCCATATAAGGGCTCTATCACTGCATAATACTTTTTTAAAAAAAAAAATCCTTTAAAAAATATAAAAATCATTCTCACTTCTAGGGTTATATAAAAAAACAGGCTGCAGACTGAATTTGACCCATGGACTTTGATTTGCTGACCCTTGGCATAACTAATGGAAATTACACTTAAAAATTTGCTTTGCCACAATCAAATAGCATTTCTTTACCTCCGCAGTATAATGGGGATAATAATGTAGGCAGACAGAATTGACAGGTATTCTGTATTTGGGAGAGATGGCTCACTTTGAGAGTAGGGATGTTAAACATTTCTAAATGCCCACAGTAATGTAGTCAATCTTAGTCTAGCCTAGTAAAACCTTAGAAAAAAAAAATGTGACCCAATTTAACATTGGTAGCAAAATATTTTTTGCTTCTGGAAAGGCACTCTATGTGATTCTGAAATGTCATTTTCAATATTGTTCTTTGGTTAAGTTGGAGTAGGTTCGGCAGGTATAAGAACTGTCACTTCTCATCTGTAATATGATTTTCCCTCACTCTCTTTTTTTTTCCCCCTGATTTATGGACAAATTTTCAGTCTTGGTAACTAATAACAACAATAATAGGTCTGTGTGCCTATTTGACAGTTTTCAGTTTGGAGAGTTCTCACTTCTAAACGAAAATGAAGCAAATTTCTCTGTTTTCTTGTTTGTTTCTAATAATTCTTTTCAAGGATTCAATCTCATAACCAAAGAGACAGAGCTAAATCAAATTATCTCCAGTACAAACTAATTTATGTGTTTATTGACCACAGCTAAGCACTCAGATATTGCACACTTTCATTCAAATATTGCATATGCTCATTCTAATGTTATCTTTCCTATCTTGCACTTGTACTTGACTGGCTAATCCTATGTATGAAGGACAAAGAAAAGACTATGGCCTTGGATCACGTTGAACAGGAAGTCCTGTCTTCCATGACCTATTGAGACCTGGTCTTCTCTCATTTGGTGGCAGTTTACTCTGGTTTTATAGCATTCATTTACTTCATCACATTCCAAATTAGATTCGTACTTTGGTGAAGGCCTTGAGAATCAGGGGTGTGAGGGAGCATATCCCTATCACTGTCTTTCAGAAGAGAGTACTACTTTATCTCACAGATATTCTAGTTTATAACCAGTGACTAATCCTCTTGGAACTACAGGCTTCATGCAATTGCTTCAGCCACTGTTAAATCTATGTCAGTCTCTTGCTTTCCTGTATTCCATTCTTTCTCAGCCCAAGCAAGATTTCTTACTGAGGGTGGTGGACATGGAGATGGGACAAGGGCAAGGGAATGCAGCCAAACCAAATTAACATTTGTAAAACCCACTTTTTCCTACTATTGGAAATGGGAACATTTTCAGATACTCATTGAATCAGATATGTAAATTGTGATGAAATCGAAGTTAGAATTCAGCTGTTTCCCAGAGAACATTTCCACCCCTAAATTCCACTATTTTTAGCTGATCTCCAGCTTCTTTGTTCACTCTGTACCAGAATTCATTCTCTTACTCCCTCTTTCTTCTTACTCCCATGGCATAGACACAACCAGTGCTATAGGTCCCCACATTTCTCTCTCAGTAAGCAAATTGCTGAAACCAACACTGTACCCACAAGTTAAACTGTTTAGAATCTAGCTGCCTGCTAAAGAGGAATTTGGACAATTCCTTTAGGATACCTATGAGATTAATACGGAAGTTATCATATAGTTTTTCTGGTGTATAAGCTGAGGATACAGAAAAAAGTAGGATCTTGCAAAAAAAGTGATTTTAATTTTGCGACAAACTGAGAACACAGTGAGAAAAATCCCTTTAATTATACAAAGACTCATCTGAAGGGTGTTAGATGCAGATATAAACCATAGATATCTAAATGCATAAGTAATCTTTTAAACTGCTATAATTCAGTGCTACATATGGCAAAAAAACAATCCCTTTAGATATTTAAGAAATGTGGTATTTAAAAATAAAAGTATTTAAAATATGTCTAGCTATATATTTTATGTGCATTTAAGCAAATTTAAAGATTCCTTTACTGAGTGATTTGGTCAATTAAAAAATGCACCGTGCATACTGAAGAGGACTGTGTGGCTATGATTTCAGGTATTTATAATTATTAAAGCTGTTGCTACATTAAACTTGCTTCATGGGATTAGGCCAAAAGTCTTTTCTAGCACTGAAGTTTCACGGATAATAGAGAAGATTCCACACCTGTTTTTCTTGCATTATATAATAGAGATATGAGGAGGAATCAACACTGCTAAGGAATATCACATATTCTTTGTGATGTTCTATATCAAATAATGTAAAAGATTTTATAAAGTTTTGAAAGAATTTTATAATTTCTCAATAGTGGAAACAATAATTTTGTAATCACTTATTCTGAAAGGTTATGTGACTCAAACTATTCTTATAAATTAACATTTCTTCAAGGAGAGATATTAAAAATCTACATACATATTACACTCTTACAAGATCACAGAATCCTAGTTCTTTTGCACTGTTGAATTCAGGCAAAGCTATAAATTAACAACCTAGATTGACATCATCACTATGAAATAATGTTCCAAAATCAATTCAGAGTTCATAACATTCAAGATCTTTTATTTATAGTCTAAATATTTTAATGATGTTATTTAATATGTTTTCTGTTCACTTTTATTTGGACAGTGAGCAGCTTTGAACTCTCAATATGGCCAAATACTCTTGTTAACATTTCCTAACTTTTTCTATTTTTGTTGTATTTATTTGCATCCTAGGTCTCTGGTTCTTTTCCAGGGTTTCCAGGCTAATCTTAATTTATATACCTCATAAGTTAATTTGGGTACTGTCACTTAATGACTAAGCTACATCAATTAACAAAATTATATACTATATTTATTCAAATATTTCATTATACATCATGCTAACTTTCTATTCAGCAAAACAAAGCTCACCAAAGTACAGCTTACAATTCACTAGGTAACAACCAGCACCTGCTCAACAACTCACTTCAAACTTGATTTTTATAGTCTAGGGCATCTTAAGCATGTTGCTGCACAGTTGATTCCAGGGAACTGAATTTCATTTGCTTGTAATCATTTTTTAAACTGTCAAGGTCATTTTTAATTCTAATCCTGTCTTTCAAGGTGCTCACCCATCCTTATGATGTGATGTACTTGGCAAATTTAATGACTACTCTCACCAGCTCGTAATCAATCACGTATAGAGATGTTAAATGCACACAGGCCTGCTCTCTGAAGAGCATCACCTGGTAAGGGCTTAGGGTTAATGGTTCCATGTTGTGTTACTGTTAATTCTCATGATTGCCTATTCCCCACACTGAGCCTCAGAGAAAGAAAATGACAAGTCTCGCCGAGGTAGACAAATAGATACAGGAAAGCGATCGTCTTTGGGTGACGTCTTCCCTTAGAGCACCCTACCTGCGTATTATTTCTTGGATTAAACAGATAATTTGAGGGTGAGATTTTTTTTTCTTTTTTTCAGCTATACCCACTGTATATGGAAGTTCCCAGGTCAGAATTCGAATCCCAGCCATAGCTGCAACCTACACCACAACTGCTGCAATGCTGGATCCTTAACCCACTGTGCCACAGCTGGAGCTCTGAGGGTGAATTTTTGCCTCTGCCAGATTTATTACTCTTTTGATTTACAAGATAAGCAGCATGTTGCCTCGTATTTACGGAAACTTTATTTTGTCCACATGAAAATAACTGGTTTCAGCGACAGCTCCCTAAATGTTCTATTATAGCATTAAGGAGAGTAAAGATTTACTTCCTGTATGGATCAACTTACTTTCAAGTAAGAGATTCAAATATAGATTGAATCTATCACTTAGGTGCAAGTGAGTTCTGGGTCTGTTTCCTAAACTATAAAAGAAAATTTGGGAGTTCCCGTCATGGCTCAGTGGTTAACGAATCTGACTAGGAACCATGAGGTTGCAGGTTCGATCCCTGGCCTTGCTCAGTGGGTTAAGGATCCGGCGTTGCCATGAGCTGTGGTGTAGGCTGCAGACACTTGCAGACGCGGCTCGGATCCCGCGTTGCTGTGGCTGTGGCGAAGGCTGGCAGCTATAGCTCCTGTTAGACCCCTAGCCTGGGAACTTCCATATGCCACGGGTGCTGTCCTAGATAAGGCAAAAAGACAAAAAGAAAGAAAGAAAGAAAGAAAACTTAGACTAGATTAGATGTGGTAGGAGATTTTACCTGGAATACTAAAATTGGAAGTGGCTGTCTTAAGTGCTCTCTTGCAAATTGTAAGCTGGATTCTATTTCCTGTGAAAGAATGTTCCTTGGAGTAGTGATGTCTCCCATGAGGAGAGACAAAGAGGGAAATGATATTATGTATGCTATTTTATTGCTGAAGTAGGTGATTTTTAAAGTACCGTTTTTTGCTATAAGATTCAATGAGAACACAGATAACAGGAAACAGAAAAAAGAAAAAGAAACTCATATTGTTCACATTAATACTCCTGAGAGAACATTACCTAGTTGGAGTTCTGCTCTTCCAGTTGGTTGGAGAATAGAACTCATGTTCCACATGGTCAAGCTAAAATTTGTGAGCTACTGGTGCCCAGTAGCTTGCAGATAAAAGGGCAAAGGATACCAGCTGAGAGAGATCCTCGCATTTAAGATAAGCCTCTGAGTCTACCCTTCTAGGTTCTGGGAATTCAACTCTAACTTTTTTCACCAGCAATTATTAAAGTACATTGCATCTTTCTGATTTCTCAGTTAAAAAAAAATACTTCCTGCTCTTTTTTGGAGAGTTTTTAACATTTCTCAGGCTAAATATCTAAATCAGGGCACAAGTGACCTTTAATGATCTTGTCATTAATCATTCAATTTATACTGAAATGTCACATTCCCTAACAAACTATACAGATAGTCTCTTTAAGTTTTTGTTTGGCCCTTCTGTGGCAAAATTTATTCTAGCTCGTCTTCTTTGAAGGTTAATAATTCATATAATTATCTGTCCAAATAAAAGATGCACTCAGTAAAAACTAGTCAACTTTAAGTGTTGGATTTTATCAAGTTATATTAAATACCTGGTGTGTGTATGCCCCCCTTTATGTGTTAAACACAGACTGCACTTTATTTTCCCTAATAAACTTGTCATGACATGACATTGAACTTCTATGAGGAATGAACAGTTTTTGCGTTTTTTTAATTCATGTTTTTTGACAAGTAGATTCACATAAAGTTTAGGTGGCAAAGTGAGAATGTTTTTTTGTTGTTGAGAGTTTTAAGAAAATGCATTCTATCAAAAATATTATAAACCAGACACAGAAAAATTAAAATGCTCCTGAGTCTGACAAGGAAAGGAATGATAACTGCTAGTGTCCACCAGGATGTGAGGGTTGTTACAGCGGAAGGGACTGAAGTCACAGGGTGGCAGGGAGTGGGGGAGAATACACAGATGGGAGAACCTATTATAAAAGTTTGGAATAAAATGCAATTTCATTTTCTTTTACCCCCTACTTCCACATGGGTAAGGAACAAGGTCTAGTAACCGAGAAATAATAAGTAGGAGCACCGGAAAGATATTTGCAACAGGAATCTCCCTAGCGAGAGCTAACACCGACGAGGAGAAAGGGTAGAGCTTCAGGGTTCTGCTGCAGTAGAAGACTGTCCCACAGGTTTAGCCACAGAAACCTGAGGCAGGGTAACTGGTAGGAATATTCCAACCTTGTCTGAAAGTTCACGAAGTCTGGAGATATGAGGAAGGTGATAAATATCAAGTCCCCCCATGACCTACGAAGCCCTAAGTGACCTGGCCTCTGGCTGCCTTTTGAACCTTGTCTTCTATTCTTCTTACTCCCTGAAACCCAGCCTCCTAAACATGTGGACCCAAGTCGCCATGGCAGGGCCCTTATAATTCTAGCTTCCCTTTGCTTGAGCTTTTACTTGGATCACTCATTTTCTTGAACCAGGTCTCTGCTCAAATTCTGTTTTTCAGGAAGACCCTCCCTTGACCACTTTATCTAAAACATTCCAAAATTAGTTGTCCCATTACTCTGAACTGTTTTACTTTACAACTCATATCACCATTTGGTGTTATATTAAATTAATGTTATATCAATGAATGAAAAAAGAAGCCAGAAAAGGAGAAAATAGTAACAGGGTAAAAGCCGAGTGGGTTGAAAAGCCCAATGGAATGTCATAAAATTAAGGAGTTAAGTCACCATTTCGGAAGCAAGACACTGAAATGTTTTGGGGAAAACTGGGGTTCCCTTTTTGCTGCATTCCTGCACAAAGACATAGGGTTCAACTTGACACCACAGCAGAGACATACAGGGTTGGACTAGTGTATCATCACACTCAGGAAATATTCTGATAACCAGACAGGCAGAGTTTAAGTGTTTAAGATTGTTGGTGTCAAATCTGTGATTCTTGAGGTGTAGGGTCTTGTTATTTTTCATTTCTGCTGCATTCTATGGTTCAAGAACAAAAACAAAGTGGACTTCTAAACACTACCTGTAAGAAAATGTATGTCAAATTATAATTTTAAGTTTATTACAGTTTTGGGATTTATAGATTACAACATAAAATATGACAATAAAATAGAACATGGTTGTTTTACTTTTACTGTTTTTTAAAAAGCTCTCAAATTCTCACTTTGTTCTTAGACTTGTATTTCTGGAAGATAGATTTTTGTTTCTATGTAAATACCATATTTTTATTATTTATAGGGCCAAGTATTTCTTTCTATTATATATTTTCAAATATTTGATGAAAGATGCAAAATTGGATGTGAAATATTTATTACCTTTTTTTTTGTTTTTTGTTTTTTTGCCTTTTCTATGGATGCACTCGTGGCATATGAAGGTTCCCAGGCTAAGGGTCTAATCGGAGCTGTAGCTGCCAGCCACAGCCACTGCAACGCGGGATCCAAGCCACGTCTGCAATCTACACAACAGCTCACGACAATGCCGGATCCTTAACCCACTGAGCAAGGCCAGGGATCAAACCTGCAACCTCACGGTTCCTAGTCGGATTCATTAACCACTGAGCCACGACGGGAACTCCCAATATTTATTATCTTCAAGAGAGATAATAGTATTACAGTTCTGATATTTAGAGAGATATTTTTCCACACACTTCCATTTAGAAACAAATTAAACTTTCAGAAATTGTCTGTCTACTCCAAATCCCTTTTTTTCTATTTTCTATGCATTATATTTTAACCCTGTCCTTAGTCTAGCCTTCTCCTAGAATGGAAAGATTTAGTCCTCAAATTGATGTTAACTTATTACCCCTTAATAGTCTATTCTATTCTGTGTTTAAAATATATATAAAACAAATTTGCAGCGTTGCTTGTATTTCTCAATAGATGGTAGTAAAGTAATAATAGTGTTAAAATATATACTTTAAAAATGAAATCTCAATTCATAAAGTACTGTAATTTAAATTATTAAGGAAACTTGCCTTTTTGGTTCTCCTTCTACTGACATGAAAATATGTGAGCAAAAACACATTCATAAAGACTAATTTACCTCTTGACTAGATAAGGTTGTGTTTTATATGGTATTCTCTTTCAGACTTGATTGTTTCAGGAATAAACCACACGTTTTTCCAAATTATGGCTGTTGGCCTCCTTATCTCTTTAAGAATTTAATAAATTTATGTTCATGATTGATGAACAGAAAAGATAGTAAGGAGAGAAAACCTATTCTTTGGTTCAAAAATGGATTGTTCATTAGTCCTAAAATAAGACAGTTTTAATAATTTTCAATTGGGATAATGGGCAGAAATTTATAGACTATTGCCATTCTCTTGTGCTAGTCGCACTTAATCCCATGGCTTCATGATCTATTAGGTGTTAAGGATTCTTGGATTGATTTCCTTTTTTTTTTGTCTTTCAAAATATTTAATTGAAATGTGGTTGCTTTACAATGTATTAATTTCTGCTGTACAGCAAAGTGATTTTGTTATAGATATATATATTATTTTTTATATTCTTCTCCATTATGGTTTATCACAGGATATTGAATACAGTTCCCTGTGCTATATGATAGGACACTGTAGTTTATCCTTTCTATATGTAATAGTTTTGCATCTGCCAACCCCAAACTCACAATCCATTTCTCCTCCAATCACCCTCCCTCTTGACAACTACAAGTCTGTTCTCTAGGTCTGTGAGCCTGTTTCTGTTTTGTATATAAGTTCATTTGTGTCATATTTTAGATTACATATATAAGATATATCACTTGATATTTGTCTTTTTCTGTCTGATTTATTTCACTTAGAATGATAATCTCTAGGTTCATTTATGCTGCTGCAAATGGCATTATTTCATTCTTTTTTTGTAGCTCAGTAGTATTCCATTGTGTGTGTGTGTGTGTGTGTGTGTGTGTGTGTATCACATCTGTTTTATCCATTCATTATTTTGATGGATAGTCGGCTATTGTAAGTGGTGCTGCTGTGAACATTAGTGTCTATGTATCTTTTTGAATTATAGTTTTATCCAGATATATGCCTGGAAGTGGGATTGTTGGATCATTTGGCAACTCTATTTTTAGTTTTTTTTTTTTTTTTAATTTTATGGCCACATTCAGTGCATATGGAAATTCCTGGGCCATGGATTGAATCTGAGCCACAGCTGCAAACTATGGATACTTTAACCCACTATGCCAGCTGGGAGTCAAACCCACACCTCCACAGTGACCTGAGCCAGTGCAGCTGGATTCTTGACCCATTGTGCCTGAGTGGGACCTACTATTTTTAGTTTTTTGAGGAATCTTCGTACTATATTCCATATTGGCTGTGCCAATTTACATTTATATCGACAGTGTAGGAGGGTTCCCTGGGAAGTGTCTTTGAATTGTGTGTTAAAATTTGTTCTGAGCAGAAAGAAGATATATGGATATGTTAATATGAGAGGTCTCTAGGTAATAGGACTAGGGGTAACTTGTAAACACAGAGTATAATTAAAAAAAAATAGAAAAGAATGAATGTAGGTTCACTTGGGAAACTTGTAAATAAGAAAAACAAAATTTTTGGCCATGCCATCAGCATGCAGATGTTCCTAGGCCAGGGATTGAACCTGAGCTATAGCAATGACAATGCTGGATCTTTAACCCACTAGGCCACCAGAGGACCAAAAAATAACTTTTAAGTATGCAAATATAAATAGACTAAGATGGCTAATATCTTGGTAGAACTCCAAGTACCTGATTAAGAGCAGCTCATCTTTAAGGTTTTTATCTAACATTTATTATTTACTTTTTTATTTAACAAATATTTATTGAGAAACTTCTCTGAGAAGTTCCAGGCGACGGAAATACGGAAGCAAAGAGATACTCAAACTTCCTGCTCTTATGCGGCTTTGTATCAGATTACATTAATTACATATTAATAATAATTATAATGACTATGAAATGAATGTTAACTAGCTAGGGCTCTGCTAAGTGTTTTCTTTATTTTTAATAATTTTTATTTTTTCCATTAGAGCTGGTTTACAGTGTTTTGTCAATTTTCTACTATACAGCAAAGTGGCTCAGTCACACATACATATATACATTCTTTTTTCTTACATTATCATGCTCCATCATAAGTGATTAGATATAGTTCCCAGTGCTATAGAGAAGGATCTCATTGCTTATTGGACCTATTTCTTAAGCCCAGACCTCTGCCAAATACTCACCTGCTTAACAGACTGACTATTCCACACATACATTATAAACAATACATCCAAAGCTGAATTCTGTTTTCTCTTCTAAATTTCTTCCTCTTTCTGCAATTCCTGTCTTTATAAAAGATAGCCTTTGGTGCCTTGCGACTAAAGCCTGAAATAGAGTTTTCTGGAAACATTTCTCTTCCTCACCTTTGCCTTACCTCAAATCTCTTTCACATTTCAAATTTTTTTTTTTTTTTTTTTGGCTGAACTCACACCACAGCTGTAACCAGAGCCACAGCAGTGACAATGCTGGATCCTTAACCATGGAGCTAGTAGGGAATTCCTTGACTTTTTAATTTTACTTTCTGTAAATCCTTCATAGTCATCTCCCTTTTTTGAGTTAAGGCATTACTTGAGGTTTGTTTGTTTTGTTTTGTTTTTCTTAGAAAAAAGGAAAACAACAAACACCTTGACCTATAAAGCAGGAAAGGAACCCCTCTCCAGAATTTTTGATATTAAGAGCTGGGTTTCTGAAGTTCCTTTGTGGCAGAGCAGGTTAAAAATTTGCATTGTCACTGTAGCTGCTCAAGTCACTGCTGTGACGTGGATTTGATTCCTGGCCCAGTAATTTCCACATGCCATGGCCATGGCAAAAAAAAAAAAAAAAAAAAGAGTTGGGTTTCAGGAGTAGTATACCAGAACTGAACACTGCTTAAGAGTTTAAAATATTGTTTTTGATCTATCTGTATTAAAAAACAGTAGCACTCAAGGAAAAACAACATTAAAAATTTATTAATTATTTCATAAATTAGTCCTAAAATATCATAAACCTATTATCAGTGTTTTACAAGCTACCATAGAGATTCTCAATAAATTCTCTTTTTCCTACCAGAAAATAGAAAGTATCTAATCTTAAATGAAACTGAGATGAGAATTACAAAGAGGAAATGCCTATCAGAAGCTTCATTTTTTGGGGAGAGACTGAAAGTCTGCAAACATGTCAATCTCACCTCATCCTGTGTGGTTGAAATGAATGAAACTCAACACAAGTTTTCCTTATACCTAAATTATGACTAGGTGTCTTGTGCTGAGTGCAGAAAGAAAGCTAAAGCAGCATTAATTACCATCACAGACTGCATGACAGGCTAGAGTTCACCTTTATAGAAGCAGATTAATTTTACTTTTCAATTTAGTCTGCTCTATAGCTGTGACAAGATAAATCACTTCAGAGAAGGTTTGTTAAATCTGATTAGGATTCTTGTTTTAGCAGCTATCAAACTTATAATGGTCCAGTGGACAGCGGTAAACAGATAGTTACAAGTAGAGATCTTTGAGAAAAGAACACAGAATGCATTTTTATTTTTCAAATCTCTAGGAAAATGTAAAACATCCATTCTTTTGAAAGAATTTCCTTGTTGTAATTTCTAGATGCCTAGACGGCAATAGATGTGAGTGCCAAAATTCCTCTTTAATCTGGTTTGCACAACTATCATTTCTCTAATGAAAAATATTCTAAATGTAAGAAGACATTCTGGTTGTTTAAAGTTTCAGTTTTCAGCTTTGACCCTTTTCCTTTGAAAGTTTGCACCATCCCTGTTACTGAGCTTGATAATTTGCTCTGCTCGTTGCTAAAACAGACCTTGACAAAGTCAGTGAGAAAAATTCCCCCCCCAATCTAAGATTCTACCTATAGCTTGGATACAACTAAGATTCAGGATAATCATTTAAAATTTACTCCAATTTACCAAAATATTTTGTACTTCTCTGTTAGATTATTAGGTGAGCATAGTGCAGGTTCCCCTAGTAAATTCCACACTTAGTATTTTCTTTGGTTTAGTTGTACCAAAAGATTAATATTCTGTTCAGTACAGGTTTTGTAAGCAACCGCTGACTACACTGTAGAAGATCCCTTTGTGTATAAATAAATCCCACCACCTTTAAATTCTAGTGTTAAAGATTTATTTCTCTGACCAATGAATTTTATTTTATTTTTCCAGATCCTTTTTGGCTGCTACTAGGTCATGGGTTTGAGCAAGTAGCACGAGATATGTATCCTGGAAGAAAGGGCATGAAGTTAATGAAAGAAAACTGTAACAATGTACAGATCTTCAGTAAGGAATTTGATTTAGGACTTCAAAAGTAAAAGTCAAGCTTTTAAAAAACCACAAAACCAAATTGAGTTAAAAACTGTTGTCTTAATTAAAATCCTCATTGAGTTAACTGACAGTAAATTAAAAGTTGATTAATTTTTAAGTATTCATTTAATTACAATGTGACATTTACTGTTATGAATTTAAAAAAAAATTTTCAACTCAGTGTTTTAAATCCTAAATCCTATTCAATTCATTGAAAAGAGATGGAAGCATAATGGATGATATGAACAGTTAATAGAAGCAATGCAAAATGGCTTATAAATATGAAAAATGTTCCACCTCCCATTTATCATTATCAATGTAAATTTGAGCAGACAATCATTTTCTGCCTATCATGATAACCAAGATAAATACACAGTGCTGTTGAGGATTTCAGGCTCATACAGCTGAGAATAAATTGGTTTTAAAAAATAAACCTTGCTGAGATGGTGGCAAAATAAGTTATAAGGTTCATGTGTTTTGATTTTGTGATTGGTCTAGAAATACATCTTCATTAAAATAATCAGAACCTTAAATAAGAGATATAAACAAAGATATCCATTAAAATATCACTTTAAATATGAAAAAAAGCTGAAAACAACCTAAATGTATGGCAGTTAGAGAATGACTAAAATACTGTACATTCATGGTTTGGAATCTTACAACACTACTGAAATTGGTATTTTTCAAGAGTATATATTGACTTGGAATAACGTTCAAAAAGGATAATACAAAAAAGGTTGATACAATTTGTATATTTCATGATCCCAATTTTTAAAATAAATACATACACAGATCAGAAATAAGACTAGAATTGAATATATCAAACTATAAATAGTAATTATTTGTAGGTGGTGAGATTACAAATTTTTTTCATGCCTTTTTCTGACTATGAACACAGCAGTTTTACAATTAGGAAAATAATGATTTTTGAAAATTAATAGAGAAATGGCTTACATGTTATCCAAAAAGAAGTTGACTTCACAGTTGCTAAATTTTGAGAGTGAAAACATGTTTGAAACAAAGAGGAAAAGCCTTGACTTACTTGAATTTAGTTTGCATTAAATAGACATTAATGAATAATAATATAAGCTGTGCGTTATTATCTTTATTAACAATGTTGTCCTTAATTATACAATTAAGTTGAATAAAAATTCTACTAAATATACGAAGTATTTCCTCAACATGTAACAGTTAAGATTTTATATTTCGCATATCTTTGAATAAAAACAAAATTTTAAAGTACTAGGTTTTACTTTAAAAAAAATTTGGGAAGTTCCTATTTTGGTGCAGTGGAAACGAATCTGAGTAGCATCCATGAGGATGTGGGTTCGATCCCTGAACCCACTCAGTGGGTTAAGGATCTGGCATTGCTGTGAGCTATGAAGGAGGTCACAGGTGCGGCTCGGATCCCACGCTGCTGTTGCTGTGGCATAGACCAGCAGCTGTAGCTCCAATTCGACCCCTAGCCTGGGAACTTCCATGTGCCACAGGTGTCGCCCTAAAAAACAAACAAACAGAAACAAAACAACAACAAAAAAAACAAAAAAAAAAAACTTGATCTCCTCTAAGTCTAACAAATTTAGCCTGTTTGATGATATAACTATGATCACAGTGTTCTGAAAATACAGTCTCTTGCCTACCTTCAAGGTTCCTTAATTTACAAAATCTGACTTACTCCTTTAGCTGTTTCTAAACCTTATAAATACCACATACTTATACTTCCTAGGTTGATCTATTATGTTAGGTCCCAAGTCTAGTTAGTATTTGGGTTATATCTGGCCAGAGTATTTATAAAAGGAGTAATATTTTAAAAATGGAACATGATTTCCATTTATTGACCATATCTACTTACAAAACGAATAGCTCAACCCACAGGACTCACTTTGGCACTGAGCAGAGAGAGATTTTGCAGGAGGGATTGATGGTATGAGAAACAAGCAGCTGACAGAATTAGGTACTTTTCACTCCAAACAAAATTTGTTTCAGTAGTGTTAGAGTTTGTACTACAGGCTGTAACCAGGGCACTTCTAGTACGGACAGCTGCTGGGCCTAATGTGGCCACAGTTCTGCACTTCTACTCAGAAGTCATTTCTTTCTGATTTTCTAAGTGAGTGCAATTTCCCATCCCTCCCAGTGCAAAGTGGGCGACTCTTTAGAGCTATCCATATTCTTATAGGCCTCCCTACAGTTCACTGAAAATTTCATGCATTCTCTGACTGCCTTTGATCACACTGTTAACTCTGCTAGAAGTTACTTAACATTGTATCTTCCCACATGTGTGAGTGTAGCTAATTCCAAGTAACATCTCAATCAACCTCTAAAAGTGTAGCATTCTATTTACTGCACACAACTGGCAATTCACTTATTATTATTTTCTACAACAGCTTTTGACTTGTACATTATGGTAAGATTTTATACTATTTAAACATTCTCTAGCCAGACTGAACTACTATTGGTTTCCTGAAAAGGAAGTGTCCTTATTCCTGGACCTTTACTAATTGCTATGCCCTCTGTTCATATCATTGTACCCTCTGATTCAAGGTAATCATGGCTCCACTATGCATGTTCGCGTGCACACACACACACACACACACACACACACACACACATACTTATGCACAGTCTTCACATTTTGGGTACTCTTCTTACATGAACCCAAGTACCCTCTATGTTCCCTATTTCGGCCCATTGTAATTGTGTGCTTCATTATCTTAAGTAAATCTCCAGAAGAGTGTGAGTCCCTTTATCATTCATGAATAAATGAATGGACTCCCCAAATATTTAACTTTCTTGCATGTAGGTCTTCTATGCCTAATAATGAGGTTATAGAGTAGAGGCTAGGGAAGGTATATATATATATATTTTTTTTGAGTTTTCTATCACTCAGAACTTCACAAATAATGTATTTTCAAAACTTAGCTTTTTTTGAGGACTAGATTGGATTTTTCCTTTACATTGCTGTCCTCATATGAAGTCACAGAATTCTTCTCTGGATAGATCCTCAGAGATTACTTAGTCCAACCATTTCATTGATATTTCTTTTGGATTTCACTGTGAGAGTATTTTAGGTATTTTGGCCCAGAGGCAAGATGAGTTAGTTAAGGGAGAAAGTGCTAAGAGTGCATAAATGAAGTTAAGGTAAACTTTTTACTGCTTTTCCCTCCTTTTGAAGGGAGATTTGGCAGAAAGGAAAGGAAAAGGAGGAGAGTATTGGGGAGTGGAGTAGCAACTCCCCAAAGAGATCCAGACTGTCATGGTGACTCTGGGAGAATCAAGGGTTCAAGCGAGTGGAGGGTCAGAGGGAGGGTGTCATAACATTACAAGCAATGGGGGCTGGCCTGGGCTGGGGGCAAATCAGCCAGAGAGTTATAGTCTGGAAGAGTCTGAATCTTTATCTAATTCAGTTTAATTTAGGATCAAAGCAGACCACCCCTAGGAAAACAGATTCTAAACTCTTCTTCAGAGAATGGGGATCTTGGGGATGATTATACTTAATGTGTGTCTCTTTCTCTCATCAGCACTTCTATAGAAAAACAAGACAGGTTAAACTAAATGTTAGAATGAACTTGGAAGAGAAAACAGGACTGCCTCACCCAAAAGTTGGAAATAAGGTTAAGAGAGTGCGGCATAGCCTTTCAATATCATACTGGAGCATTGTTCTCAACTCTTATTTATATTGTTGTACATTGCAACAATATAAATTGAGAGGTTAGAAAGCCCAGGCAAGGAAGCCTCAACTGATTGCCTACGAAGACATTTACATTTTTATTTTACGCATCATAGTTCCTTTAGGAACAACTAAATAAGTTCTTTTTCCCACTTAGATCTGGCTACCCACATCATTTTCAAGAAGCGTTGCCTCTGTGGAGTGCTGTTCTCCCAAAGTCTAGGAGGGTGGGAGATCATCTCAAGTCACGAAATACTACAGATATCCTGCCATTAGGCCAGAAAATAAAGTTGCTAGTGGATTATTTTTTATGTGTATATTTCTGAAGATGACAGATTCCTAATTTTATTAATGTATATGTGATCCACAGTTTATTAAAATATCTTCCATTTTTAATCCTAGTTTTCTTTCTTACTTTTTTTTTTTTTTTGGCCAGGCCTGCAGCATGTCAAATTTCTTGGGCCAGGGACTGAACCTGCACCACAGCAGTGGCCCAAGCAGGTGGAGTGACAATGCTGAATCCTTACCCAGCTGCTCCATAAGGGAACTCCCTACTCCCAGTTTTCTAGTGATATGATACAAAATAAAAACTAGTGGTTTAGCAATTTTTATTAAATTTGATAAGGTATTGATAAATAATTAGATTAATACTCTGAAAATTATTATTATTTTTTGTCTTTTTAGGGTCATACCCACTGCACTTGGAGATTCCTAATTGGAGCTGTAGCCGCTAACCTATGCCACAGCCATAGCAATGCAGGAACTGAGCTACATCTGTGACGTACACCACAGCTCCCAGCAACATCAGATCCTTAACCCACTGAGTGAAGCCATGGAGAGAAATCCTGTCCTCATGGATACTATTTGGGTTTGTTAACCACTGAGCCTCAACAGGAACTCTTGAAAAGTATTTTATGTTTTCTCTTTTTCCCTTTTAGTCGTAGGCTTTCACCCTGCTTACTTCAAGGTAGGGAATGAGAAATGTAAGAATTAGGATTTGTTATAGAAGGTATTAAATATTATGCAAAAAAAAAAACTATTTGGTGAGACAATAGGTTTGAAAGCCAGGTTTAGTAAAAACACAGTATTGGCCAAAGTGAGAAGGTGTATTATATAATTGAGGCAAAGAAACACTTCAGATCCTATTCTTGTTAGGGACCAAGTGGCAGGGGGGTGGGGGAGAAAAAAATATACTATTTTTTATCAATTAAGGATACAGAATAAGAAAGTAAACCTGTTGGCTCTAAGGTTTAACTTTTCATTCCCACTTGGCATGAGGACTAATTTGAGAGCTAGGAGGCCCACCACGTGGCTCCCAGTGGCGGCAATGGGGTGAATCACCATGCAGAAGGGTAAATAAAGTTTGCAGCAATGATACAGAGGTTCCCAACCAGAGTCAAAAGAGATAAGATCTTGAGTTATACAGGCCTTATTAGTTATCTAAGAGTTCACGTAGGGCCAATTCTAATCATGTGAACAAGAGATGTGGCCCTGTGACATGAGTAGCCAGATAGCATCACACCTCTAGGCTTTGACTTTTGCTCCTTGACACAAGGTTGTGTAAAATACACTCTGCTCTCTAATACTCTGATGTCATTCTGGGGTGGGATTGAGAAAGGGATAACGAGCTAAGAGATATGAGATGTTAAGAGATGTTTCCCTAGATCGAGTAAACACCATTTGAAGGGACAAATTAAAACTACAGATCTGATAAAGAATTGAATGGATTAGGCATTAAGTTAATGTTTTAAGGTTAAGACATACTTGAGGTTAGGGGAAACGCCAGCATCAGTAATAGGAGAAAAAAAGAGTTATATTTTCTGGGTACATATAAGTAAAGTGTAAGTTAGTTATTTATTTATTTTTTGTTAAGTAAAGTGTAAGTTAAACCTGTATTTTGCCTAACAACAATGTATCAGATGTACACTGAGAAAGAGTAGCACTCAATTTCCTCTCCTGAGACACTTAAAATTGTGTAGAAATTAGTAATATTATTGCTTCACTGATATCTGACTCCTATCCCATGTTGTGAGTTTCACTTAAAGGTAGGATCATAAAAGAATGCTTCAGAAAAGAGACAGAAATTGAGTTAAGTTTTAATTTATGCACAGGACTTAGGAAAATGGAGGAAGTGACTGCAGGTAGAGTGGATATTTGGAACAGAGCTGTGGGGTAAGGAGCACATAGAGTGTAGCTAATAGAAAGGACAGGATAGAAATTCACTTCCATTTTTGGCCTTATGGCATATTTGATCATTTGAAAATCTCTGTGCATACAAAATACCTAGAAGTGTTTTATAAAATACAGCAAATGATCATTTTAGATTCAAAACTGAGTTTGCAAGAAATGATGGGAAAAACCAGGAATCAAGAGTAAAAAAATGTGCTACAATCTAGAATGGAAGCTGATGTAGACATCATGACTGCCCTGGAAAGGCTTCCTGATAGGTGGCTTGGAGGACTGAATATTAATGGTTAGACAGGCTCAGAATAAAAAGCATTATGCAAAGCCAGGATCCATGAAAGATGACAGTCCCGGTGAAAGGTGGACTTGAAAAAATAACAAGTAAACTCATCTGTCTTGTCCTGAGTTTGAGTGGGGAAAAAGTCTCTTCTGAAAATCTGTTACTACTAGCCTGTATTCTTATGGGTTTAAAGCTCAAATCTGTACTTCATCAGTGGTCTCAGAAACCCTAAATTAAAAATTAACACAATCGGGTTCCCGTCATGGCACAGTGGAAATGAATCCCACTAGGAACCATGAAGTTGTAGGTTCGATCCCCAGCCTCGCTCAGTGAGTTAAGTTGCTGTGAGCTGTGGTGTAGGTTGCAGACATGGCTTGGGACTGACATTACTGTGGCTCTGGTGTAGGCCAGCGGCTACAGCTCTGATTCGATCCCAGCCTTGGAAACTCTATATGCCACAGGGCTCTAAAAAAGACAAAAAGGCTAAAATAAATAAAAAATAAAAATTAACATAATCAATTGATAATGATTGCTTCATCTTGTACCAGGACATCTGGCAGAAGGAAATGAAACATCTCAGGGTTCCAAAGATAAAGCCTTGCCAACAGGAACCTAAAGTCCACACTTACAAAACATATGAGGAAGAATCAGCAAAGTTCTTAGTTAAAATTAGATTCACAAGTACACCAAATAATTTAGGAAATGAATATATAGTGTAAAAATATATTTAAAATGGTTAGCATAAAATAAGTTAAAATATGTGAAAGAACAATGCCTTTTTAAAAGAGCATCACCATTTTAAAAAGAACTTATAAGATGAATGTGAACTAGGGATATAATGTACCAAAATGGTTAATAGGATTAAAACTGTTCTATATTATATGTGAAAGTTATTAAGAGAGTAAATTCTAAGAGTTTTCATCACAGGTTTATCCAGACATCAGCCGAAGGGATAACAAATAAATAATGCGTATTGAAAGGATTACCCAGAATTTATCAAAAAAGCACAAAATGAAAAATATGGCAGTGTTTAAGGGACTTAGAAAACAGAATGAAAATCTAATTGAGTTTCCATTAAAAACAGTATAACAAAAAAAGGTAAGAGAAGAAAAATCACAAATATTCTGTAGAATTAAAAAACATGAATCTTCAGATTGAAGGAAGCTAATAAATCTCAATCAAGTAATCAAAAAGGAATACATAGCTAGACACATAGTGTCATAGCGAAACTATGGAATGCTAAATTCAGTAAGTATTTCAAAAGCATCCTAAAAGAAAGGCAGACTTTCTCCAAAGAACTATACTTAGAGTGACGGTAAACATCTCAATAGCATCATTAAAAATCAGAAGACAGTGGAACAATTCTTCTGTGAACTGAGAGAAAACACCATCATGTAGAACTTTATTCAAGGGAAGAATATGCATTTTAGTCAAAACAGAGCTAAGAATTTGCCATCAGCAGCTCTTCAGTGAATGAAAAAAATCTAAAGTGCTAATACTTCTTAGTTACTAAGAATAAAATTATTGCAGAAGGAAGACAAGAAGCCCAAAAGGTATTGAGGCAAAAATGCTTAAAATTTAGGTGATATAAACAATCATTGATGATATAAAAAAACAATAATTACTCATTTGAATGGCAAAAAAAAGGGATGGAAAAATATACCAGATAAAAATAACATGAGGAGTTCCCTTCGTGGCTCAGAGGTTAACGAATCCGACTAAGAACCATGACGTTATGGTTTCGATCCTTGGCCTTGCTCAGTGGGTTAAGGATCTGGCATTGCCGTGAGCTGTTGTGTAAGTCACAGACGAGGCTCAGATCCCGCGTGGCTGTGGCTGTGGCAAAGGCCGGCGGCTACAGCTCCTGCTAGACCCTTAGCCTGGGAACCTCCATATGCCACGGCTTCAGCTCTACATAAAGGCAAAAAGACAAAAAAAAAATAATAATAACATGAAAGAGAGGAGAGAATGATGGTAGATAAGTATACATGTTAAATTTTTGAAGGTTCCTCACAAAAAGAACAGAAAGATGACGCAGAGTCTGTAGTAGAGTAGAAATGAAATAGAAAATGAATAATCTCTATGCCAAAAGGAAGTTTTAATAATAAGCATAGAAGAGTTCCCATTGTGGCTCAGTGGTAATGAAACTGACTAGCAACCATGAGGATGCCAGTTTGACCCCTTGCCTCGCTCAGTGGGTTAAGGCTCTGTGTTGCTGCGAGCTGTGGGATAGGTTGCAGATGCAGCTCAAATCTGGCATTGCTGTGGCTGTGGTGTAGGTTGGCAGCTACAGCTCTGATTCGACCCCTGGTCTGGGAACTTCCATATGCTGCAGGTGTGGTCCAAAAAAAAAAAAAAAAAAAGGAAAGCATAGAAAAAGCAGTGTACAGATCAAGAGGAACAAAGTGTTTTTCACACGTCTAGTGTGAATCTAATTAAGCACAACCATAATGAAGAATTGGCAGTATCTTAAAGATCACTTAAAGATCAAATATTGCACACTCCATGAAAAAAAACAATTCTATCCCAAGGTAATACTAGAGCAATACTTTTAAAACTACAGTTTAAAACCACTTTTTAAACATGAAACCCACTGCAAAACAGTAATTTTGCAAAACACAAAATCACATGCACAAATATTGTTGCAAGGTCAAATTGTTATAAAAGTTTTCAATCACTTACTCTCAGTGTTTGTACCTGTCTCATCACAGATAATTAGTAATCCTGTCATTGATACTGGTCCAGACTACATTTTGAATAGCACTGCTCTAGAGAAAGTCTTAAATACATACATAGGGAGAAATATACCATAGTAATCACAGCAGCACTCTTTGTAATACCAAAACAAGATGAAACAAAATAAAATAAAACAATATATTTAATTCTTCCCACACAAAGAATGGTTAAATTGTGTGACATTCATGCATCTAAAAATATTTAGTCATGTGAATGAATGAACTAAAAGCAAATGTATCAAAGTGGAAAATTTGTTAAAAATGTTGAGTAGAAAAAGCATTTTGAAGGTTGAAGAAGAAGGAACACTCCCAAAGACATTCTATGATGCCACCATCATCTTAATTCCAAAACCAGACAAAGATACCATGAAAAATGAAAACTATAGGCCAATATCTTTGATGAATATAGATGCAAAGATTCTCAACAAAATTTTAGCCAACTGAACCCAACAACATATAAAAAAGATCATACACCATGACCAGGTGGGATTCATCCCAGGCACACAAAGATGGTTCAACATATGCAAATCAATCAATATCATACACCAAATTAACAAAAGAAAAGTCAAAAACCACATGATCATTCCAATAGATGCAGAAAAAGCATTTGATAAAGGCCAACATCCATTCATGATCAAAACTCTTACCAAAGTGGGGATAGAGGGAACACACCTTAACATAATAAAAGCCACTCACGAAAAACCCACAGCAAATACAATACTCAATGGAGAAAAGCTGAAAGCCTTCTCACTAAAATCTGGAACAAGACAAGGATACCCACATATTCAACATAGTATTGGAAGTCCTACCTACAGCAATCAGACAACAAAAGAAATAAAAGGCATCCAAATAGGAAGAGAAGAAGTGAAACTGTCAATGTATGCATATGACAAGATATTACACATAGAAAACCCCAAGGACTCAACCCCAAAATTACTTGAACTGATCAACAAATTGAGCAAAGTAGCAGGATATAAGATTAACATTCAGAAATCAGTCTCATTTCTGTATACTAGAAATGAAATAGTTAGAAAAGGAATACCAAAATACAATAGCTTTTAAAATTGCACCCCAAAAAATCAAATACCTGGGAATAAACCTGACCAAGGAGGTGAAAGACTTTTATGCTGAGAACTATAAAACATTAATCAAGGAAAGCAAAGAAGATACAAAGAAATGGAAAGATACCCCATGCTCATGGGCCGGAAAAATTAATATTGCAAAAATGGCCATACTACCCAAAGCAATCTACAGATTCAATGCAATCCCTATCAAGTTACCCATGACATTCTTCACAGAACTAGAACAAACAATCCAAAAATTTATATGGAACCACAAAAGACCGAGAACCACCAAAGCAATTCTGAGGAACAAAAACCAAGCAGGAGGCATAACTCTCCCAGACTTCAGGCAATATTACAGAACCACAGTAATCAAGACAGTGTGTTAATGGTACCAAAACAGACATTCAGACCAATGGAACAGAATAGAGAACCCAGAAATAAACCCAAACACCTAAGGTCAATTAATCTTTGACAAAGGAGGCAAGAACATAAAATGGGAAAAAAGACAGTGTTTTCAGTAAGTATCACTGGGAAACCTGAACAGCTACATGCAAATCAATGAAACTAGAACATACTCTCACACATGCACAAAAATAAACTCAAAATGGCTTAAAGACTTAAATATAAGACAAAACACCATTAAACTTCTGGAAGAGAACATAGACAAAACATTCTCTGACATCAACCTTAGAAATGTTTTCTCAGGTCAGTCTCTCAAAGCAATACAAATAAAAGCAAAGATAAACCAATGGGACCTAATCGAGCTGACAAGATTTTGCACAGCAAAGGAAACCAAAAAGAAAATCAAAAGGCAACTTATGGAATGGGAGAAAATACTGTCAAATGATGCAATGGACAAGGGCTTAATCTCTAAAATATACAAACAATTCATGCAACTCAACAGCAAAAAAGCCAACAACCCAACTGAAAATTGGGCAAAAGACCTGAATAGACATTTCTATTTCTCCAAAGAAGATATACAGATGGCCAACAAGCACATGAAAATCGCTCAATATCACTGATGATTAGAGAAATGCAAATCAAAACTACCGTGAGATACCACCTCATACCAGTCAGAATGGCCATCATTAATAAGTCCACAAACAGCAAATGCTGGAGGGGGTGTGGAGAAAAGGGAACACTTCTGCACTATTTATGGGAATGTAGGGTGGTACAACCACTATGGAAAACATAGAACTACCATATGACCCAGCAATCCCACCCTTAGGCATATATCTAGACAAAACTTTCCTTGAAAAAGACACTTGCACACACATGTTCATTGTAGCACTATTCACAATAGCCAAGGCATGGAAACAACCCAAATGTCCATCGACAGATGATTGGATTAGGAAGATGTGGTGTATATATACATACACAATGGAATACGACTCAGCCATAAAAATGAATAAAATAATGCCATTTGCAGCAACATGGATGGAATTAGAGACCCTCATACTGAGAGAAGTAAGTCAGAAAGAGAAAGACAAATACCATATGATATCACTTATATATGGAATCTAATATACTGCACAACTGAACCTTTCTACAGAAAAGAAGATCAAGGACTTGGAGAAGAGACTTGTGGTTGCCAAGAGGGTGGCGGGGGGGAGTGGGATTGTATGGGAGTCTGGGGTTAATAGTTGTAGACTATTGCCTTTGGGATGGAAAAGCAAGGAGATCCTGCTGTATAGCACCAGGAACTATGTCTAATCACTTGTGATGAATCTATATATGTAGGTGTAACTGGGTCACCACGATGTACAGTTGGAAAATTGATAGAAGACTGTAAACCAGCTATAATGGAAAAATAATTTTAAAAAAAATAAAGAAAAAGCATTTTGCAGAAGACTTCATCTCAGTGTTTTGTAATATAAAATGATGTTACATTTTCTTGAGGAATACACATATTTGTAGCGGGGTATAAATAGATGCATAGGAATGATAAGCACTACATTCAGGATAGTTGCTACTACTAGGTGGGTGGGAAAGAAAGAAAACACTATCCGAGAGGGTTCACGGATTCTATTTGTATTGTTATACTTTAATTGAGCAGCAGTTTCAAGTGTGTTCACTAAACTACTCATTATATCTTTTCGAATGTTTGAAGAATTTCATAATTAAAAAAGAAAAAAGATACTGATAAAACAATCTTAGACTGAGGGTAAAAAATATATCCATATGGTTTAAATGTCAGTGATCATTCAAGTCTACTATTCTTTAACATATGTGAAGATTTTTGTTTCACAGTTTCCAGAACTTCGAATTGTCTTCAGTTAATACCTCAGGCTAGCATAAGTGTAACACTTGTGGCTTCTGGTCACTTATACTCCTTGCTGAGTCCTCTCTCTACACAAAGCAGGTGTGTTTTAGGCACCAGTGTGCAGGCAGCATAGAGCTCATCAGAGGAGATTTTACAGGAAGATTCTAATAAAAAAAGAAAAGTGCTATGTCTTCTACGTTGGGAACCAAGCTTAATTACTACATGCTTTTCATTTTGTTATTCAGTGCTTTAAACATTGTCTACAAATATGTTTATTGTAAATAAATAGGAAATTGCTTTACTCTGCTGATGGTCTATATAAGAGACATTAAAATATATATTGCTCAAGAGACTCAATTAATGACTTAATACTGTCTAGGATTTGCTTCAGTGGTTAGGGTGACTTGTGCTTTCTTTGTTAAAAACATTCTCCTGAGGCTTAAAAAATATATTAAGGTTCTCAAATGTTAGGTAACAAGGCAAAGTCATAACCCTACCTTTAAGAATCGTATTACTGCTCTGCACACACAGAAAGGATTATCTATCAATTGTTACTCATAATTATAATTCCTTATCATTTATGTAGCGCTCTCTTAAAGCAGAGTAATTTAGAGTTATTTTCTTTATTGTTAACGTGGTAAAACAATGAGGTATTAAATTTTCCCATTGCTTTACTATATTTTTGTTGTTTTTAAAATATTGTGATCAGCAGAAAGTCCTGGCTGGGAGAACGTTTATGAATGTAATTATAATTATGAATGCACATGCAACAATGTACAAATGACCCACAGTTTAAATACACTGGCAAAAAAAAAAAAGTACAACTTTTTTCCTGGATTGCTTATAAATTCGTTTTCAAGTAATTAACAAAATGATTTCCTATTACACATAAACTAGAATTTACCAAATTAGAGATAGGAAAGTTGCTGAGATGAGTTTCCAATACTATGATTTTCTAAACTGCCTTCAAATCCAAAGATTTCCTAGAGTGGAAATCAGGCATATTAAAAAAAAAAAAAAATCCTAAGATTCTGCTTTTGTACTGGCTATTTCAGGCATGGCCTAATCACTGAATTTTTCCACATTAGTTTGATCTACATTTCCAAAGCTCAACTTATGACTCATGGAAACAAAATAGTGAAATTCAACTCCCTGTAACTCATATATATTAAATAAGCCCTATGTTCTTCACATGCTAACCTATGCAGAGGCCAAAAATGAGAGTGGATGATATTGTCCTCCTCATCAGGATTCCTGGAGGCTTTGCAGGAGGATGAGACTTGAGAAAGCTAATTTTTTTAAGTGCAAAAATAATCATACAATGATGCACCATATTTAGTGGGGAAGAGAAGGAACTTGGACTTTAGGTAACTTGAATAATTGTCCTCCTATGTTATTAACTACTTGTATGATTTTGGTTGAATGCTATTTTTAGTCTCCCTGAGTATTGGTGTCCTCATCTCAAAAACAAGCCAATCAGATGATATGATGTTTCCCATTCCCTCCCCACCTTCCTATGTCATGAGTTGTCCTGGCCTCTTTGAACTAACATAGAGTTTGTCTTTGGCCTCAGCCTCACCTTCTTCACACCAGTTGGTGTGGGTGACAGAATGAAAAAAGAATACCACAGAAATGCATTTGCTTTTTTTTTTTTTTAAAGTCTTTAAAGATGACCCTTAGTCTTGGGTTTTCTCCTTAATATGGGAAAAACATAAAATGATAAACAAAACATTTGTACAATTTATATTATAAAGAAAATATATTTTCTTCTTAGAAAAGTATTATATTCCCCCCTGCCAAAATGATACTCACTTTTCAGCTAAAAGTATGTACTCACTCTAGGATTTTTAATCTAAAGAGGAAAATTCAGTAATCTTATCTATGCCAGCACCATGACTTTCAGTTTGTGTACTGTTGTTTCTATCTTTGCAAAATTATTTCTCAGCCTCTACATGTATTAAGTCCTGAAAAGGTGACTTTAAAGGTTGAGGAACAGTGGAACTGAAAGCCAGTGAGTCCATTATCAGTGGGATTGGAGAAGCCACGTGGAGAGAAGCAGAGCTGAGACCCTTATCTTGGCTTTAAGAAATTAGAAAAACTGAAGCCACAAGTCTCCAACAGAGGTTCCACTGGGTCATATGATAGCGGAATGAAGGGCAAGATAGAAAAACAGAAATACAAAAGCCATAAATATAAAGCTGAGCTAACCAAAGATTTTCAGAGCATTAACTGGTCTCATATCACTTGTACAAATTTTGTTTGAAGAACACTTGCCTTACAACCAATACGAGTGTAACCTTTCCAGTGGATTAAATTGGTCATTCATGTACAAAACGATCAAAAACTCTTTGAAATTTAATGTGAATTAGTTCTAAATAAAATAACTGTAAAAATAACTGGCAATTCAATTTATAAATAAGGAGAAAAAACCTTCTGCATTCTATAAAATAATATGTTATTTAGAATATTTTTCCTAATTTCTTTTTTCTCTTTAAAGCTCATATAAATCACTGAAGCAGGCATTATATTTTCTGCTTTCTTAATTTTGATAATCACAAGTCTAAAATTTAGGTAGCATTTAAATATTTATGTTTATTTTTATAATAAAAAATGAAAGAGGTAATTAATGATAATCTTTTCAGTTAAACCTATCTTTAGTAAAGAAATCTATGTTATTACTTTATCCTATCAAGCAGGATAATGAAAAAAAAAAAGATTGATTATATTTTTCTAAGCAAATGCTACATAATAATGCTAAAATAATTATAAGGTTATCTAATCATAGATTATTGTAGCTGCAAGAGCTTTATCTATATCTTTCCCCCTATTATTTAGTCTCAGGCTACTTTATTTTGTATAAGAGAAACGCCAAATTGCTTTTGGAGGTAGTATGACTAGGAGAGATAAAGCCAAAGTACACTCCTGATCCCTGACAGCGTTCAAGGCACACTACTCCCAAATATGGCACCTTGGCATATTGAATATTTCAAGTTGAAGGAATTTGGAAAATGGCATGTGTCAGGAGGACTTTCTGACCTTCTTATGAAGCAGGTCATCAAAGCCTCATGTGAAAGGTGCCTTCAATACACAAGGAGGAAAGGAGCACCCACATTTCTGAAGACAAAGGTATTGCAAAATAGTTCCCTCCAATTCATGGCATTTAACCCTTTGTCCTATCACATCTTCCGACTCTTCACCATATCTAACAACAAAACACCCTGACTGAAACATTTCTTCTGGTCTTCATTTCCCTGTGAAAGATCCTCTGTCATGTAAAACTTCTCTTAAATAAATCTGTATGTTTTTTCCTGTTAATCTGTCTTAGTCTAATTTTCAGACTCAGCCAGGGGCTAGTAGGGTTAAGGAAAACTTGTTTCTCCCCTACATCCCTAATGCTGAATTTTATAACACAGATTTTATAACATCATTAGATCAGATAATTATTATAAAATCTATACCTTAAAGATCATTTTAGAGAACACACACACGCATACGCACATAGGATTTTACCTTAAATGTACACAAAATAATTGTTAGTTAAAAAACCTCACATACTGATTTAGAAATAAAACTACATGCAATTTTATTTTGGGAAGACAAAATAATCTTACTTTTCAAATTCCAGTATTTTATAAACAGCTACATGTGTTTTTAAAATTCTTTTGTATTTTGTTTTTCGTTACTTGTGATTTATAAAAATCTATGAGTTTACAGTTGTAGATATTAATGAGTTGATGGGTGAATAGAATTTCCTTTAGAATGAACTGACTTAGCTTAATCATTGTCTCATTCTCATCTACATGCATGAGAAGAGGTGCCGAAAACTATCCATAGCAAACTGATTTTAAGTTACATTATTATATAGATTAATTAAATGCAAATGCAGAGAGCAGAATAGCTGGCTTAGGAGGCATTAGAGCAGGCAGTGCTGCTATAGCTCATTAGCATATTCAGATCTTCTAGGCACTGTTAGGAACAGAGAGATGACAAGAAAAAGTTCCTCTCCTTGAGAGTTCCCATAGTGGGGCAGCAGAAATGAATCTGACTAGGAACCATGAAGTTGCAGGTTCAATCCCTGGCCTTGCTCAGTGGGTTAAGGATCCTGTGTTGCTGTGAGCTGTGGTGTAGGTTGCAGACATAGCTCAGAACCCACGTTGCTGTGACCTGTGACCCTGGCGCAGACCAGCTGTAGCTCTGATTAGACCCCTAGCCTGGGAATATTCATATGCCTTGAATGTGGCCCTAAAAAGCCAATAAAATAAAATAAGGCAGAAAAAAAAGTTCCTTTCTTTTAGGACGCTATAATCTTGAGCAGCTTTTCCTGAATGTTCAGTTCATCTCTCTATTCATTCATTCATATATTCATTCAATCAATTACTCTCCATCAACTGTTGTGTGATAACTGTTCTAGGCTATCCAGTCACTAATTGTGGAAAGTACAAAGCTACTAATTAAAAAAAAATAATTATTAAATATGATATACTCTGCTTTGTTAAGATATATCCCAAACAAATAACAAGGCCTGAAAATATATTGTTAAGAGAATGAAGACAAAATAAGAAAACATCAAGTTTCATTAACTAGGTATATCCCGTGGGCAGTCAGGACAAAAAACCAAGGGAAATATTGAAAAGTTCTTTGAGTAAAATTAATTAAATCTTTCATAATTCTCCCTAGAATGGAACAAGTAGAATTAGCCCTTTGGTCAAGGATACTTAATTCTTCCCCCCAAACAAATCCCTTTCCCTAATCTCCTTCTAGAAAACCATCCAAAAATCAATGCTAGATGACAAATGATCTATTAATGTTTTTATCCATGACCTCACAAATTGAAAACAAACTAGAAGGCAATCCTGTCCTTCTCCCAAAGGGCTCCTTTTAACAGATGAGCCAGTCTACATCCCTATTATTGATGAAATAATTATTTTAACTCAAGTATTTGCTGACAACTAAAGACTTTGTTGACAATTGCAAATTAATCCCCAGATCCTGGAAGATGCTTCAGATAAATTAAACTCATCTTACTCCAGAGATCTGGTTTCAAAACATAGAGCTTGGCAGTCTATTTTTTTATTATTTACTATTCAAATTTCATCTTTATACTATATTTCTAAAAAGACATAGGAATTTGCATGAATATCTAAATTAAGTACAATACTTTAAGCTTAATACCTATAAGTTTTTGGAATTTCACTACAACTTGTTCTATGGAAGTAGAGAAATTATAATGGAACACTGAGTCCAAAATACTGCTTAGTCCTCAGATCCATTGTTTTGCAGTTAGTTGATCTTGCATTGAATCATTACATATTCCATAGATGATAGATAGATAGATAGATAGATAGATAGATAGATAGATAGATAGATAGACAGACGGATAGACAGATGGAGATATCTGGTAGAGATGTATAAAAATAGATATCGGACTTCAAGTGGACACTATCAGTGAAGATATTGGACTCTAAGATCACTACCTTCCTTTCTAGAGATTTAAATGTCCACTTGGTCCAGGAGTTCCCATCGTGGCTCAGTAGAAACAAATCTAATTAGTATCCTTGAGGACGCAGGTTCCATCACTGGCCTCACAGCGAGCATTGCTGTGAGCTGTGGTGTAGGCTGCAAATGTGGCTCAGATCCCACGTTGTTGTGGCTGTGGTGTAGGCCAGCGGCTACAGCTCCAATTAGATCCCTAGCCTGGGAACCTCCATATGCTGTGGGTGCAGCCCTAAAAAAAACAAAAAAAAAGTGTCAGCTTGGTCCAGAAATTTTAAGATCTGTGCAAAATTACATATGTGCTAATGGTTCCAAATGTGTATTTTCTGATTTTGTACTCTTACTTGTTGACTGTTACCGAATGACACAGCTTCCTTGCATTGTCTGTCTTGACTCCAGAAAATAATATTTTAGATAGTGAGCTCCTCATTTTCTCTTTAAAATACCTTTTCCAAATTTCACCCCTATTATTAACAATGCCATTTCCCAAGTTTCCCAGATTCACAACTTACATCTTTTTTTGAGATCCTTTATCTATCTTAATTTATTTTAAATCATGTCAAGAGTCTGCCAATTACCCCTTTATCAGGTCTTATGGATCCTCCTCACTATTTGTATCTTTTTTTTTTCTTGTCTTTTTGCCTTTTATAAGGCTGCACCCATGGCATGTGGAGGTTCCCAGGCTAGGGGTCTAATCGGAGCTGTAGACGCCAGCCTATGCTACGGCCACAGCAACACAGGATCTGAGCCGTGTCTACAACCTACACCACAGCTCATGGCAAGGCCAGATCCTTAACCCACTGAGCAAGGCCAGGGATCAAACCCGCAACCTCATGGTTCCTAGTTGGATTCGTTAACCACTGAGGCATGACGGGAACTCCCCTCACTATTTGTGTCTTAATCACTAAGCTGATTAACAGTTAACTTATGTATATACAAATGATAAAACCTATCACAGTTTTTCCTGCCTGCCTTTGCTCCAGGTGCCAAGGAATCATAGAATAATCTTCCTGTCACAGACCCTATGTCACATAATTCCTTTTCTCAGTAATATTCAAGACACCTCTAATACCTAGCATTGGCATGTTGTGTTATTCAAGATGGATATTATACTAGAACAAAAGGCATGAAATGAGAATACTCCAGTCAACTGATACATATGGTCACTTTAAATGGAACTGACCCAGACCCAGTCCTCTTTCTCTGACTTCCAAATGTCATCGCCAATTAACTTATCCCACACTATCTTCCATTTCACACATATTTGGTATGTGTGTGTGCTGTTCCAGTTAAACAACTTTTTTAGTTACCTCTACTCGACATTGCTAATTTTTACAATGCAGCCTCTGTAGAGTCAATACTGTAATTTTATTTCAGAATTTCTTGCTTTTCCTCTGTTTCAAATACTGGGTAAAATTACTGTTAAGTCAGAGAATATATAAAGGTGATCCATGGCATAGGGGAAATTAAAAGTGTATCCCTGCTTACAATAACCTTCTGGCTAATCAGGAACCAGACCACACCGACACCCCTCTTAACCGAGGATGCTCCTTTGCTCTGCCACACTTAAGAACTTATGTACTTATCTTACTTCATGTTCTAAACTAGGGAAGATGATTGACACATTTTTCCATGTGCTCTACCCCTATATATGATTCTTTGGGATTTTTAAAATAGTTTGTACTTCATATACTTGTCTTGACAACTGATTATACGCTATTAAGTCTGTGGATGGATAAAATCACACAGAATATTACATATCCATAATATGTGATACATATATATGTGTAAAATATGTAAGATTTATCAAACTTCAAATAAATTCCATTAAGTACATATTCAGTACCTTCTCTGTGCTGCGGATATATGTATAGAAAAAGCAAAAAGATTAAATATTATATGGAGGCTCAAATTCAGAGGCTGAAATTTTATATAAAACCTTATTTTACAGAAGATGTTCAATATACAAAGTATGATGTTTCTACAAACTAGAAGTAACTTAGTTACATTTGTTAAAGAATTAGCTTGCATTATTCTCTATATCATCATTAGTTACATGCATGGCATAAATATTACCTTTATGAGAAAATCCACCAAAATACCAGAAGATAAAATTGCTATTTAAAAGGTATTTTCCTTTTGCCATTTCTCATGTGTCTTTTTAAAGAATATTCAGTCTAATTTCTTTCTTGATATATAGTTTGCTATTCTATTTCTGCAAAATGAGAACATTCTGTTCTATTCATTCTCCTACTTACTTTTAGAAACTGCAGAAAGGCTTAAATTAAACTTCTAAAGAAATTAACTGCCATTCTTATGCACAGTTATCAAATATACAACACTCCTGTATTGGCTGTTCATGGGCACGTGCCATACTGTGAGAGCGATCAGCTTTGCATTCATATAAAACATCACAAGAAGAAGTACTGAAAGTGGGTCAGTACCATCTCATTATCTGATATTCATATGATATTTGGGCTCTGCTTGTGGGAGCCAGCAAGGGAGAGGCAAAAGATATTGGCCACCTGATCACAATGGAAAGGACAGACAAAATGGTTTCTTTGGCTTTAACATAACTATACAGGTCATTAGTTTATTGAAAACCAATAACAAGTGTTTCAAACTGGTCTTTCAAGGCTGGCAGATGTCAAGTGAAGTTAAATTAGTTTGTTCTTTTATTTTATTTTTTTTTAATGGCTACAGCTGCAGCACATGGAAGTTCCTGTGCTAGGGGTTGAAACAGAGGTGCAGCTGAGGCCCACACCACAGCCATAGCAATGCCAGATCTGAGTCTCATCTGTGACCTACCTCGAAGATTGTGGCAATCCCATATCTTAAACCCACTGAGTGAGGCTGGGAATTGAACCCAAAACATCACAAAGCCGTCAGGTCCTCAACCTGCAGAGTCACAACAGGAACTCCAGAATTAGTTTACTCTTTATGCAGGATGGTTACAGTTAAATATCTATGTGCCAAAGGAAGCTTTAGTGCCTCTCCTGGTTTCAATTTCATACTTTATAGGGAATGGGAGTGAAAGATAGGACTGACCTTTTAGTTTTCTTCTAGGACTAAAATTTTGCCTTCTCCTGCCTGGACTTCTGGAATGTAATAGTAAATTCTCCAATTTGTATTTACGTATGTGCCACTAAAAGCCCAGGTGTAACTGGTCATAAAACATGCTCATGGATTTCCTAAGAATAAAAAGTTCTGATTATAGATGCCCAGAGAAGCACAAGCTATCAGGGGAGGTGATTAGGAAACAAATAAAGAAGACTGGCATGGAATGTGTCCTTTGAGTCTTGGCTTTGCCTCTCATACCATTTTGTTTTTAAGATTTGTTGTTGTTCCATGGATTTCTATTCTGTAAAACAAAAGGGCATTGGGAGAGCATTTCACACTTTCATCCTATGATCTTAATCAATAGTGAAAAGCATTATTAGTCCAAAGATGCAAAAAGGCAAGCAAACTTCTACTTCAGGGAAAGCCCTGCATTATTTATACTAAGCTGAGTGAAATACATAATAAATAAGAGTTTTTGTACTTGAAAACTTCCTTCACATTGTAAAGTGTGAGACAATTTGTAAAAAACTTCATGGATTGTCTAGCTTTGTTCTATATTTGATAAGGGGTGATTTGTACCAGAGAATGGTGATTTTCCCATCACATTAACCTATACAAGTTGAAAACGTCTTCCCATATCCCAGTTTCTTTTAGAAGCAAGTATTTGTCACTTACAGCTTATTACACTAGAGTTTTCTAAAATGCCTGTATGTCACTGAACCATTTGCTTAGAGATCCTGCATATCATCTGTCTGTTGTTGCCAATTTTGTAAGTCTAAAATTGTCAGATATTAGTGATTTCAAATAACTTAATGATAATTTAAACTTGGGTAAGATTTATACGATACATATTCTTATTAAAGGTTCTGATATGTTTAAAAAAATAAACCAGTTTTAATATAGAACAGCTTTTGATAAGTGGCCTTAATACTGTGGATATGCCCTGAAAAACACCAACCTAATTAAAATTTCTCTTACTGCGGTCTAGTATGGAGGTTAAGCACTAGACTACGTGGGTTTAAAATCCAGCTCTGTGAATCAGTCATAGCACCATGAGCAAATTATGTAACCTCCCTGTACTTCAGTTTCCCATAAATAGAGATAATACTTTCCAACTGGCCCATGTCAATATTAAATGAGCTGATATTTACACAATTTTTTGAATAGTTTATGTGCCTAGTTTTTACTATGTATGCATAAGCTAATGTCATTATCTTTTGACCCAATAATTTGAGGAGTCTTTGGGTGGTGGAAGAACACACAGAGGAGGAGTAAAAGCTTCAGGATCAGAGAAATGAAAATTTGAATCCTTCCTCCATTAAATCCTGTTTCTTCATTTGAAAAATGAGAAGAAACGATGCTTATAAATGGATAGTGTAAAACTGGGTCTAAGCAATTTGCTGTTGTTGAAAAACTAATTTGATAAGTATTTATTTTAGGAGTTCCTGTCGTGGCTCAGTGGTTAACGAATCCGACTAGGAACCATGAGGTTGCGGGTTTGATCCCTGGCCTTGCTCAGTGGGTTAAGGGTCCGGCGTTGTCGTGAGCTGTGGTGTAGGTTGCAGACGCGGCTCAGATCCCGCGTTGCTGTGGCTGTGGTGAAGGCCGGCAGCTACAGCTCCTGTTAGACCCCCTACCTGGGAACCTCCACATGCCGCAGGTGCGGCCCTAGATAAGACAAAACAAAAAAAAAGTATTTATTTTAATGTACCATTTGACTGTTATGGACTGCTATCATATACATCTTAAAAAATTTTAATCATTTCTAGTAATCCTTATTTGACAAGCTTACATTCTCCTTTACCTAGTTCTAAATCTTCTCTAATACCATTGTCAGTTGCACAATGATTCATTTCATTATACCAAACCAAGCTTCAGATAGTGTTAAGTAGCATTGTGGTTAAATGAGTAACTCTTAAGTCTATCTCCCAGGATTCTAACCCTGGCTCTGTTGCTTACTAGTCCAATGCCTAGAGCAATTTACTTAACCCCCTGGGGCCTTCATTTTCTCACCTGGAAGAGAAGGAATGGAAGAGCACCTGCCTCCTCCTGGTAGTGTTGTGAAAATTAAATAAGTAAACACAGGTAGAACACTTAGAACTTTACCTGGTATGTAGTAAGTCTTTAACAAATGTTGTCTATGTCTTCTCATTTAATGTAGGTAGGAGCTAGAAGGGAGAGGGGACTGTTGGAGAAGGAAGAATCTTAAAGATAAAGCTGATATAGGCAGAATATGGACCCAGGCAGCAAGATCCTCCTTTTCAAGAAAAAGATGCTCTATAGTTATCACTTGATTAAAAAATATATAATTGCATAACCAGAAAAATTAATTAAAGAATATTCACAACTCAGCCCCACCCCACAGGGCTCTGTTATTCATCATTCTAGCATTCTGTGGATGAGCTGTAGAATTAGGGATTACATTGGATAGTTTATACTGGAAAGAGGAAAAGCTATGAAACAACAAAAGTAGAGTTTATTAAGAAAGTAGGAGTAGGATCTGAGATAAGAAGGCCTTGACTGAGTTGCGAGTGAGGAGAAAGAGGAAGAAATTATTTGGTCACTTGGGGGAAAGAGGCTTCTTATAAGTCTTGCTGTGTGAATCTTAGCATATACCTGAAGTTTTAAAAAAAGGAAATCCTGTTGATCAAGTGGAATTCACTTGAATGTGATCCTGCTATAGAACTGGGGCCCTAGGAAAGTCTAATTATATTCTGGTTAAACTTTAGGTGCACTTGTTCTTTAGGTGGTATGCTATGGACATGGGGAGATTTTATTTATATTAACATGTGTTGTTTAGCTCAACTTTCAATAAAAAATATACTATCCATATGGTAAGCAGTTTCAATAACATTCTCAAATGCAAAATTTTAATTATGCAAAAAATGAATATGCAGAAATGTAAGTAAACCAAGCCATTTGTTAATTAAAGTAATAAATATTTAGAAACAGAGTACCCACAGAAAGTTCTGACATATCTGCATTAAGGCCTCATATAAACATTTAGTTTTATACCCTATGTAATACAGGATCAATGTCTCATAAAATAATTTTAATATTCATATTACTCACAAAACAAATTTTAAAATGGAAGATATTGCTATTTGGTAGAAAAGAGGAATATTTTAACATAATGAGAGAAAACTAGAATTCTGAACATCAAGAAGTAGACTGATATATTTTCTGTGATTAAAGATCCACAGTTTCTTCTATTTACATAAAGAAGTGATGAAAACTTTGCCACTTTGTGACAACATGGATGGACCTAAAGGGTATTATGCTAAGTGAGATAAGTCAGGCAGAGAAAGACAAATACTTTATTATTTCAATTAATGTGAAATCTATAAAGAAAAAGAAAAACGAACAAAAAACAGAAAAGGAGTCATATATACCAAGAATCCACAGGTGGTTCCCAGATGGGAGGGGGTGGGGGAAGAGGAGAAACAGGTGAGGAAGGTTAAGCGGTACAAACTTCCAGTTGCATGATAATGAGCCACAGATATGAACTTTACAGTGTGGGGAAACATAGTCAAAAATTAAGTAATATCTTTGTATGGTGACAGATGGTAATTGGATTTACTGTGCTGATTGTGTTGAAATGTATAGAAATACCAAATCACTATGCTGTGTACCAAAAACAAACACAGTGTTGTAAGTCAGTTACACTTCAAAAACAAAGGAGCATGGAAAAAGAGTTCAGGTTTGTGGTTATCAGAGGTGGTATGTGGGAGAAGGGGGAACTGGATGAAGGTGGTCAAAATGTGCAAACATCCACTTATAAATAATTACTAGGGATGTAATGTACAACAGGATGAATGTAATTAACACTGCTGTACATTACATATGAAAGTTGTTAAGACTAAATCCTAAGAGCTCTCATCATAAGAAAAACATGCTTTTCTCTTTTGTTTTTTGTATCTTTATGAGGTGATAGACATTCATTCAACCTACCATGGTAGTAATTTCATGATGTATGTAAGTCAAATCATTAGGCTATACAAAAAAAAAAAAAGTGATTGACATATGTGATAGAGGGTGATCTAAATAGTTTGAAGAGTAATGGATCCTGTGGTATAACAAATTTTGTCATAAAACCTGAGCTGAGATTAATTTACTAATTTTTCTGAATTGTAGGGTAGCAGAACCATCATTAGGATTAGATACTACTTTTGTATGACTGGGTCACTTTGTTGTATAGCAGAAATGATAAGTCTTGTAAATTAACTATATTTCAATAAAATTTAAAAAAGAATGTAAAATATCTAAAAAAGGATTAGATACTATCACTGCATAGACAAGTTCAATCTATACCAATTATACATCATTATTAAAGATTTTTGAATTATATATTTTTTTTAAAAATTAGAATTAACAACTTAATTCTCAATAATACCAATTGTAGACATAAAGGCAATTTGTTGAAAAGTCAACTATCAATATAGGAGATACAGGGGAAATAAATTGATGAAATTTCAATTTTTATACTGAATTATTTCCCTTAAAATCTTAACAGTGAGCTGTTTTATTCACTTCATGCTCTACCAATTACAGAAGAATTTTTAAAATGTATTGCTTTTGAGTTCCTGCCTTGCAGCAGCTTAAAAGATCATAATCATAGAATGCACTCAAAAAAAAATATTTGTTGAATTAGTGAATGAGTAGAGAGAGGCTTCTCAACCATTTGCATTCTTTTGCATCTATGGGGACATTAAAATCTATGCTCTCACGTCTGCCAGAGGCATTCAGCCTGGGGATTTGATTTTTCCTGCATCTGACGATAGGGAGTACACTGCAATCTAGATTTACTGAGGACTCTGAGATTCAGGTAACTGCATTTATTATAGAGGTCCATGATTGGTAGCTGATTTCCTCGTCTGTCTGTAAATGGTATAACAGAGAGGGTGAAATGGTGAATAAAATAGCACGTCTGATGGTGAATAAAGTAATATTAACTTAAGCCATGGTTGAATACGTGAAAAATATAAAATACATGTACAATGGAAGCTAAATTAATATGCATCTCCTTGAATAAATCCTAAATATGCGCTGAAGCAAACATTTTGAGTTAACTGAAAATTTTGACTTCTTTATGAATAATAAATACATAGACAATATACAGTCTATAGAAATGATTTTAAATTTATGGCTAAAATTCTTTTAATGAGGAAAAAACTAGAAGGATATGTGACTACCAGTGATTTTCATATCTCATTGTTTGTATAATGATATTTTAATGTCTTTGACACGGAGCTTCTAAGGAACTCATGATGGTTTAGTGGTTGGTCTGGACTGTGGAGTAATCTAGCCATGACATCTGTCATTTCATTGACTCTTAAGATAGATTTGGCTAATTGAATGATTGATGTAGGTAATATTTAAATTTTTCTAGTGAGTAAAATCTTTGAGAGCAGAAAGTATGTCTTTTTTCTTTCTTTCTTTTTTTTTGTCTTTTTAGGGCCACAGCCTGGGCATATGGAATTTCCCAGGCTAGGGGTCAAATCAGAGCTGTAGCTGCTGGCCTATGCCACAGCCACAGCAATACCATATCCGAGCCACATCTGTGACCTACACCACAGCTCAAGGCAATGGAGGATCCCTGACCCACTGAGAGGCCAGGGATCGAACCTGCATATTCACAGATGCTAGTCAGATTTGTTTCCACTGAGCCATGACAAGAAACCCCAGAAAGCATATCTTTCGTTACTCTTTAGTTTCAGAATGCAGTAGTGACTTGTGGACCTGTGCATATGGATACTTGGAAATTGTTAATCAAAAGAATGATTTATTGACTATATGATTTATAGAAGTCACATGTATATTGTCTTTGCAGTTTCATTGAAAACATCAAACTGAATAAAAATAAAAAATGATGAATTAGAGTTGTTAAAAAATAAGGCACATCTATATGCACACATATTCCTCAATGATTCCTAATTTTAGATGACAGATAGATAAATAGGTAATCTTTTTTAAAGAGTATTCAGGCATTAAGAGGGAAACACATTTATTTTAATTGGTAAACACTGTGTTGAACATAAAGTTTTTTTAAGTGTGATACTCGAGAAAGAAAATGTCCCTCTCTTTTTGAAACATACCCTACCAGGATCCCATGGAACAAAGAAACTAGATCATTGATGCCATAGAAGACCAGGTTTTGAATCCTTCCTTTCCTCCTGGCAGAGATGTAATAGTAACCAGAAACAGGGAAAGGGTTTGAAGACCAAACTTCTGAAGACTAAATAATTTTTATGATTCTTTAGTTTCTGGTGCCTTATCCATTCACTCAACCTGCCCTCCTTCCTCTCTGTGTGGTGGGGAACACTCATTCTCTTTCCTTTAAGGAATCTTTATTCCTGGAGAGACTCCTCACAGTAGTTTGTAGGTATTTCTGAACATGGGGACCAGTATATACTTGCAGGTGCCACTATGTTATCAATGGGGCATTTACATTATGCTTTTTGTTTCTGTACTCTGGAGAATTTGCACTTTTCTTCTTGTGTCTCTCAGTATCTTTCTATCAAACCACATCTCCCCATGATAATTATGTGACAGGGTAGTTAAGACATGATGTGCTAATTTTATTTTATTTCATGTGCTCATTTTAGAAGCTGGTCTAACAAAAGCACAAAAAATAAGGAAATCAAAAGAGAGACCTTCATAAAACTTTGGAGAAAAATTTTATCAGCATGTTTCTTATGATTGAATATATTTTATATCTAACTCCCAAGTAAGAGTGAATTTAAAATGAATTTACAGAATATTACTTTAAAAATTTATTTTAGTTGATTTACAATGTTCTGTCAACTTCTGCTGTATAGCATATAGCATATACTTTTAACACTTAATTTATAGTATTTCACTTAATATATTAAATTCTCTAAAGAAAAAAATGTGCAATGAAAAAAGCTTATGTTTAAGTCATGGAATAACATGACTTCAGCTTCATATAAATTGGTAAATATAGCTATAATACCCCCAAAGAATTATAGGGAAAAAAGAACTATAAGAAAAAAACAATAGATGATAATGAATTACAGAAATAACAAAATTAATAGCCCATTGAGAAGGAAGAATTTGAAGTCAGAAAGTGGAAAAACGGTACTAAGAGGAATGTAAACATAGTTTGAAGAAAGAATCGTAAAATTAAAACACTGCAAGGAATTGCTTCAAACTGTCATTAATTAACCAAAATAGTTAAGACAATAAAATGCTCCTGTAAATTTTTTTGTGGGGGGGGTAAAAAACTCTGATTAGTGTATGAAACCTCCTATAATGGCAAATACGGCTCCTGTAGATAGGACATAGTGAAAATGTGCAACTACATAGTATGTGTCGTGTAGGACAATGTCTAGGGACGAATTAGCTAGTACGATGCCAGTTAGATCACCTACTGTGAACAGGAAAAAAAAGCCTAGTGCTCATAGTATTGCTGGTGATGATTTGATATTGCCACCATGAAGGGTGGCTAGTCAGCTAAACACTTTTACTCCAGTGGGGATAGCGATAATTACTGTGGCAGATGTGAAGTATGCTTGTGTGTCTACATCTATGCCTATGTTCCACGATCCTGCTTTACACATTTTCAGGCATCTACTCCCAGGCAGAAATAGTAATGTTCCTTTCTCCAACTGAATTGCCCCCAGGGTGAAGAGTAGTTTGAAAAGGATGAAAAAAACTCAAAAACTTCCTAAGCTTAATAAAGATTACTTCTGGGCAATTAAAAAAAAAATCATGCTTAATTGTTAAATATTAGAAAAATTCCCATTAACAAACATTAGGGAAAAAATTACTATTTAACATCATACATAGGTCCTCCTCATTTAAAGAAAAAGAAAGATAAGTAAAGGAAGGGGTAAATATTGGAAAGGAAGATACAAAGCTTTTAATATGTGAGGATGATAAGTTTCTCTAACAGAAAAATCCATATGAATCAACTGAAGGTCACTGGAAGTAATAAAATTATTCAGCAAGATAGAAAGTTTACCAAACCCAACAGCTTCTGTGTAAAGCAGGAATACCCAATCAGAAAAGTTATTGGGAAAAGAATATTATTTGTAATAGCAACATTAACAAAAAAAAAAAACACACTTGAGAATAAATTGAAAAAAGAATGTGATTATATGATGAAAATTGCAACTTTATTGAATATGTTATGCTAAAAATAACTCAGTAATTAGAGAGATATATCAAAGACCAGGATTAAAAAACTTAGTTTTTTAGAATGGCATTTTTCCTCAAATTAATCTATAAATGTCAATAAAAGCCTCGGCATTATGCTTATAGAACCCAACAGTTATTCTAAAATTCATATAAAAAATCCAAGAATAGAAACTTTCAATTAAGAACAATATTCTAAAAGAGATCAAATCATAAAAATTAAAACAGGAGGTTGTCTAAGAAGTAGATAAATAAATCAGTGGAAAAGAGTAGAGTCCAGTGAAAATACCTATGAATAAATTTAACATATCTTGAACAAATGGCATTCAAAACTTTTTGAAAAGATAGACTATTCAAGAAACAGTTTTGTGACAATCAGTTAACCATTTAAAATTAAAGTAGATCATTTACAATGCCCTATGCTAACAAATAAATTTTATATGTATTGAAAATCAAAATACTAGATAAAAGTAGAGAATATTTTTACAGTCACATCAAGGCAGTTGAAAAGGAAGTGAAGACTTTCTAAATAAAATGGAAAACCCAGCGACATGAAGGAAAACTCTGATAGATTTGACTAAGTAAAACTTTTTAAAAATTTTGTATGACAAAAAAAAAAGTGAAGGTCTTGGGAGTATATCTGAAAGTCTTATATGAGAAAAAAGAGTAATTGTTTTTTTGTCTTTTGTCTTTTTAGGGCCACACCCGCAGCATATCGAAGTTCCCAGGCTATGGGGGTCTAATCAGAGCTACAGCTGCCGGCCCACCCCACCGCCTCAGCAAGGCAGGATCCGAGCCTCCTCTGTGACCTGCACCACAGCTCATGTCAATGCCGGATCCTTAACCCACTGAGCAAGGTCAGGGATTCAACCCACGTCCTCATGGATACTAGTTGGGTTTATTAACGCTAAGCCAAGGAACTCCCAAAAAAGAGTAATATGAATATTCATAACCTATAAAATCACATAGCAAGACTATTAACCCAAGTTATTGAGCTTTTTAACTGTTTTAGATAATTCACTGATCTTTTACACATTTTCTATGTCATGTTAACCCTATGAGGTATATTATTTCAAATTTTCATTTTAAAGAAATGAAAGAAAACTTAAATTTGGGTGAAATAATTTGCCTAATGTTGCAGTTATGTGACTCTGCATTTGAGAGGAGGGCTTTAGGTGAAGAATTCCTAACTGTAGCACTCTATCTGCTGCCCTTGCGTTGTGGGTATAAAAAGCTTTTTTTCCAGTTTTTGGTTTATAATTAAATTTGTTCATATGTTTATGATGGTAAAAAGTTGAAAGATTCTATAGACAAATAACCATTAATTGTTATCTACATGATTTACTTTCTTTGATGTTTAGTATGCCTTCCCTACAACACAGACAGGTTTTCTGCTTGTTTCTTGGTGCCATTTCATATAATCTCAATCCACCGACAATTTATGAGAATAGAATACAATTCAGGATATTGGTGCACAGCATGAGATGCTAAACTGATCCTTTTTGTCCATGTATGTGACCCTTTTCATTTTTCCTCAACAGAGAAAATACTTATGAATAAATTTAACGTATCTTGAATAAATGTTAAACTCTTATTTTCTCTAGAGGTCATTTTGAATTCATCTGTTTTATGCCACTTATTATGTGTTTATTCTTGTACCTACATTATGTTAGCTCACTTACTGAAGCCCTGTAATTTGTTTTACTTGACAAAGTAAGCTTATTTTTCTTATGTTTCAAAATTTCCTGGAATTTCTCCACAAACCATTGATTTTGAAAAATATTATTCTTCTCTACAACATTTCTCACCCAGGAACAAGGTCGACTTTGCATCATCTTTATATACATTTGATAATTTATATACATTTATATAAATTTTATAACTTTATTCCTATATATTCTTCACATTTATTGTTGACTATTTTCCTAGGTTGCCTATTTACTGCATGTGTGTGATGGCATCGTGTGTGAGATGAATAGTAGTATAATTAATGGGATGTTTTCTCTTCTGTCGTATTTTCTATTGTAGTTATTGCTGGTTGCTGTGGTTATAAAGACATTGCATGTTTTCCATTAGTAGCAGCAGTGAAGACTGTGTTTTTATTTTTTTTAATTCAATAATCATTTTTAAGCACTGACTTAAGTATCGGGTTCTGTTTCAGGGGTATGAAGATAGAGGTAAAATAGGAATTTCTTTCTCAAAAGCATGCAGAGCCTTGTAGAAATGCCTACAGTCTTTATGTCAGGGACTAGGATTAATGACAAATTGATAAAATACAGAAAAAATTATTAGTATCTACACAGAATAAATGAAAGTTTTTAGGAAATCATTCTAAAAACTTATAGCTGGGTAATATCCCATTACAAATTTGTTAATGGCATAATACATACACACACTACGTCTTCTTTATCCATTCATCTGTAAGAATAGTCACTTTTAACTAACTTGAAATATAATATTTTTTCCTTTGGATTTTCTTAACTTGATGAGAGATGAAAAATTGAGAGGAGGGATGGATAATAGTCACATAGTATAAAAGCAGCAGGATATAAACCCAACACCTCCTGCTCCTTTTACTCTTTTGCAAATTGTAGCATTACACTGTCCAACATGGGGCTACTTAATTTTAGATTTAAATTACTTAAAGTTAAATAAAAGCGATAATGCAGTTCCTCAGTTGCATTAGCCACATTTCAAGTACTTAATAAAACATGGCTTCAGCTACCAAAAGAGCAGTGCCAAAAATTTCCATCATCACAAAAATCTCTGTTGAAAGTGTTAATTTAGTAATCTGATCCAGAGTTCATATTCTGGAATTGCTTTATAATTTCATTTTCTCCATGAATATTTAACATGCACTATGTGCCAGGACACGAGCTAGGCATTGGGATACAAAAACAGCTAAGACAGTTCCTTTCTGAGGTTTTTCAAAATCCAGTAGGAAACAAATAAAGTGAAACTGCTATTCTTAGGAGTAATAATAATAAGTAACAGTAATGATAATTGTTTCCTAAGTGATTATTGTACTCTTTCTGGTCTCTTTCCCTGCACCAATGTATACTTTTTGAAGATTTCATATTGATTTGGGGTATTCCAAATTATCTACTGCTCTAAGATTTTATGAATTCAGTTCTGAATTTTAGCCTTAAAATTTTGCAAACCTTGGTGTTGATTTTTACACCCACCCACACAGGCCCAGAACCGCTGCCTCTGCAGCATACATCTGAATCACAATTTCTGCTAATTCTTTTTAGATAATAACTGTGTCAGGAATGATCTATTCACATCTTCTTTGTTTTTGTTACCTAATGAAAAATAGAAAATCTTGACCTAGAATTCTCACATTTCATCTTGCACCAAATAACCACTGATGAAATTATCAGGAAAACAGTTCAATTTTTTACTGTTAAGCATTTAAAATCTCTCATTTGTGAGAAGCTCCTGGAAAACCCTGTTGCTCCCTCACTGTCTTCCCTACAAATTTTCAGCCACAAGCCAGAGAAGTTTCTGGAAACATCTTGCTATAAGAAAAAAAAAACAAAACTGTCAAATATAGACCACTATGTAGGCTCTTTCTTCACCCACAGTTAGTAAGAGTAATTTTGTTTCTCATTTTAAAAAATACAACAAAAACTTACCTCACCTTGACTGGAATAGCCATGTCCATTCCAGGGCCTCATTTTTGCACATAATTGATTTGGGGTACTTTATAATCTATGCACAAAATGTCTCCATTCCAAATAGATGTTTAGTAATATTTATTCAAGACATTTTTAAATTTGTCAATAAGAACATTTTAAGGGGCATTTTATTGTTTTATGAATATAGCCTAATTAGCATGATCAAATAAGGGGTGAATCAGAATCTCAGCCAATGGCAGAAATGGAGAAGAAATGATTAATTGGATCTAAACATTCATTTTTCCCTGAGGAAAGATTTACCACTAAATGTTGCCCAGCTTTTACCTGAATCATTCTGCCTCTTTGTAGGACATTTATGATGGCTATTGCCAAGTGTTGTAAACCAAAAAGCCAATGTCATGTTGACTGCTGCTTTTTTGCTACTTGTTGAACCCTCCTTGTGTTTCCTAATACATGCAAGATCAGCCTTGGCAGCTTTCTCACATTTTCTTTCTCTCAGTGTCTAAATAAAGTTTTCTCTTTTGCTCCTGACCCTGCATGATCCAGGGCTTCATTAATGTCAAATAAATGACTAAGCAAATAAAAGTCCAATGACATAATCATCACATATTACATATGTCACATGATACACTGAATTTTTAAATAAACTGATCGTGATTAGTTGCTTTTCAGGGATTTTTTTACACATAAAAATGGAAGCAATATATTCCTTTGACATGTATATAATCCCACTGGGTTAACCTAAAATTCCTTGAGGGCAAGAAACAAAGCTTCTCTGTTTTTTTTTTTCCTTCAATTGCCTAAATCTTTCACTGTGCTTTGCAAGGCCAGTCAGATGCATACCACCCAGTAACAGAGTTTGTCTCTGTCATTTGTGGTTTAATTTTCATTTAACCTTTCCCCAACCTATTCCGCACCTATTGAAGCAAGACCTGACTGTTCTCTTCCTCCCCTTACCTCCATTCTTCTCCATGATAGAATCTTACAGCAGCAGTCTATTTTTAGGGAATTCATTATGGCCGCAATCAAGAGGACACAATACTGGGATTGTCTTCTTTAATCCTTACAATCCCCCATTACTTTACCTACATGAAAATATACCTCCTCTGTGCCTTCTATTCTGGTCTCTGACAGTTGATCATGCCATTTTCCATGTTTCCCTAACTGGGGAAGACTCATCCTTATGTTTCCCACATTTATGGCCTCCGTCTGTATCACTTAAACCCTGGTTTATGTGACCTGGTCCCCTTGTCTCCTTGGGCATGACCTGTAGGTTGAGGCAGCTATTTCCTCTACAGCTTGCCAAGTATCTGCTTTTGTAGACTATCCCTTGGATTATTTTGCATAAGTGGAAGAAACTTATGCAAAAAAAGAAATTGATTTCAAAAAAAAGATTGATCTAAGTGCCCAAACATCTAAAATTTATTTTCTAATCCATTAGACTAGGTAGAAAGCTGGTAAGTAATCCCCATCTGATTTTGGGTTTGAAAAAAATGTAATTTATTGGCCCCTTTAGAAACAAACATCAATATTCTAGTTTACATGCAAGTTGATGAAAAGTTTTAGTGTATTCTTCTCTTAGTGCTTGTATCTGTATTATCTTTTGGTTGTCCCACAATGTTTTATTTCAGAGCAGTGACTGTGATGGTGGGAATTTAGGTCAATGGCAGGTCTGTGGGAGAGCATTTTTGGAACAGGATGCGTATCTTTTCTTTAATTTTATGACATTTATATGTACACAAAAATCATCACAACCAAATTTTACAGCATATCCATTCCAAACTCTCAGTGCTAGGATTCATATCTTAAAGCTTATCATTGAAAGGGTATGACACTCTAGCTACGGGTATGATGATTGAGAATAAAGTTCTTGACTGGTTTATTTTTGATGTTGAGGTGGCAATTCAAACATGATCTAAACATAATTCTGAATGTTTCTGTTTCCACCTTTAAAGACCAGGGCTTATGCTCTAAAAGTACTTATGGTCAGTAGAAGATCTCATAGCAGGCAAAAATAGTCATTAAATATACATAAATTCAGAGTCTGTCTTAGATTAGTACCCTTGGGAAAGGGATTTGTACTCAATTATCATTGAATTTTTCTACTGATTTTGAGTCCGTTTTTCAAATGTTGATTTGAATATCTATATAAATTTATATGCATTGCTGTTTAGGATGCTTCTAACAGAAAATATTAATGACTTGCACATATACTGAAATGGCTGTCTGCATTTTGAAAGCAGATGAGCAATTTTCTAGCACTGCTGCTGAATTTTGTTGGTAGACAAGATGTCACATCATTAACTCTGAGGAGTTGCTAAAATAAGAAAAGAAAAGAATACATTTTAAAAATAACCAGAGTTAAAGACCAAAACAGCAAAGTCAAAGGGAGAATTACTGAACATATTTGATGTCTATCAGCAATGTGTACTAGCCAAGTGGAATTAATCTCAAACATATAGTCCCTTCACACTTAACACATTCAGACATAGAAATTATTATCCATCAAATCAATGTTCTATAATAATCTATATAGGAAAAATAATATATATGTTTGTGTGTGTGTGAGCGTGTGTATATATATCCGATTGACTTTACTATAAACCTAAAGCTAATACAACATTGAAAATCAACTCTACCCCAATAAAATTTAAAGAAAAAGATATATGTACCCTTATGTTCATAGCAGCACTGTTCACAATAGCCAAGACATGGAAACAATCCAAATGCCCATTGACAGGTGAATGGAAAAGGAAGATGTGGTACATACATACAGCGGAATACTACTTAGCCATAAAATAGTGCCATTCACAGCAATATGGATAGAGATTATCATACTAAGTAAGTCAGAAAGAGAAAGACAAATACCATATGATATCACTTATATGTGGAATCTAAAATATAGCACAAATGAACCCATCTGTGAAACTCAAGGATAGGAGAACAGACTTGGGATTGCCAAGAGGGAGGCGTTTGAGAAAGGGATGGAGTGGGAGGTTGGGGCTAGCAGATGTAAGCTAGTATACAAGGAGGGGATAAACAACAAGGTCCTATTGTATAGCACAAAGAATACATTCAATGTCCTATGATAAAATATAATGGAAAAGAAAATTTTAACAAATCAAGTTTTCTTAATCTTGGTATTATTGTTATTTTGGGTTGGATAATTCTTTGTCAAGGAGGGTTATCCTATGCATTGCAGGATATTTAGCAATATTCTTCTCTTCTATCTACTAGATACCAAGAGCATCTCCTTCCCTAGTGGTGGCAACCAAAAATGTCTCCAGACATTTCCAAAGGTTGATTGGGTTGGGGATAAGATCATTTCTCTTGTGCCCATTGAGGACCACTGATTAACTACATTGTTATAGGTAAATTTTTGATTTGACATTCATGGTTTAGTAATAATAATGATAATAGCTAAAGTTATTTGACTTAAAGGTGTTATGAAACTAACCCAAGGTAACATTGCCAGGGAGAGTGAGCATGGAATCACATCTACTTCTGACTAAACCCAAAGCAAATGCATGTAAGCAGTACAAGGTCATTCAGTACAGTTTAATGTGATCTGTAATAAAAGCAAAAAATGTTAAAATCTGACAAAATATCTAATCATAATGCTAAAATTTAAATATCAGAGGATGTGAATGACTGAGTACATTCCCTCTAACATCAGAAACAGGGCAAAGATGTTCTCTCACACAACTCTTTTAACATAGTGAGAGAAGTTTCAGCCAATGAAATAAGACAAGAAGAGAAAATATAAGGAATACAAATTGGAAAGGAAGAAATAAAACTGCTTCTTCTTGTGGATGACATAACAATTCACATAGAAAATTTCAAAGACTCTGCCAAAACGTTCCCGTATAATAAGTGAGCATAGAAGGTTACAGGATATGAGATAAGCATATGAAAAATCAATTTTACTTATATATATTAGCAATGGAACAAAATTAAAAACAAAATGCCCTTTCCAATTGCCTACCAAATGAAATACTTAAGGGTAAATCTAACAAACACGTAGAGAACTTGTGTGCTGGAAACTACATAATACAGAGGAAAGAAATCAAAGAAGATGTACAATAACAAATGTATTTATAAATATTTATAAAATTATAAATGTTTATATATAAATTATACATATTTATAAATAAATGGAGTGATCTATTTTTTCATGGACTGGAAGACTAAATAGTAAATATTTCAGTTTTCCCCAAACTGCTGTAAAGGTTCAACATATTCCTATCAAAATACCAGCAAGATTTTTTTAAAGTAAATATAGGCATGATTATTCAAAAATTTAAATGGAAAGGACAAAGGAGGTAGAACAGTAAAAGCAATTTTGAATAGGGAAAATGAAGTAGAAAGGATTACTTTATATGATTTCACAATGTATTATATAGATATGGTCATGAAGAAAGAGATACTAGTGGAGACATAAACACAAAGATCATAGAACAAAACAGAAAAAGACCCATGAAAATACGCCTTACTAATTTTTTCTCACGAAAATGCAAAAGCAATTCAATGAAGAAAGATAACATTTTCAACCAATGGAGATAGAATAGCTGAATATTCTATCCATAGGCAAAAAAGAAAATGAACCTTATTAACCTAGTCTCATACCTTATACAAAAATTAAATTATCATAGACTCAAAATCTACACAAATTTTAGAAAAAAAAAAAACAGAAAATCTTCAGGATCTGGATTAGGCAAAGATTTCCTAGACTTGACAACAAATACATAACCCATAAAAGCAAAAAACTGATAGTTTGGACTTCATCAAAACTAAAAAAAAAAAAAAAGATAAGACAGACAGGTACACAGCAAGAGAAAATATTTGCAAACCACATGTTTAACGTAAGACTAGTACCTAGTATAAATAAAGAACTCTCAAAGCTCAACGGTAAAAGAAACAGTCTAATCAGAAAGTGATCAAAAGGCATGAAAAGATGATTCACTAAGATGATATGCAGATGGCAAGGGATCACATGAAAAGATGTTCGGTCTTACTGACCATCAGGGAAATGTAAATTAAAACCACAATGAGATATCAGCACACATCTGTCAAAATGACTAAAACAAAATAAATCACTAACAACACCAAATGCTACTGAGGATTTAGGAAAACTGGATTATTTACACATTGCTGGTGAGAATGTAAAATATGGTATAGCCACTCTGCAATAGAGTTTGGCAATTTCTTAAAACTAAACATGTAACTACCATGTGATAAAGCAATTGCATTCCTGGAAATTCACCTCTGAGAAGTGCAGAATTATGCTCATACAAAACCTGTATATGTTCATAGCAGATTAATTCATCATATCCAAAGCCCAGAAATAACACAGATGTCCTTCAAGAAATGAATGATTCAGAGTTCTCATTGTGGCTCAGTGGGGAAAGAATCTGACTAGAATCCATGAGAATGCAGGTTCAATCCCTGGCCTTGCTGAGTGGGTTTAGGATCTTGCCACAAGCTGTGTAGGTCACAGATGTATCTCAGATCTGGCATTTCTCTGAGTGTAGTATAGGCCAGTAGCTGCAGCTCTGATTCGACCCCTAGCCTGGGAACTTCCATATGATGCAGGTGTGGTCCTAAAAAGAAAAAAAAATGAATGACATAACAAACCGTAGTACGACCATACCATGGAATACTATTCAGCAATGAAATGATCTATTGATATACACAAAAACCTGAATGAATATTCAGGGAATTTATGCTATGTGAAACAGCTAATACCAAAGGTTACATATTATACGATTCTATTTATATAACATTCTTGAAATGACAAAATTACAAGTGTACTTCAGAGATATTGTAGATTCGGTTCCAGACTACCAAAATAAAGTAAATATTGCAATAAAGTGAGTCATACAAATTTCTGGTTTCTGAGTGCATGTAAAACTTTAGTTTATACTCTAGTCTATTAATTGTACAATAGCATTGTACCAGAAAAATAGTGTATATGCCTCAATTTAGAAGTACTACATTACTAAAAAATCTGTCTTCTGAGCCTTCAGCAAGTCGTAATCTTTTTGCAATAATAACATCAAAGATCTCTAATCACAGATTACTCTAACAAGTATAATAATAGTGAAAAAGTTTAAAATACTATGAGTTACCAAAATGTGGCAGAGACATGAGGTGAACAAATGCTGTTGGAAAAATGACACCATTGAGTTGCTCAAAACAAGGTTGTTACAAAACTTCAATTTGTAAAAAAACACAATATCTGCAAAGCACAATAAAATGAGGTATGTCTGTACAGAAATGGAGAATGGCTTGGAGGTTATCAGGAATTAAGAAATGAGCGGGATTAGGAGAGAAGTAGCAGTGATCATAAGGGTGACCTAAGATATTCTAGTTGAGATGAAAATGTTTTTTACCTTTATTGCATCAATGATAATATCCCAGTTGCTATCTTATTATGTAGTTTTGCAAGACACTACCATTGGAGGAAACTAAGTAAAATGTTCATGGTATCTCTTGGTATTATTTCTTATAACTGCATTTCTTATACTTATGGCAAAATCAAAAGGCAAATTTATTTATTTATTTATTTATTTATTTATTTATTTTGCCTTTTTGTCATTTTTGGGCCACACCCGCGGCATGTGGAGGTTCCCAGGCTAGGGGTCCGATCGGAGCTGTAGCCGCCAGCCTACGCCATGGCCACAGCAACACAGGATCCGAGCCGCGTCTACAACCTACACCACAGCTCATGGCAACGCCGGATCCTTAACCCACTGAGCAAGGCTAGGGATCGAACCCGCAACCTCATGGTTCCTAGTCGGATTCGTTAACCACTGGGTCACGATGGGAACTCCTCAAAAGGCAAATTTAAAAATATTACATAGAAAAAATATCAGAGAGTCTGGAACATCTAGACAAGTTTAACAATTGGAACATCCTAAACATATTTTTTAACCATTACAATTTCAATGAATCCTAAGTGGTCATTTTCTTTTATTTACTCATAAAGAACAAAGACAAAGATGTAGTCATGCAGAGTCTCTCTTTTAAGTGAAACTAAAGAATATTGAACTCAGTAAGTTCCAGTAAGTATGAAGTATGGAGGGTGGGTTGCCTTGATTAAATTCTCTGTCTCAAGCTCTACCCATCCTTAACACAACAAACTGGCTCAGTTCATCATTTAAGTTTCCACAGTGATGGCTTCTGTCTGGACTCATTAAAATGTGTATATTAATTATGTCAACTAACATGTATTGACTCTCCCCTATAGGTAAGTTGCTGAGCTAGAATACAGTAACTTTTGCATTGTTATCTTGTCATTTAATTTTTATTCTATTTAATTTCATTTGCACATGATTTTTTAAATAAATAGACTAAGATCTTTAAGGTTAATTACTGTCTCTAAATCTTGTCTGTGTATCCATCATGACTCTGTTGCAATGTCTTATGTGCAATAGGCATACAGCATTTATTTTTGAATTACATGATTAAGTAAAAGATTTTCAATTTAGCTCTGTGTAGTACTTTCCCAAGAAAAGCTATAGCATACATTGCAGGCTCTTGAAAAGGTGCATTGTTGTCAGTATTTGAATGAGTCAGGCAGGGTCTTTTCTGCTGCTAGATTGCTTCTTTCATTTGCATCACTTTGGTGATTCCTAGGAACAAGAGAGCACCTGGCAGCAGAAATACTTACACATGTTTGCTGGAAGCCACAAATGTGCTTCAGGGCTGCAATGACATTTGTTTATTTTAAAAATCCACATCAGCATGCAGCTGTTTTCTTGCTATTCTTATAGAAGGGAGAGTGGATAACCAGGAGGCTAGAGCAGCACTAAGTAACTAGAAAAGTGCCCTGTAATGTGCCTGATATTTCAATATGTTTGCTATTATTATGAAACAATTTAATAAGCAGAGCACAATGGTCAAAGCATGGGCATCTGGGGAAGGGTAAGATGAAAGAATGCTTATGGTTTGAGAATTTTAAAAATACTTTGTGGAGTGCAATAAAGAGAAAATAGAAATATTTATGCAATTAAATTTTGAAACTGTATAGAGCCCAAGTTGTTACCAAGAAAAACCCGAGTTAATGGAATTTCTTCCTTTGAAATATTTTAATGACTCTAAGAATTGCCTTCCCTGGAGTTCCCGTCGTGGCGCAGTGGTTAACGAATCCGACTAGGAACCATGAGGTTGCGGGTTCGATCCCTGGCCTTGCTCAGTGGGTTAACGATCCGGCGTTGCCGTGAGCTGTGGTGTAGGTTGCAGACGCGGCTCGGATCCTGCGTTGCTGTGGCTGCGGCGCAGGCCGGTGGCCACAGCTCCGATTAGACCCCTAG
>PVHT020000141.1:16296483-16484408 GCA_004024745.2 Catagonus wagneri
TTTCACAATAATTACATAGTAAATGTAGGTGTAAATTTTAGGGAAAGCATATGCAAAATGTTATAGTCAAAATAAACATGCATTTACTTACGGAAAGCAATGAAATGGATTTAATTATTTAAAGAGGAATGCTTAACAAACTAGATTGATACACTATTTGATAAGATTAGTGTGACTCTTCAAAAAATAACAGCTCTGGGAGTTCCTGCTGTGGTGCAGCAGGTTAAAGATCTAGTGTGGCCACAGCTGTGGCATAGGTTGCAGCTGAAGCTGGGAGTCAGTCCCTAGCCTGTAACTTCCATATGCCATTAGTGCGGCAAAGGAAAAAAAAAAAAGAAAAAGAAAATAGTGGCTCTGACTCTCAGAGGATTAGGGAGACATAATAATGGAAAGTTCCAACTAGTTCTTCAGTGGGCAGGTAGTGTCGTTCCTTGGTGTATGACCTTGGAGTCACCACCATACTGTTCTTTCTCTACTTACTACATTTTTACTGTATATCTTTTTCTTGTCTGCATCTCCCTGTCCCACCTCATTTGTCCAGTGTTTAATAAAGTTCTTATAGGTACCTTCAGGAAAAATAGGCTTGAGAAAATGTATGGCATCTATGCTGTTTACAATGACTCACTCTGCATTAACAGTCTTTTGTTCCAAAAGGAAACTTTAGCAGGTAAGCAGTCATTTACATGGGACAGAATTGGTGATGGTGTATCTTTTTAGCATGTCTTTAAATAAAGTTGTAAAAAGTTAACATTGAATAATGATTTCAGAACAATACCCAATAGATTTATATATTTTGGGATATACTTGTTTTTATCAGCCAGAAAGTTCCCTTGATTTCTATAACAATATATCTAGAATTCTTTTTCACCAAAATGGTAACCTAAGTCATCCTATCCACAGTATGAGCAAAAAGGCAAGTCAGTACTTTGAAATCTAAATAACATTATTGGGGTTCCCGTCGTGGCTCAGTGGTTAATGAATCTGACTAGGAACCATGAGGTTGCAGGTTCGAACCCTGGCCTTGCTCAGTGGGTTAAGGATCCGGCGTTGCCATGAGCTGTGGTGTAGGTTGCAGACACGGCTCGGATCCCACGTTGCTGTACAGCTCCTGTTATAGACCCCTAGCCTGAGAATCTCCATATGCCGTGGGTGCAGCCCTAGATAAAGCAAAAAGACAAAAAAAAAAAAAAAAAAAAAAAAAAAAAAAAAAAAAAAATATATATATATATATATATAGTTTTTTTTTCCAAAGCAGAAATACAGGATTGTCTCTATCAATAGCTCTATAATGAAAAGTAATAGCCATTCATTTTATTCATTAGTGATAGTCAAGCAAAGTCACAATTCAGAATAAGTTGGGTTTTTTTTTGTACTAATGTGTCATATACCTAGGAAGAAGCGACTGCTTTGCTTTTGCTATTCTAAGTAAACTGACACCAACTGCTTTCTTCAGTGGACCTACTTCTTCTTTAGTTATTTTAATTTTTCTTCTCTAAAAACATTTAAAGACACAGAAAATACAGATTACACTCAATGCCTTGCTTTATTAAAGCTCACATACTGATAAATACAGAGAATATCTATTTTACGGGGTTTCTTGATTGTAGAAATGAAAAATAATAAAAATTCAACTTAATTTTAAAAATCACCACTTTGTTTATTCATATATACACTGTGGCCTCTAAAATGAGTAAATTTTTTCTGCTGTTTTAGCAAAACTACTCTGTTTCAGATTACAAAAAAAAAAAAAAGGAATGCCGATGGCTTTACGATATATTGCCTCTGCTTCAGTGAATGTAGATTTACTGAAGCATCTTTATAATCTGTATTTTTTTTTCATTTCACCATATAACAGGGAAACAACTCTCTGTAGCTGAGATTACCCGCAATTTTCATGAGCATATACTGTACCCTACCACCTCTATGACTGTGAAATTTAAAGAGGATACTACTCTTTTCAGATATGAGGAATCTTAGAAAAACAGTATCCGGATTTTCTAAGGCTAGAGCTATGCACATTTCTTATCTACTTTTCTGGAGGGTAGCTTTTTATGCAAAGGAGGCTTAGTCAATTTGTAAGTTTTCACTATGCATGCATAGCAGTATTTCATTGCTTCAAGTTCTCTATTCTCTTTCCCAAATAAGGTCACACTGAGCATTTCTGGTAACACCTAGAGAATGTATATTATCCTTAGAAAGGCTTTTACATTGATTCCCAATGAGAGAATTTGAACTTCTTATTAGACACATCTTCCAGCTCATATGAATCATCCATACTTCCCAGGTGGATAAGCCAATGACAGTTATATACCCATCTAATTCTAGAAAGTCATAAATGAGTGGTTTTTAAACACCATTAAGCCTCTAGAAGTTTAATTAAAAAAAAATGCAATCAGTGTGGTCAAAGTACACTAAGACTGGTTTTGTCAACTCACTGCACACAGCAAAACATGCCATGTTTTGAGATTTCAAACCTTTAAAAACAAGAATAGAGTTTCATAAGCTCTCCTTATTTTGCAAATCTTCTTATCTATGTTTTATCCTTATAGATGGTGAATGAGAATTTCTGTGTAGGAGAGAGCAAAAGGTTTTACTAAAATTCCACATGATCACATCTGCTTCTCAAAGATCTAGATGATCCATGACACTATCATTAAGAAGGGTGAATTTAGCTGGTACATTATGCACTTCACGGAGCCCCAGTAAGTAACTTATTGAATTCACTCTTCCTTCTTTTTTGATTATTCTTTTACTGCTTCGTTTTTTTTTTTTCAGTCTCTGTCCCCCCCCCCCACTCTATAACCTGTTAGATAGAATTTCCAAAAAGGTCCCTCCCCACACAGAAGTCATGTTCTCACGTTTGAAACATGGAATATGATGAGATATCACTCCAGTGACTGTGCTATATTAAACAGTACAGTTAACCCTAAAATAAGGAGTTTATCCAAGTGGCTTTTAGTCTAATCACATGAGCCCTTAAAAGCAGAGTTCTTCCTTTAACTGATGGCAGGAGAAAGCAGAGTGATGCAAAGGGTGAGAGGGACTTGGAGTCTATAAAAGAAGGAAGAGGAGTAACCTTTAGGAGCAGAGAGAAGCCCCCAGCTGACAGCCTCCAGGGAAAGAGGAACTACAACCACTAGGGACTAGACTTTGCCAACAACCTGATGAGACTTGAGGAGGATTTTCCCCAAAAGCCTGCAGACAAGAGCCCAGCATGAATGACATCTTGATTTCAGCTTTGTGTGACCTTAAGCAAGGAACCCAACAGAGTCCATCCAGATTTCTAACCTACAGAATTGTGAGGTAATAAATGAATTTTATGACCTACTAAGTTTGTGGTAGTTGGTTACTTAGCAACAGAAAATGAATACATATAGCCTTTGTCTAAAGTGTGTCTGTCGCATTACTAAGTACAAAAGGGCTTCAATTGTGGCTTCCCAGAGTAAAAGGCTGTTGGTTCTAAACAAAAAAGGTGCAGAGCCTCAGTCTATGTGTCCATCTGATGGCACATGGGGCCATGAGGATCGATTAACTTCCTCCTGACCCAAGCTGCTGAGGGATCTACAGCTCCCTGACTTTGCTCCAGTCTCCTAAACTCATTTCTCAACCAGCATCTGACAGGCATGTGTGTGTATGTGTTTACACGTGTGTATTTGAGTGTTTAGGAAGGATAGTTATAAGTAACGCATACAGTAGCTACTCTTTACGTACGAGGCTTTCACAGAATATTCGATGATTTTTTTTAAACTGCAAGGGGTCATTCCTAAATTTGTATGGCCACAGTTTAGAAGTTCTTCATATTGATATGACTTCTCACAGTTTATGATACATAAGACTATGAACACCTATAGAATAAGAACTATGTCATATGTATTGTTATATCCTTAGCCTGTAATAATCATTAAACAAATAGTGCTGAATCATGATGGTCAGAAGAAACAATAAACTATAGTGGTTAGAATACAAGATTTGGAGTCAAACTCCAGATGGCATATTACTGGCCCATACTAAGTGTTCAATAAATGCTAATAAATGGCCCATTATAAACCTGCAGTGTTTCCCATTAAATAAGCATTAACACATCATGCTAAACTCTCCATGATCTGACATCTAATATATTTCCAGATGTATCTATTTCCTCCCATGCCTGTTCATATTCAAAGAACACATATGTCTGTGCTTTTGCTTATGCTTTTCTCATCCCAGAACATTTTCCCCTATTTATTCTTAACATCTTAGTCATCCTTTAAGTCAGGGTAAATAAACTATGCCTTATAGCCAAATGCAGCCCTCCACTTGTTTTTTGTTCAGCTCACAAGCTAAGAATGGCTTTTACATTTTCAAACGGTTGCATTTTACTTTATTTTTCCTTTTTTCTTTTATGGCTGCACCTGCAACATATGGATGTTCTCAGGCTAGGGATCGATTCAGAACAGCAAACCTATACCACAGCCACGGCAACATGTGATCCCAGCTGCATCTGTGACCTATGCCGTAGCTTGCAGCGATGCCAGGTTTGTAACCCATGCAGCAAGGCCAGGGACTGAACCCACATTCTCACGGAGACTGTATCTGGTCCTTAACCTGCTGAGCCACAATAGGAACTCCAATAGTTGCATTTTAGATGGTCATGTAAATGTATTATGTAAACCTACATATATCCTCAAGTTTGCCTCTTGGCCCACAAAGCCTTAACTATTTACTGTCTGGCTCTTTATAGGAAAAGTCTGCTCATTTCTACTCTAAGTCCAATTCAAATGCCATCTTCTCCATGAAGCCTATCTAAATTCTTCCAAGTGGGAGAAAATATCTCCTTTAATATCTCTTCAATAGATTGTTTCTAACTTTATTAAGCAGTTATTTCACATTGCTTTAGTTTTTACTACATGTAAAATGTTCAGGCATGTTTCTCTAGGTTTTGACTGGTCCATGTCATTCTTGTCAATGAATGAACAATTAAACAGAAACCACTAATTTACAAATGTTATGGGGGGGTGACAGGAATGAATGGGTGTTTATAAAATCTCTTTTCATAGCTGACATTTATTTAGTATTGCTACAACTAGGCCTAAAATTTTAGTACATGCTATTAATACATTTTGCATATTTTGAATAGAATAATGTATAAAACTGTAAGAAATATTTGTATTTATGAGTATTTAATGATTTTATATACTTTTGAGAATATGTAAACTTTAAACTTAGAAGCTTTAGAAGAGTGAAAATAGCTGAACCATGTGAAACAACTTTGAGAAATCACATAAGAAATGTTGACAATATACTAGGAGAAATAGAGACCAAACTATATGTTGATTTCTTTGAATTCCAAAATTTGCAGTACAAATAAAGCAAAAGTGTGATACATATGTTATAGCCTTCAAGTTCCCTTTAGGGAGAATAAACCCAAAAGTCTCTGGCCCTGTCTCATTGTAATGCCTCTTCCCCTACCGTGAACAGTCTGGTAGGGAAGGAATGTCATCCATTCCTCAACCCCACTGCTATATAACCTGTTTCCCATGCAAATAAGGTATCCTACCCAAAACCAATCATACCAAATATGCCCCATATACAGATAAAACAACACAGGCCTTGCAGCGTGTAGGGGGGCTGGAGCAGCAGAAATTGGGTCTCCACTCAGGCACACTGGGGAGAGTGTAAGAACTATCGTGAAATGAGTTGGGCCTTCTTTTAACCTGTGCACATGTGAGCTTTCTCTCTCTCTGAAAATGTACTTTCACTTTAATAAATTTGTGAAATGTCCCCATTCCAATGCTTTGCTAAGGCAAGACAGGCATCAAGGAAAATGCTCTATCACATAGATTAGAACCCTAGTGTCCCGTCTTTGCCTAGGAGTGTCAAAAGAGCTATTATAGGATCAGAAGTTCAGAATTCCTGAATCTTTGTTAGGACCCAGCACTTAATAGTTACATTAATGTCGCTGACCCTTGTCAACACAAGAGGCAAGTTTATTTTAATTAGGTAGGTAGGTAGTGGGTGAATGATACAAAGTAAAGACCTTGGGTGTCAGACTATCTGGTCAAGCCTTATCTTTGTTACTATCTAGAAATATGATCTTAGTTTCTGTAAACCTTATTTTTTACTCATCTGTAAAATGGGCTTAATAATAATACATAATTAAAATATTATAATAAATAGAAAAACAACACATGTAGAGGACTTAGCATAGTGCCTGGCATAAATTAAGCACTCAATTAGTTTTACTTATTAGCATTTAAAAATTTTGCTGAGGAGGAAAGAGTAGTCATTCCTAAATAATCTGCTAATAAAGATTGGCATCTTCTTTAGAAATGTATAGTTTCCTTACAGAAGCATTAATGTTAATGAATGTTTAACAGTCTTCAAGATGCCTCCAGCTAATGTCTGACCTACTTATTAGGAAGGAAGCTCCAATAATCTGGCCTTTACAACGGCTCTGTTTTCCTGGACGGAGGAAATTGCATAATTGCTACTTCATTCATTGCTGTAGAATGATTTCAATTATATTAAAGTATTACAATCCTCAAAGTAGTTAATTGGCTACAGTTCCCAGATTTATCCCACTTAGCTCATTATAAATGTCTCAAATCCCCAGAAAAAATATAATAAATGAAAATTTTATAAAATGTGCTCATAATATGGATATGATCATTAATAAGCATACTCTAAGATTAGCTTTAAAGAAATGTTGCAAACAAGACAGCAATGAAATAAAGTAATATAATTTTATGCTAATTATATAACATAATTATAATAAGACAAATTTTAGTGGCCACACTAAGCATCACCTCTCTGAACTCCATAGCATCAAACGAAACCAAAATCAGATTATTATAGGCTTTTATTGTTAATATCGCATTTTGGAGGGGGAATTGATAGATACAATCTTAAGAGAAAGAGACAACAAAAGACTTAGATTTGGAAGGAAAATACGTATGAGGAATGGGTAAAAGTATTAAGAATGGGCAGGAGAGGTTTCACAAAGGATCATGAGAGCTGCAATCAGAGATGAAAGACAATTGCAATCAGAGATGTAAGAGAGAAGTGACTGTGACTCCAGAGGGAAAAATAAGGACCAGTAAATACAGGTTTACAAATTGCGTTGTTCAGAAATGAAATGGACAGTTTAGGAGAAGTTTGGGGCTCCCTGTCCTTAGCAGAACTGATCACTAGCCTGTCACATTAAGTTGTTATTTCCGCAGGATGGTATGTGCTAAAAACACTCTTCTTTGACAGTGTCTGAGATGGTGAGTCTACAACATTAGGCAATTGAAGTTCATTTCTTTCTAGGCTTGATTAGCTTCAGATTTGTAAAATAAAAAGTGTTGGAGTGGGAGAGGCCCTAATATTTGAGGATTCTTTGCAAGTGTTATGATTCTATGAATGATTATTTTGTGAACTTTATTTAATGAAAGTGTAAATTAATTCACTTGCAAAGGACGGTTTTGAATTTAGATGACTCCCCAGAAACCTGCAAAAATAATCTATTTTAATGAAACAATATTACCATTAATAACACCCAGTCTCTGAAAAGCAAATACTCATTTAAATTAAAATGTGTTGAGCAGGAACACATGCTTCTATCATGAGTTTTCTCTTCATCACTGCTTGTATGGTATCATTTGAGATTAGTGAAGAGAGATTAGTGCTTGAAAAAAAATTTCCAGTGCAGACACTTCATATTACTAATAGAGTTGCAGCTAACCTATGTCAGGTAACTTCACATATCAGTATTAGGTAATAATAAAAAGTAATAAATACAGAGTTCATGTTTCAGGAAGATGGAAATTTCATTAAGACTCTATTTCCACTATCAATTATTAAATAAATTCACCTGAGTGTTTTCTTCTCCTACCCTATTCAAGATAAAAACCTTCTCGGAGGAAGAGCGTGTTCATTCTTATGCATGAGTGTATTTTGAAATAAAAAGCACCAAGCCTCTTTTCATATGCTAAAGATTTCTTAGACGTTATATCTGAATAATTATGTCACAAGGTTTTTTGTTTCAAGAAAAACTCAAGTCTACACAAATGGCAAATTGTTAGAGAATAAAAAGTATGCCAGAAAGATCTAAAAACGATTTTTACCTTTAGGTTTATAATAACAACCGTTTGTTACTATTTTACATTCAATGAATTTTTAAATATTCACTTATTATTTTTTGAAGTCATTTAAACATTCATTCTCTCCTCAGAACTCACATTGCTTGTACATAATAGTATAGCATGTGCTTTCTTGTTCTGGGCACCTGCACAAGAGGAGATGCCTCATGAGAACTCAGTAAGACAGTGCCAAAACCTGAGAAAAATCCTGGGTCTTAATTTCCCATTTCTGCATTGAAAGGCTTCTTTCATGATGCATTGCCACTCATTTTAAAAAAAGTGAAATTTTTAGAGGTTATTTGCAACTCAGAATACTTACTTCAAGTTGAAAGGGATTCTGCTAGCTCTCTTTGTTGGGTCAGTAACAGAGCATAATTAAACATGACTGCATTTACATTTATCTATTTACAATTATACAGAAATATTAATATATCCTTATGTTAATTAAAATTATTTGATAGCATTATAAGATAATTAATGCATTCCTAATATATTGGGCCTTTAGGTAGAGCCAAACAATGCAGTGAAGAGCAAAGGAAAAAATTAATCGCTCCCACTTTTATGTTTTTATAGCTCTTAAATAAACTAAAGGGTTTGACCCTTGGCACAACTAGAAGATATTTCACTCATTCGTGTTTCTTATGGATCTTGGGTTAGATTATGGTGTCTCAGAGAACAGGGGCATTATCTTACATTTATTTGAATCTAACATCTAGCACAGTTCTTGGCACATCGTGGTAACTCGTGATGTCTTTAATGAATTCCACAAGGCTAAAGCCCATGCACACTTCTCCACAACCATAAGGCATTAGTATGGTTACCTCACAAGGCAATGGATATGCTCCCTAAATATTTCTATAACAGGTTGGGTAAAAAAAAATCCCTTTTTTTGTCTAAAGATATGTATAAAACGAAGACTGTTTTTTATGGCTTAAGCAGTACATTTTTAATTCTTTAGTGGGTCTTTTTCATCATTCAGAACCCAGGTGTTCAGTTATACTCTTAAGGGATATGTTTCAATATATGTCTATTCGGTATGAAAGCAAACAAGAATCCTTGGCACACATGCTGCTACATCATGGGAATTTGTTTCTTCTCTATTCACTTGGTCAACTATTCATTCCTCAGACCCAGGTTTAAATGTTTCCTCCTCAGCAAGGCCTTCCCCAACCTTCCTGACAAGGTTAAATTCTCTTGTCAACCTCTTTCATACACAGTACTATGTAAACTTCCTCATGCAACTAGTTCTGTTGCCAATTTTCACCTTTCCATTGTAATTATATATGCGATACATATGTCCCTTACTAGGCTCTCAGCTATACCAGTATAGGAGCCATGTATACTTTTGTATTCACTCTCTCAACAAAATACCTGGCTTGTAGGAGGCTTTTCATCAATACTCAATAAATGAGTGAATAAATAAACAGAGGAGCCTGTGATGAGTCAACTAAGACTTTCACATAGCAGAGAGGTGTATACAACTAAGGTCATACCCTCCCCCAAAATATTCTGACAAGAACTACACAATAAATAGTATTCAGAAGGCAGATTAAAAAAAATACTTCTTACCTTGAAAAAAATGCGTACTTTCATACAGAAGGACTTCTAAGTTATAGGAATATTTTTTGGAGGAATGACCTTACCCAAATTCATACTAACTAATTTTTATTTATTAAAAAGTAAGCTATGGCATTTCTCCCCCTCTATGTTCAAGATCGATTCTGAAATATGAATATGTGCAAAATGGGAAAGAAATAGCTTACAACACTATTTTGTTTAAAAAATCTTAAGCAAAATAAAATAGTTTGTTTCCTAAGCACTTCTTAGTGATTCAACAATTGCTTTTCTCTATACAGTAACCATACTGTTTTAAGTCCCTGAAAATATATAAACTACTTGATGAAAGGGAAACACGAAGGAACCTGGATCCAGGTAACGCCTTTCATTTTGTCTTTGGAATTAATGTAGCTGCAGATACCGTTGAGTGACTCACGTGTGCCAGGGCTTTCTTTTATCTCATTTAATCCTAATAAAAATCCAGTTATAACTCCACTTCACGTGGAAGAAACTGAGGCTTAACAGAGAAGTCTGACTCTAACACAGACCTTAACCTTGTTTTAGTAGATTTCTGGCAAGTGTAATACCTAAAGCTCTGGGTTTAGAATGCAGCATGTTGGCACTAGAAAAATCTATGCAACCTAACTATGTACTGGCTTTTTGTACATTGACACAGGTACTTTATTGAACCTAACAGAAGTTATTGATGGGATTTTAATATTTGTAAAGTACCAGGACTCAAGGTCCTAAGGGCCCAATACTTAGGTTATAGTCCCAGTTCTGCCATCCACTGGCTATGAAATCTTGGACAATCTATTCACCTGTAAAATGAGAATAAAACTGGTTCACAGGGTTATTGTAAATTTTTTTTGTTGTCTTTTTACAGCCACACCTGCAGCATATGGAAGCTTCCAGGCAAGAGGTCGAATCAGAGCTGAGCTGCCAGCATATGCTACAGCCACAACAACACCAGATACAAGCCACATCTGTGACCTACACCACAGCTTGCAATAATGCCAGCTTCTTTAACCCACTGAGCAAGGCTGGGGATCAAACTGGCATCCTCATGGCTACTAGTCAGATTCTTAATCCTCTGAGTCACAAAGGGAGCTCCAGGTTATTGTAATTATTACTGAGATGGTGTATATAAATTCTTAGCATGGTGCCTGATACATGGTAGTTCTCACTATGTCTTTAAAAATGATAATAACAATAGCATTTGTAGTATTGATCTTAATAGAACAATTTCCTGAATAAATAGTTGGCATAAATCACAACAATATAATGCATAGGAAAAATATCTACAACCACTTAAAAATAACTTTATGTGGAAAGCCCTTCAAAAAAAAGACTCCATAGTACTGTGTACAGTTCTTAAAATATGAGACTGTAATATACTGTATATATTCTCTTTTGGAATTGGAAAAACTTGTGTGGATAGTTTAGTTTTTTGTAAACACAATCTAAGAAGTCTAAAATGATGCTTGTTAAAAATAAATAAATAAATAAAATGATATTTGTTTTGTTCCTGATAAATACCTCTGGAGAAACTCATAAACAATGAATCCAGTGACTTGACTTTCTGTGTTAACTTAGTGGCTATCTTTTTAATATATATATCATATATGTATATGTGTATACACACACACACACACACACACACACACACATATAAAAAATCTATATAGACCATAAAGTAGTCTTTACAAAACACACATATATATATACACACACTACATATATAGTATACATATATATAGAGTGTATATATATGATATATATATATATATATATATATATATATATATATATATATATGTATATACACACACTACTCAGCATATAAGGAGTGAGCATTCAGAGCGGGAGTCTCTTGAATTCAGTTTTTACTCTTCCTGCTAGGCTCTCCCTTGCCTTTCTACCCATCATTTTTATAAGAAAAGAAATCATAGATTGAAAGCATATTGCACATACATAGAGGAGTGAAAAGGCATTACTCGGCTTTAGTGATAATGATGAGGAAAGACAGATAAGCCTAAAGGCCACAAATCATATGTTCTACTTTCCCTTTTTCTGAGAGTATGTCCATGCCAGCTGGTAGTACACAGCATTTTGGCTGGCACATTTGGTGAAATGGTAGAAAACCAAAAAGTGAGCAGATTGCATCAAGGGCTAAACATGTGAGATGTTTGTTAAGGAGCATCAAAAAAGTGAGAAGAAAAATATATTCGGGAAAAATGCAATGGTTTGTTCAGCTAGATTTAAGTTAAAAGAAATACCGAATATTAAAGATAATTAATCATCAAGCTCGAGGGCTGTAAATTCAAATGACTATAGATGAAAAAAATGAGAAATAAATTGGGAGGGACTATGGCAATTTGGAGAGCATGTGTCCTCTTTAAAGGTGTTAGGTAGCTCTAACACTTTCCTACTAGAAAAAAGGGGTACTTGTGTACAACTTCCAATTTTTTTGTGTCTGTGTAACTGTTTCTTTTTTTTCTTTTTTTTCATAACAATGAGTTTTATTTCAGTTATAGGTGTGCAAAGATTATCACAAGTCGATGTGATACATTTTGTGTCCCAAACCCACAGTGCATACCCCCACCACCCAGATTGTCTTATTTGAAAAACCAAGGTTTTCCAAAATCTGTGAGTCATTGTCTGTTCTTCAAAGAAGTTCATTGTGTCACTTTAGTTGCCACATGTAAGCGGTAGCATTGGGTGTTGCTGTCTAATTGTCTGACTGGTTTCACTTTGCATGATAATCCATGTTGCTATAAATGTTGTTAGTTCGTTCCTTTCAATGGCTGAGTAATATTCCATTGTGTGTATGTACCATATCTTCCCTATCCACTCCTCTGTCGATGGGCATTTAGGTTGTTTCCATGACCTAGCTTCTTCCCGCTCCAGCTGCTTTAGATGTAAGGTTAGGTTGTTTATGTGAGCTTTTTCTTGTTTCCTGAGGTAGGCTTGTATTGCTATAAACTTTCCTCTTAGAACTGCTTTTGCTGCATCCCAGAGGTTTTGGAGTGCCGTATCTTTGTTGTCATTTGCTTCTAGGTATTTTTTTAATTTCCTCTTTGATTGTTTCAGTGATCCATTGGTTGTTTAGTAGCGTGTTGTTTAGTCTCCATGTGTTTGTATTTTTTGCCATTTTTTTCTTGTTGTTGATTTCCAGTCGTATAGCATTGTGGCCAGAGAAGATGCTTGATATGATTTCAGTTTTCTTAGAGTACTGAAGCTGGATTTGTAGCCCAGGATGTGATCAATCTTAGAGAATTTTCCATGCACACTTGAGAACAATGTGTATTCTGTTGTTTTTGGATGGAATGTCCTATAAATATCTATTAAGTCCATCTGCTCTAATGCTTCATTCAGGGCCTGTGTTTCCTTATTGATTTTCTGTCTGGATGACCTGTCCATTGCTGTAAGTGGGGTGTTAAAGTCCCCCACTATGATTGTGTTATTGTTGATTTTTCCTTTTAAGGTTGTTAGCAGTTGCCTTATTTATTGTGGTGATCCTATGTTGGGTGCATAGATATTTAAAATTATTACATCTTCTTCTTGGATTGATCATTATGTAGTGCCCTTCCTTGTTTCTTAAAATGTTCTTCATTTTAAAGTCTATTTTGTCTGATAGGAGTATTGCTACTCCGGCTTTCTTTTGATGCCCGTTTGCATGGAATATTTTCTACCATCCTCTCACTTTCAATTTGTATGTGTCCCTAGAAGTGAAGTGGGCCTCTTGAAGACAGCATATATATGGGTCTTGTTTTTGTATCCATGCGGCTAGTCTATGTTTTTTGGTTGGGGTATTCAGTCCATTAACATTTAAGGTAATTGCTGATATATATGTTCTTATTGCCATTGTATTAACTGTTTGGGGTTTTTGTTGCTCTTTTTTTTCATCCTGAAGTTTTGATATAGGAGTCTATATAGAAATGAGATTGTTTTAAGCTGTTGGTTTCTTAACTGCACTTGCGTCTCCAGTGACCTGCATTTGTGATCTCTTCTCACGATTTCTGATTTTGGTAGCATAATTGTGCATGGAAGATTTAGTATCTTTACTGTATATTTGCCTTTCCTGGTGAGCCTTGTTATTTGTTGTGTTTTTGTTTCTGGTTGTGGCCTTTTCTTTTCTGCCTAGAGAAGTTCCTTTAGGATTTGTTGTAAAGCTGGTTTAGTGTTGCAGAAATCTCTTAGCTTTTGCTTATCTGTAAACCTTTTGATCTCTCCTTCAAATCTGAAAGACAGCCTTGCAGGGTAAAACAATCTTGGTTGGAAGTTTTTCCCTTTCATCACGTTAAGTATATCATGCCACTCCCTTCTGGCCTGTAGAGTTTAGGCTGAAAAATCTGCTGATAACCTTATTGGGGTTCCCTTGTATGTCATTTGTTTCTTTTCCCTAGCTGCTTTCAAAGTTTTCTCTTTTTCTTTAATTTTGGTCATTTTGATTAATATGTGTCTCGGGGTGTTCCTCCTTGGGTTTATTTTATAGGGTACTAGCTGCGCTTCCTGGATTTGAGTGAGTGGTTCCTTGCCCATATTAGGGAAGTTTTCGGCTATTATCTCTTCAAATGTTTTTTCTGTCCCCTTCGCTCTCTCTTCTCTCTCTGGCACCCCTATAATACGGATGTTGGTGCGTTTAACATTATCCCAGAGTTCTCTGAGACTCTGCTCATTTCCTTTCAATCTTTTATCTCTTTTCTCTTCCACATTAGTGATTTCCACTAATCTGTCCTCCACCTCACTGATTCATTCTTCTGCCTCCTGTATTCTACTGTTGACTGCTTCTAAAGAATTTTTTATTACAGTTATTGTGTTTTCCATCTCTTCTTGTTTAATTTTTACATCTTGTATTTCTTTGCTCAGTGTTTCCTGTAAATTATCAATCTTTGCCTCCTGTTTATTTCCAATGCCTTGCATCATCTTCAGCATCAACAGTCTAAAGTCTCTTTCTGGGAGGCTGATACTCTCCTCATCACTGAGCTGTTTTTCTGGGCTTTTCTCTTTCTCCCTTATCTGAGTTAAAGTTTTCTGTCTTCTCATTTTTACAGGTTTTAGGTGTGATGACCTTTTTGCCGACAATAGAGTTGTAGCCTCTCTTAGATCTGGCATTTGCCTCCCCTGTGGCTAAAGCTGGTATGGAGGGGGCTTGCTGTCAGCTTCTGGATGGGAGGGAGTGATGCCTGCCCACTGGTAAGTGGGGTTGATTCTTATCCCTCTGATGGGTGGGGCTTTGTCTCTGGATGAGATTAGAGGCTGGCTGTGTGCCTGAGGGGTCTTTAGGCAGCTTGTTTACTGATGGGTGGGGCTGTGATCCCAAATGGATTATCATTTGGCCTGGGGCTTCTCAGCACTGATGTGAGGGACCAAATTTTCCCAGAAATGGCCACCTCCAAAGAAATGCGGGCTGATGAATGTTCCTGAGAGCTTCACCTCCAATGCCCTTCCCCCACAACAAGCCACAGTCACCCCTGTTTTCCCAGGTGATCTTCCAAGAATTGCAGTCAGGTTCCAACTGGATTCCTATGGAGACTGCTTTGCCCTGGGACCCAGTGCACGTGAAAGTCTGTGTGTGCCTTTCAAGAATGGGGTCTCTGTTTCCCCCAGTCCTGTGGAGCTCTTGCACACAAGCCCTGCTGGCCTTCAATGCCAGATGCTCTGGGGGTGCTTTCTCCCTGTGCCCGATCCCCAGGTGTGGGGTTTTGACATGGGGCTCAGAACTCTCAGTCCTGTAGGTGAGTCTCTGTGATGCAGTTAGTTTCCCGTCTGTGGGGCTTCCCACCCGGGAGGTATGGGGTTGCTTCTATCGCGTAATCACCCCTCCTACCTCTTGATGTGGTCTCCTCTTTGTCTTCTATCTTTTTTGGAAGTTTACAGTCCATTTGGTTGAAGGCTGCTCAGCATTTCGTTGTAGTTTTGTTGTTTTTTGGGAGAGAAGTTGAGCTCCATTCCTTCTATTCCACCATCTTAATCCAATCTCACAACTTCCAATTTTTAAAAGCACACTTTATTTTTTTAAAGCAGTTTTAGGTTCACAGCAATATTGAACAGAAAATGGAGAGTTCTCATGTATCCTCAGCCTCCACGTACACACAGCTTCTCCAGTTATTAACACTGCACATCAGAGTAGTACATTTGTTACCATCTATGAACTTACAATGATATATTACTATTTGTTGAAAAGACTGTCTTTGTTTCATGTACTGTCTTTGTTCCTTTGTCAAAGATCTAAGGACTATATTTGTTTTGGTCTAATTCTGAACATTCTATTCTGTTCCATTGATTCATTTGTCTATTCTTTTGCCAGTATTACTTTTTAGAGCCCCACTCATGGCATATGCACATACAAAATTTCCTAGGCTAGGGGTCTAATCAGAGCTGCAGCTGCCAGCCTACGCCACAGCCACAGCAACACAGGATCTGAGCCATGCCTGCAACTTACACCATAGTTCATGGCCACACCAGGTCCTTAACCCACTGAGTAAGGCCAAGGTTTGAACCCGCAGCCTAATGGATACTAGTTGGGTTCATAACCTGCTGAACAACAATAGGAACTCCCACTACATTTTTTTGATTACAGTAGCTTTATAGTAAGTACTGATGGTGTGGGCCCTAGGACAGTGTTCTTTTCTTTCAATACTATGTTGGCTATCCTGGGTCTTTTGTCTCTCCAAATAAACTTTAGAATCAGCTTGTTGATAGCCTCAAAATAACCTGACAAATTTTATTGGGATTATGTTGAATCAATCTACATTACAGACTGGAAAGCCTTCCTATCTATAACACTGGAATAGCTCTTCATTTCGTTAGTTGCTTGACTTCTTTCATCAGAATTAAAATAATCTAACATTTTCCTCATATAGAACATGTACATTTTTTTGTGAGATTTGTACCTAAGTATTTCATTTTTAGGGATGTCAATATAAATGGCACTGTGGTTTTACTTTCAAATTCTTATCGGTCATTGCTGGTATATAGGAAAATGACTGACTTTTGTATGTTAATATTGTATCTCATAACCTTGCTATTATCACTAATTATAGGAGGATTTTTGACAAAGATTTTGAATTTTTTACATAGACAGTCATATTATCTATGAACAAAGAAGTTTACTTTTTCCTTCCCAATCTGTATGGCTTTTGTTTCTTATTCTTGTCTTATTGTATTAGCTAGGACTTTCCACACAATGTTAAAAAGAAGTATAGAGAGAGAGTATCCTTGCCCATTCTAATATTGGAAGGAAAGCTTAGAGTTTCTCACCACTAAGTACGATGTTAGTTGTAGATTTTTTTTGTAGATATACTTTATGATGTTAAAGAAGTTATTCTCTAATAACTTTTAGAGTTTTTATCATGAAAGGTGTTGGATTTTGTCAAATATTTTCTCCATGTCTATTGATATGGCCATGTGATTTCTTTTCTTTAGCTTGTTAACATGATGGATTCCATTAATTTATATGTTATTTTGGAACTAGCCTTGCACATCTGAAATGAATCCCAACTGTTTGGTGTATAATTCTCTGCAAATATTGTCAGATTCATTTTCTAGTATTTTGTTGAAAAATTTTGAGTCTGTGCCCATGAGAGATATTTGTCTCTAGTTTACTTTTTCCTGCAATGTTTTCATTTGATTTGATATTAGAGTAATGCTGAGTTCATAGAATGTTAAGAAGTATTCCCCCGCTTCTATCTTCTGGAAGAGATTATAAAGAATTGTCATAATTTCTTCATTTAATGTTTGGTAGAATTCAATAGTGAACCCATCTGGTAAGTCTAGTGCTTTCACTTTTGAAATATTATTAATTATTTGTCCAATTTCTTTAATAGCTACAGGCCTACTGGCTTTTTTTTTTTTTCTGTGTGAATTTTGAAAGACTGTGTCTTTTAAGGAATAGGTAAGTTTCATCTAGGTTATCACATTTGGTAAGCATAGAGTTGTCCATAATATCCCTTTATTATCCTTTTAACATCCGTAGAATCTGTAGTGATGTCTCCTCTCATTTCTGCTATTAGTGGTTTGTATTGTCTCCCTCCTTCTCTCTCTCTTATTTTTTTGTCAGTGAACTTGAATAAGGTCTTACCAGTTTTGTTGCTTTTTTCAGAGAACCAGCTTTTGCTTTTGTTAATAATCTCTACTGATTTCCTTTTTAAAAATTTAATTGATGTCAACTCTAATTTTCATTATTTTTTTCTTCTACTTTTTTTTTTGTCTTTTTGCCTTATCTAGGGCTACACTCACAGCATATGGAGGTTCTCAGGCTAGGGTCTAACAGGAGCTGTAGCCGCCAGCCTTCACCACAGCCGGAGCAACGTGGGATCCGAGCCACATCTGCATTCTACACCACAGCTCATGGCAATGCCGGATCCTTAACCCACTGAGCAAGGCCAGGGATTGAACGCACAACCTCATGGTTCTTAGTCAGATTCATTAACCACTGAGCCATGACGGGAACTCCTCTTCTACTTACTTTGGATTTGATTCTCTTCCTTTTCTAGTTTCCTAATACAGAGGCTTAGATATATTTATTTTATTTTATTTGCCTTTTTAGGGCCACACCTGTGGAATGTGGAAGCTCCCAGGCTAGAGGTTGAATTGGAAATGCAGCTGCCAGCCTATGCCACAGCCACAGTGGTGTGGGGTCTGAGCTGCATCTGTGACCTACACCACGGCTCACATTAATGCTGGATACCTGACCCATGAGCAAGGCCAGAGATGGAACCTACATCCTCATGGATACTAGTTGGTTTCATTAACATTGAGTCATGATAGGAACTCCTAGAATATTGATTTTAGATTGTTCTTATTTAATATATGTGTTCAATGTATAAATTTACCACTATATAGTTTTCCTAAATATCCCAAATTTTGAGAAGTTAAATTTCATTTAGCTCAAGCTATCTTTTATTTCTCTTGAGATATCTTCTCTGATCTATGAATTATTTAATCTTCAAGTATTTGAGGATTTTTTTTTATCTTTCTTCCATGTATTTCTGGTTTAATTCCATGGTGGTATAAGAACAGAAACTATGTAATTCCTATTCTTTAAAATTCTTAAAGGTATGTTCTATGGCCTATAATGTGGTCTAGCTTGTTGAATGTTCCATGCAAGCTTGAGAAGAATGTGTGGTTTGCTGCTGTTGGATGAAATATTCTGTAATATAAATTATATTCAACTGATTGTGGTTCTATTGAGTTGAAATATATCCTTCCTGATTTTTTGTCTTCCTGATATATTAAAAAATTCCAATTTTTAACATTAGAAACAAATTTAATTACTTTTATGTGATGACAAGCCAAAAACACATGTTGTAAAACATTGCTGTTTGAACTTAAGTCCAATACTTTTCAAATTGAGTATGTAATTATTTAGACCAAGAAAAGGTAAAAATATATACTTTTGTAGCTATTTAATGGTGAGACTGAGATAAGAATTTAGTTCATTAGATACTAGGAGATTTAAGTCTTATGTCCACTGTAACTGAGTGCCTGATGATTCTCAACAAAATAAAGTTCTGTTTAATGATATGGTACTTTTATTTGGTAGAGGGATCTATCCTTGGATAATTTAAAAAATGATTTTATTTACAAATATTTTAAAGAACTATGACAAATTTAAAATTATTTTCAACATGCTCTGAAACATGGAATCTTCCACAGTGAAGACTGAATGTGACAACACTGTGATCCCAATGTCCCAAGCAAACAGTGCTACAGTCCAGGTACTACCTTTTGTCTGCATCAGTCCATGTGGAGAAGTGCTCTATCAGTGTAAACACTACAGATCTTTACCTATTTGCAAAATCAATTGTTACCTCCCCACATTTGCAGAAGCTTACCAAAATGCTAAAAGTTGCTCTTGGGATAAAATGTTGGAAAGGTAGAGAATTCAGAGTTGTAGGAAAGAGAGTAAAGAAAATGGCAGTTTATAAAAGATCAACCAAGTACTAAACAGAATCTGGAATACGGCATCTTTAGCAAAATTCAAGGCAGAAATGAATTTTGGTAGGGAAAATTTAATTTTTCAGATAATGTTATTTGTATCCAAGAATATATATAAAAAAGTCATATACTTGAGAATCTGAACATCTCCACTCATCCAAATCGTGAATATCTGCATAAGCTATGTGTGGCAATTGTTAACATCACAGAGGCTCATTCTCTGTGGTAAGGAAAAGGAAGTATGAATTGTAATATACAGATCAAAATGACTCTATAAGAAGATATTTCATGGAGTTCCTGTTGTGGCTCAGTGGTTAACAAATCCAACTAAGAACCATGAGGTTGCGGGTTCAATCTCTGGCCTTACTCAGTGGGTTAAGGATCCAGCATTGTCATGAGCTATGGTGAAGGTTGCAGATGTGGCTCAGATCCTGCATTGCTGTGGTTGTGATGAGGGCAGTAGCTATGACTCCAATTAGACCCCTAGCCTGGGAACCTCCCTATGCTGTGGGTGCGGCCCTGGAAAAGACAAAAAAAAAAAAACCTAGAAAGTCTTAAGTATATCCTCACAATCTCCCCCCACTCTTAATAGCTTCCCACAATGCCTGGTAAATAATTGATACTCAAAAAAAGATATTTCAGGTAATGAAAATTTCATAAATTTTATTGATAAAGGTTATGATTCCTATAAGCCTTGTGTTTGGCACAGAATAAACCTGCAGCAGATGTTTTCTGAAAATGCATTTTCAGAAAGTATATTTACTAACACTGATGGTAATACTTCTCATATAGCTTTATTTTATATTTTTAAAAAAATTAACATTTAAAGAAATTTTTCTTACTATGATTTCATCAATATTTGTTTTTTTTCCATATTTGGTTTTGTCCTAAGATATGTTTTGATGGCAATTTTTGATAATTTATTAAGAATAAAGAACTCTAGTAGAATTTCTCTTATTTACTTTCCTCTCCAAGTGACACATACTTTTGATTATCACTAAATTCTCTTTCTAATAGGGAGCTGATTAGTTTGAGAGCTGATTAGTTTGCTCTTCCAGAAAACCATCATTAACATTTTTTGCCCACTCTTAAAATGTTCAAGAGAATCAAATGATCAACTGTCACAGAGAACAGAAATTGAAATGCAAATCTAAAATTTAATCTGCCTGTGAAAGAGCTCTCTGAATAAGCATCATCAAACTTTAGTATCATTTTTTCAGAATAAGTAACATCAAACAAATGATAATAGTGATAATATATGGCTTAAATGTCTCAAAGTGAGGTAGAAATGCCAATATAAAACACATAATACGGTAAGCTGAGCTATGTAAATGGTGCTGAGTAACAAGGAAAGATAAAACAGAAGCAATTTGAAATATAATAGCTTCCCAGGAATCTGTTAAGAATCACCGGCCTTACTGTAGACCCCATTACAAGGCTGCATTGTATTCTGCCTGGTTGGATTTATTTTGTCTGACCTCAGCTACTCATTTCTGCCAACTCTACATTCTTTTCAAGACAATATTGGGAGTTCTTATCATGGTGCAGCAGAAACAAATCCAATTAGGAGCCATGAGGTTGCGAGTTCAATCCCTGTCCTCGGTCAGTGGGCTAAGGATCTGGCATTGCCATGAACTGTGGTGTAGGTTGCAGATGTGGCTTGGATCTAGCATTGCTGCGGCTGTGGTGTAGCTCTGATTAGACCCCTAGCCTGAGAACTTAATACCGCGGGTATGACCCTAAAAAGCAAAAAAAAAAAAAAAAAAAGAAAAAAAAAGAAAAAAAGAAAGAAAGAAAGACCAGAAGACCAGGTCAGCACCAAAACCTCTTTTCTCTGGAAATTCTTCATATTAGTATCTCTTTCCATACCATTCCTTCTCCTTTCTTTCCCAACTTTCCTTCAATCACCTTTTTTTTTTCTTAACTGCTTTAAGAATCTTACAAAAGCTGTGTACACTTTCCCCAGAGGAGTGTGTATACACACATAACCTGTTCACTTATAATTTTAGGGAGTTATTGGCCATTCTTAGGACCAACCATGGATAAGCTCCAGGTGAAGAACATGTGCTTTAACAATCTCATCCCAATTCTCATAACAGTAGCAGTAGTTACCACTGGTTAGCTGTCATACACCCAATGCTGTTGTCTATTCTTTGTCTCTAAACCTCATGAGCCCCATCTTAAGAAAATGAAGTTGAGTGGTAAATAAATTAACTAATCTATTCAAAATTACAATTAGTGTATAGTGGAATTAGGATGTGAATCCAGAGCTAATTCTAAATACTTTTCCAACTGTACTTCACCAAGCAGTGAGAATTATGAGACACAGAGAAGAAAAACAATTGATGTATCACATACTTACAGGTAATAAATTGGAGCTTGTGTAGTTATCCTATACACAATAAATATAATCCATAGAACTATCCATAGAACTATGGAATATGAAGTTACTCCATATATAGAGTATACTACCTTTTGACATAAAGGTGTTAGGTGGTGATGGACAATATTGTTTTGTAGCTGGTATGCAGTAGAATATATGTATTGGTTGACAAATATGGAGAACAGTACTTGCCAGCCAGAAAATATTCAGCTTTAAGTGCCCTAAATGCTCTTCTGGATGATCTAGCTTCCCAGTCCCTCTCAAAGGACACCCATCAAGCCCAAGGAATTAAGGCTTATAGCAGGTTCCTGGCTATGATCAGTTTAGATTTGTGGATGCCAAATATTTTGAATATCACTCTTGTTTATAGACAGAACATGTGGAAGTTGCCCAATTCTTCCTCCTGAAGTATCTACACCTCTTTTTTTCAGGTCACACTCAACTCACATTTTTCATCACCTATGATTACTTTGAAAGTGTACTTCTATTTTTCGAAGAGCATTATTAAAAAATAGAAAAAGATCTGGTTGGATTTTACTCACAATTTTGATATGTATTCCAATCCTCTAAATTTTTCATTTATTTCCTTAAATTCTGAAGAATATAATTGATTTGAAATAGTCCTGAAAAAATATCTTGCCAAAACCATGCGAGATTATAATTGTGCTCCTTCATTTTCTTAACTCCACTGAATATAAAAATCAAACAAGTAAAACCCTCCTTTTTATTATAAGTATGTTGAAAAAATCCAAAGTTGCATTAAAGTGTTTGGCTTATGTACAAATTAGAGTTACCTACAATTGAGAAAATTAAAAATTACTTAAACTTTAAATAAGAGCACACAATTTTAAGAACACATAATTTTAAATACAGCTCACTGATTTTCTCTTAATATTCGTAAACATGGCATATGGAAGCTCCTGGGCTAGGGTCAAATTGGAGCTGCAGTTGAGGGCTACATCACAGCCATGGCAACACTGGATCTGAGCCCCATCTTTCATCTACATTTTACCAGTCTACCTGTGTTCCTGCATCCTAGTACATTCTTTACACAGCAGCCAGGGCTATTTTTCAGAAGGGTAAATCAGAATGTAACTTCCATGCATAAAGCTTTCTAATGATTCCATATTCCACTTATTTAAATATCCAAATATCTCATATTTCCTACATATTTTATTATTTGCCATGTGCCTTTATCTCTCTGTATTCATCTCATCTTCTGTACTGTATTATATTCTCCAATTAGAATATAAAAATTTATAAAGTAATTTATTAAATTCTAGTAATTATTCATTTACACAATGAAGACATAAATTTGGTCCTGTTCACATTATATCTTTTGTGCTTAAAAGAGTTATTAGAAATTATAGATGATCACTAAATATTTATTGGCTGAATTAAGTAGGCAGCATTCTTAAGCTTGAGTTTATTTATATAAACATGATTTATTTCTAAACTAGTGTTTAAAAACAAAATAAAATTTGACTCCCATTTCAGCATATATCAGAAAAACTAATGTTTGCTTTTCAAAAAATCAAAAATCTTCATTAAATTATTGAAAAATACATTGAATTTTATTGTTGAGCTATCAGTAAGGTAAGAAAAGTAACAGAAGGCCAAAATAAGGGAAGCAAGAATCCAGAAAGATTACTACTCTTTGAAGCTGCCAGCTACCTGACAGCATCTACCAATCCTTGTTCATGATGAGCTTAAATTTTAATATTTGCATCGTGCAGAGGGAAGATAAACTCTAGTCTTAGCAAGCTGAAAATCTAACAAGATAGAATTTCGAAACTCAAAGGACTATACTCTCCCCCAACCTACTCAATAGGAGTTGAAGCAAATTCTACTCAACAGTTAAGAATTTTATCTTAAACCTGATACTAGTTTGGTGGGCGGGCGGAGGGAAGAATTTCTTTAAGGAATAAAAACCACAAGCCGTCCCTGCTATAGGGTTGTGGCCCAAATTAATAGTTATCTGTTATCTGCAAAATCTTAAGTACAACATAAGGTGATCCAAATTTTGTAGTCTTCCCCAGTGCTTAACATAAGCAGGAGCTACTTCTCTTTGGGAAAGATTATGAATCTTCCACCGAAACTTCATAATGTTCTCACAGATAAGTTCTACTGACTATAAGCACACAATAAAAACACTAAACACAATAAGGATAAGACATAATGAATAGAGGAAGTTGGAAAAAAAGAGAGAAGATTTATATTTTAAGATATATTGTTTGGTAACTATTAACAACAACTACAAAACAACTATAATTACTATGCTAAGAAAGAAAATAGAATATCATAAATACATATGGAGATTCAGAAACCTTAAAAATGGCTGTTAACTTTGAAAAAATTTTATAGAAATTAAAAATGTAATACTTGATAGTGAAAACAATAGATATTTAAACAGTAGATTAGAAAAAATTTAAAAAAAAATTAAAAAAAAGAGAAAGCAGCCTAAAATGTTAGAGAGATTTAAGGTTTGAAAACGAGATTAAGAATTATAGAGGATAGAGTAAGAAGTTGTAATATATATTCCAGTTGGATATCCAGTATGACATAATGGGGTGGAAATAGTTAAAGATAACATTTGGCAGATTTTCTAGAAGCATTAAAAGATGTGACTGTTTAGATTAAAAAATAAAAGTAAATCTAATGTAGGGTAGATAAAAAGACATCTACACCTAAACATAGACAAAACACAGGACACCAAAGCCAAAGCAGCCAAAATACGTTATCTTCAAAAGAAGGGAAGCAGTTTTGAAAACAATACTACAAGCCAAAAATCCATGGGGTATATCTTCAAATTGCTGAGAGAAAATAACCCTCATTCTAGAACTGTATACTCAACCACTATACAATTAGCTCTTTCAAGAGCAAGGACAAAATAAAAATCTTTCAGAAAAACAAAATCTTGGACATTTCTGAAGCAATAATTCCCAACCTGGAGTAATTTTTGGTCCCCTTCCTTCTGCATCTTCCCACCTCAAGACTAATTAGAATGTCTGGAGCTGGAGTTCCCGTCGTGGCTCAGTGGTTAACGAATCCGACTAGGAACCATGAAGTTGTGGGTTTGATCCCTGGCCTTACTCAGTGGGTTAAGGACCCAGCATTGCCATGAGCGGTGGTGAAGGTTGCAGACGCGGCTCAGATCTGACGTTGTTGTGGCCCTGGCGCAGGCCGGTGGCTGCAGCTCCGATTAGACCCCTAGCCTGGGAACCTCAATATGCCACAAGTACGGCCCTAGAAAAGGCAAAAAGACAAAAAAAAAGAATATCTGGAGCAATTTTATTATACCTAGAGGGTATTGTTGGCTTCTAGTAGGTAGAAGCCAGCAATGCTGCTAAACATCCTATATTGTACAGGACAGTCCCCTACAAAAAAGAATTATTTGGCCCTATATGTCAATAGTATAGAAACTGAGAAATCCAGCACTAAAATGTTTAAATAAGTTTTTAGGAAAGAATAAAAAAGGATCCTAGAAAGAATGCCTTCAGTGCAAGAAAAAATTGTTAGGAAAGGCATGTAGTCAAAAACCCTGACTATATAAACAAAAATGTATAGGGTAAATAGTAAGACTAAATTATTGGAAAAGAATAAATACATTTCCAGTAGCTCTTCATAATGGGAAATATAAAGGACTACATAGACAGATATGTATAGATAAGAAAGCAATACTTAATATTGTTATAACTACAGTGCCCTTTCTTAAACACCCCCTCTCCAATTTTTAAGTTAACTTCAGTGCCTAAAATTAAATACAGTATTATCTAGGATATTTTATAGTAGTGAATTTGCTAAATGACTCTCTTTCAGAGGCAAGAAGATTTATAACCAACACTCTGTTCTACCTACAGGAAATCACATGGATATTAGAAAAAGTTCTTAAGGTTTTAAAAATAACAGCAGAACCTTTCCAATATTCAGTAAGAAATCTCACTGAAGGTACCTTCAAATCTATTAGACTTAGATAGAAAGCAATCTTACAAGTAAAATGGGTTTATTTTACATTCTTTTTCATTTATGAAATAACTACAAATTTTGGAGGCTCTAGGATATAGGACTTAGGAAATTAATAAAGAAAGAGGCCAAATATTCCAGTTCCTTTGCTCCTGTTGACATAGTTGCATAAAAGAGTATCTAACAAAAAAAGAGATAAAACAGAAAGAAAAAAATTAAACTTTCACTAGCAAGCAAGTCAGTTCCAACTTCCATTTCAATGTCTAGAAGATGTGCAACTGCCACAGCTGACATTCCCTAGAGCTTTTGAAGTAAATTTTAAAGAAATCCAGAACTAAATGGTACAAATACAAGTACCTTGGAGAGCTCCAGTAGTTGCTACTATCATGGGTTTTAATTTGAAATAAAAATGAAGTTTTGCAAAATAACTTCACAGTAGACTTTTCCTGTTCCTGACTACTGCATAAGGCTTTATTTTGTGATGGAATATCCTTTCTCTTGTTTCATATGTCTGATGGAAAAGTCACCTATGTTTAGACAATTTGCAAGGTTATCATTTATGCAAATACAAAAGCAAGCAAACAAAAAATCCTTTGGCACCACTGCTTAAATATAAGAAACTTTTTAAATCTAAATGTAGAAAATTATCTAAAATATTACTTTATAGCACAGACTTTATTTTAATCTGGTGATTTGCTTAATTATGCCAAACAACTTGGTTAACAGAATATAAAAATATCTACATATTTGTAAGTAAGGAATTAATTCTTGTGAATTTTGGCAAATCATAGAGCAGAAAGTATAGATGTCCAGGAATATGTACACTGAATATATCTAAATGTTTCATCATTAACTAATTAATCTTTATCCTTTCAATGCCATAATGTAATTTTTTAACATTATATTAAAACGTATAATACAGAAGAGTGAGACAATTATAAGTGTAAAACCTAATGAATTTTCATTAACTTAGTATACCTTTTTACCAACATTCAGATTAAGAAACAGATGCCCTGACTTCATACTACATAGCTACAGTGCAAAGCTACAGTACTACAAAGCTACAGTAATCAAAACAGTATGGTATTGTCACAAAAACAGACACACAGATCAATGTAATAAAATAAAGAGCCCTTGGAGTTCCCACAGTGGCTCAGTGGTTAACGAATCTGACTAGGAACCGTGAGGTTGCGGATTTGATCCCTGACCTCGCTCAGTGGGTTAAGGATCCGGCATTGCCATGAGCTGTGGTGTAGGTCACAGACATGGCTCGAATCCCACGTTGCTGTGGCTGTGGCGTAGGCTGGTGGCTACAGCTCAGATTAGACCCCTAGCCTGGGAACTTCCACATGCTACAGGTGCAGCCCTAGAAAAAGGCAAAAGATAAAAAATAAATAAATAAATAAATAAAGAGCCCAGGAAAAAACCTATATAGTTATAGTCAACTAATCTGTGAAAAATGTGGCAAGCATATACAATGGAGAAAAGACAGTCTCTTCAATAGTGGTCTGGGAAAACTGGACAGCTATGAGAAAAGGAATGAAAGTACAACAATCTCTAACACCGTATACAAAAATAAATGCAAAACTGATTAAAGGACTAAATATAAGACCAGGTAATATAAAATTCTTAGAGAAAAACACAGGCAGAACCCTCTTTGACATAGATCACAGCAATATATTTTTTTTTTGCTCCTAGAATAATGGAAATAAAAACAAAAATAGACAAATGGGACATAATTAAACTTAAAAGCTTTTGCACAACAAGAAAACCATAAACAACATGAAAAGACAATCTATGGACTGAGAGAATATATTTGCAAACAATGCTACCAACAAAAGATTAATTTCCAAAATAAACAGCTCATACAGCTCAATACTAAAAAACCAAACAACTCATCAAAAAGTGGACAGAAAGTCTAAATAGACATTTATCCAAAGAAGACATACAGATGGCCAACGGGCACATGAAAAGATGTTCAATATCACTAATGATTAGAGAAATGAAAATAAAAACTACAGTGAGTTATCACCTCATATCAGTCAGAATGACCATCATTAAAAAGTCTACAGATAGCAAATGCTAAAGAGGGTGTGAGAAATGAGAACCCTCCTACTCTCTTGGGGGTAATGTAAATTGGCACAACCACTATAGAAAACAGTATGGATGTTCCTCAGAAAACTAAATGTAGAACTACGATATGATCCATCAAACTCACTCCTGGGCATGTATCCAGACAAAACTACAATTCAAAAAGATACATGCTACATGCATCCCTATATTCATAGCAGCACTATTCACAGTAGTCAAGACATGGAAATAACCTAACTGCCCATCAACAAATGAATGGATTAAGAACATGTGGTACATATATACAATGGAATGTTCCTCATCCATAAAATGAACAAAATAATGCCATTTGCAGCAACATGGATGCAACTAACATTCTCATATTAAGCAAAGTAAATCAGAAGAGAAAGACAAATCCCATATGATATCACTTATATGTGGAATCTAAAATATGGCAAAAATGAACCTTTCTACAAAACAGAAACAGATTCATAGACATAGAGAACAGACTTGTGGTTGCCAGGAGGAAGGAGGTAGAGAGTACTGTGTACAGGCAGTTTGGAGTTAGTAGATACAAACTATTATATTTAGAATGGATAAGCAATGAGGTCCTACAATATGGCACAGGGAACTATAATCAGTCTCTTAGGATAGACCTTGATGGGAGATAATATAATAAAAGGAATGTATACATATGTACGATGAGGTCATTTTGCTGTACAGCAGAAATTGGCACCACATCGTAAATCAACTGTGCTTTAATTTTTTAAAAAAGATATTTATGAACAGAAAAAGTCTACAAATAATAAATGCTGGAGGTGTGGAGAAAAGGGAACATTCCTATAGTGTTGGCTGGAATGTAAATTGGTGCAACCACTGTGGAGATCAATACGGAGGTTCCTTAAAAAACAAAAAATAGAATTATCATACGGCCCTGCAATCCTGCTCATGGGCATATATCCAGATAAACCTCTAATTAGAAAAAAATACATGCAACTCAACATTCAGAGCAGCACTATTTACAATATTCAGGACATGGAAACAACCTAAATATTCACCATCAGATGAATAAAGAAAATGTGGTATGTATACAGGATGGAATACTACTCAGCATAAAAAAATGAAATAATGCCTTTTGCAGCAACATGGATGGACACAGAGATTATCATATTAAGTGAAGTAAGTCAGAGAGAGAAAGACAAATATCACGTGATATCACTGATAAGTGGAATCTAAAAGAAATGATACATAAAATCTTATTTATAAAATAGAAACAGACTCACAAACACAGAAGACAAATTTATGGTTACCAAAGGGGAAAAGGGTGGGGGAGGAGAGATAAATTAGGAGTTTGGTATTAATAAACACATATTAGTATATATGAAATGGGTAAACAACAAAGATCTGCTGTACATATAGAGAACTATATTCAACATCTTATAATAACTTATAATGGAAAAGAATCTGAATTTCATTGAATCACTTTGCTATATATCTGTAACTAACACAACACTGTAAATTGTAAATTAACCATACTTCAATAAAAAATGGTTATTAAGGATTTCCCATCATGGCTTGACGGAAATGAATCTGACTAGGAACCATGAGGTTGTGGGTTCGATCCCTGGCCCTGCTCAGTGAGTTAAGGATCCAGCATTACCGTGAGCTGTGGTGTAGGTTGCAGATGCAGCTCGGATCCCGCATTGCTGTGGCTGTGGTGTAGGCTAGCAGTTGTAGCTCCAATTAGACCCCTAGCCTGGGAGCCTCCATACTCCATATGCTGCGGGTGTGGCCCTGGAAAAGACAAAAAGAAAAAAAAAAGGTTATTAAAAGAAACAAAATGTTACCAGTACTACAGAAGACATACACCTTTCCCCAGACACTCTTTTTTGCCTGGCTTCTCTTCTTCATCGTCATATTTGTAGAGCTATCCATATTGTTGCATGAAGTTGTAATTTATTTTTTCTTATTGCTGTGTAATATTCCACAGTGTATGACTATATATCTGTCTGCTGTATTCTTTATGAGCATATATACCATTTCCAGTTCAGAATCATTATGAATAATACTGGCAGGAACATTCTTATACCTTTCTTTATACAAACATATTATGTGTTTCAGTGGAATTACTGGGATATAAGTTACACATGTGCTTAGCTTAGTAGATCCTACCAAACAGCTTTCCAACTTGGTTTTACCAATTTATAATCACACCAGTAGTTTGCAGTAGTTCTAGTTTTCCATCTTTGCACCAATATTTGCTATTTCCTGTCTTTTATTTTTTACCATTCTGGTGGAGTAGTAGTATCACTTTATGGTTCTAATTGCTTACCCTGAGGATTATCTCTTCATTTACTAGCTATATGGGTAACCTCTTCTTAAAGTGCCTGCTTAAGTGGTCTTGCTCATTTTTTATCAGCTTGTCATCAAGGTATTCTCAAGCTAAAATGAAACACTGTAAATAAAAGATCTTTATAAATTTATGAGTATTATACAGGTGTAAAGCATTTTATATTATTAAGTAATATAATATTTGTATACATTTTTTTTGTTTATGTATACACATTATGTGTGTGTGTGCATGTGTGTATGGGACAACTGAAGTTTTCCAGGCCAGCTGAAGACTAAGTTTTCCCAATGTATTGTCTCCTAGCAATATTCTTTTTGTAAAAATAAAAGATGAGAGACTTTATATGTAAATTTCCCAGAAGAAGTTATGACATGTTGTACAAGCACAATAAATGGTAGCTGCTCTCATCTGGAATACATTATTTAACTTGAGTTCAAATTGTTGAGAACAATGTGAAGGAATGAGGGTATCCCTGAAGGAGACTGACCTCACTATCTAAACAAACCGAGGAAAAACTGGTAGTTGATTAAAGATTTTCTATCAACAATAAAGACATTTCTAAAAAGAATCTTTTCGCGTAAGTGCACACAACAGGGAAACATAGCAATGCATGAAGTTTACCAATGCTTAGAATGATCAGGGAAGGATGGCAGCCCATGGATTTTAGCTTCACTAGACCTGTTACACAACATGTCAAACTCAAATAAGTATCTTCTGGAGACCTTGTGTGGATTTTGCTTTAAAGCCTTGGAGAGTAAGAAACTTTAACACTTAACATTAACAGACTTTGGAGATATATGTCTAGGTCGAGTAATCTAACAACATACAGGTCACAGTCAAGAGCTCTTTCAAAGTTCTTGGAGTAGGGCATATTTTCCTAGCATATTGGGTATATCTAGGGGATGGGGGTAATATTAGACTTATTTAGGATATTTATCCAAATACTGAGTGAAAAAAATCTGGAGCCTTGCTATTGCTTGAAAAGATGATTAGACACACAGTCAAAAACTAACCAGAGAATTTGAAGTAAACACAACAGATACTGGACACCTTTGCTGGAGTCCAGGCATTTTATATTTCAGCATGGACTTTAAGAAGTATAAATATATGCTGGGGTTAAATTTGAAATAACAGGTCACAGTTGTGAAGTCGGAAACAACAGTCATATATAGATTATCCTGGAGTGCACTTTTCAGAAACACAGTGGCTCTTTTTAGCCAAGTTGATAATAAGCCCTTGAGATACAAAGGGATGGGAAGAACTCCATATAATAGGACTGGAAAACAGCAGTTTTCCAGAACAGTAGTCTTGCTTGTGCAGTTTTCAGAAAGAATTGCTAACATGTAGCCTTACCTTTAAGTCATCTCAGAGGAATGTTCAACAAACAAAAGCACAGTTTTTTTTCAGTAAGTTAATATGGGCATTTAATATATTAAAGTGGATTGGTAGATGATTGAGATATATTGTTTTAATTTAAATTATTTACATGTTATGCTTTGGGGAAGGCAGATTACTAAAGCTTAAAAAAACTCCCAGGGTTAAGACCATCATTCTATATTAATGCATCCCTGATGTGCTAATTACCGTAACACTCTGAGCAGTTGTTTAAAATGTAGGAGCAATTTGGAGAGTTAAATACAGAACAGCAACATCAAACTATGCATTTTCTTGCTATTATGTTATGAGTCTCAGATTCAACTTTTCCTTTATATCATTATCTTCATTTATCATTCTTTCAATAACCCAGGAGTCATCTGTAAAATACTTCACAGTGTTGTTTTTAATTATCTTCCTTTTGAGGTAAAAACTAAAGCAGGGTTCAGCTTTGTGTTAATTAATGTATTAAGTCTTATTTATGTCTGCACTCCTTATTTCTCAATTTTAATGACCTTCTGACATATCTTTCTGAATTGCATCTAATTTGCTTTTGAAAACTCATTTTAAAACTTCTTTGAGAACACTGAAATTATGTGGTATCTTTGGAATTTACATAATTCAAGAACATTGAAACTTAAAATTGTATTTATAGATGTAGAAATATGCCATATTCAAACCTACCACAGAAACAAAATCAATAAAGAATATAGTATCTTTCTAGATAAATAATGGCAACACATAGCTAACTGACATTATGAAATTTAATGGCTTATTAGTATTTGATATTACAGTCTCAATATTTTGTGCTGATTTACTTTTAAGGATCAAAACCAAAAAGGGAGCAATTTTTCCTAGAATTGTCCCTAAAGTATTCCTAGAGAAGAGCAGAAGGCAGGGTGGTGATCACATGATGGACCACTCCCTCTAGCAATGTTTTCATTCAAGTATAAGCAGTCTGGAAGTCCTGAGGAAAAAGAGAAGGCAGAGAAGACATGATGAAAAAAGTAAGCTGCAATCAGAGAGATGTGAGAAAACAGAAATAGAAGGCACAGTTGCTGTACAGGTTGCTCATTAATGGAATGAGTAATTGGGGAGGAATGTAAGAAGTAGAGTTACATAGGGTTGATATATACAATATAAGAGAAATAAGTCTTTTCTATTCTCCCCATAGCACCAGCTGGATGTTTATAAAATTAGTAAATATATATTCAGCCTCCATTCCTGGGATATATATAGTCATATCTTGGAGATATTGAGGGTTTGGCTCCGGACCACCACAATAAAGCGAATATTACAATAAAGTGAGTCACACAATCTTTTTTATTTCTCAGGGTATGTACACACGTTATGTTTACACTATGCTGTAAACTATTATGTGGACAACAGCATTATGCCTAAAAAAATGTATATACCTTAACTAAAAAAAAATATCTATTGCTAAAAAATGCTACCGATCTTCTGTCTGCAGTGAGTCTTAACTGTTTTTGACGGTGGAGGGTCTTGCCTCTACATATATGATTGCTGACCAATCAGGGTGATGGTTAATAAAAGCTGGGATGGATGTGACAATTTCTTAAAATATGACAATGAAGTTGGCTGCATTGATGGACTCTATTTCACAATGGATTTCTCTGTAGCATGGAATACTGTTTGACAGCATTTTACCCACAGTAGAACTTCCTCCAAAACTGGAGTCAGTCCAATTAAAGCATCATCACTGGAAGAATTTTCCATCTCAAGAAAACACTTTCATCCATAGGAAGCAATTCCTCATCCATTAAAGTTTTATCATAAGTTTGCAGCAGTTCAGTCACACCTTAGGCTCCACTTCCAGTTCTAGTTCTTTTGTTATTCTCACCACATTTATAGTTAACTTCCTCCACTGAGGTCTTGAATTCCTCCAAGTTTTCTATGACAGTTGGAATCAACTTCTTCCCAACCATGTTCTTAGTGGCATCTAGAATGATAAACTCTTTCAGGAAGATTTTCAACTTACTTTGCCTATATCTATCAAAGGAATCACCATCTAGAGCAGCTACAAACTTAATGAAATTTATTTTCTAAATAATAAGACTTGAAAGTCAAAACTATCCCTGATCAATGGAGTCCAGAATGGATGTTATACTAGCAGGCATGAAAACATGAATCTCACTGTGCATTTCCATCAGTGCTCTTGGGTGGCCCAGATGTATTGTGAATGAGCAGTAAGATTTTGCAAGAAATTTTTTTTTTTGAGCAGAAGGTGTAAACAGTGGGATTAAAATATTCAGTAAACTATGTTATAAACAGATATGCTGTAGTTCAGGCTTTGTTGTTCCATTTATAGATTACAGGCAGAACAGGTTTAGCAAAACTCTTAAGAGCCCTAGGATTTTCAGAATAGTAAATAAGCATTGGTTTCAATTTCAGGTTGTCAGCTGCATTAGCCCCTAACAAGAGAGTCAGCCTGTCTTTTGAAGATTTGAAGCCCAGCACTGACTTCTCTTCTCTAGCTATGAAGGTTGTAGACGACATTTTCTTCCAATAGAAGGCTGTCTGTCTACCTTAAAAATCTGTTGTTTAGTATAACCATGTTTTTTTAATGAAACCTGTAAATTTATTCATGAAAAATTGACTTATCCACCATATATAATAATAAATAATAAAAAAGAAAGAAACCTGCAATATTGTACAACCATGTTATTTCAATACTTTATCTAGATCTTCTGGATAATCTGATGTAGCTTCTACATCAGCACTTGATGCTTTATTTTGCACTTTTATGTAACGGAGATAACTTCTTTACTTCAACCTCATGAACCAAACCTTGCTAGTTTCAAACTTTTCTCTTCTAGTTTTCTTATCTCTCTCAGCTTTTATAGAATTGAAGAGAGCTAGCCTTGCTCTGGATAAGGCTCTGGCTGAAGGTAACATTGTGGCTGGTCTGATCTTCTATCCAGATAACTAAAACTTTCTCCATCTCAGCAATAAGTCTCTTTTGCTTTCTTATCAATCATATGTTCATTGAAGCAACACTTTTAATTTCCCTTGAGTCTTTTCCTTTGCATTCACACCTTTGCTGAACGCTTGTTGCAAAAGATCTAGCTTTTGGTCTATCTCAGCTTTCAATATACTTTCCTCATCAAGCCTGATCATTTTTGCCTTTTTGTTTAAACTGAGAAATGTGCAACTCTTCCTTTCACCTGAGCACTTAGGGGCCATTGCAGGGTTACTAACTGGCCTAATTTCAATATCATTGTTATTTACCCTCTTGGTGACTCAGTTTCCTTGTCTGTAAAAAGAGAAAAATAATACCTGCTTTGTAATCTTATTTGACGGTTTAATAAGTTTATTCCGTATTAAGCACTTAGAACAGCATCTAGCACATAATTCATAATTTGCTTTGGTACATTTGGGAGAAAATGGGTTTAAAAACAAAATGCACAAGAGGTAAAGAAAAATCTGGAAATCTTAACTCTTTAACATTTGTCATTTTCTTCCTGTTACTGAAAGTTTTTTCTCTTGTACTTTTTTTTTAAGATTAATTTTTTGCTTAAAGGGATGGTTAGAATGAATTTATCACCATCATTTTTTTGAGAAAAATAAAGTCAGAAAACTGTATTTTGGGCCCTGCTAAATGATGGTTCAGATCTTAGGGTTCAGGACCAATGCACTGTAACACACAGCCATTCCATGAAGCTAGAATGGAATAGATGACTTCTCTTTCTTTCAATTCAATATGTATCTGTTTAATGAAGAAATATTTATCTGATGCCCAATAGGAGTCAGGCACTATTATAAGGAACAGTCAGGAATGGTAATACTACATGTAGCATACATAGCAGTAGAAATCTGTTCCTCAAGAACTATTTTTAGAAACATAAGCTTGCTGTTGCTATTACTCACTTCCTGCCAATGGTAAGAACTAATTTATTATTAGTAAATCTAGTTGTTCTAAGAGGGAGAGAAGGGCTATAAGAATTTAGGAAAATCTGTAACAAAATATTTACATCTAATGCATCATGGTCACAGTTTAGTCAATCTGTATTTTAGGCTTTGTAGAAACAGCTATGGGTTGATAAAGCTACATTTACCAATTTTTCAAAAGACGCATATATTATAAAGTACTAGAAAACTATTCAACAAAATGTTATCCATGATTATTTCTGTGTGGTGGAGTTATACATGATTTTAGTTTGTTGTATCATTTGCAATTTAAAATAAAGACATTAAGTGCTTTTACAATCAGAGGGAAGAAATATATTTTAAATTGCAGACCTTGAAACCGAGTTTAAAAACGTACTAATAGAACCACAGAGAACCACCATTTCCTGCTGGTTCATTCAGGAAAAATCCCACAACAAATAATCCATCAATCAATACATTTCGGCTTAAGAAAAACTTTCTTACATAGTGCTTTGCACTGAATTTGGCTTGCTTAATATATGAAAGTATGGATCTTTTTTTCACATTCCTCTTCTCAAGGACATGGATCAAAAAGTAGGCACAGAAGAAAGATTTTATTGAAATAGGAAGCATTGAAGCACACAGTTTAAGCATTACGGATATGGGAACGTGTAATAATGCTTTTCCTGCTGAATGAACCAGAAATTGCTATTGCAGGGCATGACAAGGTGATGGTGCCTTTTTTTACAGAGAGACACATTTTAGCGTGCAGATATTTATACCCCTCTGTAAAGCAAATCAGAGCATCAAGTTTCTTAAATGCATATCTATCATTCGATATTTAAACAAAGCACACAATTCCTTAATTCAGAGAGTGCAGATATTTAAAAAGTTAAATACCTTTAGATCTCCAAGTCAAAAATTCCTCATTTATAAAAATTTCTCACTCAGAAACTGTGGTATTTTAGAGCTTAAAATAGTCTTTGGATTCATCAACTATAATATCCTCATTTTGAGATGAAGACACTGTTGATAGAGAAATTAGCTGGCTTGTTTATATAAATGTTAAAAATCAGCGTCCACTTTTGAATCTTGTTCTTCTATTCCTAGCCTGGTATCTTTCTGTTAATCATTTCTAAAATGGCTCTTTACTCATTCAGTCAACCTCTTCTAATATATCATTCAACAATTTTTTCTTTGCAAGTATTTTCCCGTTTGATTTTTTTCTTTCCTTTTTTGATTTTCTTTGCATTTCTGTACACAAAGTTGTCCTTAACCTGACCTCAATGAAAGCAACTCAAAGTTTCAAGTAAGCTATTTAAGTATGTCAGAATTCACAAATGCGAGACACGGTGAAGACATTCCTAAGAGACAAAGGTCATATTAGGAAACTACCTAATCCCCTAGTATAAAAGGACATTTCCTGCACATCTAAATTCATTTAGATATAATATTTCTTATGTTCAACCTGTGTACTTTCTGGTATAAACAGGTGATTTTTAGTACCAGTTGGGTATCTCAAAAATTATCAGTCAGTTCAGATCAATATAAAAAAAATTTTTGGACCATACCTTTTGGGAAACTAGAATGTTATTTAAGAGGCAAAATGTCCGTCTAGAAAATGAGTACAGTACAAGATAAGATACAATAAAAGGCCAACTGAATATGCTCTGGTGACAAAATGTGGAGTGAGAGGGTGACTTGTTATGGATGGTCAGAATAAAATGCTAGAATTATTGGGAATGCCTCTGTGATAAAGCTGGAACCGAGGTGGTGCAGGGAGACTAGAAGATTTTCAAGATGGAAATATTATATTAGCAAGAAAACAGAAGTGAAGGTTAGGAAAGTGACAGATGTACCTGGTGAGAGGGGCTATTTCAGTTGTATTAGGACAAGTAAGATTAGGCCAAAGTGGAACATTAGAGATACGGATGAAAGGCTAATGGAAGTCATTCAAGGAGGACTGTGCCAGGGCCTGGCCCACAGAACTGTAATAAAGGGACAACACTAAAAATCAGGGGAAAGGGAATTAGATAGGAAATAAAAACAGACTGATTTACACAAACATTAATAATGATTTATTGTCACTCATTCAGTCAGGGAAGAGAAAACAAAGTGGAACAAAACAATAAAACAAATGCCCTGTGTTAAAACAAGAATCAGCTCACTGAATCTCAGCCCTTTCTTCTCCTCACCAGGTAACTGATAATCTGACCACAGTGGAATCAAAACACTTCAGTTTAGTTGTTCTCTGACATTGCTGCCTACATTATAAGCTAGTTTTCATGGAAGCAGCTAACCAGGTCAAGGAGTCTGAGACATTAAGTGGGAAAGTATATTCTTCAGGGTATTAGAAAAGTTCAGTATACAGTGGTGGGGCAATGTGTTTGTTTGTTTGTTTGTTTTTCATCTTTTTTAGGGCCATACTTGTGGCATATCGAAGTTCCCAGCCTAGGGGTCAAATTGGAGCTATAGCTGCCAGCCTACACCACAGCCACAGCAAGAGGGGATCTGTAATGTACTACAGCTCATGGCAATGCTGGATCCTTGACCCAGAGTGAAGCCAGGGATCAAACCTGTGTCCTCATGGATGCTAGTCAGGTTCATTTCTGCTGCACCGTCAGACCTCTGATGTATTTGGCTTTTGATGGGTATAAAATGATCTTACAGGATTTGCTGTCATTCTCTACACTCCTATTTTATAGCAGAGGAGTTAAGTACTAAAACATTAAAAGCAATCTCCCAGTTTGAAAACCTGAACTTAAATACATATTGGCTTTCTTCTTTAGCTTGGGGTTAAAAAAAACAAATTATCCAAGGAGGTTAACTTTTCTGTCAACCAGAGGAGTGCCTATACCAATTTTCTCACCATGAATTTTTGTTAACATCACCAAAATAATAATTGTTTATTAGCCAGGATCAGTGAGTGCAAACAATCCTCTATTTCAGTACCAGAGAGAGTGTTACAAATCTTGGCTAGTCATGTTATAAAAGTGTGTCATGATTTGGTCATGACAATGTGGGTCACATTTTGTAAACCACACTTTACACGAGATGCAAATGAGTTTATGCCCTAGGAGAGATCTGGAAGGAGTTCATATAAAATCTGAACACAACTGCGTGCCTTAAAAGAAGCATCTCTGTTTTTCTCCCTTGAAATCCTTTCTGTAATTCTATAGTTTCTTCCATATTCTACTCTTTTTTAAAATGTGCTTTATAGGTCCAGATGTGCCTTATAGGTCCAAACCATTTTCACAAACAAACTTGCCTAGGTCAGTATGAATTCTCAAGGATCATTAACCTTCCTGGCATACAAGCTATGTTAGATGAAATTTCTACCTTTGTATTGTTAGAGATGAACAATTTTCTATTTATCAGAGTCCTCCTGATCTCCAGTAAAACCCATTTTCAGTATGGGAAAGTTTGTTTTTTTCAGAAGAAAATATTTTATCAGAGTGGTTTGGCTATTAGCTGTCCCCAGGATTCCTTGACTAGATTTATCAGAGTCATCATAAACAGGGAGAAACCAAGAACTTAGTGTCCATCTATTTTTCCCCAACAATCAAAACGTCCACCAGTAAAAAACATGGCTGGTAACAACCTTACTTAGCCTTGAAATTCAGGAAAGTTAGTCATTGAATAACTTTGGACCATTTTCCAGACAGTACTGTCTTCATTCTTCACTCCCTCATTTTCAAAACCTTGATGCTTTGCATTGCTATGCAGTTATGGAGGAAAAAGATGCACTTCATACCAGTAGCTCATACTGCCTCATACTTGTTCATAACTCCCAATAGGTGATTGCTACATTTTTCAGGATGACTATGAAACCATGGTTAAACACAGCTATTGTGGAAATATAAGTTATATAAATTCACAATTAAATAAATTATATTAAAAACAAAGGTGACAAACATAAGGAACATTTTCTAATTATTTCATACCATTTTATTATATTATCTATGCTCTTGATGTTATTTATGCAATAGTATCTAGATGGTAGAAATACTCTCTAAGGTGTATCATTGTAGATTTCTTCATAATTCCAACTTCAGTGATGTCACATTGGTAGCTTGAGGTCAGCCATGTTTGAAGTATCAACCACAAAAAATTGGCAACAACACCAAATCAGAGCTCTCTTCCCTGCCAGAAAACCACTTGTTCAACACTTACTAGCACACTATTTGTAAGGACCCACTATTGTGAGGGCTGAGTGGGGCAGAATAAAGAATATGTTAATTTAAAATCCAGGTTTTTCATGCATGATAATCACCAGAATGATTTTACTCTTAAAAGTGCCCATTCAAAAGATGAGTTTCTAAGTAAAATGGCCCAAGAGACTTTCTAGTAAATACAAGCTACTTGTGTGCACAATCTGAGCTACTTTTATTGAGCATTTCATCAAGAAATTTTTAATTAAAGCATATTTCATTGCACATGGGAACAATTAAAAATCAAATTTACTAGTCATGATTTACAATTTGTAGGACTAATATTAAAGTTTTGAAAATGAAATAAAAACTCATTAAGCAATTATGAGGTTGATAGTTCCTACTAAACTATTTCATTTCATGAGGTAGGAATAGAGCGCTACCTCTATTTAGTACATTCAATTTGAAGTGAATTCCGTTTTTCAATGGAGTTACGACTTATTAAGCGATTTAGTACAACACATCCTTTTGCTGTTATGAATTTTGAACATGTTATAGATATTTTTCAGGTGATTCTCTGCTTCTAGGTCATTATCTCTTTAGGTATTAACCTCTCCTGTCCCAACACTGTTTTTCCTTTTTGGACTCTGCTGTCTCGTTGCAGTTTAATTTTATTGTTTTTCAACAGGTATGTTTAAGTGCCTTATCTCCCAGAATTTTATAAACTGCTATTTTGCAAAGAGTCCAGAAATAAAGTCAGAAAGATCCAGAATGAATCCCTTCTCTGCCACTTAATAGTTATGTAACTTTTTGAGCCTCAATTTTCTTATCTATAAAATGGGCACATCACCCACTATCTTACCAGAGTTGTTGTAAATCTGAGTAATAACAAAATAATGCTTTCCAGCTTTCCAAGTCAATATCTGGCACAGAGTTCATTTTAAGTAAACCGTATCTATTATTATACTCTTGTGATACTAAATACTGAAGACAATGCTTAATTATTATATTAGATTTAATTTTTAGGGTTATAATTTAGGCAATCAAAAACATATTTGCTTCTGAAAAGACAAACATGATACCTAGTATAAGTAAATTCAAGGACTATAATATGCAATATTCAGTTAAATCTGCTTGTTTTCTTTCCAGTTAAAATTTATTTATTGCCTTTTGGAGCCTTACTTACTCAAGTAAAGGAAACAGCGTTGTTTACCCACCATGCATTTCTCTAGGTTTGTGGCATGAACTAGTTAAACTAAAACTAGGTGGTTTATAGAGGTTCTATATTAGAGAGTAGATGCATGAACATTTCAACATGCCTTTCAGATAAAAGTGTCTGAGTAGGATGAGGAGGATAAGCATGGCTACCTTATTCATAAGCAAGCAATGTCTATAAGAATAATCTGCCTTTGACAGGGACACTAAGACTTTTTTAACACAATCGAATGGGGGAAATGGATGAAAGAAGCACTGTCTTCAAACAATAGAATTTGGTCAATACTATTGTCTCAAATAATTGTGTTTTAATTTTGCTTTTATTTAGGGAGAGGAAACTTTCATAGGAAAGTTCACTTTGTATTTCTGCAGAGGAAGTCCATTGCCTATCTCACTTCCAGCACCCCTTGAATCTCCTAGTTTGTATCTGCATTCCTCAGTGAGGCAGATATCGGGTTAATTTCAATCGCTGTCTCTCCTGCTTTTCATCTTTAATGGAGATACAGATGGATCTGAGGCCTCCTGGCCACAGACTTCACCCAGTCATGTTATTTTCATCCATGAATGATAGAGATGTACTACTAAATCAAAACAACAGATTCTAAATCTCTCAATATCAAACTTGAGATTCAATGAAAATACATCTTAGTTATAATAGAAGGCATGTTGATATGTTAAATTCCATAGAGAAGGTGAAGTGGAGGTTTCCTCTAGATTATTTTGAAGTATTTTGTTTTCCTAGGATCATTGCTAGTAATTGCCTTCTTACACCATTGCTATTTATTTTCTAAATTTTATATTTTGTTTGTTGTAGCTCTAGGCCAGGAGTTTTTTTGTTTTGTTTTATTTTGTTTTTTATAATCTGTGGAGACCTTGGTTTGAATGAATTTTATCTCTAAACTTAATCTGAAAACAGACCAAGAGACATTGTTCAGCAGGCTGGGGAAGAGTTCTGTCCTCATTTCTATTGAGATTTTATATGCATGACCTTCACTAACTCAATTATTCTCCCATGAAAATTTTTACAGTAGAAAATTATTAAACATTATGAGCTATGCAGAAAATAATAAATATTTTACCTGTAAATCTTTAAAACTTAATATGGTCCACTATCTCATGTTCAGGTATAATCTGATTGGTCAGGTCGCAGTTACATGTGGAAAACAACAGACTAGGAGGTTATATTTTCCACATATGCATGACGTCTATTTAAATATTCCATTTCAAAATGGTTAAAAAATTCTTCTTTGTTCCTACATTATCTTCGCCCACCTTCAACTAAATAGAAAACCAGGGATATTCTCTTGTGGTGCAGTGAGTTAAGGATCCACTGCAGCCCACAACTACAGCATGTGTTCGATCCCTGCCCCTGGAATTTACACGTGCCACAGGAACACCACAAAAAAATAAAAATAAACAAATGAATAAATAGCAAACCAAGACTACCTGTTAAATTTGGCAATTGCCTTCAAAAGATACCTTTTATTTTGACAGATTACTTTTTTCAAGTCAAATATCACTATTCTATGACTTTTTAAAGAACCAATTAATTAAAAATTGATATCAGGTATTTGAAAAGCATGTGAAAGAATTATGGCCTTTGAGAAAGACTTCAAATCCCACGGTTTCTGAGATTGTTAGGACTGGATAATAATCTCTTGATAGCCTCTAAACAAAACCTTACCTTTCCCCCCTGTAATTTCTACTCCTACTACTATTGGAATCATGGCATGATCGATTGTGTTTAGTTCTGTGAATATGACACCTTATATCTATTTACCATTAACACCATGACATTGGCATTGTCTAAGGGAAATCAGTCTCGATGTGAACATTAAATTTCATAATCAAAGTTATATCATGACCACAATGAATCGTGGATCTCAGGATACATGTAACACTTCTCTAATCCCCTAGCGAACACAAACACACACACACACACACACACACACACACACACACACACATTTTTGTATCTGAATGTCAGTTACAGTGTTTGAGTACTTTAATAAAAACATAGTATACCAAATTTTGATGAGACTGTGACAGCAGGGAACAGATTGTTTACTTGTTCATTGTTTTACTGAAAAATCCAGTAGGTACAAGAGAATCTCCAGATAATTTTATTTTTTTTCTCTATTGACATTTTGGAGTAAATTCTGGCATAACATTGTTAAGGATAAAAGTGGTACTTGAAGTGAGCTGGTAAAGGTTGAGAAAAGCTCGTATTTGTACTTTATATTCAATCATCAGAAAAGAAAACAAATATTAGTGTTCAAGAATTAGGGACCACATGGGAGAAACTGGAAGCCACTCCAAAAGTAAATGGAATCCAATAAAAGTGAACATTGCAGGGCCACCAGCACACTGCAAGTAATCCAGCAAAAAAAAAAAGGTATTAAAGAAAAGGGAAATATTGATAAGGAAGAAAGTACTAAAAATCCAAAGAAAACTTTTAAGTAATCCAGAGACAAGAACTGAATAAGTAAATGGAGGAAAAACTGCACAGTCATTGATTTTGCTTCATTTAGAAAGGTAAATGGTTAGATTTAAATTATAATTACAAGCTAAGAATGCCCAATAGTTCCCATCTAGTATGCTGAGTAAGTGAGGAAAAGTTTTTAGAGGGAGAGAATCTAAATAGTTTATTTACATAGACTATTTGATAAGGGCCTTTCACTTGTTGAAATTTCTCATTGAAAAACATATCCCAGGAGTTTCCCTTGCGACTCAGTGGTAATGAACCCAACCAGTATCCAAGAGAATGTGGGTTCCATCCTGGCCTCACTCAGTGCGTTAAAGATCCTGTGCTGCCATGAGCTTTGGTGTAGGTCGCAGACATATCTTGGATCCCATGTTGCAGTTGGCAGCTCCAGTTCTACTCCTGGCCTGGAAACTTCCATAAGTCACACATGCAGCCCTAAAAAGCAAGAAAGCAAAAAAACCAACCAAACGAACATGTCCCAGAGCCCTTCAGTCCTTCAGCTTAACTCTGATTCTTCACTTTAAAGGAGTTCTTGAGGAGTTCCCATTGTGACTCAGTGGTTAATGAACCCAAGTAGTATCCATGAAGATGTGGGGTTGATCCCTGGCCTTGCTCAGTGGGTTAAAGATCTGGTATAGCTTTGAGCTGTGGTGTAGGTCACAAACACAGCTTTGATCCCGCGTTGCTGTGACTGTGGTGTAGGCTGACAGCTCCAGCTCTGATTGGACCCCTAGACTGGGAACCTCCATGTGCCGCAGGTGGATCCGTAAAAAGACAAAAGACAAAAACAAACAAACAAACAAAGGAGCTCTTGAGTAAACTGACCACCAAAAGATGACCATACTCAGCACATCTGCATCTGCAACATAGAAATAGCTTAAGGAAAAGAAGTGGCTACATTTTCAAGGGTTGTATGGTAAGTGAATAAGTTTAAATCAGTAGTTTTTAATTCTAGCAAGAGATTTGTGTTTTCTCCAGATCAGTTCTAATCACACATCGGAAGAATGCCACATATTCAGGAAGTATTCAAAATGAGTAAGGGAACACTGCAGAATTATTCCATGTTTAAACAGCATCAGGTCAGTGGAAGGCAACTGTCAATGTGAATGTGTTATGACATGAGTATGCACATCCACTGCACTTTAGAAGAGTTAAGGAAGAGCAAAAACCACTGAAGGCAAGAAGTAGAAGGCTGAATGATGCCGGGGAGGTATTTGCAACATGTCTCTTAGGAAAAAAGGTGGCTGAGGGGCAGGAGACTGTTAATCATGTGGGTGAGAAAAATATCACACTAAGGCCTTATAAAAGCAGATAACATTTCTGATTTAATGAGTAAAAAGAATAAGAACAATTTCCAAATCTCTGAAACACATGTGGCCATAGAAGCTGAACATGAATATTAAAACTTTCTCATGTTAACAAATATAGGAAAAAGAAAGACAGCTGTCATATCAGAGGAGATTACAGATAATGAGGAGTCAATTAAAATACTATAAGTAGAAGAAGCTGTATCCTATTGCTGCTAATTTTGAATGAAGTAATGATTTAATAAATAAAGCCTGTGAGAATTAATGATAGTGTTTTCAAAGTCCCTAGGAGAAAGGTGTTATACAAGCATAAAGTCTAGCCATTAACAAGTATCTACATATTTTAATGCTATATACTCTCATTGTGAAAACAGTTGAGGAATTATAATTAACCACCTCCATTTTAACTCTCTTATCTTTCAGTTATTTACATCGTGTATTATTAAGAACTCCCATCAGCACTTTAGAACTTGAGAGTGAATAGATTTCTTCTAAAATTTGGAGGCTAGGGCTTTTACAACAAATATAAAAAGAAAAGGCACCTGATATCACTGAGAAAGATAGCTACAGTAGGTCATTGAGACATTAACTCAAAACTCATATTTCTTTCTCCACTCTAGCAGTTCAACTTTTAATAGGTTTATTTCACTCTGGCAGAAAGGCAGTGGGTATTCACAGATCTTTGCTGTATTGAGCCTTCAGAGAACCATATGGCATGCAAGTGTGTGTGTGTGTCTGTATGTGTGTGTGTGTGTGTGTAATTGATACTCAAATGAGGTTATGATTCTTTAAGTCTCTCATTTAGGAATCCGGTGTTACTGTCTCTGGGAATGACTATATATCATCAGAGTCTATATCATGGGTTCCTGTTCTTTCAAGGAATTTGTGTCTCAGGAATGGAAGACAGATTATGACAAATAACTAAGAGGAGATAGGGAAGTAGAAGCACTCCTCATAGCCAAGAGATTACCTACAATACAATTCCCATCTAACTCAGAATTATAAAAAAAAAAAAAAAAAACCTAAATTCTTAAACATATTATAACCTCAGTGGAGAAGATTTTTACTAAACCTAGATACCCTTCTTTGCAGTGTTTTTGCATATTAAAGAATTTAAGGGAATAAAATTTCATATTTTTCCTAAGGGAGAAAATCATGATCCCGTTGCTTGCATTATTTGTGTAAATATTTCTCTTCTATTAAATGGAAAATTTTTATGTCTCCATTCAATAATAAGCAGTTATTGGATTTTGGAAGAATGACAATGTCATCAGTATGGAATAGTTTTCAAATTTCTCTGAAGCCCAACACAAAAATAGATAGATTAATCAGATACAACAAAACTAGGTGACAAACTATTCTCATGAACCCCAAAATATAAGCTTGAAGACAAACCACTGTTAGACCCAGGCTACTTAAGTCTTTGTGGAATAAACTGAAGGAAATAATAGGACATCCCAAGAACCCAAAATAGTCAAGAAGTTTTTGCTGGAAAGTACAGTGGGCCAACTGGAGAGCAGCTGAAACTAGGAGTGGTTTTGCCTAGTACAATAGTCAGTAAGTGCAAGAGACTCAGCTAGGTAAGTCTTTAGGGCACAAAGGGCCAGCAGTCTAGGCACTTCTTCTCTTAAAATTGTCATGTCAGGGCCATGCTCTAGAACAAAACTAGTGGATGAGAATCTAAACAGGACTGACTGTTAACAAAGGAATTAAAGAGAGAGAAGATCCATATAAAAGCAGGTGAGGCTGGAGTTCCCTTCGTGGCTCAGTGGTTAACGAATCCGACTAAGAACCATGAGGTTGCGGATTTGATCCCTGGCCTTGCTCAGTGGGTTAAGGATCCGGCGTTGCCGTGAGCTGTGGTGTAGGTTGCAGATGCGGCTCGGATCCTGCGTTGCTGTGGCTGTGGCGAAGGCTGGCGGCTACAGCTCCTGTTAGACCCCTAGCCTGGGAACCTCCATATGCCGCAGGTGCGGCTCTAGATAAGGCCAAAAAAAAAAAAATATATAAAAGCGGGTGAGGCAAATAGTTTCAAGAAAATTTGGAAATCAAGTCACTGTTGCTTTTAGATCACTAAAAGAAAACAACATAAAAAGGCTCTGCATAATTAGAAAAGATGCCTTGACCTCTACGTCTTCCTAAAAATTCAGAAAGACAAATTTCATATAAAGGAATATTGTTCACATAAGCTCTTCTTGTTAAATCTATCAGAGAATAGATTCTTCAAACAAGTCAAATGACCAAGGGAAGCAAAGAGATGAGGTGATCATTAAGAACATGGTTACTTTTGAATGAAGACTGACAGTTGAAAAGGAGAGAAAAGGCTATATATTTAGGTAATACAGTTGTGATATTACTTAGGAAGGAGAAAAATAATACATTAAGGCATCTTATAAATATTTTAGGAGTTGTAATTTTGGTAACATGTATAATTAGAAAGTATATATACATGCAGTACTATAATACTGAGTCTGTTTCATGTGTAATGTGGTCTAAACTAAATGAGCAATTACAGGTTATTATAATTCTATCATCCACTGAGTCTTCATTAGTAGAATTTTTGAAGTGGAGGATGCAGAAGAAGTTAAATAATAAATAATAATAATAAATTCTAGAGCCCTGATATGAATGACAAGTATCTATAGGAATTCATGAAATATTTTATTTTTACAGATATATTTTCTAATACTGTCTATTGAAGAAGTCTGGAAACAATGACCAATGTGCCATCAATGAACATCCGTTGCATTTAACTTGTAGCCTTGAAATACCCTTTCCCACAAAAGAAATCAGGACTTCTTAAAAAGAAATGGCTAATTCCAGGTCTGAGGCAAGAACCATATAAATGATCCTGAGAAATGTTGTCATATTAGATTGAAGGTAGCAACACTTATTAGGGTTAATAGAGCTAAAGCAAAAATGTTTTCTCTATCAAAAATGGGACAATTTGAGCTTCAAAAAGTAATAACTGTAATTGACTGAGACCTTTCAAATATGTTTAAATTCATAGGTCATAATGATATTTTACAAATCATCTTGGTTTTTGGAAAATGATAGAATACCAATTCATTTTATTTTGAAAACTGGTAAATAAATGAAGAAGCACAAGCATCTACTCTTGGTTCTTCTCATTTAGCTAGGCTTATCTTTATGAACTATACTACTGCTAACTAAACAGAAGATGGAGGAAGTGTCTCTTTATAAAACTATTTCAACGAATAAATGAAAATTAAATGCCAGAATTTTTGTAACTTCCAATAATTTAATTGATCTAGGCACTGAGCATCTAGGACTGCTAGCATTATCAAAAAAGAGATACCTAGATATTAGGTGCCTCTTGGGAAAAGAATAACCACCACCCACAGTCTTGCCAAAGGGATGGAAGTGAGTCTCATCCAGTCTCTGAAACCAGCTGCCAACTTGCAGAAAATACAGAGAAGAGAGGATCGTATTGCACTATACCACGAGTATGCAATCAGCAGAAGGCAGATTGTGGGAATGCTACAGGTCAAATGCCATTGCTTCTAGTATAAATAAACTATAAGAGAAACCAAGGCCTGCAAGGAGAACTTGTAGATTGAAACAGACTTTAAAATGAAAAAGAATGGACAAGGCCAAATAAACTATGTTTTCGATGGGTGATAAATCTAAAAAGAAATTCTAGGAATTAATGATTATGAAGGGCAGGGAAATGGTTATTTGGGAGAGGAAAGGGAGGGGTTGAAACTGGTACATGTTAGAAACGGGCTTCTATGGTAGGTGAGCATAGAAATATTCTTGACCTAGGTGGAGCTGGAAGAATATCCATCTTATAATAACTCATAATGTTATACATTTGTTTCATGTGGTTTCTATATCTTTATTTTATAATAAAGAATTAAAATAAAAATAATAACCAGTTGTCAGTCTATGGCTGAAAAGATTGAATAAGTGGGCAACTCATTTGGTTTACCTCAGCTGCATCTTATTCCTGTTGCTTCAATCTTTAATCTCTTATTTCTGACTTCCTAGCTAAGAAAAATCACTTCATATTACTTGTATCTCAATCTCTGGCCATGAAAACTAAGTGTATTAGTTTTTCCAGCGGTAGACCGTTAACAGTTTGAGTGTGTAAGATTTTAGGTTTCCTGTAATTAATGCCATACTACTATTCTCCTAGTATCCAATACCACTTACAAATTAGATTCAAAGCTCAGACACTTGGGATAGGTAAACTGAAAACCATAGCCTCTAACTCATTTTTTCTCCAATTCCCTCTCCTTGCTATTAAGCCTGTTATTCTTCTGTTTTTACTTTAGACCCATAAAACACTTAATTCTTACAAGGTGACTTTATATATATATCAGTGGAATACTACAGATATCAATGAGAGAATATTTTACCCTGCTAGATTAATGCCTCTGTCTGGAAATTATATGTACTCTAGCACTTAAGGTTATGGATAGAAGGGAGTTCCCATTGTGGTGCAGCAGTTAACAAATCCAACTAACATCCATGAGGATATGGGTTCAATCCCTGGCCTCACTCAATGGGTTAAGATCTGGCATTGCCATGAGCTGTGGTGCAGGTTGCAGACACAGCTCGGATCCCATGTTGCTGTGGCTGTGGTGTAGGCCAGCGGCTACAGCTTCAATTGGACCCCAAGCCTGGGAAACTCCATATGCTGCAAGTGCAGCCCTAAAAAGACAAAATAAATAAATAAACAAAAACAAAAATAAAAGATTACAGATAGAAAGCCATGATAACTTGTAAGCATTCAATTTCACCTTTAATTATTGCTTCTGCCTGTGATTCTTTACTTTGAGTCAGTGAAGATAAGTTTTTGTTTCATAGGATAATTGTAATCTACCTCTTTTTTATTTTCATTGCATAAATTAATCTTTCCAAGTCTTGTTAATATGCTATCTTTTCTAAAATAAAGCTTTTATATTTCATGTGATTCTTATTCCTTTTTATAATAGTTCAAAATTAGAGACTCCTAAGAATCAGTTGTATCTGAGTAAAATTCAAATAACTGGATATTAAAAAGAGCACTAGCTTTGAGTCAAACTTGTATTTCATTCTCAGTCTCTGCTTTAATTAGAGGGGAAATTACTCCTTGCACTTCAGTTTCTGCATCTACAAAATGGAGACTATAAGACCAACATCACAGGTTTACTGTGAAAATTAAGTAAGAAAATACATCTAAAACATTTGGATTGGAATAATTAATATTGTTAAAGTGATACACTACTGAAATCAATCTACATATACAATGCAAGCCCTGTCAAAATACCAATGACATTTTTCATAGAAATAGAATAATTTAAAAATTTGTATGAAAATACAAAAGACCCTGAATAGCCAAAATAATCTTGAAAAAGAACAGAGCTGGCAGAATCACACGCCCTGACCTCAGACTACCTTACAAAGCTACAGTAATCAAAACAGTATGGTGCTCGGACAAAAACAGACACATAGATCAAAGGAACAGAATAGAGAGCACAGAAATAAAACCACACACTTAATGGTCAATTAATCTATGACAAAGGAGGTAAGACTATACAATGGCGAAAAGAAAGTCTCTTCAAAAAGTGGTGCTGGGAAAACTGGACAGCTGCATGTAAAAGAATGAAATCAGAACATTCTCTAACATAACAAAAGTAAACTCAAAATGGATTAAAGACCTAAATGTAAGATCAGAAATCATAAAACACTTAGAAAACATAGGCAGACCACTCCTTGACATAAATCATAGCAATTGTTTTGGATCTGTCTCCCAAAGCAAAGGAAATAAAAGCAAAAATAAAGAAATGGGATTTAATTAGACCTAAAAGTGTTTGCACAGCAAAGGAAACTATTGATAAAATGAAAAGACAACCTACTGAATGTGAGAAAATATTTGCAAATGATATGACTGGTAAGGGAGTTAATATCCAACATATATAAAGAGCTCTTACAACTCAAAATCAAAGAACCCAAACAATCCAATTAAAAAATGGACAGAACTAAATAGACATTTTTCCAAAGAAGAATTGCATATAGCCAATGGGCACATGAAAAGATGCTCAACATCACTAATCATCAGGGAAATGCAAATCAAAACCACATACCTGTCAGAATGCTAATCATCAAAAAGAACAAAAATAAGTAATGTTAGTGAGGATGTGGAGAAAAAGGAACATTCCTACATCGTTGGTGGGAATGTAAGTTGGTGTGCCACTAAGGAAAATAGTATTCTCCAAAAAAATAAAAATAGAACTGCCATCTGACTCAGCTATTTCACTCCTGGGTACATATACGAAAAAAAAAATTTTGAAAAGATATATGCACTTCAGTGTTCATAGCAGCATTATTTACAATTTCCAAGATATGGAAGCAACCTAAGTGTCCATCAACAAATGAATGGATAAAGAATAACTGGTATATATGTACAATGGAATGCTATTCAGTCATACAAACAAATGAAATTTTACCATTTGTAGCAACATGGATGGAATTGGAGGACATTTGCTAAGTGAAATAAGTCAGAGAAAGGCAAATACTGTATGATATCACTTCTAAGTGGAATATAAAAAAATATAACAAGCTAGTGAATATAGCAGAAAAGAAGCAGACACAGAACAAAGTAGTGGTTACCAGTGAGGGCAATATAGTGGTAGAGGAATAAGAGGTACAGACTATTATGTACAAAATAAGCTACAAGCTATATTATATAACATTGGGAATATAGCCACTATTTTATAAATGGAGTATAACTTGAATAATTGTGAATCATTATCTTGTATATCTGTGACTTATAATATTGTGTATCAACTATACTTCAATGAAAAAGAAACAAACTTACAGATTTTGAAATCAAACTTACAGTTACCATAGGGAAAACCATTAGGGTTGGGAATAAATTAGGAGGATGGGAATGATATATACCATACTATTGTATATAAAGTAGGTAACTAACAAGGACCTATTGCATAGCACAGGGAAATCTACTCAATATTCTGTAATAACTGATATGGGAAAAAGGATGAATATAAGTATATGTATACTCAGTCACTTTGCTGTACACCTAAATACAATGTTCTAAGTCAACTATACTCCAATAAGATTTTAAAAAAACCTATATTTCATATAATGAAATACTGCTCTACAATAAAAAAAGAACTATTAAGTTATACACACACACGTACACACACAAAACCACTACATTTGAATTAAAATATATAAACAAAATATTTGGTACATGTTAGATATACTTTAAATGATAATTATGGTCTCTTACCTGTTAAGTATTAAAATTTTCAAGTTTATGTTAAAATTTTCAAGTTTGCTTTATGCTAGAGTAGATTTAATTCTGAAATAGTTACTGGGTGGGAAAATATTTTTTTTGGCCAGGCATATCTGCAGTATTAAACTTATTCTTATCCTCATTCTCAACTAAATTTATTCTGATTAAAAAGATATTGTGAACTGTATCAGATACGTATTTAGTAATCTTACAATTGACTTGCCTCAGTGATGGATTCTTTTCCTTTTTTTTTTTTTTTAAGCTGTACCTGTGGCATATGGAAGTTCTCAGGCTAGAGGTCCAATTGGAGCTGCAGCCCCAGCCTATGCCACAACCATGGTAACTCCAAACACAAGCCATTATCTGCAACCTATGCTGCACTTTGAAGTAACGCTGGATCCTTAACCCACTGAGTGAAGCCATGGATGGAACCTACATCCTCATGGAGACAATGCTGGGTCCTTAATCCACTGAGCCACAATGGGAACTCCCAAACATTCATATTTTCAAATTTGCTACACTTGTGCTCTGCTGCAGATTTGCTGGCCTCTCTTTTATTTGCTTTTAGCTTAGTAAGGGTTAACTGACAAACAGCCAATAATCACCTCTAACAACTTAAAAAAATGGTCTTTCCTGTTTCTGTGAATACAGATTCCTTTCTTATAAATGCTCAAAATAAAATAAAAGTATTTCTTTGAACCGCACAGAAAGAACCATTTAAGTCTACATCTCTAAGACTATGTCCCTCTTACCGCACTCCTCCACTGCCCATTTTCTGAAGGAGTGTGTATATGATAGGGGAAGAAAGACAAACAACATAGCCTAGGAAACCAATAAAGACAAACAACATAGCACAGGAACTCAAGAAAAGACAAAGATCTCTCTATGTGTGTGTGTGTGTGTGTGTGTGTGTGTGTGTGTGTGTGTGTGTGTGTGTGTATTTCCATTAAAAGCAACAGTGATACCTAATGGCTATGATCAGTCTTTCAGCTGGCAGCTGCTTCATTGATATGATTTTGGGGGTGGTGGGAAAAAAAATGAACTTGATAAATCTTCACCTATTTCCTTTCTTTTTCAAAACAAAATGTTTGAGAGTTCCCAACGAACATGTAAATGAATCAGAGGTTGAGATGGACTATCTCCAGGCTGGAACAAGTTCTGTAGTGGTATAAAGAGGAAGTGGTGTCCTCTGGAGACAAAGCATGATGGAGTACACCATCTGCCAGGGTCTCAGCCAAGAAGAGGGGAAGACAAAAGGCATTTTAAATATCATCCTAGGAAAAGACCAAAAGCAAGCACTTTCATCCATTTACAGTTTTGCTGTGGAGCTGTGATATGTTACAAGCTGACTAAATTCATAGGTTGATAGAGAAAGTGCCTCATGGGTCAGCTCCTCTTCTTTCCTTTCATTTGGAAAGTTTTACTCTGTAAGGGTCATAACTGGAAATACACACTTTTGGTGTTCATGGGAAAGTAAAATGGGATGAATTAAATATACCAGAACTGCCATCCCTTGCTCTTCTAGACAGCAGCTCCAGAAATCTACATGTAAAAATGTAAATGTTTGCAAGGAGCCTCTTCTTCTAAAAAATCCATTACTTTGTAACTGTCAGCATATTTGAAAAATAAAGATCCTTTCCAACTTCTTTGAAACTAACAGAATCTGTTTCTTAGTGATTGTGTCAGAGGTTTAAAAACTGTTGCTCTCAGTTTTTTCCTTAACATTTAAGAATCTGTTTCTTTTTTGAGTCTGTCAAAGGCTTTTTAACAAATTGGAAGATTGTTGCTCATTCAGTTAGTTTTTTTTGTTTTTCCTCTGGATGAAAATGATACAACAAATCTGTTTTGGTGTCTTTAAAATCTGAGTTTTGGCTTATTAAAATAGTTAAATATTGGTTGCTCTCTTTAAGGTTTTGGGTTGTTCTTTTCAAATGAAATTATTATTGTGTTTGCCCTCTGTGCCAGGGCATTGGTTTTAGAACTAACTGGACCAACAGTTTTTCCCATAATCAGATGCTCAGTTAATAAGAAATGACAAGCATATTGCACTCCTGGCCCTTTCAAAACTATCATACTACAGTCCATAAATTTTTCCTAAAGACACTGTCAAAATATAACGGTTTTAAGGAGTCACTGGAGAACAACAAAAAAAAAGAGACATTCTGAAAGTATCAAATATAAATAATTAGGACATACTCATTCTTGTGGCTTAGATTTTATTTATAGTTTAGTATAAACATCTGAAAATTTTTTTTTCTGTGGAACGTGTATAATAAACTTTTTGCTAATGACATTATCATTGAGTTACCAGGAGAATTATTACATTTAGCAAACATATCTGTTTGTCATGGTAATATATTTTATATCCTAGAAATTCTTAATAAATGCTTGCAGACCATTTCTAAAAATTTACTCTGACTAAAATTCACTCACATAGTATTTTAATCTCTTTAAAGTAATTTTACTTACTACTTTCAGTATCAAAGTGTCCAAAAAAAGATGACATTGATATATGGGGTCAGATATATCAGTTTTTACTAGAAACGGTTATTTTGGGCACACAAAACATTTTCTTCAGAATTATAATCTCCTAACTCCTCAAAAAACCTCTAAAAGCCAGTAACTAGACAATTTGAAATAAAACTTGAGGGTTAGAATTTAATCCCATAAATATTTAATATCAAATTAAAGGTTCTGTCTTGGTGCTTATCAGCATTGTATAATTCAGATTTCTAAAGGCCTTTACATGGAGGTAAATATTATTTTGAAAGTGATAAAGCCCTTTTAAAGAAAAACAACCAGGGAAATATCAGCCAGTATGAATCATAAACAACATTCAATATATTATTACCATCATTGTTATTACTGATTGTGATAGGCACAATATTCACCTTGGAAATCAGACAAAGGAAGATCTCTATTTGGTATCTCCCTCCTTCCTGCCAGAGTACTGAATTCTGAGGTCATTACACTATATTATGCATAGATTAGCCACAGTAGTAAAATAAGTTGTATGATATTAATTTGTTCTGTCAAAGAAATGACACACCATCAGGTAGAGACATCTGGCTCCCACTTTGAATCTAATGGGTTATCACTTTAGTGCAATCAATGAAATACTGTGCCTCAAACGCTATTACTCATCATTTACTGGAATTACTTAAAAATAGTCTAAAAATAATTGCAACAATTATCCTATGACAATCTGTCAAATAGCTAGTACTCTGTAGATGTGATAGGAAAGAACACCAGACATGTGTTCCAATATTTTAAGGAAAAGAAGTCAAATTCCAAGTTAAATTATCATTCATGCATCAAAGGCACTGCATTTCTAACTCTTCTTTCTCTTAGCACTCTTCCCTTAGAACAAGTCAATGTCTTTTCTGGAGTACCCTCTCTTAACTGTTACATTTAAAAGGTTAGTTTTTTTTTTTAATACCCTTTAGTCATATTAATTATAAATCTCTGTCAATTTTCGTTCTTCTTAATTAGTCTGCAATTTCTTGACAGAGGGTATTTGATTCATCCAGGTTTCCTAAAATATTAGGTCTTTGTAGGAACTCAATAAACACTTGTGTAAGAGTGAGATAGATGATAGATAGATAGATGACAGGTAGATAGATAGATAGATAGATAGATAGATAGATAGATAGATAGATAGATAGATTGCAGTTGTTTAGGAGGGCAGGAAGGAGCTGTACTATCATCAGGGTAGTATGAATACTTTTAAAAATACTGAATATGACAAATATTAAAAAGGAGCAGTTCTGATATCTAATTTTGTGTAGTAGTTGGAAGTAAATAATAATGATAGATAATAAGACTTGGTAGTAGATATGACTGTATAGCATGCATTATACAGTATCTCACTTGATCCTCACAACAATCCATGAAGTGGTTAGCATTAATATCTCTACTTTATACATGAGCTATTTAGGCACATATCAAAGACTTAAGCATCTATACTTGATAGACTATGACTAGCAAAAATATGAAATATCAGAGAAGGAAACAGTTTGGACGAATACATAATGTTTCTATCATTATTTATAGCAAAGTTTCAAAAGACATCTATATTTAAATACAGATAATATTAAATCCTATATATAATGTCTACATGATAGTAATCTCTTTTTAATGATCAGGTTATTTTTAAATTGATGAAAGAAATAAAAAAGCATAAAACTTAAATTTAACTACTTCACAATTTGGCCAAAGATTAACATTGACTTTTTCTAGACAGGTGTTACCTGTCACCACAGTCATAAGGGTACTAGAAGTATAACAGAGGCCATTTGAAATGGTGACTCAATTATCTTGTAGCTAGAACTTCTAGCATTTCTGAGGCACCATATATGATCTTAAGAAAATGACAGAAATTGTAGAAGGTGCTTTAATCAAGTAATCAAACTGCCAACTGTTCAAAAAGTTATTAAGTGTCTCGGAAAAGGGGAGAAAAGAATAACAGAACACTTTATTCACATGGAAAAATATAAAGGTGCAAAATATCAGTTTATAGCAATGCTATAGCTTCTGCTACTCAAATACATTTAAAGGGTTACTGTCAAAACTATATTAGGAAATAACTATGTATGTGAGATTTATGAAAAATATTGGGATAATATTTTCCAGAGTAGAAATATAGTTTTAGATATCCTGTTATGCCTCCCAAGCCACTGAAATTATATTTGACTTGGACTAAATCATATATTTCTTATATTTTAGTCTCCCCAGAGAAATGTGCCTGTTTATAGGGTAGGCAGGTGTTGATAGATTTGAAAATTAAAAGGTGTAAAATAATGGCAAAGCATTATTCTTATTTTAATATGTCCAGTGAAAAAAATAAAGTCAATTAGAGAAGGACTCAAATTATTGAAATCTCAGAGAAAGATATTATGGGCATTATTTTTACTCCCGTGAGTTTAAACTGACTTGAAATGCATAATATGGTTGTATAGAAATTATAGCCTGTATTTTATGAGTTGATTTGTCTTGGTTTAAATGAAGATAAGGGTCAAAATTTCAGATGATTTTTATCTTTTGGAAGAGTTATTATTTTTAAATACATGGTTCTGAAAAAACAAAAAAATCCAGAGCCTCATCAGGCCAGTTTCTGTTTCCAGCTCCATGAGACAGGAAAAGAACCCTACTGGGCAATGGGAGGGACAATTTCTTTCAATTCCCCTCCATGTTCCCTGCTGTTTTGAGCCAGAGTATTAGCCAGCTGTCTCTGAAATCCCAACCCCCAACTGGCATTTCTAGGTGATTAAAGGCAAAATTACTTTATGGCCAAGAAGACTATAAGAAGATACCAGAAACCTAAACCAGTATTTATTTTATCTGCCCTCTTAATTAAAGCCTGATTTGAAGTAGAAATGAAGGCAAGGAAGAAAAAATTCAGGGGAAAAAAACTTAGAGCAAGAAAGATTCTCATTATTTTTGAAAATCTGTGTTTTGAAAAAACTAAGATGGCTAAAACTTAAATGAGTTGATTTTCTCAGCACTTTTAAATACTTTGTTATTACAGATTTTTTTTCTATTGTAAATCATATTTGTAAATCACAATTCATTTCTATTACCATATATTCTATTCACAAACTCATGTGGGAATCATTAAATCATATTAGAATTAAGAGAAAAAACTGGTAAAAAAATTCACAACAATTAGGCAAATTTATCCCAAATGAATCTAATAACTAAAAATGGATGTATATATTATAGAATTTACATACAGATCACACATAATGTTCAGTAACGGTGCTGTGTTGGAACTATGGACACATACTCTATGCTTGTTTCTTAACATAGAACTAGAGATAATATCTATTTAAATGAAAGCAGGTATGTCAAGACATAGTTTTTAAGTATTTTAAAAATAGCAAATTTGAGAAACTGAAGGATATACTGGCAGTTTGATTATCCTGCTCAAACGTTTATAAATTTTGAACTACTCTCCCCACTTCTGTGAAGATTCTAACATTTGCTTTTTCAGAAATAATTAAACAATAAGGTGGGTTCATGTTGTTTGCTTCATGCCTCAAAGGGAAACACTATGTCTAGACATAACTCTTTTGTGTCTCATATGGTATAAATTAATTGTAGTGTAAACTGTAGAAAATGTTCTAAATTGGTGTTTGGGGATTTGTTCAGTTAATGATACCCACTGTTATCCTCAGGCTGGAAAATGGATTAGGTTGTATTACAAGTGACTAGCAAGATGCTACTCAAATAATTTCAGGTTTTAAATTAGCCTTCGCCCATGTAAACCTTGCTGAGGGCACCCAAAAAAAAGTTAGTATTTAATAATGAAGTCAACAAATCTTTTCCTTATCAATGAATTTTGGGGAACAAGTTAGAAAAATCCTTAAAATGTACTAAAAATTAAGTTAAAATCTCTAAACCAACTGTCAGCCAGTGCTCCTTCCAGCTGGAGCACTCATAATGCAATAAAATTAGAACGTTAGAAAGAAAACACACTCTACACAAATGTACTTGATTTAAAAGTCAGACTTCACATTTCAAATTCCTCATATTTCAGCTGAGCTTCTGCTGTGCGTGACCACAGAGGTACACTTTCAAGTCACGGAAGAATGCTCAGCTAAACGTAAAATCTTTTGTGCTCCATTACCCAAAGACAGGAGGACTTAGGGAACTTTGCTGGAGACCACGGTGCTTTGTTGCAATGTTAAGATGACTTAGACAACCTGGTAAACCTTGGAAATATTTTAAAAATTCATCTTTTAATTTACAGAAACATTAAGAAACCAAGATCCTTCACAAAAATGAAAAATGAGGTGAGGTGGGAGGGGTGTTAAATATAATCTCTTTAAAAATGGCTTTAGTGATTTTGTAGATGACTTTGATGACAATATGAATGATGGTGGTGATAGGAACTTTTCTCATATACTGAATGTCTGCTACGTACCTCATGTCCATTATTCAATCCTTATAAAAACTCGAAGGCAGCCACCCCTGTAATCTGCATTTTAGAGAAGAGAAGACTAAGTGGAGAGGTGTTGGGTAACCTCACAAGATCACAGCAAGCATATAGCTGAACCCCATCAGGAGCTCCATTACAACTTACGACAAAGTTTTACCTTTGATCATCCTACCACTTTACATTAACCAAGGGTGTTCAGACTCCTTCAAAAAAATATACTATCTGCTATCCCTATAACACAGGTTTTATTTCAGACATTTTCAGAGCTCTTGATAACTATTTGCCTCTAATTGCCTTCACCCACAGGAAAGTCACCTCTGAAATGCAGCTGACTGGAGGAGAAAAGAGGCTGGAAATCATGCTTGTCCACACAGGAAATAAAAACTACTTTAAATTGCCTCTCATACTTAAAAAGGTAATAACCACAGCTAGAGACTGGTCTGGTCGTTTAAACTAACCCATTATTTTTTACAATGTGTGTTATTGAGACCTTTAATGAGCACAGTTGGAGTGGGGAAGCATTCTATTTCTGAAAGCCAGGGAACATCTCCAGTTTCTTGGTGTTCCCTCACAACACATTAGAATATGCATTCACTAAGCCCAGGGACACAACTTATTAACACATCTTTTGACAGTCCATATTTTTTCCCCTAAATAAGGTTCTCATTTTGAGAATGTTATTTCACCTCCTTACATTTAGATATCAAAGGAAGAGAATCCACATCTTTCTGACTATAAAACATCTAATTGATTCCACTTCTGTTTAATTTTTGTTAATCTTGGCTATAAATTTGAGGTTACGTTTGGAAACTCCTTTAATACTCCTTTAGATTTAAAAGATCAAGCACAGAATTCATAAATTCAAAAAAAATGTAAAAGCACAAAGATCATTAACCTTTGAGAAGGCTTTGACATCAGTTGATAATACCAAATGTAGATATCATTCTGCTTAAGACTGGGGTAAATGAATTATATAGTTTTTATCATAAATGATATAGCTGGCACCCAATGTCATCTGAAAAAAATTAATTGAAATAATTTTAACAATGTTCAAAAAGCAATGCTTCATTTTTAAAGTCGTAACTTATTTCATTTAATTCCATTAAAGGAACATTGATCAAGCACATATATTTTAGCAAAAAAACAAAAGTAGGGTCTATAACAATGAACAAGATTACACCTGACTGTAAAGAAAATGATGTTCAAAGGAGATGGAATATGTGTGCAAATAGCTTTGACATAAAGGCAAAATGAGTACCCCTAACAGTTAAAAGATAGGGTGGGACAGAGTAGAAGCAAAGCTACTTCATCTGACACACCTGACATCATCTCCTTCTACAGCTCTCATCCTAGGCTGGCTCTGGCCAGACTAACCTCCTTATTTTTTGTTTTCTAATAACCAGGTGCTCTTCAATCTTGAGGTCTTAGCACTTGCTTTCTTCTCTGCCCAGATATCGCTTTCATTTAAATGTTCCTCCAATGTTATTTTTTGGTGACCCTTTTCCTTATTGCCTCATTTTAAATGGCAAACTCCCTATCACTCTTGCCTGTTTACTTCTTAGCTCTTGCTAATGTTCAAACATAGTATAATATTTCTTCTAAAACATATTATTGTTTCCTTCCTACCATCTAAGAGCCAGTGGGACAAAGACTTTCATTTTGTTTACTTATCATTTACTGCAGCTTGGAATAGTTTGGAGCTATGCACTCAGCAGTTATTTGTTGATTAAATAAATGAAGCATTGATCAGCTTTGGAGGAATCCTTAGGACAAAATAATTAAAGGTCTAGGATAGTAGCTAGAGTATTATCAGAATCCAGAGAAAGTCTGGGTTTACTAAAACTAAGGTAGTAACATTTGTATGTCAAGGAATATGAGGTAGGGACTAGAGAAAAAAAGAATGAAGAAAAATGAAATCATTGAGAATCAAAGTCCTGAAAGAATCAAAGGACAGAGGCTTAGAGGCATAAGTAGTGCATTCAGCTTCCTCTTTAGGGAAAGACTTCATCCTATAAGATAGGATCAAAGGATGAGAGAGACAGGTGAAAATAAAGGGGAACCTATAAATTTTAGAACAGCAAAGCTAAGGGAGCTCATTTTCTCCAAGGCCATATACTAAGAATGAAGAGTGTAGGGTAGAAACTGAGAACTTCTGGGGAGGTAAAACACTGTAAAAGTGTTCAAAAGAGTTCAAAAGAGAACTATTAGGAATAAGTAGAATTACGTTTAAGGGTAATGAGTATTTGACTAAACGTATACCATATGCACCTAAGAGGAGTCAATCAGCCACCTTATATACCTTCCTTATCATCCTAGATAAAGACCAGAGAAAGAATATCGTGGGCTTCATCCGGGCCTAGAGACAGGGAAGATCAATGTGACAGAATGCCAGATGGAACAGCTATGAAATAGAAAAAGTGAGTATATTTTTAGAATCACCTAATATTGGTTTCAACATATAACAAAGAAATACATGGTAGGTACCTAAAAATAAGCTTATGTTGCTGTTGTTACTATTTAAAGAATCACACAGATGAAAGAATCAAGGTTGGATTTACGTGATAGTATTAGGGCAGTAATATGCTAAAGCTTGCCATTAGCATAGCCATAATAATCCATAAGGTTCCAAATATGCCTAGATTTTATCATCTATAAAATTGATGATGTAGAAACCTATGAGATAGATTTATTATGAAGATTAAATTGAATTCATTCTAATCCTAGAGGAAAAAAATGAAAAATGATTAAAAACTAATGTAGGTTTAAGATAAAGTATATAAATCAGTGTCTGGATTTAAGCAATCATTATATAAGTGATGGCTTAAAAAAAAGAAAGAGTGCATGATGCGAGGTTTGAGAACTCCTGGACCCAGGTGCTGGTTCCTTGTTTTTGGTGATTGAGCAAAATCCTGAAAACCATCCCCTAAAACAACAGAAGGATAAAATGGGCAACCATCTGTAACAGTGGTTCATTAAAGCAGAGGTTCTTAATAACTCATGCAGAATGTGACATGTGGATGTCAGAATACTTCAGTATGCCTGAAGACAAGACAGTATGGATGGTGTGTGAGTGTGCATGAGTGTGTGTGCATGTGTCTTTGATGTTGAGCTTTGTATCCTTACTAATATGCTAACTAATCTTCCTGTGTTTTGTTTCTTTCTTCTATGATTAATTCTAAACTTTGATCTCTTCATTCATGCTTGTAATTTTAGCACCTACAATAGTGTGTGGCACATAACATGATCTTAGTAAATATTCATTGAATGAATAAACTTTTTCCCCATTAGTTGCATAAAAGCCATGTCATGGTCTGAGTCTTCTGTGGCTATTCCGTATTTACATAGAATAAACTTTGAGCTCCTAAGCTTGGAATTGAAGGCCTACCACATTCTGCTCCCAGTTCCTCCTGCAAACCTTTACTCAAGCCAACAGATCTATTTATACTTCTCCCACCATCTCAAGCTCCCTATCTTTAAGACTTTGGTTTTCTCACCTCATGTGTTTAGAATACCTTTGCCTGGCTTACTAATCATCTTTCCCTGTGTTAGTGCTCTACTCAAGCTGTTCCTAAATACTTCTTTGCCTGCCCAACCCCTAGAAATATCTTTCCCTTTGGAATGTTTGTCAAACTTAAAATCTGTACCCTTGCAGACTGCCAGTACATACCAGATACCCAAAAATGTGCATTGTCATTAAAACTATGAAGGCTTACAGCATGGTCGTTAAACAGTGAACATTGAAGGAATTAAACTTGTTCATTTGAGTGGATATTAAAGGAAACATCCTTCTGTACGTGCATGATTATCAAACAAGAAATAAAATGGGAAAATAGTAGAAAAGAATTAGTAGGAATATAGTAGTTTCAGAGTGACAACTAAAAATATACCAGTCATGGAGCAGAGGTAGTCAAATGTTAAATAGTTTTGCTTCACAGTTGCAGGAAATGAATGTGACACTCAAAATTACCTCCAAGATTCAAAAGAAGCTTAGAAATCCAATTGCTCAGAATTACCCCAATCAATCCTTTATAGACTCTAAAGCACTAAAATGACTACAGGGACCACCATAGTGATTTGCTTTGTTTTGTTTTGATTTTCTTGGCCATGCCTGCAGCATGCAGAAGTTCCTGGGATAGCGACTGAACCTGTGCAACGGCAGCGACAATGCCAGATCCTTAACTGCTAGGCCACCAGGGTACTATCACAATAATGATTTGAAACAACAATGTTAACCCATAAAATAGAAAACATGCTTTATGATAAAATTAGTTTATTTCTAGATAGTTTTGATCAAGATTCTGGGTTAGTTTAGAACTTTCTGGTTTTGCTTCCTTCTGATTTGCTGATGACTTATGCCTGTTTTTTGTTTTTTGGTAATAATACTGTAGGAAACTGAGTACAATAGGCATTAGAAACGCATAAACTGTCATCATAAACCAGTGTTTACACACATATACAGTGCAAATATATTAGCTCTATTAGCCACTAATGCTTGGGAGAAGAATCAGTCTGATTTTAATGTTTTGCTGGAATAAGGATCCCACACTCCAAGCCCATAGAGTTCCCAGAAGGAGTGCAGGAGTGCGGTGGAAGGATAAAGATATGGATTGGTGGCAGGGATTCTGGAAAAAACTGGCCAGAGCAGCCCTTTAAGAGCTGCTATTATTTAGCTCAAGTCAATTTTGTCATTTGAGAATATAGGTCTCGAGCCTTCAAAGAATCTTCCAAGTTTTCAGGAGAAGCTGAAACTTTTAATGTGAAATTCAAAGAATTTAAAAGTTGCCTGGGGAGTTTCCTTCGTGGTTCAGCAGTTAATGAACCCGACTAGAATCCACGAGGATGCAGGTTTGAACCCTGGCCTCCCTCAGTACGTCAGGGATCCTGCATTGCTGTGGCTGTGGTATAGGGTGGCAGCTGTAGCTTTGATTCGACCCCTAGCCTGGGAACTTCCAAATATAGCAGGTGAGATCCTAAAAGAAAAGGGGGAGGGTTGGTTAAAATTTTTTTCTACAATATTTTTGGATCAGACTGAACATATATCTTTGGTCCTGATATGGCCTGCAAACCACCATTTTACAATTTTGCTTTGGATACCTAGCATGACCCTCCTCAGTTGCACTTCAATTAACCACCTAGAAAACTTATCTATAGATATTAAAAATAACCTGTACACTTTTTAGAATACATTTCCACATGACTGAAAAAAAAATCCTTATCTAAAAATAACAGGAAAGGCTTTAAAATGGTAAATGGAAACCATGAGGCAAGGGGCAGAAGTTTTTAAGGGACAATGTAGATTGCATGCTATTCTTGCTCCTATTTCATTCAGTGCATGCCCTCTGGGCTGAATATTTTCCTAAAGCAATATCCAGATATCATATGTGAGCCTTCAGTATCAGCAGAGATTTTGAAAGTTACTGTATTTTTCGAACTCTTTCACTGAGGCTGCTATTGCTACCATTTATCTACTAATCTGCGTTTGCCAAGGAGGTACTATGAAAATAGTCTCTGAAGAGCAATACCTTGATAAAGTATAAATGGGTGAAGCAGGGAAACAGGTTCTACACGTAAAATACTTTTATTTTAAAATGTGCTTTGCTCAGTGAAAGTCACAAAATACTGCCCTTCCCCCACCTATATCCTGCATTTTCAGTGAGAGCTTTCGATACGAATTTAGCTCATATTATTTTCATTAAAAGAATGACTTTGGAGCTATCGCCTGCCCATACAACCTGGTAGGACCTTTTCCTAGTGACAAAGAGTCATATATCTCTTCAGCAGTTAAAAAACTCAAAAATTGGAAAGGGTAAGATATGCTCTTGGCTTAGAAGTCAGACAACCAGAGTAAGTTCTGAATGCTTCACACGGTAACTGTGCTTTTATTCCCATAAAAGAAGAAGCACACAGAAGAAGCCTCAGTTCCTGCAGCGAAGCAGCTTTATAATACCTATTACCTTCAAAAGGGGGGGGGAGGACCAAATCAAACACCCAAAGAATTGCATGCTATAGGCAATAAATATGAAAGGGTAAAGAGTTAGGAGAAGACAAAAGGAGAGCATTTCCTCATCCTCTCTTCCCATCTGTCTCTGTCCCTCGTTCATCGTTGTGCAATTAAGATGTTGCATTTTCTCTTCTGAGTATTTTGATCAAAGGGTGCTTTTGCCCCCTTCGGACAAGGTTTTTCACTGGGTACTTTAACTGGTTAAACTGTTTATGCTATTAAGGCTTTTCCCATCATATTTTTAGCCAGTGAAATCTTGGCATCTTTAGAATTTAAAAAACAAAATGAACAATTTTAATGTCAGCTGAACAAAAGAAAATTTTGAGAATCACAGAAAAATGCTTCTTCCCTCCTCAGCTCTAAGTACACATGTCGGTGTTCTTTGTGAGAATGTCTCCCGTTTTACTTGACTATCATCAAAAAAAAGCAGCTCTCCTCTTTGTCACTGGAAAAGGATTTGTAAGAGTCCTCTCTCCAGCCCCCTTCACTATTTTTCCCTCGTGCTCTCTGTGAACAAGCAATGGTCTTTTGGCTGCATAAGAGAAAGTGGTTGAGATAAAATTACTTGTCTAGACTCAGAATGGTCTAAAATAATAGCAATTTGAAATAGCTATCAGAGTGATTTTCAAACTAAAAGGAGAATGAAGGATTAAATGAATACACGATCCTCCAAATATTCTTGAAATAGGTTCATTTACACTTTCTAAAACATCTATGTTGGTATTTTATGGTACATGAATACCTCAATACTACTCTTCTACCAACTTGCTTGTTTCAGTTTTCAACGTGTATGGTTTAAATATGCCTTTAAAAGCATTCAAAGTTAACTTTAACTTTTATATTTCAAACATCACTTATCAGAACAATTCCCTGAACTTTACCAGGAAGAAGATAGATATTTCCTACTTCATCTAAAGTAAAGGGGAACATGTTCATTCACACTGGGTTATGAAATGCCAGTTGAATGCTGTTGTTGCAAGATGTAGCTACCCCTACCTGGCTCAAATCTCTTTTTTTCAGTATGCGGAAGGAAAGAGGGGTACAGAGCTTAAATAACTGATTCAGGATGTTGGAATGACAATTCCTTATGACTAGAGTAAACAGTCATAGATAAGTCATTCACTGTCAAGACAAGGAATAAGATGGAAATTTCTTGCTTTACCAGTTGAAAGACAGTGACTGAGAAGGCAAATTCTGAAATGATAAAATGATAAGAAAACTGCTGCCTAAGCCAGAAAATCCGATAGGCAGAGGACATGCTTGTGGTTGGTAGCTGTGGGCAAAATTGATGGTATTTTGATCCCCAGTTACAATGACACCTAGAACCTTAATGTTAGCATTGACAACAAGCTAATCCAAAGTAAGAAATGGAAGTGAGTCAGAAAGAATCTTTATAATCAAGTGTGAGGATAAAAACAGAATTACATAAAATTACTCATGTTAGTTTAGTAACTATTCATAATATTAAAGATATAGATAAATGAAAGCAGTAAAAGTTGAAAGTCAGAATATGTAAATATAATATTATTCTTAAATATAAGGTCTTAATTCTGACACGCAATTATCTAACAAAATGTTATATATTTAATACCTTAAGGATGAAGTGGAAAATGTAAATACAAGCTAAATATCTAATGAACCATTCTATGGAATGATACAGCACTGTTCTCACATTTACAGTCAGAATACCTGAGCACTGTACCAGGCTATTTCTTTTACCAACTTTACGCTTATTTTTAAGGTGTTCTCTACGTGGAGCCTAAAGTGTTAGGGCAGAGCCAGGAAGCTCCAGCTGGGGCGTTATAGTTCTTGCTGCCTCTGACAGATGGGAGTATTGGCAGGGTGCTTCCAGAACTGGACTTCTCCTTGAGATGAAGTTCACAGGGAACAACTGGCCACTGAGACTCACATCAGTTAATTGTCCAAACCTGAGATGCAAGGACACTGCAGAGCCATAGCCAGCTATTGTGAAGTTAAGGACTAAATAAAGCAAAAGATCAGTAAGGGAAAAGAATAAAGTAGGAGTTAAGCTGACAAAGCAGGAACATTATCAGTACTGTTAGTCAAAAGTCATATAACTCCTGACCCTTCCAAATATGCACTGAAGGATGTTAGAGGAATGACCCACATAACAATGCTAGACTTCTTTGGGAATGTCTGTTTAAAAATCTGGTATCACTTATATCCAGAATCTAAAATACAGCACCAAAGAAGCTTTCCACAGAAAAGAAATTCATGGAGTTGGAGAACAGGCTTGTGGTTACCAAAGAGAAGGGGGAGGGAGTGGGATGGACTAGGAGTTTGGGATTAATAGATGCAAACTAGTGCATTTGTATTGGATAAACAATGAGATCCTGCTGTATAGCACAGAGAACTATATCTAGTCACTTGTGATGGAACATGATGGAAGATAATGTGAAAAAAAGAATATATATATATAAAATGTGTATGACTGGGTCACTTAGATGTACAGTAGAAATTGACAGAATACTATAAATCAACCATAATGGAAAAAATAAAAATCATAAAAAATAAAAAAATTAAAATCTAAGCTCCATATAAGTGTTCTACAGCAGAGGGTCAGCAAACTCTGTAAAGAGTCACGTAGTAAATATTTTAGCTGCTGTGGTCCATGTGGTTTCTGTTACAACCATTCAACTCTACCACTGTAGTATAAAAGCAGCTCTACACAATATGTATATAATTGAGCATGGCTATGTTCCAGTAAAACTTTCTTTACAGACACTGAAATTTGAATCTCATCTAATTTTAACATGATATAAAATATTATTCTTAAAATTTTATTTTTCAACCATTGAAAAATATAAACTCATTAGTTTGAGGGCTGTATAAAAAAGAGGCAATAGTACAAATGGGGCCCATTAACCAATGTTTGCTGACCCTGTTCTAAAGTTACAACAGTAACACAGCTTTATTAAATGTCTTATTAATGATGAGAATGCCTAAAATTAATAGAAAGTTCTGGATTTCCCGTGGTGGCTCAGTGGGTTAAGAACCTGACATAGTGTCCTTGAGGATATGGGTTTGATCCTTGGGCTCACTTAGTGGGTTAAGGATCTGGCGTTGCTGCAAGATGTGGTGTAGGCTGCAGATGTGGCTTGGATCCAGCGTTGCTGTGACTGAGGTATAGCTAGGATTCAACTTCTAGCCTGGGAATTTCCACATGCTGCAAATATGCCCATAAAATGGAAAAAAAAAAAGGTGCAAAATATAATTTACTAAGGGCTTTCATATTTCATCTTCATACTAACCCTATGTAATAAGTTAGTGTAGTAGATTGATCATACAATGGCCCCGGTTCTTCAGCTTTTCTGGTATTCATGTCCATTGCCATGACTTTGCTGCTTTTTACAGCAAAAATTTGCAGTATATTCCACTGGCCAATATTCTGAGTTCAGCCATGTTGTTTGCTTTGCCCAATAGTATGTTATTAGTTGTGACATAACCAGAAACTTGAAAAATACTTGAATGTTTCCACTTAGTGCTGATCCTCGAATGTTACCATAAGAACATGCTGGAAGTAGCTTGCTAAAAAATAAAAAAAATACAGTTGATAAACAAAATAAAAGAATAACTAAATAAATAGAGAGTTATTCTACGTTTATGGATAAAAAGACTCAATATTGTCAAGATGCCAGTTCTTTCTAACTTAATCTACAGATTAAATGTAATTCCAATCAATATCGCACTAAGTTATTTTGTGGACATTGACAAATAGAGTCTAAAGTTTCTATGCATAAACAAAAGACCCAGAATTGCCAACATAATACTGAGATAGAAGAACAGAGCTGGAGGACTGACAATACTTGACTCTAAGGCACATTTACTATAAAGCTACAGTAATCAAGACAGTGTGGTATTGATGAAAGAATAAAAAAATAGATCAATGGAACAGAATAGAGAGCCCAGAAATAGACTTACTTATGTATAGTCAACTGACTTTTGACAAAAGAGCCAAGATAATACATGGAACAAAGACAATCCTTTCAACAAATGATGCTGAAACAACTAGACATCCACAAGCAAAAAATGAATCTAGACACAGATCTTATACTTTCACAAAAATGAACTCAAAATTGATAACAGATCAAAATGGAAAATGCAAAACTATAACAGTCCTGGAAGATAACACAGGAGAAAACTTAAATGACTCTGATACAGTGATGCCTTTTTAGATATGAGTATTAGCCATGAACTATTGATAAGCTGGATTTAACTAATATGAAAAAATTCTACTCTATGAAAGGCAATGTTAAGAGAATAAAAAAACAAGCCACCAAATGAGCTGAAGACCTTTATAGACACCTCATGAAAGAAGATATACAGATGACAAATGTGTATCTAAAAAGATGCTCCAAATCATATGTCCTCAGGGACATGCAAATTAAAACAATGAGATACCACTACACTTCTATTAAAATGGCCAAAATCTAGAATACTGACAACACTAAATGCAGGTGATGATATGGATTAACAGGAAGTTTCATTCATTGCTGGAAGGAATACAAAATGGTTTGGTCACTTTGGAAGACACTTAGCAGTTTGTTATAAAACTAAACATACTCTTATACATGATCCAGCAATTTGTCCCTTGGTATTTACCCTGAATAGCTGAAAACTTATCTCCCCCCAAAAGCTGCAGACATATGCTTATAGCAGCTTTTTTCATAATTGACAAAACTTGGAATTAACTAAAGTATCCTTAATTATGTGAATGGATAGATAAATGGCGGTACACCTAGACAATGAAATATTATTCAGTGCTAAAAAGAAATGAGCTACCAAGCCATTAAAAAACATGGAGGAAACTTAAATGCATATTACTAAATGAAAGAGTCGATCTAAAAGACCACACACTGTATGATTCCAACTGTATGACACTATTGAAAAAACAAAACTGTGGAGGCAATGAAAATATCAGTTGTTCCCAGAGGTAGGGGTTGGAGGGGAAAGATGAATCAGCAGAGTGCAGAGGACTTTTAGGATAGTAAAAACACTCTGTATAATATAAAGATCGATATATGTCATTACACATTTGTCCAAATTCAGAGAATGTACAAAACCAAGACTGAACACTTCGGCAAACCACGGTCTTTGGGTGATTATGAGGTCAAGGTAGGCTCATTCTTGGTAAAATGCTGTGCCGGTGAGGAGACTGATAACAGAGAGGGCTTAGCATGTGGAGGGTGGTAGCCAGTATATGGGAAATCTCTGTACTACATTCTTAATTTTGCTGTGAACCTAAAACTGCTCTAAAAATTAAAATCGTTAAACACACACAATTAGAACTTTAAAGAGAAGATTTATTTTTCACACTAGGTAAGATAATACAGAAAAAAAGACAACAAAGAAACCCAGCTTTTTTAGACCTATTTTATCTAGGCCAGTATCCTACTTGGAAACTTTTAGAAGAAGAAGCACATAAGTGGAGGAAAATTTAAGGAATAATAAAAATAATAAAAATTGCTATGATATGTTAAAGAAACACACTGAGGAAAAGACATGCCCCTAGATGAAAAGCTTCATGCTGTAACAATGTGGGATTCCTCCAAATTAATCTACTAATTTGACACAATTTCAATCAAAACTAATTCAAAGAATATATTTTAAAATCTCTCCTCATGTACTTACATTTATTTTTCAACAAATTTTTATTTTAAGATGATTGTAGTTTCAAAAGATGTTGTAAAAAATAATACAGAGAGATCCTATATAACCTTGACCTAATCCCTCCTAAGGGTTAACTTGCAAAACTATAGTACGGTCACAACTAGAATATTGACAGCGATACAGTCAAGACACAGAACATTTCTGTCATAACAAGGGTCACTCATCTGGTCCTTTTTTTAGCTACATTTACTCACCCATTCCCACACACTGTCCGTAATCCCTAGCAAACACTAATCTGTTCTACATTTCTATAATTTTGTTATTTCAAGAATATATAAATGGAATCATGTGGTGTTTAATTTGGGGGGTATTCACTGTTTTCACTCAACATAATTCTCTGGAGCTTCATCCAAGTTGTTGCCTGTATGGATAAATAGTTCATTCTTTTCATTGCAGAGTAATGTTCCATTTTATAGGTGAACCTCAATCTGTTTAACCACTCATCTGTTGATGAACATCTGAGCTGCTTCCAGTTTTTAGCTACAGTGAATAAAGCTGCTATAAAATTCCTGTACAGGTTTTTGTGTGAACATAAGTTTTCATTTCTCTGGGAAAAAAGCCCGGGAATGCAATTACCAGGTTGTATGGTAGTTTCATGTTAGTTTTTTAAAGAAACTGGCAAACTGTTTTCCAGAATGGCTGTACCACTTTGCATTCACACCAGCAATTTATAAGTGATTCAGTTTCTCAGCATCCTTGCCAATATTTCATAGTGTTACTTTTTGTTTTTTTTAATTAGCCTTTATGATATCAGTATAGTAACAAATCCCTGTGGTTTTAATTTGCATTTCCCTGTAAAAGCTAATGACACTGAAGTGGAGAAAGAAAAGTGAGGAATAAAGAATCTCTTTTAAATTTGAGTTTTGGTAAAACACACACACACATGCTCTCACAGACAGAGACATGAATATTCTCAGATGAAAAGAATCATAACGTAAAATGTCAGATCTCCCATATTCACATATAAATTTAACAGAATTCCAATAAAAGCTTTCAAAATATTTTTGGCTTGATATAATAATATAAACTTTATATAGAAATGTAATAGATGACAAGTAGTTAAGAAAATTATGTTAAGCAATAATGCATAATAGATTCTCCTTTAATATATTTAATGTTTAAAATATTATATATTGCATATATTTATGTTTAATATAAAATCATTAAAATAATATCATACTGGTTCAGAAAAAGACAGTGAAGGAAACAGAATGAAAGTCCAAAAATATACACAATCAATTTTTATAGATTTAGTGTTTGAGAGAGGTTGCTCCTCAATTTAGGAATGAGATATTTTTTGCCTCTGAGAGAAAAATTAAGGTTAGGTCCACATTGTACCACAGACCAAAATAAAACTGAGATAAGCTAAAAAATTCAATGTAAAAATAAAGTCATGAAATATGATCAAATATTTACTATGATATTGAATCACTGAAAATGGTTAAATTTACTAATATTTACATGATTTATTAGTCATATGGAAAAATATTCTCTGATTACAGCTACAATGGATATTATTTTCTTATATCCATATTTCTCTGCTATGAAATTTTTTCCCTTAAAAAACATGTAATACTTTTGTGATTATGAAAAAAGGCACAAAAAGGGTTATTTAAGTTGTTTTCATAAAGATCTTGCTTTAAAGGAGCTAAACTCCAAAACAAATAAATGGCAGCTGTTGCAGGAAGTGTTGAAAGAAATAACTGCACAAAAATCCCTAATCATTAGCTAGAGTTGGAAAGTTAATTTGTTTTTAGCTTTCCCTCTTCAATACGTGAACAGATGTTTAACTCTTTCTTTTTTGGAAAGACACAACCTCATGTCTACATGCCTCTTCCTTCATTGCATACTTCATCACTGATAGTGCCATGTGCTGTGTTCTTTGCCCCACCAAAGAGATGGTGCTACTGTTATCTGTATTTGGGGCGGCTGAGGATTCAATATCTGCAGAGGTGAAGTCCATTACACATGGATAATAATTGATGGAGCTAATATACGGCCCCAGGCACTAACTGCTTTCCTACATACCATTCTGAGAAAGGACCTCTTACCACCAGCCCTGCTCACTCCTATTCTGTCTCACTGGCACCTTGTTGTTCCTTAAGGTCCTCGGTATCTTTGCACTTGTTCCAATGGTATGCATTCAGATTGTGATCATTTGTCCACCATTCAAAGAGTCCTTTCTGATCACATTATCTGAAATGGTATTGCCCAGTGCACCCTTACTTTGCTAATTTTTCCTCATAGCTCGTCTCCCGACCTGACCTGGTATTATTCATTTGCGTTTTTACTGCCAGTTTTCTTCCACTGGAAGGTAAGTGTCTATTTTGTTGGCTATATTCCAAGCATCTAAATGAATAGATGAGTACGATAGTAGCTGTTGGTGGAAAATGAATTCAGTAGTACTAGAAAGGGATAACAATTTTAAAGATGATCCCTAAAAAAATAAAATAAAATTCCTTAGCTGACACCTAAAAGAAGTTCTAGCAACTCCAGACATTGATATTCGATTTTAAAACCCTTTGTCACATTAAACAAAACCTATTGTTTTCCTGAGGAGCAATGTAACTTGTTAAATGAAATGTATCAGATAATCCACTTCTAAGTAGTGCTTTCACCTTGAAATCAACCCTTTGGCAGACAGCTCACTGATTCCAATGACGCTACCATTGTTCAAACATGTTTCCTACAACTCTTAGCAATTACCTTCAGAACTTGTGAAAATTTAACTTTAATATACTCAATAATAGATTTTTTATCTGTTGAGAGTAGACATGGTCTCAGAAATAGCCAGAAGTCATTTAAAGCCCACTGTGGGGAACATGATATGAACAAAGCAGGTCTTACGAATTTTTCATTAAAAGAGTTATGTGACTAGAACATAATGGGACTCCCTTTTTCACTGATTGCTCATAAAGAGGCTTGGAAGAACTTGCAAAACTAGATTGTGAGACTCCTTTTGAATATTGTAGTATAACAGGAATTATGATATTGACTCCCCAAATCACGATTTTGGTTGGAACAATACTCATTTTAATGTTTGAATTATGGTATGTTTGATTTATTTTAAAAAATGTCAGTCTATTTTATAATTAATATATACAGAGTTTAGAATAAAATATTTTTTCTTCAGTCTACATGTATCCTTTAATTTCAAATGTCTCTGATTCTGCATATGGATACATTTTTAATTACTCTCCATAAAGTCATATTAACTAGGTAGGTGGAAAACTTCATTTTGTTCATGTTTCTGGCATGCTATATAGCAACCTGATTTTAAGACCCAAAAAGTCATAACATTTTAGATACAGAAAAGAAATTGGTTTTGTAAAAGGAAAAACTGCAGAGACAGGAAAAAACAAAAAACAAACAAAAACAGTAGTTGCCAGAAGTTTGGGTGGAGCCCTGAGAAATTTTAATGAACTGTCCTTTATAACATCATAATGTTAGATACATGACATCACACATTTGTACCACACTCGTAGAATGCATAACAACAAACATGAACCCTAATATGAACTATGGTCTTTGGATGTGTATGACATGCCAACGTAGGTTTTACAGTTATAACAAATATACCACTCTGGTGGGAGATAGTGATAATGGGGGAGACTGTGCATGTCTGGGGTCACAGGATACAGGAAACAAAATCTCTGTACTGTCCCCACAATGAACTGAAATTGTGAACTTATAACTGCTCTAAAATCATAGTATTAATTTTAAAAACATACAGAAGGAGACCCGCAAAATACAGCTACTTCTAAAAAGTAGGATAGAAGCCGAGATTTTTAAAGATTGAATTTCATACTTTAGTTTATTCCTTACCATACTGTTCAAATTGTACATTCATGGTTTTCTCTCTCTCTCTTTTCCCCTTTTTAGGGCCACACCCATGGAATATGGAAGTTCCCAGGCTAGGGTTCAAATTGCTACTACAGCTACCAGCCTATGCCATAGCCACAGCAATGCCAGATCCAAGTTGGGTCTGCGACCTACACGGCAATGATCCTTAAACCAATGAGCAACGCCAGGGATCGAACCTGACCTCAGGAATACTAGTCGGATTCATGACCACTGAGCCACAATGGGAACTCCTCATGGTTTTTTCTTAAATAAGACTTATAGGGAATATATCACACACTTGCTAAGGTTCAGTCTAATTTTCTATCAGTTTTACATAGGACACACTTTAAATTTTTTTAAATTATATTTATAATGATGTTTCAGAAGGAATGAAATTACTTAAGTGCTTTCTAAATTATTTTAAAAGATTAAGTTTGATATAGTTTTGTCAAGCATATTTTATGTTCTAATTCTTTGTAAGTTTATTATATATTACAAATACATTATATATAGTAATTAGTAACTCAATTAATCTGAATATTCCCTTCCCTAAACATGAGAATAAATATAAGTATTCAAAAATATTTTAAAAAGAAAAGAATCTGGTCCGTGATCTCCCACTTGTCTTTCAAGTCAATGATAATATACCTCACTCTGAAAGAGGGGACATCAGGAGACGTGAGTCAAATTGTGTCTCCAAAATTGGAAACAGAGTAGCTTAGTTCTGAGAGAAGATACCTAACTGTCTGGGTCTCAGTTTCTACTATGCTGATGGGACTGCAGGACTAATTACAGTCCCTTCCAGTCCTGGATTTTCTTCTATACAGTGCATTACTGGAAGTCTGCCATTTCAAAGAGCTTTATTGCAAAATATCTGATAAATTTAACATTTATTCTTAGTTCATCCTCTTTGGGAAAATGTAAAAAATCTGCATGAAACATGGTAAAGTTAACAGTTTATTTTTAGGGAATACATGTTAAATGTGTAAGCTACAGAGTTTCTATCTGTTCATGATGAACAAGATATTATAAGTCCAGACCTGCATTCTGAAAGGTTGGCATGTCAAAATGCTAAGTAACAAAGGATACTTATGAGAGGATTTTTTTCTGAAGTGGACTGAGTTGCATTCTGTTCTCTTCTAATATATACAAAATAGCTAATTTCTTAGGAATAAAGGTTTCATCATCTTTTAGCAAGAAACACTTCATGATATTAAAAAAGAACACCCTGACTATGCAAATACCAGTTTTAAACAGATGGAGTGAAAGCCCTAATTTTTGCAACTTTGTTTTTAAATAGGAATATGTGGGCTAGATACTAAATACAAAACCATGACTTCAGCCTACTCATTATCCCAAATTGCTTGCTATTTTCAATCAACATCCTCAGGTTCAAGAAAAAACAAACAAACAAACAAAAAACTCCCAAGACAGAAAAACTGTACCTGAATTTGCCATCCTGACTTACCATACCCCACCTCTTTGTATTACAATCTCTGTTCTGAATGGTTCCTGCAAGTTTATACACATATACAAACATACACGTGCCTCAAGTGTACAGCATTATAGTTCAACATGTGTACACACTACCAAGTAATCACTACCACGAGTCTAGCTCCCATCCATCACCATATAGTTGACCCCCTTCACCCACTTTTCCCATCCTTCCAACCCCCTTCCCTTTTGGTAACCACTACTCTGTTTTCTGTATCTATGAGGTTTTTTTTTCTTTTCTTTTATTCTGTTTGTTGGTTGATTTTTTTTGTTTGTTAATTAGTTTCTTAGATTTCATATATGAGTGAAATCACATGGTGTTTAACTTTTTATGCCACTGCTTGTACAAAACAAACAAAATCCCCGTTTACTACATATACAGGAAGGAACTCTATATAGATTTAAAAACCCAAATGTAAGAGATAAAAGTATAATTATGAAGAGATAATGTCCTGTGACCCAGGTGTGGAAAAGGACTTTTTAAAAGAAGTATGGAGTACACAAAAGAACACCAATATCTTAGTTCTGATGCTAGAGTCAGGAAGGCTGCAATCATAACTAAGGACAAATTCACACAGTTTCATATATGAGTCCTTATCAACTTTTACTAGAATGATGTTGTATATGATGAAGATTCAGTTCAAAAGTTAGAATTAAAAGTTTTTGAATCACTCTAGTTTTAAGTTGGAAATTGGAAAAACGACATAAAGCAAATCAACAACTTTAAAGTAATAAATAATGCTGAAGCAGAGAAAATTCAGCTGTTCTAGTATCTTTCTAGCTGAGAAAAATAGTTTGTTTACTAGTTCTATCAACGTACTTAAATCTACGCTCTGTGTGTGTGTTTGTGTGTATGTACCAGAGGATTAAAAATGAATATGTCAAAATAGATATAATGGGAATTGATTGCATCAAAGGAAGGGGTTACTTGTCTTAAATCCCAAGCAACATCCCTGGTAAATACTTTTTTTTTTCCTCATGACTCACTGAAAGTGTGTTTTATTTTTGGAACGTCTTCTGAAAAGCTAAGGTCACATTAGCCAACAGCTTGCTGAGGAACATTTCTGTAATTTGAAAAAGAAAGTTATAAACCTAATGTTAGTAATAACTGTGATTTTTCTCAATTTAATTATATTTTGATTAGAAGATTATTTCAAATGTTTTTGATAACATGATAAGATTTAGATATGACTTTAATAATGCAAATACAGATTTGTTACTGGTAATATTCACTTCTATATATTACATTACATTGATTATCACTCACTGCAATAGTTTTTAAATATAAGTGAAATCACATTGATATAAAAGCCTTCCTTAAAATTTTCCCGATTACATTTAAATTTAGAAACCAAACTGTTACTATCGTGGCTTACATCTTTATAATGAACATTCTTTAGGGCAGGGTTTCTCTTTAGAAAAATAATTATAAACAAAAATCCTTAGTCATAGGATAACCACAAGCACTCTGAAAGATACATTCAGAATGTGTTCATACTTCATGCCCTCTTTTCACAAAAGGTATTCGATATTATCTGAGGCTTAATCACCTTGTCCTACTTCATCTCTTCTCACCATACTAAAATAATCAAAGCACTCAGAGGTTATTCAGGAACAAGACCATCCAAAGGAAGAGGGCAATATTTTATTTTTCTTTTTTCTTTTTTATCATGGTTAAGTCTTATCTATTTTGTTTTGTTTTTCGTTTTTTTTTTCACACTGTATATAGAGCACAAGTGATTTTTTTTCCCTAGGTGGAAATTTTAAAACTTTTTTATTATGGAAAATTTCTAATAACAGTCACAATTAGAAACAGTGGAGTATAAATATCTAATGTAATCCATATTCAGCCTACATAATTATCAAGTCATGGGTAACAAATGTTTCCTTTGTACCCTATCCATTTCTCCCAAGCATCAGATTATTTTGTAGCAAATTTCAGTCATTATATCATTACATCTTTACATATTTCCATGCCTATTTATAAAATTATATTTTCTTAAAAATACATAACTACAGTACTTTTCGAAAAACTGAAATATTTCTTATTATTAAATATCCCATTAATATACAAACTTTCCTGATTCAAATCAGTTTGAATTGAGATACAATAAAGTCCATCGATTGCATTTAGTAGGTATATAGTTATTATCTTCTGATATGTAGGTTTTAAACTATACATTTTAATTTATACACTTAGAACCCTCTATTTTATCCCCTTTTTAAAATAATTTTTTTTAAAACTGGGTCCTTTGTTCTTAAGAATTTTCTCCAGGTTGAGTGTTATTGTTTATATCCTCATGATGCTCTTTTCCATGCTTCTCTGTAATATAGATTTTCTGATTAGATCATGAGATTCAGAGATTAATTGGTTTCAGGTTCCAGATCTTTGTTCTATTACTTTTTAGGTACTGTTGTGTACTTTAATCAGGTAATATGAGGTATCTAGTCATCACTTTTTCTTATGAAGTAAGCAGTAGCCAATAATCATTGATAAGACCCATCGTTTCAACAAAAGTTTCAAAAAGGTGTACTTTATTTCTCATTCGTTTTTCATTTATTAGATGGAATGTTAGAAATTACCATCATAAATTACCGGGTCACTGAAGGTAACTAAACATACAATTTTTACAGAGAAACAGGATAAGTGCTTGAGTATTTCCTTTCATCTTTCGGTTTTCAAAAATTTAGTTATTTTGACTGATGATAAATGAGGGTTTTTTCAGTATTATTAAAAATTCATTATTTAAACACGTTTCAATATATGGAGGATATGATTCTTTTCTTTGTTCAAATTCTCCCATCTTTGGCTAGTGGAAGCCTCTTCAATTGACTCCAGTGTCCTTTTTTTAAGTTTATTTTTTATTAGGGTATGGTTGATTTACAGTATTGAGTCAAATTCTGCTGCACAGCAAAGTGACCCAGCTATACATCCACATTCATTCTTTTTTTCACATTATCCTCCATCACAAGTTCCATCACAAGTGATCAGATATTCTGTGCCACAGAGCAGAATCTTATTGCTTAACCATTCTAAATGCATCCAGTGTCTTTTTGATATGTCCTTAATGGCTTTAATAGTTTCTTCACTTTCTGACATGACTTTCTGAGCTCATATGTACATTTCCCACCCTAGACCTGCGCAAAATCATCCATTCCCCAAGGAATGCTGGTTTGATTTAGGAGGAAATTATACTTAGAGACTATAAATATCAGGGAAATGGCTTATCATTGCTTGGTCAGTCCTTGTTTTTAGGGTTTGCTTTTTAGTGGACAAAGCTTGATTTAAAAAAAAAAAACAATAAAAGCATCAGAATTTCAACCAGATACTTTCACTTCCAATTTAGCACCTCTGAGTTTTATGTAAATGTACCTATCTTGTTTGTTTCTCCTGAGAATCCTGATTTCCAAAGATAACAATATAATTACTTCATATTGTGTGCTACAGTTCACCTATAAAATTCTTAGAGTAATAATACTAGCATTACAAGCAAAAACAAGATTAAAGAGTTTAAGATTTTCTTGTGGGGGGGGTAAGGTTTTGTTTTGGTTTGAATTTTTTTTGTCTTAGGGCATAGCCTAATAAAGATATATGAAAATTATCTGTGTTTTTAAAATCTTTTTTTTTTTTTTTTAATAGGGCCACATCCACGGCATATGGAAGTTCCCAGGCTAAGTGATGAATAGGAGTGGCAGCTGCTGGCCTGCATCACAGCCATAGCAACGTGGGATCCCAGCCGAATCTGCAGACTATACCACAGCTCACTGCAATGCTGGATCCCCAACCCATTGAGTGAGGCCAGGGATCAAATCCACATCCTCATGGATATTAGTCAGGTTCATTTCTGCTGTGCCACAATGGGAACTCCCTGAAATTTTTATTGAGGTAGACTCAGCATGCAATAATACTGACAATTTTAAATGTGTGATTTTCAACCATAATCAAGAGAAAAGCCCCGCTTCCATTGCCACTTTTTTTTTTTTGCTTTTTAGGGCTGCACCCGTGGCATATGGAGGCTCCCAGGCTAGGGGTCTAATCAGAGCTGTAGCTGCCAGCCTATGCCACAGCCACAGCAATGCCAGATCCAAGCCGTGTCTGCGACCTACACCACAGCTCATGACAATGCTGGATCTTTAACCCACTGAGCAAGGCCAGGGATCAAACCTGCAACCTCATGGTTCCTAGTCGGATTCGTTAAACACTGCGCCACGACAGGAACTCCCACAAAATTTTCTTTGTTCCTTTATAGTTGATCTCTCCCTTGCCCTCCTACAGCCAAGATACTGATTTAGTTTCTATTACTATAATTTGCCATTTAAAATATTTGACATATGTGAAATGGTATCACATGTATTCTTTTTGCCTAGGTTCTTAGCCTCAGTGTAATGTTTCTGAGATTCATCCACACTGTATCTCCTTATAGTAGCTGAATATTATTCCATTGTATGGATATATTACTGTTTGTTTATCCATTCCCCTGTTGATAGCCATCTAGGCTGTTTCCAAGTTTTGGTTATTAATAAATCTATAACATTCAAGTACAAATTTTTGTGATTACATATGACTTCATTTCTCTTATGAAGATACCCAGGAGAGGTTATTTCTGGGTTAAATAGTAAGCGAATGCTTAATATTATTTAAAAAAAATACTGTTCATATTATTTTCCATTCCCAGCAGCAATATATAAGAGGTCTAGTTGATACATTTTCCAATGCTAGGACTTACTATTTTTTTTTAATTTAGACATTTTAGAAGGTATACAGTAGCATCTCATTGTGGTTTTAAGTTGCATTTCCTTAATGTCTAATAATCCTGATAAATTTTTCATGTGATGTTTTACCATTTGCATATTCTTTTTGGTGAAATGCCTGAACAAAGCATTTGTCTGTTCTAAAATAAATCTATTTGAGTTGAAAGTATTTTCTTTATATTTTCTGAGTTAAAATATTTTATCAGAGGGAGTTCCCATCATGGCTCAGCAGTTAACGAAACCGACTAACATCCATGAGGACACGAGTTTGATCCCTACACCTTGCTATGAGCTGTGGTGTAGGTCGCAGACGTGGCTCAGATCCACCGTTGCTGTGGCTCTAGAGTAGACTGGTGGCTACAGCTCTGATTAGATCCCTAGCCTGGGAACCTCCATATGCTGTGGGTGTGAACCTAAAAGACAAAAAAAAAGACAGAAAAAAAATTTATCAGAAATACATTTTCCCCAGGAGGTGGCTTGCCTTTTTATTTTCCTGTCTTTGAAAGAACAAAAGTTTAACATTTTGATGGAGTGCAATTTATCACATTTTTATTTTTATTTTATTTTTTTATTTATTTCTTTACATTATACCCAGCTGTACAGCATGGTGACAGGGTTACACATCACAAGTGGTTAGACAGTTCCCAGTGCTATACAGTGGTATCTTCTTGCTTTTCCAGCTCAGAGGCAACAAATCTATAGCTATTAACCCCAGACCCCCCCTACCATCCCATTCCCTCCCCCACCCTTTTGGAAACCACAAGTCTGTTCTCCAAGTCCTTGATTTTCTTTTCTCCACAAATAAACTCTAAATGGCTTAAAGACTTAAATATAAGACAAGATACCATTAAACTCCTGGAAGAAAACATAGGTAAAACATTCTCTGATATCAACCTTACAAATGTTTTCTCAGGTCAGTCTCCCAAAGCAACAGAAATAAAAGCAAAGATCAACCAATGGGACATTTTTATTTTATGGTTCATGTTTTGGCCCTATATTAAAGTTTTTTTGTTTAATCCAAAGGTATAAAGATTTTATCTAAGTTTTTTTTTAGAAGTTTTATGGGTTTACCTCTTACATTTAGGTCAGTGATCTATTCTGAGTTAATTTTTTATATAGTGTGAAGTACAGTTCAAGGTTTTTGCCTTGTTTGGTTTTGCTTTGAAATGGATATCTAATCATTACAACATTGTGTATTTAAAAGACTATTCTTCCTCACTGAATTACCTTGGCACATTTGTCAAAAATTAATTGACCATATATATGTAGGTCTACTTGTCAACTTTATACTGTTCCATTGATATATTTGACTATATATATTCCCTCTATTAATATTACCTAACTTGATTAAGGTAGCTTTATAATAAGTTTTGAAGTGCTCTGGGTCTTTTTGTTGTTGTTTTAGCTATGCTAGGTTATCTGCATTTCCATATATATCTTAACAGCTTGTCAATTTCTTTGAAATTGACTATTGGGATTTTGATTAGGATGGCATAGACTCTATAGTTCAATTTGGGAAAAACAGACATTCTAGCAATATTTCATTCTTCAATCTTTTGCAGTTTTCAGTAAACAGTTCTTGCACATATTTTGCTAAATAAGACTTCCAGTACCATGTTGATTATAAGAAATGAGATTGAAGATCCTTTCCTTTCTTTCAATTTAAGAGCAAGCATTCAGTCTTTCCTCATTAAATATGATGTTATTTAAAAGCTGTTGGTTTTTTAAACAAATAAACCAATTGGTAAAAGGACCAAAGACCTAAATAGACATTTATCCAAAGAAGACACATAGATGGCCAAAAGGCACATGAAAAGATGCTCAACATCATTAATTGTTACAGAAATACAAATAAAGGCTACATTGAGGTACCATCTAACACTAGTCAGAATGGCCATTGCTAAAAAGTCACAAATAACAAACTGTGGAAAGGGTGTGTAAAAAAGGGAAGCCTCTTACACTGTTAGTGGGAATGTAAATTGGTGCAGCCATTATGGAATACAGTATGGAGGCTTCTCAAAAAACTAAAAATAGAGTTGCCATATGATCCTACAATCCCACTCTTGGGCATATATTTGAAGAAAATTTAATTCTAATTGAAAAAGGTTCATGCACCACAATATTCAAAGCAGCATTATTTACAATAGCCAAGACAGAGAAGCAACCTAAATTTCCATCAACAGATGAAAGGATGAAGAAGGCATATATACATACACACAATGGAATACTACTTAGCCATTTTAAAAAATGAAATAATGCAATTTGCAGCAATATACTAAGTGAAAGAAGTCAGAAAGAGAAAGACAAATACTATATGACATCACCTACGTGGGGAATCTAAAATATGACACAAATGAACTTATTTACAAAACAGAAACAGACTCACAGACATAAGATAATAAACTTATAGTTACCAAAGGGGAAAGAGGTGGGAAAGGGATAAATTAGGAGATTGAGACTAGCAGATACAAATTACTATATATAAAATACGTACACAAAATCCTACTGTATAGAACGCAGAACTATTTCAATATCTTGTAATAAACCATACTGAAAAAATATATGCATACACACACATAATTATATAACTAGAATCACTTTGCTGTATATCTGAGACTAATACAACATTGTATATAAAGTACCAGTTCCAAAAAAAGTTGTTTTTTTAAGATGCCCTAAAGTTTAAGAAAATACTATTCTATTGGTAGTTTTCTGTTAATTTGTATCCTGGGTGGGGGTTGAATTATTTTGCAAAATGTTTTCTGCATCCATTGAGATGGTTATTTGGTTTTATTTTTAGCAATAAAATCAAGTTTATGAAATAAGTAGATTTAAATGTATTATATATAGAACAGGAAATTTAAATATAAAAAAATCGTGAAAATGCTGATTGAAAAAAACTATACTTTGTAGAAATCGTATTACAGTTCCTTATTTAAGAAACTTACAAAATGTAATATAAACAGAGTTTATTCAATAAAATTTTACTCACTAACCAAGGATTAAAAACCCACCCATGCACAGTAGGAAGTGGGAAAGTGGATTAGAAGAAACAGCAAGAGAAAAAAAACTCAAAATAATATAGGTGAACTCAATCTAAATATATGAGACACTATAATACATGTATGTAAAATAAGCTTACTTTTATAAACAGTACGACAAAGCTTATCTTATATCCACACAGCTGTATAATTGCTATGCACTATTTACAAAAGGCACTAAAACACTTAAGAATACATAAAAATCAAAAGTAAATGAATGGAAAAAATATATATATATCAGGCATATACTAATAAAAAGGAACCAGTGGTTATATCAATGATAACATTAGACAAAATTTGTTTTAAGGCAAAATATAATACAGTAAAAGAGGGTCTACATAATGCAAAAAAAAATTGCCAAAATTGTATCTAAACTTAAATACAAGTAATATATACTAGAGACTCAAAATGTATAAAGCAAACATTGCAGAAAAATAGAAATTGACAACCCAAGCATTGTTTATAAAAAGTTATTACTATATTAAGAATTTTTTGTAAAAACTTGACTATTAAGGGGGTGCCTGTCATGGCTCAGTGGTTAACAAATCCAACTAGTAATCATGAGGACGTGTGTTTGATCCCTGGCCTTGCTCAGTGGGTTAAGGATCCAGCATTGTCGTGAGCTGTGGTGCAAGTCGCAGACGCAGCTTGGATCCTGCATTGCTGTGTCTATGGCCTAAGCCAGCAGCTACAGTTTTGAATAGACCCCTAGCCTGGGTACCTCCACATGCCATGGGTATGGCCCTAAAGCAAAAAAAAGACAAAAAAATTAACTATTAAAAAACTTAGTTGCAAAAAATAAAACACAGAAAAATCTCATAGCTAAAGAATTTATAACAAACAAGTTGTATTCACTATGTGTAATTAAACTGAAAACAATTTAGAAAATTAACTAGAAAGACATTAGGAAATTTTACAAAATAAAACTGCTTCTAAGTAACCCATAGGTAAAAACAAGTCATACCAGAAGTTAGAAAATTAGAAAATTTAAATATACACAAATGATAAAAAAATAAGCACTGCACAAGAAATTTGTGGAATTAAATCTTGTAGGATGTAACTGAAGTGTCATTGAGAATATGTATAGCTATAAATACTTGCATTAGAAAACCATAAACTGTAAATTAACTATACTTGCAACTCCATATTTGTGAAAGGTAGAGAAAGCCCAATGAAATTTCTAAAAAATAATTAAGCAATGAAACTGAAGAAACTAATGAACTACAATGTAAACAAATAATTAGTAAAACCAAATGCTGATTCTTTTCAAAAAAAGGTAATAAAATAGACAGAACTCTGACCATATGTCAAGGAAATCAAAGAAGGCAGAAATAAATAACATTAGGCTTCTAATTTATTAGTCTATAAATAATATTAGACACAAAAATAAATTAAAAACCTGACTTACTAATGACAACTCGAACACCTAAATCTATAGTTGAAAATTATTCATTTCTCACAAATACCATCCCCTCAAAATTTGCCAACAAATTATATGGTTTTATAGCAATCTCTAGCAATCTTACATAAAGTGTGGAACCCATAAATAAACCCAGACACCTACAGTCAATTAATCTTTGACAAAGAAGGCAAGAATATAATATGTGATAAAGACAGTCTTTTTAGCAAGTGGTACTGGGAAAACTACATGTAAATCAATGAAACTGGAACACACCCTCACACCATGCACAAAAAGAAACTCGGAATGGCTTAAAGACTTAAACATAAGACAAGACACTATCAAACTTCTAGAATAGAATGTAGGCAAAACATTCTCTGATATCAGTCTTACAAATGTTTTCTCAGGTCAGTCTCCCAAGGCAACAGAAATAAAAGCAAAAATAAACTAAAGACACCTAATCAAACTAACAAGCTTTTGCACAGCAAAGGAAACCATAAAAAAAGAAAAGACAACTTACAGAATGGAAGAAAATAGTTTCAAATGATACAGCTGACAAGGACTTAATCTCTAAAATATACAAACAACTTACACAACTCAAAAACAAAAACAACAGCAACCCAGTGGAAAAAATGGGCCAAAGACCTGAATAGACATTTCTACAAAGAAGATATACAGATGGCCAACAAACACAAGAAAAAATGCTCAGCATCACTGATTATTAGAGAAATGCAACAAAACTACCATGAGGTACCACCTCACACCAGTCAGAATGACCATCATTGATAAGTCAAATTCTGGAGAGGGTTTGGAGAAAAGGGAACACTCCTACAATGTTGGTGGGAATGTAAATTGGTACAACCACTATAAAAACAGTACAGAGGTATCTCAGAAAGCTAAATATAGAACTACCATATGACCCAGCAATCCCATTCTTGGGCATATAACTGAACAAAACTTTCCTTGAAAAATACACTTACACCTGTATATTCACTGCAGCACTATTCAGTGAATATACAATAGCCAAGACATGCAAACAACCTAAATGTCCAAGGACGGATGAATGAATTAAGATGATGTGGTATATATACACAATGGAATATTACTCAGCCATAAAAAGAACAAAATAATGCCATTTACAGCAAAATGGATGGAACTAGAGACTCTCATACTAAGTGAAGTATGTCAGAAAGAGAGAGACAAATACCATATGATATCACTTATATCTGGAATCTAATATACAGCACAAATGAACCTTTCCACAGAAAAGAAAATCATGGACTTGGAGAACAGACTTGTGGTTGCCAAGAGGGAGGGGGAGGGGGAGGGAGGGATGGACTGGGAATTTGGGGTATCTAGAGAAAACTCTTGCCTTTAGAATGGATAAGCAATGAGACCCTGCTGTATAGCACTGGGAGCTATATCTAGTCATTTATCATATATCTAGTCATTTATATTTATTATTGCTCTTATATCTTTCTTAAAGGATAGATTCCCTTGGGGCTTGTATGTTCATGTGGACACATAGTTCTTCACATTTATTCAGTTACTGGTTAAAGAGCCTATGTTTATAAAATCATATATTAAAGATCCAGTAGGTAGAACTAAACTGAATGCAAGGTGTAAAAGGAAGGAAAATAATATTAGGGATCTGTTGACCTTCACTTTTATATGTTCACCTCAGCAAGTGACTTTGTTTCTTTGAACTTTAATATCCTCATTTGCAACAGTAAAATTACAATTGTTAATTTCCACCTCAAAGAATTACTGTGAGATTTGGAAAAGATGATGGAATATGGGGAAAAAAAAAACCTCTGTACTGGTACTCTTATTATGTCTGCTTACATAGGGATGCAGATAAATAGGCAGACAAATAGAATATTAGATAGATGCTAGACAGATAGATAGATACATAGACATTCTGACTTGTGGCTTATGTCCTTCGGTCTAGGTAATCCAGGTAGGCCAAATGACACAAACGGAATAATAGTAAAATAAAATAAACTCTCGTTGTTGTCAAGTATGTATGTTACAAAATAATTGTTGTATTAAATGGGGGAGCAATTATTTTGATAGAATCTATATTATCTGAATATTAATTCATTTAATAGGATATTGAGCACCTATTTTTGTGTCAAACACTCTATGAGGTGATGTAAAACACAAAAATAGATAGAATGCAGTATCTTCCCTTTATGTAAATGTTCATAAACCTCAAATATGGCCTTTGTGGTCCTACTAGGATATCTAAAAGACAGATATGGAAGAGCGGAGGTCTTTACCCCCGTGTGCCCAAGACACAAGTGCAATGTCTTTTTAAATACAAAAGGAAAAATGAATATCAATTAGCTTATTTTAATTTACTGTGAGTGATTTCTTATTATGGCTATGAGTCTCTGTTTGTTTGATTGCCTGAGTTTTACATCCAATTTAATATACATTTCTGCCATGATTTTTATGCTGCATTAAATATAAAACTGCATTAATAATGTCATTCATATTTTAATATCAAAATTTTAAACATTTCCATTGCATCATAGCTTTATGAACATTCATACACTCAAATTTAGAAAGAACTGAAAATATCAGTTGATCATGGTTCAGTTTTTTAGTTCTATCATTGTAAATGTTTGTGTGGTGAATCAAATCCTTCACTTTCTACTCAAAACATTCTAGACATGTCAGTCATGCAAAAATGAGGTCGCTAGAAAGCTGGTATTCCCAGACAATGGAAAAATAAAATGACCTACTCATGTATCATGTAGCAATCGGACAACTTGCTTAATTACCCTCTCTCAGAAGCTGCCATATCAGGACAGTAGAGGGATCCCAAGTTATAAGCACAATCATTCTTCAGAAACTGTGGTCAGTGAGCCAGATTTTGCCCTAACTATGTTTTATGAGTCTGGCATTATGTTTATGTTTTATTTTATTTTATTAATTTATTTTTTAGATTTGTCACTTAAAAATTTATCAGAGTTGATTTACAATGTTGTATCAGTTTCAGGTGGACAGTAAAATGATTCAGTTATATATTAGGAAACATGAAGTGTTTACATAAAATTCCAGATTCACAGCTTGTCTTGAAAATTTGATGTGTTTAGCAACAGTGAGTGTCCATTCTTTCCAGCCCTGACATATTCTTATATTACTGTATAAGAGAGCTTGTCCCGGAGCTGGATACAACTCCTGGATACAGCTCAGAGTACTACGAATAAGCACATGTCCTAGACCCCAGATTCTTCTGAAAAACAATACCTGGCAACACTGGATCCACGATCCTACATGGCAGCAAATAAACTGGAGCTGAGTTATTAGCTACCAGCACTGCCCATCATTCTCTCCTGTTTATATCTTGTCTTTTTTACACTCATTTATTTCTGCCCACTTTGCTAGACTGTATTACCGTTCTCCATATTTGTTACTTCTCCCTATTGTAGGACTTTTCCTTTACAACCCAATGACATCAGGCTTGGCCACATAACTCACTGTGGCCCATGAATTGGGACATATGCCACTACCAAGCACAAGCTTTAAGAGCCATCATGTGGCTCTGCCTTCTGCATTTTTTCCTCAGCCAAGAGATCAAGATTTCCCCAGGTGGTAGATTCTTCTCTGGTCCCAGAATGAAGATGAAAAGGAACAGAGTAAAGCAGACTCATGCGATACAGGTAGCATGAGCAAAATTAAGTGATTATTATCATGAGCCTCTCAGACTGGGGTGTCCTATTCTATCACAGCACAGCTTAGCTTAAACTAAACCATACATCCCCCTAGGTCCTCTAGCCATTTTATTATATCCAACATCAACAACAATCTCTTGCCTACCTAAAAAAGAATAAACATTTGATCCAGTGATCTAAATCTAAATGTTTTGAGGAAGAAGAGTATATATAGCAGGGTAAAAATATCCAATTATTATATAAAATGACATAAATGTTTCCTCCATAGGTTCTGATTTAGAGTGAAATGAATATAAATTAATATTAACTGAAGTTCCACCACTTATTGGGTGTTTTTCATACTTTACCTCATTTTAAAAGATCAACATTACTTAAAGGTATAATTAGCATTTTTCTCAGTTCTCAAATAAGTAAATTGAGGTTCACAATTCTTTTTACTTTCTTTTTTTTCTTTTTTTTTGGCCATGCCTGCTGCATATAGAAGTTCCCAGGCCAGGGATCAAAGCCATGCCACAGAGATGACAACACTGAGTCCTTAACCACTAGTGCACAGGGAAACTCCATAAGCCCAGTCAATTCTGGAAAGCCTAGGTTCTAGGAAGTCTTAATCAAAAAGCTCTATTCAGTAATATGGCAACATTTAAGTTTTACTGGACTTTTGAGTAGAGACAGTGATTTCTTCATGGGTCTGTGACCTCCCATGATAAAGCTGAATTTCATTCCCCTGGATATAGATAAATGATATAAATAGGAAAATATGGTGCTCCCCTCCAAAAAAAATTGTTCCATATCAACTGTAAAAAAAAGGAACTTCTGTTTATTTTTAGTTATGACTTTTTAGTGTATTTATGATAAAATGTTTTTCTATGAGAAATGATAATGGATGCACACGTTGATTTTTTGGAACATCTTATTTTATTTTTATTTTTTTTCCACACTGCAGCAGATGGAGGTTCCCAGGTCAGGGACTGAATCTGGGGCGTAGCTGTGTCACCTATGCCACAGCTGCAGCAATGCTGTATCCTTAACCTACTGCACCTGACTGGGGATTAAACCCACACCGCCATGGAGGCAATGCCAAATCATTAACCTGCTACACCACAGTGAGAACTCTAAAATATCTTTATCTGGATACATTAAGTTACTATAATGTAGTCCTCATTTTCTGTTATTACTGCAATTATCCTGCCCTTGTGTGGTGAGAGGTATTTTGAAACATGGAGAAAACAAACAAACAACTGTTGTTTTTCTTCCCCTGTGATCTCTTTTAATACGAAAGTCGTCCCTCTTTGCCAAAACTAGGCATCAGGCACTTTTTGCCTCAGGGTAAGATTGTTTAAAGAGAAATGAAGTGTTTTGAGTTTTGAAATGTACTTTTTCTTTTCTGTTTTCTTTCTGGCCATGGTGTGGAGAGGCTTGAGGGGGGATCTCAGTTCCCAGATAAAGAGACTGAACCTGGGCTTCAGCAGTGAGGACACCAAACAGGAACCACTAGACCACCAGGGAACCCCCTGAAATGGACTTTTAAAACTCATGGCATATTCTATCACAAGAGATTGGATATGGTGCTATACAGTAAGGACCCATTACTTATCCATTCTTTCTTTTTTTTTCATTTAGAATGATTTTTATTTTTTCCATTATAGCTGGTTTACAGTGTTCTGTCAATTGATGAGGGTATATTGTACATCACAGGGAATTATAGCCATTGTTTCATAATAGCTTTTAATGGGACATAATCTGTAAAAGTGTTGAATCACGATGCTGTATACCTGAAACTAGTATAATATTATAAATCAAGTATACTTCAATAAAAAAAGAACTTGACAAAAAAAAAAACTCATGGCATGGACAATTTAAGAATAATTTTTTTTTAAACTTCAAAATCCTGGTTTTAAATATAAAAAGCACTGCTCAGTAGAACTCAAGACATAAAGCGTATACCATAAGCCATAGTCATAGAAAAACCTGTGACTGGTTGGGGTCAATTTTTCTTTCAATCTTTTTAAAATTAACAAGTACAAATAGGGACAGGAGAGAGCAGCATTAAAGAAAAGGAGTCACAAACAGAAGTAAAAGATTCAAATATTGATGCAAGCCTTTGCAAAGGAGTTTTGAGCCCTGTTCCTTGTACTGCTTTGTCTCCAAGCCTGGTATTTGGGGTTCTTAAAGAATCAGTGCCTCTACTTCTGGGAGATGGCAAACCTTAAAGTCAGTCTCAATGGTATGAGATAGCAGTAAATGGCTGAGATGTTTCTAAACAAGCAAGTCTTGCTAGAGTATCCACAATCATTTCACAGTCTATAGAACTTTCCTTGAGCAGAGCTTGGAGTTAGTGAAAAAAAGCTAGTAGATCTGAAAGGCTTGTGGTCAGGAGAAGAAGGATGCTGAGCGACTTTTATGGGCCAATGACTTAAGATGGAAAGATGGACATTTGGAATAGGTATCTGTTGGGATTGATGTTAATGTCAAAACAAACAAAACGAACAAAAAGAAAAACAGTACAAACCCTATCTGTTAACTGATATCAGCCTGAGCTGAGGATGAAGGCACTTGACCAGGATTCCCACCCTGACATGTCCACTGACATGACCTCAGGAGAAGGGAGGGAATTCCACACTGACCAAAAGTCCTAGATGGGCCAAAAAAAACCCTGAAAATGATGAGTTGCAAACTGAATAGAGTGGAGGCCCATAATCAAAATTCATTTCAGTTATTAAAAAAATAAGCAAGGTTCCTTTTTGAATGTATCATTGTAAGACATCTAAACTTTTTGCCCCTTACACATAAACTCCTAACATCTGAGGTCCTACAGCTTTTGATGTCTCTTTCACTGTGGTCTGTATCCAATATGATTTACATCAAAATAGAGGCTTTTATGGAGCAGTGTCCTGTATAATAAATGACTCAGGGTGATTGCCCTTATAAAGCTAAGGTGACAGGTTGTAGCATGAGAAGTGTGTTGCCAACTAGAAGTTACTCAGGAGGTAAATGACCTATCTTTGGTTAAGGGACATTTAAATAGTTCATCTGTTGTAGATGATGTGCTATTCTCCAAAAACAGAAAATAATTCATAGAAGGAGAAATGGGTGTGTTGAATAGTGGCAGTTAATAAGAGGAGGTAGAAGGCATCAGAAGTACCCTTAGCATTTAAAGAATTATAGCAAGAGGCATTGGGGCTTCCTAAAGAAAGAGGACACAGAATACGAGCCATTGACAAAAAACTTTGTGGCATGACTGGTGTTTATTGAAGTGAGTTAAAGATGTGTACTTCAAACGGAACTCTAATGTCTTCTTCGAGTCCATCAAAGGCATCTTGGAAGGGAAAACAATCAATCCTAAGTGTGATTGGCCTAGAGATTGTCTTCCTGAGTTGTATGAGTTGGCTTTCTCTGCCTGAGTGACATGAGGTCCCAGAGCTGCAGGAGAGGGCTTGTGAGCCCCAAGGGGAACAGCTACCAATAGATTTGGGGAGGACCCTGTTCATGTTCCAGGACAAGAACAGTAAGAGAGCACTGCCTTGTGACTAGCACAAGGCAATGTGTGATCACCAGAACAGGAAGGAGGCAATGAGACATGGCCTCAAGGGTGTTGTGAAAGTCTGAGTCCCAAGGATTCTCAGAATATCTGATACAGGTGTCAATGTTCTGCTGTCATTCAGGAGAGAGAGAAAATACAGACATTTGGGCTACTTAAATTATTTAAAATCTCTCGTGGGGAAAATATGTACAAAACTAAATAGAGTAATACTTGAAAATAATACTTCTAAAATCACATACTGGATTTTTATGTTTTCATTTTTTTAGGGCTGTACCTGCACCGTATTGAAGTTCCTGGGCAAGGGGTCAAATTGGAGTTGAAGCTGCTGGCCTACGCCATAGCCACAGCAACATGGGATCCGAGCCACATCTGTGACCTACACTATAACCATGGCAATACCAGATCCTTTAACCCACTGGGTGAGGACAGGGCCTGATCCTGCAACCTCATGGATACTAGTCAGGTTTGCTACTGCCGAGCTACAATGGGTACTTCCACTACTGCATTTAGAGAAAATTATATCAATGACTGATAGAAACTACAACATCGGAGGCAAGAATAATAATACTCAAAGTCAATCACCAACACACTCTGGAACTTGACTGCCTGAGCCTAAAACATTTTGCTTGGTTTTCCATTATAGCACTTTCCTGCTATAAGGTCAAGAGGGTCAAACACAGAACTGCATTTAGTGATTGGCTTTTGAAAAGAGTTGTAAAAAGTAAATACTTCTACTTGGTCCCTGCTACCATGAGGCAGAATATTTTTATAATAACTTCCTTTTTAAAATTCGAATGGTAAAGAATTTTAACATTAAAATTCTAGTAGCCAAGCCATTGGCCATATGTGTTTATGTGTGTACACATGTGTATGTGTCTGTATCTATATATATACACACCTAAAAATGTGCTGCTGGTCCTCATTTGCAAAGGCCTCCTCTCTCTTGGTGACCCTTCCTTGTTGACAACCAAGAGGTCTGTCCTGATAGTGTTCTTTAACAAAGAGAGGCACCGCCTTTATATCTTAAGATGATCAGCACCCTAATCTGACATTTTTCAAAGGACAGGCTCTCCTTGGTAGTTTTCATTTAATCAGTGTTCTGTAGAACTTGCTGACAAAAGCTTTCTGACTCAGTCAAAAGGCCTCTGAACTTGCTAGCTTCATGCAGAATGTTGTCTAATCTGACCCACTTCTTCCTGGGGAACAAAAAACCCTAAAGGAAACACTGGAACCGAGTCGGTGCCAACAGAGCACACTGGATAAACTCTCAAAAATAGAGCTCAGAGACTTGTTTGCTCTGTTTTCTGATATTTGTATGGCTGTTAAACAATTTCTTTTCCTTTTTTTTTTCTTTTTTTAGGGCCGCACCTGCAGCATATGGAGATTCCCCGGCTACGGGTCAAATCTCAGCTACAGCTGCCGGCCTATACCATAGCCACAGCAACACAGGATCCAAGCTGAATCTGTGACCTACACCACAGCTCATAGCAATGCCAGATCCTTAACCCACTGAGCAAGGCCAGGGATCAAACCATCTTCCTCATGGATCCTAGTTGGGTTCGTGACCACTGAACCACAGTGGGAAATCCCAACCAATTTCTTACTGAGACTAAGGCAGAAAATAAGGGCTCAGAGGAAGATAAGAGAAATACAAATATAAAGCAACATCTAATGCATTGGAATTTCCCTTCCTCTCTTGTTGAGATCCAGGTAATCAATTTGTCTATCTGCCTTAACTCCATCTTTGCTGAACTCTGTTGCAACACAAAGGTGTAAAAAGCAGAAAACTGCCTTCATCGGGTCTAAGGCAGTCCCAGCCTAATTCATAGTCTCAAATCCCTCCCCACCAGATTCCTGCTCTGAGAAACCTAGTTCTTTTATTTATTTATTTGTTTATTTATTTATTTATTCATTTATTTTTATTTTATTTATTTATTTATTTTTAGGGCTGCACCCTGGAAGTTCCCAGGTTAGGGGTCCAATCGAAGCTGTAGCAGCTGGCCTGTACCACAGCCACAGCAATGCCAGATCTAAGCCAAGTCTGTGATCTACACCACAGCTCAAGGCAACTTTGGATCCTTAACCCACTGAGCGAGGCCAGGGTCGAACCCACAACCTCATGGTTACTAGTCGGATTCATTTCCACTGAGCCACAGGAACTCCAAAAAACCTAGTTCTGTCTCTACTTCTGGATATTAACCCACATCTGCACATGAGATCAATGTCCCCTGACCTCCCCAGGACTGCTGGCATTCAGGCCCTTCTGAAACACAGATGCCTATTTTCTTTGGGAGTCTCAGACTTCCTCTACCCCATGTGCTCCAGTTCTTAGAAATGCACTTCTGCCCTGCTGCTGTTTTTTTCAATTCCACTTCCCAAACCTACTCTGCACGCATGCCCTCTCTCAGCTTTAACTTTCCTACTCACTACACTGACCACCGCTTCCTGTCGCAAAGGCTATGAGCAATGCTTCAAATTCCTGCTAAATGGCTGAGACACACATAATTGCTGATTTATTCCCCAGACAAACTGGCTACTGGCTTCTCTGAGTCTTGCCACCTTAGATCCCCATAAGCGTCATCACCATCACATTTTACTTTGTCCATAACATCTGGATTGCCAGCCACAGGCACCTAGATGCTCTTGACTTTTGCTTTACTACCTGGGGCACCAGATTTATTTTTTTCTAGCTGCTAGTTTAAAACTATTAAATACCTTATGCTACTGCATCAGTAGGGATCATTCTGGGCTGTTGCAAGTGACTGAGATGTTGTGCCCCAGATCCTGCATAAAATTTTTCAAAGTATTTTCTTTGGAGACATTGAGGGCACTCCAGGCCTAGACATGTTTCTACACAAAGCTTGATCATTGCAAGCAATTTCTCAATATTTTCCTGTGTAACATGGTCTGCCATCAAGGAAGAGCCAGAATTCCAGACTATTCATTCCTGCCCCATTCTACTACACGTAATCTGAGGTCAGCAGCTACCTCTAAAGATAATGATCACTCAGTTATAAGAACAGACACAGCTATGAGGTGCAGGGGTGAGGAACTCTAGGGGTTAAGTTGAGTCCCAGAAGTACCTATTCATTAAAGCACTACACATGGGGGAGTTCCCTTCATCGCTCAGTGGTTAACGAACCTGACTAGGATCCATGAGGACGTGGGTTTGATCTCTGGCCTTGCTCAGGGGGTTAAGGATCTGGCATTGCTATGAGCTGTGGTGTAGGTCGCAGATGCAGCTCGGATCCCACATTGCTGTGGCTGGGGCTCAGGCCAGCAGCTGTAGCTCAGTTTCAACTCCAGCCTGGGAACTTCCATATGCCACAGGTGTGGCCCTAAAAAACAAACAAAAAAAGGGCACTACACATGGGACAACTGACACCAAAAACTAATCTAGATGTTACCCGGGTGAAAGGTTGGTGATTCTAGTTCAAAAGATGGGGCATAGAGCAGTGATAATTCTGACAGATGATAATGTCAAGTCATCATTGCTCAGAGAGATCTACCCTTTGTGTCTGGCCCCCAGCCAAAAGCTGGACAGCTAATGTCTGTGACTAGAGAAAGAAAAGTAAAGAGGAGGTAGGAGCTAAATCTTCAAAGGAGGCAAAGACATACTACAAAAATGTGTTTGGAGCAACACATCAGTCTTACATGTGATACCGGGCAGCTAACAAAGCCTATGTAAGGGAGTTATAAAGCATTGTGAGTGAAAGGCCAAAGTGACCCTGGGGTTCCTCCCAGCATATCTGGCACTGTCAAGGTTAATAGCACAGCTGGACTCCCATCAGCACCATATAGAGGAGTAGGGACACTGACCTTCCTCCCTGCCTGGAGGGAAATGAGTTTGGTCCTGCAGGCAAGATTCATGCCTATATCCAATTAAAGACAAAGGCATGGGATACAATAACAAATTATCACATTCACACTGCTACCCAGTGACTTTGATGATGCCTCAAAAAGGACGAAATTTGAGCCCTCAGACTATTATCTATAGCCTGCCAATTCCAGTCCTCTCAATTCCTGGCCAGATTTTCAGTAGTGAGTTTCCAGTCTTACGTCATGGTATCTAGTACAATCCCTCAAACTTTCTACTGTTTCTGCCTTTGTGACTTTGCTCTAGTGCCTCATCTGCAATTCCCTTTTCTCTTTCTGTTACTTTCCCAAGGCCTGCCAAGTTATCAGAAATGCTCTAGCTCTTGTGGTCACTGCATAACCATAAAGCATTTTTCTGGACTTTCTAGAATTGTCAGATTTCTGTTTATGAGGGTTTGAAATCATTCAGGGACATTAATTCTTTGGCATTCTTTCTGAATCTTATTTCAAAACATTGCAAACGATCAAGACCTCAGAAATATTTGATGATTAACAAACTGGTTATGCATATCCAGACACAAGTTAATTGAGTTTTCTCAAGGTGAAATTCAAGTACTGTTTCAGGGGAAGGGTGTTAGTATTATACAATGGCATGCAACACTACATTTATTAACCTATGTTATTTTCATGTTAAGTTAAAAAATAAAAACTACAAGCAAAATCATTTTGTAACAGTTATATTTTAATTATATATTAAATAGGTGGCTACATATATTTTATATTATTAATTTTATATTATATATTATATGTTGTTATATATTATATATTAGATGTTATTGATTACATATTTTTATGCATCACTCACTACTGTTTTACCCACATGCCCCTGACTAATTGTAATTTCATGTTAGCCAATAGTCTTAATTGATTTCAGCTTTTAAGTTGTAAGTATGAAAATCTCAACTTTAATAATCTCTATCATGACCTTCTTAAGAAATACGGATAGCTATCAGTACATACCATTAAAATGTCTATATTTATAATAAGCTTTACAAAACACTTTACATTTCTTAAGGCACTTTCAGGCATTAGCTCCATTTATAAAATATCTTCCCATTTCTTTGAAGCAATGTGGGATCTGTATAATATTCTAAGACTCAGTTTAAAGATTAAAAAGTCTTGGTTTCCTGTAGACAAGATAATTTATTTTCTTTGAAGCAATCATATTTCCTGTGAATATATTTATGGATGCAGAGAATGGTTGGATTTAATTTTATGTTTTGTTTTGAAAATATATTTATTTTATCACTTGTGATGGGATAATCAAGGTTCAAAATGACTATATGGAGAATTCGAAATGCTGCCTTTAAGACAAGGAGGTAGTGCCAAATGTTCTAATTATGACAGAAGCCCTGAGCCTGAAAGCTACATGTCCAAATATTTGTATTGCCAAGACACAGTTCCAAAGAGTGAAGAAGCCCAGAACTAGGAGTAGTATGAATAGTCAAGACCAAGGTGACCTGTAGATGGTACAGAGCAATGTGTGTAATAAGACTGACAGAGGGGGAGTTCCTATTGCAGCTGACTAGTATCCATGAAGCCTCGGGTTCGATCCCTGGCTCCACTTAGTGGGTTAAGGATCTGGTGTTGCCATGAGCTCTGGTATAGGTCACAGACCTGCCTTAGATCCTGCAGTGCCGTAGCTGTGGTGTAAGCTGACAGCTGCAGCTCCAGTTAGACCCCTAGCCTGGGAATTTCTACATGCCATGGGTGTGGCCCTAAAAAGCAAACAAAACAAAACAAAACCAAAAATGACAGAGGGAAAGGGAATATGTTTAATTTCTATATTTTTATAGATTACATATATTTTCCCTTATTTCTTTATTGACTATAACATTAAAAAAAATCTTGTTTCTGTAAATTAAATGTTAACTTGAATCTATCTATTGATAACATCAATATATTTTGCATATTTAATCCATTTCCCTTATCTTTACTACTTTGAACATTATACTTTTCATATTTCATTCCTTAGTAAGAATGAAAACCTTTATTTTTTCTTTTCTTTTTCCTTTTGAGAATTAAATTTTTAAAAAATATTTCTTCAGATAGAATAGAATATCATTTTAGACAAACTACCAGCAATTCAACTAAGCATATGATTAACAGTACAGACATTTTCATTTTTTCCCTCGTTCCTTTCATCACACTGTACTCTGGTATCAACTTACTGCTAACAGAAGAGAATAAAAGAGATTGAGAAAATCCCCAGTGGTTGATGGCATACTGGAAACTTCACAAAGACACTTGTCTTGTTTGTGATATACGTTAACTGCCTGTGCAACAAATATTAGAGCAATTATAACAGGTAGTGGTAGTTTACTGTCAGAATACAAAGTGCAAGAGGGAGAAATGTCTCAGAAGTAACACATTCAGGTTTTAGGTGAACTGGTATGTTATTCTTCTGAAGGCCCAGCAGAAACTCTAGTTGTCTGCATGTTTGAGGTCCAACTTTTCCTTCTATGATTCTCTCGCTAGTTGCAGCTTCTTCCTATTTCATTGACTGCTCCTGTCAATTTTTGTCATTTATGTTTCTCTCTGTTTGTTCCTTATGACATGATTCTGTACGACAGAGTCTAACACCTGCATCTCTCTCTGTAACTAGTTCCAGCAACTGGAACTGGACGGCTAGAGCCCAGAGGTGAGAGCATTTTTTAATACTGTTTTTAGTATTTTGAATTTTGTGCCAAAAATGAATAATTAATAATTTAAATGAAGCTCCAAAAATAGCAATTCCTAAATAATGACATAATGAAAAGTGGATGAAAGAATGAGGAAGAACAAAAAAAATGAATTCATTTAAGATTACATAAGGAAGACAAATTCAGAAGTTATCTTCAAAATCAAAATATCAAACACTATAGTTTGTTAGCAAATTTAAAAAAAATGAGAAGATGATGGAGCACTAGGTTACTAATATAAATAAAACTTGGTTAAGGATTAGAATCTGAATGTTGCCTCAATAACCAGAATACCAGACTCATCATATTCCTGGCGTTAAAAATTAGAAGTACACAAAATGTTTTAATGCAGTGACCCTGTAGACCAATGGACATTACTAGGGGCCAAAATTTTAGTAGCCTCGAGCAAACTGACAATTATAACAAAACTAAAAATAAGACTGATTGACTATAAATAGGTCCTTAAAATTTACATTATGCCCCTCTAGAATGCCAGTGTCTGGGCCATTCATAAAAACCTTAATCACAGAACAAAAGTAAGAAATATTACCAAGAAGTGCAGCTAAAGAGACATAACATATTGTATAATATTTCTTCACATATAGTACTAGTGTGTTAGAAGGACAACCCACTGTGGCAAAGTTACACACTAAACTTCATATTTATCTAAATTCTGGTGCAAGGGATTACAAGAAGAATGCTTTTTTCCTTTTCTACTTCTATTTCTACATAATTCTTGAATCCACCATATCCCTAAAATGTTAATAACCTGGAAGTCATAAGGAGGTAAAATAATTAAAAAGAAATAGGAAAGAAGTCATCCCAACACATCCATTTGTCAGATTATGAAAAGTCTGACAAACACAGCTGATTACTCATATCCTAAATCGTAGAGGGTTTAAAATACCATAATGGGAGTTCCTGTCCCGGCTCAGCGGTAATGAATAGAACTAGTATCCATGAGGACACGGGTTTGATCCCTGGCCTCACTCAGTCGGTCAGGGATCTGGTGCTGCTGTGAGCTATGGTGTAGGTCTTAGATATGGCTCAGATCCCACTTTGCGTTGGCTGTGGCTGTGGCGTAAGCCGGCAGCTGTAGCTCCAATTCAGCCCCTAGCCTGGGAACTTCCATATGCCATGGGTACAACCCTAAAAAGAAAGAAAAAAAAAGCAAATAAACAAACAAAAATTCCATAATGATTTACCGTAATGAATATGTTATAAATAGACCCGAAATACAAACTGCCAAGTAAAACAGTAACATTCTTATTGGATTAAACAAATGGTAATTTTTGATAGTTTTGACTGTTGCTCGTACAATCTTTTAAAATGAAAAAAAAAATAGCCTTTTTCTCCTCCATGGTTCTGGTATTTTCCTTTTATGTTCACTGTAATTAAGTTCTTTCCAGGCAAACAAGCTTCCCTACAAGGTAGGTATTCCCAATCCCTCTAATGACCACATTCTCACTAGGTCCATTCTGACAGTTTTAGTTCTACACATATAGTTTCATTCTAACATACAGAACTTTCTTTTCTTCTTTCTTTCTTTTTTTTTTTTCTTTTTAGAGCCGCACCTGCTGCATATGAAGGTTCCCAGGCTAGGGGTCGAATTGGAGCTACAGCTGCCAGCCTGCATATGCCACAGCAACGCAGGATCAGCACCGCGTCCGCGACCCATACCACAGCTCATGGCAACACCTGGTCATTCACCCACTGAGTAAGGCCAGGAATCAAACCCGCAACCTCATGGTTCCTAGTCGGATTCGTTAAATGCTGTGCCACGACTGGAACTCCAAACTTACAGAAATTTTAATCACCACGATAACCCACAATTCCAGAAAGAAAAGACAGGTGGGGCAGTCCTGCTGATATTCAGACCCCACTTAACCTCGCTGATGGTTCCCATAGGTAACCATACACTTTGCAGGAGTAGTTAGAGCTACCGCTCATTGATTTTTACCTATCAAAATGCTCAAAAAATATTTTGTCTCTGAAAGACATTAAAACAGGTATTTGAGCATATCCTTGTACAACACCTTAACTTTATGAGAACTTGACTAGTAGAGCTTCTAACCATTTTGTAGGACAGAGATGACATATAGGGGTCTTGTCGACAATCATGAAATATGAAGCAATTTGACTTGGTTGTCAGTTCAATCTCAGTTCTGTTTTCAAGCTTCATTTACCTTACCTTAACAAGGTTCACTTACCAACGGTATTTGACCTACCTTTTATAACTGGAGCTTGACAAAATGAAAGTGTCTCTAACTAAAAGCTTTTTTTATTTTTCATTAAAGAGCTCATTGTGATTGACCAAGAATATCAGGCGGAATATCTTCAAGTGATGTAGGTCAAACTCCCTAATCAAGATTTTCATTTGATTTAAAAATACGAGTCTTACCAGGTTATTTCTATAAAAATTCTCCTAAAAAAAGAAATGGTAATTGTAACTTACCATTGCCTTAACAGAATATTCCTTGAAAATGTAACATTTTCCAAAAAAAGTATTTCCTAAAGGAACCGACTTAATATTAAACATAGTAGAATTAAATCATATATAACAGGATGTCATTTCCTACTTCTAAAGTGTATTTGTTTAATCTCCATTCAAGAAGGCTAAAAAATTATTTTATTTTGTTTTTAGGGCTGCACCCATGGTACATGGAGGTTCCCAGACTACAGGCTGAATCAGAGCTGCAGCTGCCAGCCTATGCCATAGCCACAGCAATGCCAGATACGAGCTACGTCTGCAACCTACACAGCTCACGGAAATGCCAGATCCTTAAACCAGTGAACAATGCCAGGGAATGAACCTGCATCTTCATGGATACTAATCATATTTGTTATCACTGAGCCACGACAGGAATTCCTAAAAAAAAAAATTTAAATGGGTAATATATTTTTTTAATTTTAAGCATGCAGAAGATAAAATATCTTTGTTATTGCCTTTTTCTTAGCTTTTTTTCACTTCTAAAGAAAAGCCTCTCTGCTTTTATCCATTTCTTTATTTATAAAAAGATATTAAAGAACACTTAAGTGTGTTGTAGTTTTTCCCTACAAAGCCAAAGTCTGCTGCCTCCCAGCTCTGTTAACACATTAATACTTAGAGTTGATATAATTTTATAAGACTGTTGTTTTTAGGTATATACAATTCTCACAGCAAAACTCATGAGCTTGCTATATTCAGGGTTAAAGAGCTGTTGTTCTAATTCCTATAATTGCGTATCTTTTAACACAAGTACCTAACAATTACTTGCCTTCAATCTCCCTTTCCTATGATATTTTGGTTCTCAGATTTTTAATCTAGAATGGCAATATAAATACAGAAATTAATATTGCTGCACATTGGGCTTAATAATCACAAAACTCACTAACATTGTATTTTTGACCAATAAGTCTCAACAATTCAACAGCAAAATTTATAGTCTTCAAGTAGTAATTTGTCACTTAAAATTAAAGACTGTAAAAAGATGACTGATTGTGAACAGTAATGTTATGAGTGTTAATATATACAAGGAATTTGAGTTAGAGGTCAGAAAGTATTTTTATCTCAAAAATATTTATAGTGAATGTGCCTTCAGTTCCTGTGGGTTCTTATCCCTTGAGGATTTCTTTGAGATCCAGGTTTAAATGAACCAGAAAACTTAAACGCAAAACTCATCTCACACTGCCAAACTTTACATGGTTTCTGCCTGAAATAATAAATCAACTTGAAATTTAGCCCAGATTTGTTCAAAACTCCAATTTTATGAAATCACCTTAAACTTTTATAAAACTTTTTATAAATATAAAATAAGTATGTAAGTTAGAAATCAGGGAAACTACTAATAAATCCACACACTAAAAATGGATCAATTTATTAGTAAATAACCTTTGCACATTGTGATTTCTGCAGATTATATGTAGGTACAGGATAGATAATTAACATAGGAAATTTAAAAGACAACATTTCAAATATGAAAAACTTGAAGTTATCCATGAAGCTTCTCAAAATAGCACAGAAAAAGAAATGGGGAAAAAAAAAAAACAATAGGCAAAGATGTCCTTCTTCATCTTTCTTGGATTACCATGAAGTCCCAAATGATCTTATAATTAGTCACTAAAAATTTAGGTTTTTCTGTCTATATGGAAGTGATAACAAAGGCATAGTAGCAAAAAAAGGGAAAAGAAATACAAAAATTCTTAATCATTTTGTTGGATAAAGATTAAAATTGGCCTGCAGCAAAAGTATATTTGCGGCAACATAGATGGACCTAGAAATTATAATGCTAAGTAAAGTCCGTCAGACAATGAGACACCAACATCAAATGCTATCACTTACATGTGGAATCTAAAAAAAGGACACAATGAACTTCTTTGCAGAACAGATACTGACTCATAGACTTTGAAAACCTTGGGGTTTCCAAATGAGACAGGTTGAGGGGTGTGGGGATGCACTGAGGGTTTGGGATGGAAATGGTATAAAATTTGGTTGTGATGATTGTTGTACAACTATAAATGTAGTAAATTCATTGAGTGCTTTTTAAAAAAGATTAAAACTGTCCTATTAAAATATTCTTAATGCATTTATTTTGGTTTTGCTTTGTTTTGGCCTTTTAGGGCCGCACCTATAGCACGTGGAAGTTCCCAGACCAGGGCCACAGCCACATAGGATCTGAGCAACACCACGGCCACAGCAACATAGGATCTGAGCCGCATCTGTGACCTACACCACAGCTCACGGCAATGCTGGATCCTTAACCCACTGAGCAAGGCCAGAGACTGTACATGCATTCTCATGGATATAATCGGGTTAGTTACTTCTGAGCCATGATGGGAACTCCTATTTTCAGTTTTAAACTTTAACTTTAGAGTGTCACTGACTGAGTATTCCACTGCATGGAGGAGGAGCTAGACAAAATGATAAGAAGAAAGTTTTAAACATAAGGTAGCAAAAAAGCCATCTGGTGTGAACAGCAATTGAACGAGTAAGAAAACTGAATATTAAAAAGAAATTTTATCTAAATGGGGGTTAGATTCTGACAGTTTAGCAGTGATCAGAGTTTAAAAACTTTTAAAAATTAAAAAAAGGAATTAAGAAATTTGATCTGTTAGCACTGACAAAGACAGAAGCCAGAATCTCCATTCTTGGGAATTACTCCTAAGAGTTTTCAAAAGCAAGTCCATATTCTCTACCTTTCAAGGCTGAGAACAAAGTGCTTTTATTTTTGTTGCTTTTTGTTGATGTATTTTAAAAGTATTGCTTGTACATTCTACTTGGGTGTAGGTTGAGCAGCTGGGATTGTTGGAGTGACAGCAAGTAGGTGGGTAGAGCTGAATTCAATGTCCCACCCAACAGGTTAGTTCAAGGTGGTAGAGTGGCTTCCTAATTGAACTCACAGTTGAACTGGATTTAAAGACTTCTCAGAAAATGGAGCACCTTGAGATGATGGAAAGCTACCAAAACTAACCAGGTTTAATGTTTATAACTCCATGTACAATTGGATTCTTGATATTCAAATGCACTCACTATTCATAGGATTCATTTTCTGAAAGGTGCAATATTTTATGTCATGACCTAGAGATTCTTAAGAACTACTTACAGTACTTCCTATACTGGCTCAGAAAAAGGCTGGAGTGATTTATATCACGTGCATATCTTTCCTATGAACAAACACTCATTCTGATCTTTCATTCTTCTCTTTCTTGACAGTTCTTTTGTAGTTTGGAGACAGTGTGATTGTAGTAGTTGTCTGATTGTCGGAGCAAAGAGTGGACCTTGAATTGATAATCTTTGGACATCAATAAAAAACATTTTACTTTGAAAAGCCTTCAAAAGACACTAAACACGGAACGTATAGACTTGCACAAGGAAATGCAAACGCTCTGTTCCCTTATCACTTCATGGCCCTCAGGGAAATCCTATGGGAGAACAATACTCAGAACACATTTCACAGAAGTCATAGCAAAACTCTGCGGTATAAGGAAGCATCTCTGTGAACCAAGGAGATATGACGCTAACAAAGCAATGAAGTCACAAAACATCACCTTTCTTTTTTTTTCCTTTCTTTCTCCCCCTGTGCTCCCCTGCTCGCTTCTTCCTCCTCCTTCTTCTCTGGCCGTATATCTATCTGATTTAAATGTTGACCTCCTTTTTGGAAACACATGGCACTAAGTACTAAGGAGCATGACAACAAGACACGATGCAGAAGACTGGTGTGATTCATTCGTTCAACAACTATTTATGAAGCATGTATTATATTTTCAGTACTTTTCTAGGTTCCTAAGATATATCAGTAACCAAATAAACAAAAGTCCCTGTCCTTCTGGGATTTATCTTCTAGAGATAAAGGCAGGTTGTAAACAACAACATCATAAATAAGCAAACTTTACAATATGTGTTGTGGAATGTGACAAGTCATGTGTAAAACAGCAGGCTAATGGGTTCAGGAATGTGGGGATGACAAATGTGACAAGAGAGGTGAGTAGCAACTAGCATTTGAAATAGCAAGCCTCTTGAAAAAGCTGACATTTGAGCAAAAATTTGAAGGAGTTAGCTAATCCCCAAGTTAGACAACATCCTGGACACTTGCAGTTATGGGCAGGAAGTCTTGACATAGACTAAACAGGACAGAAGATACCAAAAAGCAATATATATCAAAGAACAAATTGGTAGAATATAGTGGGTCTCTGTGGGTGCTGAAGAAATGCAGAGCACAGAAGTGATTAGAATTTAAGATGATAATAAGGATTGAATGAAGAGAAAAGAACATTCCTGCTGAGAGCCAATTAGAGTTTAAAGGAAGAAAGAAAGAAATGCTGTGATAGGAATGAGTAAATCTTTTTAATGAGTCAACTTAATTTTATCCTACTAATGACCTGAAAAGACCTTCAAACTGGGGCTTCTCAACTTTCAAACATAAAACTTACACTGGGGATTTGTGTGAGCCTAGGAAGGTTAATCAGATTAATTAAAAGGAATGACAAATCTGGATGCAACCTATTAACATAGAGGAGATAAGAAAACTTTAAAGTTATTAATAATGGCAAATTGGGCTTTGCAAAGCCAGAGAGTCAACAGAATACCCTGGGGCATTAACTTCAAGGCACTGGTGCCACAAGAAAAAGGTGACAAGGGGATCCTACAGAGAGGACCACAAGATTTACTGTATAGCGAATGGAAATACAGAAGTGGCACAGAGAATGTCTTGGAACTGAATTTTTAATCTCACAGAGGAGAAAAAATCATGTGAGCAAACAAATACTAAATAAAACTTTAGCTTATGTAGTAAAAGAAATTATTAAAAAAAGCAATTCTAAGTAGGCTTTAAAAGGAATAAAATGTTACTAGTACTGGATAAACTTTATGCTAAAATGAACAAAATGGTTATAGAATTCAGAGAAGTAACAGAACTCATAAAGTGTAAGGTAAAGAATTAAATAGTTTATAAAATATTTTCTAAGTTAAGGTTATATTTAACAAATGAATTTGTATGACATACCCATACCAGAGATAATTTAGAGGTATACGAAGTATATTAAGCCATTTATAAAAGTTAAAAGGCAGGTTAATAGACATATTTAACACTGTAGAACAGTTTGATTTATACAATTTCCATCAGCATTTAAATTTTGTTTTACTTGGGTTTTGTGGGTATATGGAAGAATGCATCACCTTGGAATTATTTTTGTTCAAGTTCTCACGCATGGGAGTAAGAAGGGAAAAATGTTATGTCCCCCAATATTTTTAGGGAAAACACACCATATTTGAAATAATCTCATTGAAAATCTGTATCTCTTTCTTTTATACTTAATAAGTATATATTTTTAAATCCCCTTTAAAAAAATTTAACTGGCTTAGTTTTTGTGTTTTCCTTTGAATTTAAGACAACTCACTTATATTCAACTCCTAGGCCAAGATTAAACAAACTGAAAATCAAGACAACATTATCAGCCACCTACTATTTCCTGAGTATACGATTCCTCCCCTGAGACACTTGTACTGCAAGTGTAATATGGTCTCAGAGTAGCATCCGCTGGTGTGATACTCTGGCTCTTCTGATTTCTGAATGTCTTGGATTTCTTATCCTATGTAACATTATATTTAACCTTTCTCTTAAGAGGAAGGCATCTATGGTTTCCAAAGACTGAATTAAAATGGAAATTCATGATACTCTTTATGCAGCTAAGCTGATTTTCACCAAGGTTCTATATTGTCACAGTGTTCTATGAGAATGATGCATAAAAGAGATAAGCAAAATAAATTAGAGAATTTGGGTTTTCCTATTTATACTAAATTCCACACTAGCTTTTCTTATCCTGTCTCTTTCTTGCCATAATTTGTATTTTCTAGAGTTTAAGTCAATAAAACTTATTGTTTTAGTTATGTATGGTTAGATTTACCTAGGATAGAGGCCAGTCATGAAATAATCCATTATGGAAAATATTACCTCAAAATTATTAAAAAGAAAATACTTCTATGATCAGCTCAATTTTCAGCAGAAATAACATTTTTAATGCTAAAATATGATAAAAAAATCTCTCTAATGACACCAACCAATGTCTAACTACCCAGGACCATGGAGAACACAGAGAAATATTTGCAAGAAGAAAATACAAGTCTTTTTTTTTTTCTAGTATATGTTTGCTTCTTAGTATATAACTTTCATCATTTAAAAACAAATCAGTAGTCCCTGTTGTGGCACAGTAGAAACGAATTCAACTAGTGTCCGTAAGGATGGAGGTTTGCTCCCTGGCCTCACTCAGTGGGTAGGATATCTGGTGTTGCCATGATCTGTGGTGTAGGTCACAGACACAGCTGGGATCCTGCATTGCTGTGGCTGTGGTGCAGGCCAGTGGCTACAGCTCTGATTTGATCCCTAGCCTGGGAACTTCCATATGCCATAAGTGTGGCCTTGAAAAACAAAATAAATAAATTAAATAAATAAATAACAAGCTAACCTCCTCCCTATGTTTGTCTAATGATTTCCTCTTGACAACTTTTTAAAAGTCACTTTTCAACTGAAAGCATCAAGTTAGAACAACTAAGCAGAAATTATGTAAGCAATTTCTCTGTGTTCAAGCAGGATCATACTTTGAAGTTATACTAGGCCAAGAATTTCCACCCTGGGGAGAATTTCACCACAATGCCATTAAAGTTTTTTTCAACTATTTTACCAACGGAAAGTAAAGTAACTTCATATCAACTACAATGTTGTAAATATTCCAAAATGTTATTTATACTCATCACTTTTGGTCTTCTTAATAGATTTTTGAAGAAATATATATTTATGTCATGTTTTAAAAACTATTTAAATAACATTAGGTTTCCTATAAACTTCTGGGGGGGATTTAAAACATTATCCCAAATTGTGCCTCACAATTTGGGCACAGAGCACAGTGGAAGATTAAGAACACACTGACTAGTAATAGTCCATTCTATTTTGATTTCTAAAGAAATTCTTTGAACTCCATCAGGAATACATTTAGGAGTTCCCGTTGTGGCTCAGTGGTTAATGAACCCAACTAGTGTCCATGAGGATGCAGGTTCTATTCCTGGGCTCACTCAGTGGGTTAAGGACCTGGTGTTTCCATGCGCTGTGGCCTAGGTCACAGGCGCGGCTCAGATCCTGAGTTGCTGTGGTTGTGGCGTAGGCTGTAGACTACAGCTCTGATTCAGTCCCTAGCCTGGGAACCTCCATATGCCATGGCTGCGGCCCTAAAAAGCCAAATAAATAAATAAAAATAAGAATACATTTAACCATTAAAGGACCACCCTGAATTTTACCAATGCTTATAATTTGGCCCTTTGTTTCTCTCTTTTTCTTTACTCATTACAAGGATGGAGAATATATGTTAGGGTTTGTTCTGATATTTATCCTCTTGTATCATCTCAAACATTCTCAATACTATTTTTTGTTGTTTATTTAATTTGGCCTGCTGAGGTGTGGAAAATCTGCACATTCAATTTCAATTTCCTTCAACAGATTTTGGTCATAGTTACTTTCTATACTCGAAATATACCTTGTAATTTCACAGATGCTCATAAAAACAGCTTAGGAATTATGACTCAAACCAGGCCACATTTAAAGTGCTCCTTTCCTAGAATCTGAATTGTGAGCAGAGAGGCAAAGAGACTGAAAACACTAGCCGTTCTATTCTATTCAAACAGTAGTGTTAAAGTCAACTCAACTTTGGGTTGAGTTGGTAAAACTTCAATATTCCTTCAGTAAACTTCTTACTTATGTTAGTTGGAGTGGGTTCTGTTGAAGCCAAAAGCTCTAATTCTATAATCTCTCAGTTGGCATCCTAGAGAATTGCTGCAGATGGGGCGATTTCATCTTATAATTTTTAAATTATTTTGAAACAAGCTGTTCACCCTTCTTTGCTAATAAGATTTCCTAGATGAATGACTGAGTTTAAGAACTATTTCTGCTTCTCATTTAGTTGCTTTTTTTTTAATGTTTTCTTCCCCTTAAAAGCTTAACAAACTCATTTATTAGTATACAGTCAAGTAGTAAAAGTCCTGTTTAAAAAGTAATAGCATAAACATACATATGTTATATGTTAATCATTTATATCTTCCCTGTGAATTTCAGTTTAGGTTGGACATCACATTAAATAACATTACTTGTTTTTATCTTGAGAAAAATCTATAGAGATCACATATATAGAAGCATTTTCAACCAGATAGGACACTATCTAATACAAGAGAATGATAACGATAATTTGTTTATTAAATGATAATAATATTGTTTCACTACAATATACTTGGAAATAAATTTTTATATCCCAGAGTACATAACTCTAAATGAGCACATGATAGTCATAATAATAAATGATGAATTTGAGAAGGTATAAATTGACAAGAAGGAAATTGCTGCAATAGACCAGGTGACAGAAGTCTAAAACATACACCAAGTAGTAGAAATGACAAAAGATGAAAAGGAAAGGGGAGAAAAGAGAGACACTGCACAGAGTGAATTGACAACTCTGACGACTGGTTTCAAAGAAGGGATAGGGAGAGTGTGGAAGGTGTAAAAAAAAAAAATTAGTGAATGGACAAGATAAACATTGCGGAGAAAATGATGAAAACAATTAGTGCATTTTAAACATCAAGAGAGGGAGTTCCCCTTGTGGCTCAGCAGTAATAAACTGACTAATATCCATGAGGATGCGGGTTCTATCCCTGGCCTTGCTCAGTGGGTTAAGATCTGGCATTGCTGGAGTTCCCTTCGTGGCTCAATGGTTAACAAATCCGACTAAGAACGATGAGGTTGTGGGTTCGATCCCTGGCCTTGCTCAGTGGGTTAAGGATACGGTGTTACCGTGAGCTGTGGTGTAGGTTGCAGATGCGGCTCGGATCCCACGTTGCTGTGGCTGTGGCGAAGGCCGGCAGCTACAGCTCCTGTTAGACCCCTAGCCTGGGAACCTCCATATGCCGCGGGTGCGGCTCTAGATAAAGGCAAACCCCCCCCCAAAAAAAAAAAAGATCTGGCATTGCTATGAGCTGTGGCGTAGGCCGGAGGCTACAGCTCCAATTCAGCCCCTGCCTGGGAACCTCCATGTACTGTGGGTGCGGCCCTAAAAGATGAAACAAACAAACAAACAAACAAATAAAATAACTGCTACATCTCTGAACAGAAATGAGGAGTTTCATATTTATAGTATTCTTCCTGCTTATTTATGTCTAATACACTCTATAATTTTTTTCTCTAGAAAAATAGCAACAAGGATTAAACTCTTTCTAAAAGAATCAATTTTCCTTTGAACAGATGGTCTTTCCTATACAGCTGATGTCTAAATACATCTTTATTATATAATAAAGCCCCACAGTTTTATCAATCGGCTTTACTTAACTTTAACACGGTTTTTCTTAGAAGTATTTAGTTAGAATGTTTACATGATGCTATGTGACTATAGATTTGAATGTTAAGATGATTAGAGTTAACATTTCCCAGGAAACACATTCTGGAAGAAATAAATCATCTCTACCTTAAGATGTAATGACATATATTTCAACTCACAGACAAATCCAAACAGATATTATCATTTCATTATTGACTTATAAAAACATTTACAATACTATTTATGTTATGACATTAAATACTAATTCTGAGTTGTCATCAACTTGGATGTTTTGAATTGAAATTATAGGCATACACTTGGTAAATCTAAATGACAGTTTTAAAGAAATCTGGAAGCAGGGTGTGCTATGACTAGAAAAGTCCTATTTCTAACTGCTTTATTGTTGAGTTAGGTAAAATGAGGTCTTAGTATTAACAAAATACTAAGTTAAGAGAAGTAGTCAAGAGAAGTGACATTTTTAAGTTCTGTTTCATATTTTAAGGGCTCTGTTTATTCTAATTATGTTTACTAAAATAAAGAAATCTATTTTGGGTTTTCATAAATTAACATCACAAATCAGTTTTAAAATACACATAAAAAGTAATAGTTCGGTTATTCAGTAGACTTCAAAAGACTGATAAAATTTTATATATCTTCCTCTAGAAATAAATCAAAATTTCAAGAATATAAACTAAATGGAAACCTAATCTTATTTAAAAAAACAATCACTAGAGATAGAATAACTTATTAAGGTTCCAGTTTTAGTAAAAGTCACGGGATTGAATGTAAACTGTGAGAGAGCAAAGACCTAGCTCATTTGTTTGGTATTGCCCTCAGAATCAAGGACCAATTCTGGCATAAATTAGACTCGCAATAATTGCTTCTTGTCGAAGCATTTCTCCCACTTCAGTCTCCTTTCTATTACATCTCAGGAAAACCTCATCTCTACTGCTTTTAGTTAAAACTGTTAACTGAACTAAATCAAAACATGTAGAGGACTTGTTTTAATGAACAATTTAATTTGTATATAAGATATTTCTGAAGCAAAATTTGCTCTTTGGTAATTCAAATTTAAAGAAATACCATCCAATTCTTTTTTTAAAATAATCATAAAAGTTAAATTAGTAGGGCCTGAATCTATATTATTTTTTTTAAGTCCAAGTTAGCTATCAAAACACAACCAATGGTAAAATTAGGTCCTGTTTACATTTCACTGGGGAATTTATTTTCTGTCATTTGAGAGAGTATGAGGGGAAAAAAATCTCTTAGTTTAAGAATATTTTCTATGTTTAATTTTAGTTGTGTATTTTTCATTTTTAGATTATTATTTTTTATTTGAATCTGTAAAGCTGTTAGAAAATGTGGAATAAATTACAGGGGTAATCATCTGCTGTTTTACCATTTCCTTCTGGTGCCAGCTAAAATTAAAATCGGAATATCAGTGTTTAGAGACTTAAATGTTAGGCATGATTGAAATAGTATCATTTGAAAGAAAGTCACCCAGACAAATTTTTCAACATGTATTGAAAAGGCAGCTGATTTTAATGACTACCCTTCAGGTTCCCCAATTAGTCTATTCGATGCATTTTTGCCTTTCCAAAAGTGCAGTCCTGATCAGACTACTGATGAAATAGTATAGCTGTATTGCTAGAATTTAAAGCTGGTAAGAAATGCAAAATAAAATTGCTCTGAAACAACTAGAGAGTTAGCCATAATCCCCCCCCCAAAAAAAAATGTACATTTCTAGAAGTTTTGACCACAAAGGTATTGAAGTTACCAAAATTTCTAAATAAAGGAACCACAACGGAGAGATTATTATTTCTTCTGAGTTTACAAACATGCAACAAAGAATGAGGTGAAAGGCTCCCCTGCCCCCTACCCCCAGCCTCATGTTCTGGAATCAGACCCTAGATTTCCCACAAGGTTCTAACAAGGGAATATAGCTCTAGTACAAGCAGCTGAAGACTCTCTTTCTTGGGACAATTGTCAAGTTACACAATTTCTCCAATAACTTTGCACTAGTCAGACACACTGCCACTGAGTGCTATGTTTTCATGAATTCAACCTTTTAGCCCATGTTAGTTTGCACCATTTACAACTGAGATGTGCTTATTCTCAATGAGCTCACTCTACTTGGGCAGCACCAAACTAGAGCCAGTACAATGAGAAAGACGGGAGATTTTACAAGAAGATCTTGTCTGTTAACACCAGGAGAAAAGGGACAATGATCTACTCTTTCTGTTATTTCCATGAAATCCATTGTGCCTGAAACATAGTAAGAGCTGAGTGAAAAAATGGGTGTTTAATGAGTTTGTTCTGGGAAACATGTGACGTATACCTTGAGATAAGGGAAAGTCAGGAAAATTAGGCAAATTATTGCCAGATTTGAATTCTAACACTAAATCTATATCATTTCATCAGTAATCAGATCAAGAGTGAACTTTTCTCCCTGGAGGGGTGACAGCCTGAATTCAGGAGCAGGCATTAAAGACAGGATAGGATCCAGTGTAGGCAGCAAGATTATATTGGTATTGGAGAACAAACTCTATAGTCAAACTGAAAAAAAATTATGTTTGATATAACCAGGACCCCAAAAATTGTTGTAATACTTTTTCACTTGAAGTTATAACTTTATTTTAGTCACTTTAAAAATATTTCCATAGCTGTGTGAATGTTTTAGATTTCAAAATATATGCAAATGACTCTGATAAAGTATGAAATTTAAAAGGAATCATGACCTATACCATTGAATCCCCTTATAGACTCATTCTATATATATAAATATGTCAGTTTACAGAAATTTCAAGAAAAACTGAAAGCAATCATGCAAGCAGTAAAAAATCTACTGCCTTTTAGCTAAATGTTGAACTCTCATGATTTGCTATGCCTAGAAGGAAATTCAAGAGTACCATAAAACTCACTTTGAGGCCAAATAAATATAAAGAAAAGTGGGTAATTATTTAAAGAAGCAAAAGATGACAACACAGATATTCAAATATAGTATAATAGATTGATCCAATAAAAATTCCTTATTGAAAAACCTAAGAAATTTCTTTCTCTTTAAGAAAGAAGCAAAGGTATTTTTTCATCCTTTTCCAGATATTTAGGAAAGGAATGGTTCTAGACTTCTTTTATCTCCAGAAGCAACAGTCCTTTATTTTTGAAAATGTAGATCTTTGAAGGGATTATGGAACTCTTTTTGCCTGTACAAGAGAGTGACTGACTTGGGGTTCTTGGATATAAAGGGAAGTTGTCCAAGCCAGAGAGGTGAAAGAGGTTATCTTTTCTGTTAATGGTGAAGATCTGCAACCCAGCCTTATACACAAGTTCTAGGAAGTGGGGCATCCCCTGAGGAGCAATAGCTGGATGAATGTAGTTGGAATCTGGGGAGAACTCCCTGGCTTGGCACTGAGAGAATGAACTTGACAGTAGAAATGCCATCTTTTAAGTGGATCCCCAGGATAAGCCTAGGTACATCTTCAATGGTGACCATAATGGATTAGCCAATCAAAATCTTCTCAACCCATTTTCTTAGACTATGTAAACCCTGGGGTCTCCACAACCCAAGAAGAGCAAAGGTGAATTGAAACAATTGCTCTTTCACATATTACTGGCATAGGCTAGAAAGAAGTTGTAAGCCAAGTTTGACTGGACTTAGGACCAAATATAAGGAGGAGGGAAGGAAGGAAGGAAGGAAGGAAGGGAAAGGAAGGAGAAGGAACAAAGGAAGGAGGGAAGAAGGAACAAAGGGAGGCAAGAAAAGAAAAAAGTAGAGGAAAGAAAACTGAGAATTCTTGAAACCAGACACTCATAATAATTTAAATCTGCTACAAATATACCAGTAATCACTTTAATCCCTTCCCAGATAATAATGGGTATTGTTTCCATTAATTGTTTTCAACTTTGCTACTAAGATGGCCAAATTAGGCTTCAGGGTGCCACCTATTAAATCATTCAAAAAATGCAAAGCTTTGTAGAAGCAATATGTGGTAACTTTGTGTATAGTGTGTTTACTGAAAATAAGAGATAATAAAGCAGCTTAAGTGGAAAGTCCTTTAGTATTTTCACAATATTAACTGTGTGGCGCACAACAGATAATATCAATGCTACAAATGAATATAGCTTATGGTGCTACATAGAACATTTATTTCAGCATTACATTGAGATGGTTTAGAAATATGCTACAATTCAGTAAGAATCTAAATCAGGGGCTTCAAACCTTTTTTTCATTTTATGAGCAACTTTACATAATTTTAAAAATGTTCCCGGTTAGAGTTCCTGCTGTGGCACAGTGGGTTAAGGATAGGGCATTGGGGCAGTTGTGGCATAGGTCACAGCTGCAGTTTGTATTTGATCTGTGGCCCATGAAATTCCATGTACTGTGGGTGTGGCCAGAAAAGGGGAAAACATAAAAATAAATTAAAATGTCTCAGATACACACATACTACTTTGTTCCAATACGTACTGATTAAAGAGACAATGCCCCCAAAATGATTATTTGGTAATTAATTTACATTTTTATTGGTCTCAACAACTTCTCTTTATATTAGAAATAATTCATATGTGTGCAAGTCACTTTTTATTCAATCTTCATATAATGCTCATTTCTCATATGGATTCGTGATAATTATGCATACCCTTAAAGTCTGTGATATACAAGTTGGAAAAGTATAATCACTTCATTACCATTAAAAGTGCAAAACATTATAAATTTTGCTTTAGGAATAAGTGATATTACTTTAAGATTCCTCCTTTAGTTCCCTAAATGGTATCTTCTGATCATATAACTAATATTCTTAGTGTGATCAAAACTAGTGAGTCACTTGTCTTCAAAACCTAATTACACCAGAAATGTTGTGTCTGGTGTGCATGAAATAAGCTCAGCGTCAGTATTTTATCTTATCGCATTTATTTCATCTCAGCAGTTGCTTAAGAAGGATTTTCCTTTTAAGAATATATCAAAAGCATAAGTAGCTTTTTTTTGTACAGAACACGTAAAATGTCTTTAGATATGCAGGTAACAAAACCTCCTTAAAAAGATAATCACAGGATATTATTCTTCCAATTATAAAAAATAAATTATTTACATGTAGAATAGCAGCTAATTATTTTTAGATATTATTCTAATTGCTTGACAATGACTTCTAAGTTTATGGATGCCTTCTACAAGTCCTCTATATAAGAATCAGATTGATAACATTACATCAAAATGCATTTATTCTTTATTCTATAAAAATTGTCAAAACCCTTATCTTTGACCATGCAATATTTATCTAATCTCTGTAAGTCTCAATTGAGTTAATTTAATTTAACCTATTTTTACATCAATATCTATATCAGGGATTCAGTTAGAGACCTATTCTATTAAATGTAATGGAAGGAAGATTTTGTATAGACTTAGGATAGATACTGCAGATATCTGTGGTGAGCATCCAATACTTAATCACTTCAGAATCCCTCCCATCTACTCTTCTGGAAATAGCCCTCCTCTTTGACCTCGGACTTGTAGTTCCAAAGTACTTGTATCCTTACAGTCTGAACATATGACCATACCCAGGATAACTGGTGATTTTCTCAAGTTGTTTTTAATCTAGAACCTAGGAAAGAAAGACTGTCTCACAGGCAACAGCAATATGAGGAGTTCCCAAAGCCAAAATATGTTTCAACAACAATGACAATAACAACAGTTGATATTTGTTGAGTTCAAACACTCTATAAACACTTGAAATGCTTAAAACAACCTAGTCACCAGTCACCATATTACATAGGTGAGGAAATTATAGGTTAGAGCTGTTACCCAAATCTTAGTGCAAATGAGTGATGGTCTGGTGTTAGAAGTAAGGCAATTTAATCTTAATCTGGCCACTTTCAACATTTCCCTTCCTACCAGTGGATGTGACGTACATCACACAGGAATTAGACAAGACTGTACGGTGGTATTTGAGTCCATGATTCCTATTGCCTCTGAGTTATGGCTATACCAGCTGTCCAGTCTCTGCCCTTCCTACTATTTGATTGTTCAAACATTTCTTTAATTCTGACAGAATCTCAAATTCTTCCAATAAATCTAATGCTTTTCCCCCTTAAACTAGTTGAGTTCAGTTGCTGTTACGCCAAGGAAATGAAGCTTAGTAAAAGCGGGTCCCTTAGAGATGGACAGAGGATTTGGAGGCCACAGCCAATGGTCCTCTGCCTCCTTCAAGGGCAGCAAGGTTCCTTTCCTTCTGCATCCCTCTGTCTTCTTTAGATCTCTCTCTCTCTCTCTCTCTCTCTCTCTCTCTCTCTCTTTATCTATCTATCTATCTATCTATCTATCTATCTATCTATCTATCATCTACCTCTATCTCATCTTCCACCCTCCCTCACCTCCATTTCTCTCTCCCACATTCACACTGGTCTCTCCCATCTAGGTAGACATTTTACTTTTCAGGGCTAAGACTTTTTCAATTTCCTAGGATCTTTGTTTTTGTTTTTGTCTGCACTCTACACAATTTCTTTTAAATAGATCATGAAATTAATATATACATGAATGAGTCCCCGTTATAATACCTGGGCAGCAAAATTACTTGAGCTAATAAAGATCTTGTTGGAGGAGGAAGAAGTCTAGGATAGGAATAAGGTTGTGATGCATGGCAGGGGGAGGTTATGCCTTCTGGAGGAGTGCCATGAATGGGAGTGGTTCTTTGACTAACTCTGGTCTAATCAGCAGAGGAGGAATCGACAAAGATGAGTCCATGTTACAAACTGAAAGATATTCTCTCCAAACTAGATATATTGTACATATTATTCACTTTTAACTTATTCCAATGTCTCAAGAATATGTGTTTTTACACCCTTTTGAAAATTTGGGCTGCTTTAAGAGAGTCTGAAGAAAGCTAGCTGGAGCCATGAGAATTGGATTTTAGTCATAGTTTCTCTGTGCCTCACATTTATTGTTTACACGGTATGTATACTGGCTCCTAGTCTGAGCACTTTATAAAATTGTGATATGTAAAATTATATAATTAATATGAGTATGATAAGAAAACTGTAAAGAAATAGTTAAGCAAGGGAGGTATGATTCTTAACCTGTATTTTATCCAGAGTAAGCAGTGAGTATATATTCAGTATATACTGACTACTTATGCATTTAAGAAATTATTATTTCTGCAGTTTTTTTCAACCTGAGAGGAAAGAAGGACACTCAGCTGCTAAAATCACAGATTTATAATGACATCTTGAGAGCATTTTATTATATGATGGATAGAAAAGAAATGATAAAATCCATCACTGCTACTGTAGTTCATTCTTCTGTCCAATTTTTTATCCACCCTTCTAAGTGCAGTTCAGGAACTGTGTACCAAGATCCCCTTCAATTGACACATTTCTTTAAATTTCTATAACTTTGTCTAAATTATATAAACTGGCTTTCATAAGATAATGTGCACTCCTTTAAGATAGCAACCATAGTTCACTGAGCACCATTTTGAGTATTCAACAAACTACAAATTTTAAGTCTTGCATCTATATTGACTCTTATATCAATTACCACTATGTCATTTTGCTTCCCATGTACAAACCAAATAGATAGTTTATTCATTGCAAATAGCATCTACACACTGCTTATTTTCATTATCAAAACTGCAAGTTACACAGTAGGCTTCTTTCTAGTTTCTATCACCATGCTAATATTTAAAATGGCCAGAAAAATTCCCAAGCTGGTAGGAAATAGCGTGGTCAGAGTGTGATGCTTCAGCAGATAGTATTTGATTTAACCATACAAGAGAAAGAAAAGAGGTATTAAGAACTGGTTAATAGAGATGAATGACCAGGGACATCAGAGGACTGGTAATTTTGCCTCAGTTAGATTGATTTTCTGATGGAAAATTAACCTGCAGCAAGAGTGTTGTGCTTGTTGGTTCCTTCATTCATTGCATATTTTATTCAGCACCTACTGTGTATCAACTTTCATAGTAGTCTCTGGAGATAAAATTTCACTTTTTTTGTCTTTAATCAGACAGATGTGAAGAAAATGTGACAAGTACTACAGTGGGTCAAGTAGAGGTTAATAAAGATGCTTTAGGGTTCAGGAGTGTAGGTGTTGGGGGTGGTGGGCAAGGGGAGTCTCTAGCTTAAGGAAAGATTCTATACCAGTAGATAGTGTTCGCAAACTTCTTTCTTTCTTGTGTTTGTCTTTTCAAATACTTGTATTTTCCTTTGCTGTAGTTTCCATATCAGAAGTGGGTAAATCACTTTAAATAATATATTACTATGACTGTAAAATTTCCTAAGGTTTCATGTATACCTCAAGTCAGAGGCTGGTAGGTCAGGAATTGGAAAATCTACAATCAGTACGGTGTCTCAGGAAGTTTCATTTAAAAAAGAAAAATATCAACGTCTACCAGCACCAGTGATGCTTTGATTTTATGGCTGGTGTGACTATAAAAATTTAAGCCACAAGACAGCAATATTTTATATAAGTATTAAGAAGAAAATCCTTTCCAAGGGAATATTATTCTCCATGTAGCCTCCTTTATAATCTCTTCTAATTAGACAGTATATTGCAAGTTCTTCCCTAAGTAACTAAATGTTGATAAAGTTGATAAAATCTAGTACAAACCAGTAAGATTATTCTAACATCATTAGGAACTGCTAAAAATGCAAATTGATACATAAATGCTTTTTTAAAAAATGGTCATAGAAACTGATTGTCCCACTTGAATAAAGCTCAGACATTATCACTCTCTACAAATTACTACAAGTATAACAGCTAGAATAAAACTGACAGAGGATACTAATGTAAGCTTGGATAGAGATATATAAAAAATCAATTTATGAATTACTTTTAAATAACTAAAGCCACTTTACCCAATGTAAACATAAATATCTCTAAGCAGATGCAGTTTCAACTTTAAATTTGTTTTTCCAAATTCGTGATAGTTTAGCATGTTATGAAGCATCATATATAAGTTTACTCCAGTCAAAATAAATTTATGTTAAATAGGCAAAGAGAGTCTAGCCAAAATATTTTGGCTAGATAACATAATTTTTTAAGCTGTTATATTTTTAAATTGTTAGACATATATAACCATATAGACATCAAATAAAACCATAAAAATAAATTCAAAAAATATTAAAATGTCACAATGCTGACATGAATATTTACACTGACTTTATTTTCTTTGATGTTACTAGGAAAAGGATACAGAAAGAGAAAAAGAATACAGGCAGCAAAAAAATAGACCAGTCTGCTACTGACACCCACGTTCAACAGAAAACTTATTCTTCAGAGGGCAAGGTGGAAGAGAAAGAAAGCCTGAACAGATGTTGCATAACTCAAGCTACAGGAAAAGGAAAATTAATAGAAGATATACATGTTAAAACTCCGTCAATAATATGTAACACTTGAATCCTGGTATGTGTGTAAGTCCAAAAATTACATACATGTATAACATATCTATCTAAATATTTAAATATCCATCAGCCTATTTCTGACCTCATGTTGAAGATTGAGTCCTAATATATCAAGGCTGAGTATGTACACCTTAAACCTCACTCTTTTGTAATTCTTAATAGGTTTCAGTTTTTCTATTTCTGCAAGGCTTCCAACCCATAAAAAGAATGAAATGAAGCCATTTGCTAGCTACATAGATGGACCTAGAGGTTATCATACTAAGCAAAGTAAGTCAGAAAGAGAGACAAATGCCCTATGATATCGCTTATAAGTGGAATCTAAAATATGACACAAATGTATATGAAACAGAAACAGACTCACATAGAGATCAGACTTGTGGTTGCCAAGAAGGAGACAGGGTAGGGGAGGGAAGGACTGGGAGTGTAGGATTAGCAGGTGCAAAGTAGTGTATACACACACACACACACACACACACACACACACACACACACATAGGGTGGATGAGCAAGATCCTATTGTATAGCACAGGGAACTATATTCGATATCCTGTGATAAACTACAGTGGGAAAGAATATGAAAAAGAATACGTATGTATAACTAAGTCATTTTGCTCTGCAGCAGAAATTAACATTATAAGTCAACTATACTCAATAAAAAAAAATACTTAAATACAAAACTGTACTAGGTGATATTTTGCTTACATCAGACATGCCTCAAAGGTTAGGGGCAAGTTTCAGTTGAGCATATCAAAGGTTATTTACATATGCGGCAGCCTTGAACAAATTTCACATCTTTTTACCAATGAATGAGGTAAATACATATTGCCACAAACCCATCTGTAGGGTTAGTCCCTCCAGATTATGCAAATGTAACCTAGGGCAATCTCAAATCATCTTCAGGAATTCTGGAAAAGATTTTCATCCTTAACCAATGTTATTCCTTTCCTGTCTTTGCTCCCAAGATCAATCAGACAGTAGAAACAATGAGAAAATGGCAAGAGGGATATGTCAGTCAAGAATACCTGAGGAAGAAGCAGGAAAAGTCCAACATCAGTTATAATTTTGGTCATGCTCCCTGCTATCTCCTTTCAGTTTTCTTACCAATGTTTGAGCCACAGAGATTAGGTAATCTATCTAGGGAGAGCTAGTAGATAGTATCCATATAAAAATAGATTCCAAGTTTTAAATTATTGACTTAAAAACTAATTTTAAGTAACTGAATTATTGATTTCAAAACTAATTTAGGAGTACAAGCAGTTAGTGAATTGAAGGCTGACTACCAAAGAGCTTTGAAAGTAAATTAAAGATATATATATATATATATATATATATATATATATATATATATATTTTTCCCTTTTCTAGGGCCGCACCCGTAGCACATGGAGGTTCCCAGGGTGGGGGTCTAATTGGAGCTGTAGCCGCTGGCCTAAGCCACAGCCACAGCAACACAGGATCCAAGCTGCATCTGCAACCTACACCACAGCTCACGGCAACAGCCGTATCCTCAACCCACTGAGCGAAGCCAGGGATCGAACCTGCAACCTCATGGTTCCTAGTCGGATTCATTAACAACTGAGCCATGACGGGAACTCCAAATTAAAGGTATTTTTGACAGATTAATCAAAAACAAAATTTTGCAGGACAGTAAGACTGAGATGAAATGACTTGAATTTTAATTATTCGAGATAGGTTTTCTAAAGCTGAGTTAATTTTTATCAACTATGCCTGCATTTTCTACCGTACGAAGAAACCATCCATTTACCTCTGAGGTCGAAACTGTACTATTTTTTGTACAATTCAGTAGCAACTGTGGAATTAGCAGTCCACAGATTCCATTCGGCCATGCTGTATTTTGCTCATGGGCATGAGCATGGGCTAGGAAGGAAAACTAAAACAAAAAAAGAAGGTCTGAAAGAGACATCACTGCTTCAAGCAGGGAATGAGAGAGACCAGCAGTATTTTTAAAGGAGGATAAATAAAAGTTAAGTAATCAAGCAACCAAGTGTTCCAATATCAATTTCTGCAGCCTTTCCCTAAGCTTTGGCCAGGAGCAAGCCTCCCAGCTCTTGCAAAGTGTAAACACAAACTAAAATGTTCACTCTGCCCCCAACACTATGGCCAGTCAAATCACCAATCATCATTTTTGTCCAAGGGCAGTCTATGCTAGTGCCTGAAAGGAAAAGAGGGAGGGGCTATGTGGGTGAATTGGCTAGTATTAAAGGGAGAGCTGATCCACAGAGTTCTATGGTTGCTATAGTAACAGCTTCTTTTGTTTGTACATATTCAGAACAGCTGCTTCCTTTGGGCTCCTGGTGGCAGGGATATTATGGAGGTAACTGAGAGGGAAAGAAGCACCAAGCTGACCATGAAAAATAGTTTCCATAGTCAGATCATTCTTGTTTAACTGGATTTAACTTTATACTAGGGTTAAATGTGGGTTTTGAATGTTAGTAACAAGATCTTTTAAAGTGAATTCCATAAGGAAAGACCCAGGTATGCTGTGATCCTCAGGATGTCTTGAACTAACCTGAACAACAGACCTTCACTCTCTTGTGCCCTAAGGACTTGAAACCCTCTGTTCTCTTTCTACCTGGTGTACATGCAAACTGTATTTCAAGCTCCCCAGGAGGTATTTTTCTTAACAGGAAATACACCCCTTCCAAATGCTCACAAATCCCTGTTCACCTTTCCAAGTCCTAATTAATTCTTCTAATTGGAGCTTTTTCTGGCTGCAACCATTTACAAAGTTGAATTGCTGCTCAAAACAAATTAATGAATATTCATAAACTAATAATATATGCTGATTTAACAATCCTTTTGCCCACATCTGCTCTTAAAACCAGCCTGTTAAGGCTTTCCCATAGTCCTTGGTAAAGAAGGGCTATCTCTAAAGGAAAGGTAGAGAAAAATACGATTTCCTTTCAAGGAAAAAATGCGCTATCCATCCATCTATCTATCAACATGTGCGTGTGTGCATGTGTGTGTGTTTGTCTCTGTAAAAATAGAAAAAAAACGGTTTTATTTAAAGAAACAAATGCCTTAGCAATATACTAGGATATATAGCTGTAAGTACATGGCATGATGTAGAAATCCAAGGGGTTAAAGATAATGAAGCAAAACATTAAAAATGGCATCTGTTGGTTGAGCAGTCAAATTCTGTAAATACACAAACTTAAGATGCAAATAAGCAAAGCAGAAGGCACAGATGTCCTTATAAACAAATTGATATTGAATATAGGTGCACTATTGTATTTCTAACCCTTTGGGAATTTGGAAAGTTGCAATATGAAAGCAAAGTGATGCTCTTATTTTTTCATTAAAATGTAGTCATCATTTGCCTACTGAACGACTTTTAATCTTTGAATTTTAGTAAAACCCATGAAATATTTGGTTGGTTGAATTTGCCAACTTCAGGTATTCACAGGTGCTACACCTTAAGCCTCATTTCAAGGCAATTTCATTACATATTTGCCTGAGAATTCTCAAAACCTCATTTAATCTTAACATCACATTGAATCTGAATGAACAAACTTTGATTCAAAATTTGAAGGAAATAGTAAAGATGTTTCAATTATTTCATTAAATATATAATTCTTGAATTACCATTGGATATCATACATATATATTTATTTTACTTATTCAAGAAAATATGTTTGAACTCATAGATTTTGTATTCAGTTAAGTATAAATTACTGAAGGTGAAATTTTGAATCCTAAAACAAGCATAAATATTCTAATCTCTCTACCTTCTAACTGCTTGATTTGGGGAAAACTTTTTGGGTATCAGTCGTACTCACTATAAAACAATGATACTAACATATTTGGGATATGTCTCTTGAGAGAATCAGTTAGGACAAGACATATAAATTCTTGCAGAAACTATACATGCTATATGACATTGTTACAATAATATATATTGTTATAAGAAAATGATCAGTTTTTATTATTTTTCATCTCATCAACAGTTTTGATTTCACCTTTATCCTCTTCTTATATTCTTATATATTACCAATATGGGGATGATATCCAAATCTCTAAATTTAGTCCAATTTTCTTCCAAATTCCAGACCTGGATTTTCCACATGGTTGCAACTGAAGTCCCTTTTGATATCTCAAATGCCCTGAACTGAATTCTTAACAACTTTTATCATCTTCCAAATTTCTCCCCCTTCTACCATATTCCTGGTTAAAGGCACAACCTTTCTTCCAGTTCCCAAGGTTTAAAAATCTCAGTTACCTTTTCGTTATATCCAGACATTATGGAACTGTCTCATGGATTTGAGCTCTCATTTTCATTCCATTCAAATTTGCTTGAAATTATCATGACTTTGCTCAAGCTATTTCAGAGTCCCCAGGGCTCCAAGTTCTCCAATACATTGCAGACCAAAGCTTTTTCCCAAAGCACAGGCACTGTCTTCCTCAAGTAATCGATGGTGTCTGTCTTCCAACTACACAGCTGAAACTTCCTTTTTTTTTTTTTTTGTCTTTATGCCTTTTCTAGGGCCATACACGTGGCATATGGAGGCTCCCAGGCTAGGGGTCTAATCGGAGCTGTAGCCGCCAGCCTACGCCACAGCCACACGGGATCTGAGCCGCGTCTGTGACCTACACCACAGCTCACAGCAACGCTGAATTGTTAACCCACTGAGCAAGGCCAGGGATCGAACCCCCAACTTTGTGGTTCCTAGTCGTATTCGTTAACCACTGCACCACCACAGGAACTCCCATACACAGTTGAAACTTCTTAAGGTGACCCTCAGGGCACTTCTTGATCAAAATCCAGCCTAAATGTTACTATTATTTTCATCACTCTTGTACAGTGAAATTTCTCAGGATCTCCTAACATCATTCATGATTTACACCTCTGCTTTTTGCAAGTCTTTGCTTTCTCTGTTTCCCTTGCATGTGTAGTCTTTCTCTATCCCAGCTTCTTGAGATCAAATGCCACTTTATGAAATTTTTCTTAGTTCTCTCCAACACATTAAGGTAGATCTTTTTGGTCCTTCCTCTGGTACTTACATCTGACTTTATGTCACTCTTACTTTTGTCTATTTCTGATTGCCTTGTGAGATTTTTAGATCTGTTATTTAATTTAGTGTTCACTATAGCAACTATTACAATAAAATTTAATATGGAAGGTATTTGAAATGAACAAAATTTCAACAAATCTAAATAGTTTTTATGTGACTCTGTATAAATTTTATCAATAAAGTCTCAGAGTGAAACAGATTTTCTCCAACCTTTCATCTGATTTCATACTTCTTAATCTTCAGAATATTTCTATTTAAGTATTTCATGAATAGCTTCAGAACTATTTGTATAATGTTATATAGTTACAAATAAAATTATTGCTAAGATATACCTAATGAGTAGTCTTTGCTCTTAAAAATAAATGTGTAAGAAAGACAGCCCTTTTCTTCCTGAAAACAGCTGATGCTCAATACTGAGGTATCTATCTGGGGACCTGGAAAGTGGCCAGTTTGAGAGGATAAGCCAACAGGCTAACGTAGACCTACATAAAGATAAGAACAGCCTGGATCCGTGCTGACATAGCTGAGCAGCTGAGTTAAAAACTCTAGACCTATTCTACCTCCAAACGTTTTGTTATATAGTTAATGAATGTTGCATAAGCCTCTTATAATCAGTTATTTTGTTATTCTTGCCCCCCCAAAAGAAAAGTATAGGAATTCAGAGAAATGAGTTGATGATAGGCATGAGATCTCAGGGAGAGAGAGAAATAGATAAAGAGAACAGTCGCAGTGATTTTCAAATTTTTATAAGCTATTTATTCTCTACTTCTTCATATAGTTTAGTATTGTAAATGGAGTTAGTAAATGGATTTCAGGTTTTGAATTAAATATTTCCTAAAAGAGAAAACATATATTATTGCATTTAATTATCATGACAATAAATCTGTAAGTAAAATATTAGTATTTCCTACATTTTAGAGATGAGAAAACTGAGGGTTGCAAAGGTCACAGCCAGTAACCCAAGGAAAATCTGAACTTGAACCCAAATTTTCTGACTAAGAAGCTGTTATTTTTCACCATACTCTGTTTTTCTCATTGTATTCCTTTTTCACTGCCTCATTATAATCTTTAATTTCCAACATCTCCAGTAACAACAATTACATTGTCTCCTTGCCTTCACAAAAAAGGAAATTCTTTTTTAACCAATTATATTTTTTGTACCAATTCATCCCACATAGTATAGCTTTTTTTCCTCTTAGAGTATTTACTAAAGCTATCTTCCTTTTCCCCCACTGTTCATTGGCTGCAGATGTTGCTATGGTCAAGTACTGGGGCATCCGGCTCAACTGGAAACAAATCAGTCAAACTCAAGATCCTCAAAGCCCACAGAATCAGTAAGTGGAGGCCAATTAGGACTATAATGAAGCTAAATATGATCTTAACTTTGAAGTCTCCAGCATTTTGCCTCTCCTTTCTTTCCCCTACTGCAACAAATTCAGTGCATTTATCGTTTATTTAGTATATGCCAATGTGAAATATACCATCCTTCTCTTTGAGAAGCTTATGCAGTGGACAAAATAGACAACTCAGACAAGTAAAGCAAAGAGAACTAATTTCTGTTCCTTCCATAAATAGGAAAAGTTAATCCCTACACATGGCTAGACTAGTCAGTGTCGCTGAAGCTTTGAACTATATTTTTCCAAACGACTGTTAACAACTTTAACCTTAACTGGATCAGCTCACCTAAATTATTATAGTGACCTTATATATATATATATATATTTACATTCAACTGTACTTGGTTAATTTCTTGCCATGTCAAAATTCTTCATAGAGCCAAACATGGCTGTTTTCTTAAATCAAATGATAATTTGTAGCAGTAATAAGAGAAACTGTCTTCCAATATCAAAGAAAAGGAGATAAATAATAGGTTTTCCTAAAAATAAAAATAAAAAATGTATCTCAAATAAATATATTCCATATCCTAAGCTAGGAATGTTTGAGATTATATTGCTCACAAATTTGACAAAAATTCATAGACATGTTTATCTGGAATCTCACTAATTTACTTAATACACTTTTATTAAACAGGCATTGTGGATATAATGACAAATAAGAAATGAGTACACTGTACTTCCAGGAATTTATAAACTTGCAGAACAAATACTTCCTTTTATATCAAATGAAAATTTCTAAATAAACTCTTTAGTGGACGTTTTAGCTACTATTTTTCTCTAGGTCTCATTATGAGGAACTGACAGGAGTAAGTTTAATGGTTGAAAAAGTATATAATAAATAAGATTATGGAGTATACTTCCATCAACATCACTAAAAGCCCTTTGAATATTCCAGTCACAAAAACTATTATTCTATGTAATTCCATTATGTCTTTATAAGGAGCAACAATGTTTTTAGGAAACTGTATCTTGTCAATTTGAACTGAAGTTCTTAGCAAAGGACAATGAAAAAAAGTAAGAATCATGTTAACTTATGACTCACAAGTGAAATCAAATAGAAAGCACAGAAACAAAAATAAAGAAAACAAACTTCTAAAGCAAAAACAAAATCAAAAAAGGTTAGAAGTCAATCTTATTCATACCTATGAAATAATCCTTCATTGTGCAGCTAGAATCAACCTTTAGTTTATCAAAATCAGTGTCATCACAAAACAGTACTTAAGATAAACTGATACTGAGGAATATCTTATACATGTTTAAAATCTGATTATCATCTATTCTGTTTCTAATAATAATTCAATGATATGATAAGCAGTGAATTGTATTTCTTTAAAAATATAAATACTAAAAATGTTTATCACTTTTTTCACAAACTCTGGTAATTTATTTTCAGAACAAATATTTATAAGCATTTTTGGTTACAAATCATTTATATTAAAGACAATAATTTGAGGTGCTACTTTAAATGAACTTCATATCCCCTGTGTCACAGTTTACTGATTTCCTTTTTTTGAGTGTAAATACAGGGAATTTATCATGAAATACAAGTCTAAGAAAAAATTAAGGTACAGCCTTTCAGATAAAGAAGAGAAACTTCCCACCCTTCTTTTAATATCCTCATTTTAAATCATTTTAAATATTTTCTTATTTTATATTCATTTTTTACTTTAAGCTTAAATGTTTATCCATTTTTGTTCTCTTTATTCTATTGCACTGGTTTTATAACTTGCTTTTATAACGGTCAGCAAAACAAGGATCAGAAGTAGAGAGATCCCTTATCCTCAACAGGGAATGGTCAGAAGAAGGAGTTGGAGGAAGACATTATCACTACACTGTTGTGAGATAACAGAAAATACATACTGGTCTCTGCCCCATGGCCCCTGAGACAGGGCTCCTTACTCTTATAAACTACTAAATGGTAAGAGTACTAGAACATAAAAATAAAAATTAAAAAAAAAGAGTACTAGGAGAATCTCTTGTTCTAATGAGGTAACACTGGGTGGGCTCCTGGATGTCTCCTAGATAGGGCTGGTCACCAGAAAGACCAGGCCATGATTAGATGCTTGGAATTTTCAGTCCAACCCTTCATTCTTCAGAGAGAGGGGAGGTGCTAGAAATGGAGTTAATAATTGATCATGCTTACATGAGGAAGTCTTCATAAAATCCTGATTATAAGGGTTCAAATAGCTTCCAGGTTGGCGAACATGTCCACATAGGGAAGGTGACACTCCCCAACTCCACAGGAACAGAAGCTCCTATGCTTGGGACCCTTCCAGATTCTGCCCTTTGTGTCTCTTCATCAGGCTTCCCATCTGTATCCTTTATTACATCCTTTAATAAACTAGCAAATGTAAGTGTTTTCTTGAGTTTTGTGAGCACTTCCAGCAAAGTACTTGGACCCAAGAGGGGGTAGATGAAACCTTTGACCTATGGCTGGTTGATCAGAGCACAGATGATAACCTGGGCTTGCAACTGGTGTCTGAAATGTATGTAGGAGCAGGGGAATTATTGTGGGACTGAGCCCTTAACCTGAGGTATCTGATGCTATGTCTGGGTAGACGGTCTCATATTCAAGTTATGTTGTAGGACACCCAGATGATACAAATGTCAGGGAACTTCTTGTTGTGGGGGAAAACTTCTATACATTTGGTGATCAGAAGTGTCAGAAGTGAAGTGTTCCATGTGACTAGTAAAGAAGATATACAGGGAAGAGAAATATAGTAGGGAATAACTGGGTTTTTCCCTACCAGAAAGGAAAAAAGCTGAGATTTTTTTTCTTAAAGAGCCTCCTCCTACTCAAAGAATTTCATCTTGGTAAGGGGCTTATCTAAATGGTGTTATTTGCCACTACTTTAAAATTCTTTTCTACATGTAGGGTGGGCAAACTCAGGTTTATTTTAACTTAGAGCCATAAGATTTGGGTCCAAATGTACCAAAAGCAAGCCTGTTCCCAAGATGGACTGGCAAGTGGATGCTCTAGCCTCGTCTGAATTAACAAGTCAAGCAGTAAGAAGACTCCTTTAAACATAAACCTAACGGAAGAATATTGCCCTCATACTAACCTGCATGTTGTAGAAAATTTAGAATATCAAACCCTGTTTTTTGGAGTTGCAGTCATGGCTCAGCAGTTAATGAACCCAACTAGTATTCATAGGGATGCACGTTAGATCTCTGGCCTTGCTTCATGGGTTAAGAATCCAGTGTTGCTGTGAGCCGTATTGTAGGTCGCAGACGCGGCTTGGATCTGGTGTTGCTGTGGCTGTGGCATAGGCCAGCAGCTTCAGCTCCAATTTGACCCCTGGCCTGGGAACCTCCATATGCCATGGGTGCAGCCCTAAAAAGACAAAAATGAAACAAAACTGTATTTCTTAAAATATATGATTCTACCACCCTGAGATAAATTCTAGAACTATATTGGTGTATTTCCTTTGAGTTTCCTCTTGTTTGTGAATGTGTATGTATCTATATTCATGTATAGCTCTAGCATAATTTTTATAAACATCACTTCAATGGCATTTGACAATGATATTAAATTTTAGTAAATATCATTTTAATAACAGTATAGTATTTTATATGCACAGTCTCTAGTTTTAACATTTCCTCCATAATGAACATTTAAATTGTCAGCAGATTAATTTGTATGAATATAACAGTGATGATCAGTATTGTACTTAAATGTATGCCACCCTTTAAATAATTTTCTCAGGATATATTTTTTGAAAGAGAAATGCATGTTTTAAATTTTCATCAGTGCCTATCATTTATCATATTGTTTGCTAGAAATACACTCCTACTTTATGCCTCTTCTAAATCAGGAATTGTTACTATTTCTTTAAAGTATACTAATTTAGTTAAAGAAGATCTTTTTAGTTTGTTTTTCTTTGATAAATAGTAAGCCTAATTTCAACTTGAACTACAATGTACTTTTTATTTTATTTCTTTGTCTTTGTATTCCACATAATGTTTTGAGTTTTTGAGATGACATTGTCATTGGGATTTTTCTTTGTTACACAAAGGAAATTCCTCTCATTGTCTACCATGCTTTCTTCTCTACTTATATATTATTCTTTGGGGAGACATTGACAATTTGTGGTTCCAGGCTACAGAACAGAAATTTAGTAAAAATCGTTCTTACACTAGAGTAACCATCACATTAAATAGTCATATGGGTATGGATAAAATATATATTTAAATGAAAAAGACAAATAAGGAAAAAGAAAAGAAAATGTAGATATGTATAACCATGAAGAGGAAAAAAAGTTTTAGGAACAAAGTGCTTATGAATTTTAGCCATGCGTTTGCATTGTATACCATGAATCTCTCACCTTCTTGATATCTATTAATTTACTGCTATAAATTCCATTCTGTTGTTTTCTTTACTGAAAAGTACTAAAATATCAATAGTGGTATAAGTTAATGTACACTTACTTTATATTATCTGAAATAAAGTACAGAACTAGAGTCAGTTTAGAATAGAGGTCAAGAGTATAGCTACTAGAGAGTAAGTGCCAGCTGTAGACCTGGCTCTGTTCTTTGCTAGTTCTACAAACCTGGACAAGTTATTTAACTTCTCTGTGCCTGATCACCCTACAGGACTGTTGCTGAGATTACAGAGGGAACCCATGGATTTGCATCAAACAGTGCTTGGCTAATGATAAATAACTGACACAGAGAAGCTGTCAGTTATTAATAAAGCTGAGACTCTTACTAAAATAAGCTATGAATTAATATTATCATTCATTTAGTCAGCAGATATTTATTGAGCATAGACTACATTCCAGATTCTATGTCAAGTGCTAGAAAATAGCTGATTCCTTCTTTTTTTTCTTTTGTCTTTCTGTCTTTTTCTAGGGCCACACCCACAGCATATGGAGGCTCCTAGGCTAGGGGTCTAATCAGAGCTGTAGCCACAGGCCTACACCACAGCCACAGCAACACAGGATCCAAGCCGTGTCTCCAACCTACACCACAGCTCATGGCAACACCAGATCCTTAACCCACTGGGCGAGGCCAGGGATCAAACCTGCAGCCTCCTGGTTCCTAGTCAGATTCGTTAACCGCTGCGCCATGATGGGAGCTCCCAGCTGATTCCTTCATAATGAACCTGCTCATTTATTCTCTGGAGGGGAGGTTTAATACAGATATCACATGAGCATAACTCCAACTATTCAATATCACACCTAGAAGTCCAATCAATTGGCTAATATAAACGATCTGGGCCAAACTTGATCCTCTCTGGGACATGTAATGATAATAGTGAAATACTGAGACAATTATTCATGGGTGATGATCTAAAAAGATATATTGATTTAAAGACTGTGCATTAAACCAAGTACAGGTGAAAAATGCTGGGGGGAGAGAGACAAGACAGAGGTGAGAAAAAAAAAAGAGAGGGCATGATAGAAAAGAAAAAGAAGGAGAGAGAGGGGTTGCAAAGTGTTGTTTGGGAGAGGGAAGAAAGGACAGAAGCTTGAAACCATATAGCCGCAGAAAGGGAGTAACTCAGGCTAGGAATTAGCAATTCCTCATTTCCTATTCCATCAGGTATGACTATACTTTGTAATCTTCCTGATATTGGGATACTCTCATATCCTCATAATATCTGCTACTGGACCACTTCCATTTTTACTTGAGATAGCAAGGTGTGGTTTTGTTTCTCATTCCTCAGAGAGCTTTAACTAAGGGAATACAGAGCATATGAATCTGAAATAACTTCCTGGCTGGGGACAGTAGAGACACAGGGCCAGTTATTTTATAAGAAGTTTTCTATATAAACTCCAACAACTATTGTCTCTCTCTCTTTCCCTGTTCTCAGTCCTCAGTCGTTAGAGTTGGTACTTGGAGCCTAGTGTCTACTCACCTTTTCAGATTCCATACATAAAAGCTGAGTGATTTATCATACAATGGGGTCCTGGAATCTTTATTATCATTCTGTTGTTCACTAAACAAGTATCACCAATACAACATTCTCTTTTAGTGGCATTAAAAGTAGGAGAGTAAATTTTGAGTTGAGGAGCCCAGCATGTGTTGAGAACGTCTTATATAAGCTAAGCACTATGCTAAGTACTTTACATATACAAATTATATTACTTCATTTTACTCTCCAGCAACCTTGCGAGGTTTGTTCCGTCATCACTTTATAAGGAAAATTGATGGACTTAGTACAGTCAAGCAACTTACCAATAGCCTTAGGGTTAGTAGTGGAGCCAAGATTTTAATCAAAGTTAAAAGACATGGCTCTGAGTAAATTCACAACAGGATGCCATAAGAGAAGACACGCCAGATACTTTAATTTATTTGGTCCCTTGGGTGAAACAAGGGAAACTTAGTGACATAAATTCAATTAACATTGATGTATTATCACATTGAATATAATATTAAGTTAAAACAGATTATAAAACACAGGCATCATTTTTCTAAGACTGGTTACTGTTACTTGCTAAAATAAGAAATGACTTTAACTTTGCCCTATATAATGATCCCTTTTTGGTATTCAGGTAAAAGAATCATTAAATATAAACCCAGTGTGCACCAAGAAATATCTGAAAATAAGAGTCCAGTAGTAGGCTTAAACCTACAGTTAACTGCTTAAAAAGATGAACCAAAATGTGCTAAAGACAGCAATGTGCATATCTAACTAGACTACGAATGTTCAGTGAGCCAGCAGAGTACCTATCAAGGTGAAATCACGCAACAAGTTGAATCATAATTGCATGAAGGATAAAAGATTAGCAATAAGATGAACACCCATGTCAGTGGTGTGGTAAACATCAGAATTCAAGACAACTGAACATATTTGAAGCATAAGAGGATACATGTCAGAGGAGACACTATAAAAGAAGGTTAAAAAATAGGATTTTTGAGGGAAAGTTGATATCAAAATGGGGTGAGATAAACACTGCATTCCTTTGCTTCATAATAACCTGGGGGTGTTTAGCTTTCTATTCCTCTACTCACATGTGTCTAAAGGTAAGAAAGAGTTCTGAGAACAAACAGGTTCACGGTAAACCCTTACTCCACGTTTCCACATGTAGAAGCTTCTGCTGGATTAACACTCGTGGCCTTTCGTCCTTCTCTTAAGTGGCAATGCTTAAAGTTCAATTTAACAAGAAGTATTATAAGGTCTATTTACTGCAAGACTTTAAACTGTACATATGACAATTCATGTATCTATAAGACCTCTTCATTGACATTTACATTAAAAAGGAGTTGTTTTGCAATATCTAATTTTGATTTTGCTATTTGATTCATGGATAATATATTTAAAAATATATAGAACGATCAGTAAAGATTAGAACAGCAAAGAGAAGAAAAAAAATTGTCTGGAGAAATTCTTGGGTGACTAGGCAGGTAGCTTTGCCAATCTAATTATGCCCTGGGATAGCTGTAGAAAGACAAATGGTGAGGTTGAAGGTTTTGTTAAAAATAAAAATAAATGTGAAGTTGGAATAGTAAATTTTCAGTAGAGAATAATCTGATCATATCCTATAATTCCATTAAAATTACACCAATTACAACAAATAATTCTGTAATGCTAATGAATCATTTTAATTTATTCTTCAATGCCAAAGAAATTTATGTCATGCTAGAGTGTTTCCTACTTGCACATGAACATGACAAATCAGCTAGCTGTCTCTTAAGAAGCATAAAAAGAGATGATTGAATAATAAGAAGAAATAGGCCAAAGCTAGAGAGTCACTTTTGACACAAATGAAAATGAAATCTGCTTTAATGCAATGTAATACCTATAAGGATGGCCTAATTTCCATAGTATTTTGAAATATAACAACTTTATGGGCCATAATAACAATAGTCTATTATCACTGCAATTACCTAGTATGTCCCAAGCACAATGCTAAGTACATGGCATCTCATTCTGACCTCTTCAAACCCTCCAGAGCAGAGCACCATTTTTCTTCATGTTACAGATAGGGAAACAGTTTAGGAAAGGTTATTTTCCCATGTGTTATGTGTACAAGTGAAGTGGAAGAGCTGGGACTCAAACTCAGGTCTCAGATCTGAAGCCTATGTTCTTTCCACTCTCTCACATTTAATGCATTACACATTTCTAAAATAAATTTCTCCATCTTCCCCTATGCTGTTTCCTTTCTTGACTTCCTTATTTCTGTGCTCATTCACCCAGGTCCCTTGGATCAGCCTCTGAGGTTCTGTCACAAATCCTGCCTTCCATCAGTTCCCACGTCTACTCCTATCCTTGCTTAGCCCCACCTTGGCAAGATTCCCATCACTTCTGTCCTGCAAAAGGAGCATCAGTCCCTACAAATTCATCCTGCGTGAACAACCATGTTAACTAGCTTATATATACACCATTTTATATGTTCCACATAATCCATTTCATTTTCTAACAACTTTCAGCAATACCACTTTTCCCTTTAAGACAGGAATAGGTAAACTTTTTTCTGGAAAGGGTCAGACAGGAAATATTTTAGACTATGTGGGATACATGGTATCTTATCAATATGGTGCAAAAGGAGCCTTAGACAATCTGTTCATGTTAGCCACAGACTCACGTAAGTGTGACATATTCCACTTAAACTTCACTTAAAGAAAAGAGAAGACAGGCTGGATCTGGCCATAGACCACAGTTTATCAATCTCTGGTATATAATAAAACAAAAAATAAGTACTTCTACTTGTTCTTCAAGGTCCTGTATAAATTAATAAATAAAATAAATATTAATGAAACATTTAATTCAGTGAGTCATTGTCCTACTCCTTAGCTTTGCTTTCAGGGTTAAATTTCATGAAAGAATTATATATACAAAATGTCCTTTTCCTCTCTGTCCTAATCCCCACTCTTCCAAGGCACATTCTGCAATCTTGCATCTTTTGCCACCACTCACTCATGTTGGAGACACTCAGAGTATTATAGTTAGACAAAACCAGGTCTTTGTACTAGCTTATTTGCTATTTGTCCTTGGATAACATCTCTGTGGATATTTTCATCTGTGAAGTGAGTATAGTAATATTATTGGTATTGTGAATATTAAACAGTTATATAAACTGTAAAATAATATAGCTGCATATACATTGCATGTGATAATAAATGTTAGCTTACTCTTTTCTTTCCCCTCTGTAAAGCCACCAATCAATAAGTTTAATTGATAGCCTACGGGGGTTTTCAGACTTGATTTTTCTGACTTGACAGTGTTGACCACTCTTTCTTTGGACTCTTTTCTCTCTCTTCATGGACTGCCTAACTGAACTCCTTTCCCTTCCATCACTCTAACTGCTCATTCTTGGTCATTTTGACCAGCTCTCTTTTCTGTTCACCCCAATATATCTTTCTGCCCAAAGCATGCTTTATCTTGATTTTCTCAGGTCAGGCACTTTCTTGCCATATACACCTTAACCATCATCTCCCAGACAGCCTTCTGTGATCACCTAATTCAAACTAACCCTAAATTACTCTCTCTCACATCATTCTCTTTCAACCCTCTGCATAACCCCTGTCAGTAACTCATATTTCCTCCTGGCTTTTATGCGTTTCTTTGTTTATTATCTCCCTCCACTAGGATATAAACTTCAACCATCCATTCATCACTATTGCTCCAGCACTTGGAACAGTATCTGGCACCAAGAATGTGCCCAATAAGCATTTGTAAGAATTGTATTGACATTTCTATATTCCCCTGTGCTCTGCTCTCAGCCCATATCTCCTCTCATTATACAAGATATCCCTGAGTAAAATTATCTACTCCCAGGATGCTGAGTACAAAAACTATTCTAATCATAAGCTGCTGGGTTTTTTTTCCCCTAGAAGATTAACTTTTTTCCTGCCTCCCTTTTTCTCCCTAGACTTTAACTAGTAACATAGTTATTTTTCTAATAATAAATCTGAACTACTAGTACCTTGGATTAAAGCCCTTCAGTGGTTCCTTACTGCTTACAGTATAAAGTTTAGACTCCTCTGTTTGTCAGAAAAATTCTGTCCCTTGTCTAACTTTTCACTGTTATATCTTACCACTTCTACAGATTAAAAAAAATTTCAGTTGATAAATTTTGATTGAAGTTTTATGGTGAATACAAAGGCAGGAAAGACAGAGACACTCCCTTCCTACAATAGGAGGCTTTATAGAAAAAAAATATCTAAAGTCCCATAAATCAAAGGAGAAGAGGATTGATCTTTGTTGGGAACCAATTTGTTTCCTACAACTGATTTCACTACTCCATATTTATATTTTTCATTCAACCTTTATTTCAATGAGATTATTATTAATTGGTGAATTAGAGAAGCTAATTAATTTGTCAGCTTTACAAGATTAACAAGCAACATACTGGGATACCAATAAGGTTTAACTCTAAATCCTTTACTTTTTCAAAATCATATACCATGAGTGTTGGAACTGTGTATATTTTTTTTGTCATCTTGTTATCAGTGCATGCAAAGAACTTGGCATGGGGTAGGTAATCAGGAATATTCTTGAATAAATACTCTCATAAGGCTCTTTTCTACATAAAATAGATATCAAAAATACATTTTAAAATATGATTTTTCAAAATTATTAAATCACATAAATGTAGCTGAAAGATAATAAATGTATACAATTCATATTTAAATCATGTAAAACTGATATTATCAAGTACCCATATTCAAACTAATACATATGACATCAGACATCACTGCCTAAGACGGTATTCTGAAATAGCCGTGACCCATGGATCTACAATAGAAAATTTACCCACTGGGTTAAGTGAATTTATTACTTTGTCAATTATTGACTCAATGAGTCTGACACCTTTCTGGAAAGAAGCCCAATCCTTTTTTCTTCTTCTGAAGGGTACAACTTCCTAGGCCATTCACCTCAAATATGAATGCAACTGAAAAACTTTGTTGCCATCTTCATTACTTATATCAACTGTTTTAATATATAATTCACTTTGATTTTGCTGACAAAATTATTTTGAAAAATACTTTTTCAAAGCCATAATATGAATTTAACATAAGTAAAACAATAGCTTTTAAGCAAGCCTTAACAGTTTTATATGTTCACAGGTAATATAATTTTTTTCATAGGAATCATCATCTAAGACATAAGTGTTACATACATGTTTCCTCTGACTAGTTGCTCACACACTGCTATCCTCTTCTTAAGGTGAAAGCCATTTCATTTTTACCCTCCTTCTAATCCCTGGTAACCCATAGTAACCCACAGCATCCAAACTGTCTTGGGTTGATGATGCCACCTGGTGGTAGAAAATAGTCTGAACCATGTTCCTCCAGGATCTCTCCCTTCTCAGGGAAGTTCTGCAAAATTTGTTGCCACTGTTTTCCTCTTTTCTTCCTTTCCACATTAGTTGTATCATAAGTAATTTATCAATGCACTAATACATTTTTTTAAACCTTCTTCTTCCCCTCTTAATTGACTCCATTTCCTCTAGCTATCCCTCTGTTTTTCCTTTCTTCTGCTACAATTGATGTTTAAATAAAAATCTTTTTGGTGCATGATTGTTTAGTATTTCAAGAGTGCTACCTGCTCGTATAAATGTATCCAAGGAGATGGAAAAAACAGACTTAAATTGTGCCTTATGAAATCATTTTGATAAGGAACAGCAAAAAATAAGTCTCTCTCTATTTTCCTTGATTCCAGAAAAGCAGCTACCTTCCTTACAGGTAATAACTGTTACTAAACTCCACAGACGTAAACATACTCAACCAAAACCATAGCTTATTGATCAGATATTTCTGTGCCTATTTTCATTTCCACAATAACATGTTTTAGTAATGTTTTCATTTAAGTACACAGAAAGCTGTCTCATCCTTTTTAAGGGCTGCATAGTATTTCACTGCATAGTCGTGCCTTGTTTATGTATTAACAAATTCTCCACTGAAGGATTCTTAGGTTTCTTTCCCTAATCTTTTGCTTCAACAAAAATAATGCATTGTGCCCTTGCCTGAGTAGTTGTAAATTACCTAGAAACAGACACTGAGTCCTAAGGGTAAGAACAGAAAATAATAACATTTTGAGATGAAATAAAAATAAAATACTAGCACCCTAAATTTTGTGACAATATCCAAAAACCAACTTTTAGACCGGAAAACCATTTTTATCTATACCCTTATCCTAATGGAATTAACTTTTTCCAAGCATGGGGAAACATAGGCTCTTTTCCAACTTTATGTCCTTTAAAAGGTTTTGGAGTTCCAAACTTACAAATGTGGGGACAGAATGTATTTCTAAGGATGGGATTTCCTTCAGAAGATATTATTTCAACTGGTTATTACACTAAAAATTACATTTAGTTATTAAACTAAAAATGTTATAAATACACAATTTAAAAGTACACTGCCTCAAATCAATTGACTTGATTTCTTCTCAAAAGAAATAGCTGTTAGAAGAGCAAACAGTCATATATAATGACTGTAATAAACTGGTGTGATTTATATATTCCATCATCACTGTCCAATTAATTTAAGAAAATTCAATAGAGATTATATGTTTAAATATCTAAATATGCCCATTTACACATATAATCTGTAATTTTAAAATATTGATAATTCAATATTGGTAACTTGAATATTGATAGTAACATGGATTTAATGTGTTCTATGTCTTCAGTATTATGCTAAATGCCTTATGTATTTTACTCATCTAATCCTCATAAAGAAACAATCTATTATTATCTATAATTATTTAAACAGATAAGGCTTAGGGAAATAAAATATTTTCAGAATGTTAGGCTGCAGTAAGTGTTAAGGCAAGAGACTGAATTGGGGTTGTTAATCCTAATTCACATATTTATTAAGTTCCTATGTTTATTAACTAAACCCATATGTTTATGAACTCAGTTTATTTATGCATATGCTCATGACTAGGAGAATAAAAGTAACTAAATATGGCAGAAGAGAATGAGGAAGATAACTGGATTGAAAGCGGTAAAAATGAAAGTAGTGAAAGGGATGAGAGCAATGGCATAATAGGTAAGCAAAGGTGCCTTTGGATTTCGTTATACAAATTTTTCAAAAGCTCTTTTTGATCATGGATTCCTTAATGATTAGTGGCTGCACAGTGAGATGTAAAAATCAACAGGCAAATCTAGACATTTGGGTTTGAACCGTCCTTAAGTCTCTAAGCTCAAGTCCTTAAGATTTCAGGGAAAACAGAAAAATGACTAATTCTGGGCTTTGCGAATTATTCTCAGGGCTGAGAAAATGCTTTTGTGATTGGTTGTCACAAAGGTAGAAATTTAGACACCACAGATAAGGTCAACAAATATTCCTTGATGTTACAAGCCTCATTATTAGTGAGATAAAAATTCAGTATGAAAAATTGGAACTTAGCTACCGCTAGTGTTCTTAATTTTGAAATACAGCATCTAAAATTATCCTTCAAAGCACAAAATCCCTCACACTCTATATGAATAAACCAAACAATTTTGCAACTCTGATTATTTCGTCAAATATTTTCAACAAATACTTATGGGGTTCCTACTGACTTATCTGCTCATCATGTGCCAGGCATAGCAGTAAGGAAAACAGACACAAATTTCTGCCTTCATGGGTCTTACATTCTAGTGTGGGAGAAAATAGCACACAAAATATGTATGGAGTATATATACATAGTCTGTTAGAAAATGAAAAAGACAATGGAGAAAAACATATCAGGAAAGATAAATAAGGAGTCAGGGACACAGTTTTAAATAAAGTCGTCATGAAAAGCTTTTCTGAGAAGCTGATATTTGAAGAAAGACCAGAAAGAGGTGATGGAATGAGTCATGTGGCTATTTTGGAGAAAAGCATTCCACGAACAGCAAATGCACAGACACCAAGGCAGGAGAATGTCTTTCATTTTGAAGGAAATATGAGGGGGCCAGGATGGCTGGAATGAAGGAGGGGAAGAGAAAAGGGGAGGAGAGAGGATCAGAGAGGACATGGGGAGTTTAAGCTTTAAAACCTTTTAGGTTATCGTAAGGTCTTTGCTTAACCACTGAGGAAGAAACAGAAAGCCACTGAAAAGGTTTAATGAAGTAAACATCCAAGCTGTAAAAAAAGCAATGGTTCCAATTGTTTCTGTGGCATTATTCTGAGAATAGAATAAAGTCAAATAGCTTCAGAAAGAGAATAAACATCCCTCACCAAAGCCAGCAATGGAATGTACAACCATTGCCGTGACTACGGAGCACATTGGAGCATGTGTACCTGGCTAAGCTGGAAACCCTGTTTCTTGAACACTCTTCTCTGTATGATTGCCAAATACAGTTGGCCACGAGCGGAGTATGTATGTGATCTGGGAAGTGGAGCAGTCCAGTAGTCATTACTCTGTGAGGGTCATCATTGTCAGATGACATGATGACAAGGGCAGAGGTACCAGGCAGGTTTCAGCCTCTCCTAATTCTCCTTCACTATGCATCCAGCATCTTCTTGATCACTGATCCTCTTATCCAAAAGTGGCCAGGGCCATCACTGAGCACTTCACTGTGAAGCCACAAAGGTGGTAACTTACCAGGGGTAATAACTGCCTACAGGTTCCCACTCCAGCTTCCCTTTGGCAGTTTAACCTGGTAGATGGAAGTGCATGTTTTCTAAGATCAGTGGTTTCTCTAAATGATCCAATTATCATTTCTGACCTTCACTCCCACAGCTCCATTTTTGAAGGTCTAATTTTTCCAATAAATCCATTATCTGATAACAGTCATTACTTACTCTGCTTCCGTGCCTGGACTTGCCCAAGCCAGTCCATTTTCAGAAAATGGTCCATTTGCTCAACATTTGATAAATTTAGCTAATACTGGCAAGTTTGGGAAAATTTGTAAAATAAATATGTCTTTGCAGGACATGTTTGTCTCAGGCCAACAATGTTTTGAGATGTTTTCAGAAAGGCTTTTCTGCAGCAGACAGAATGTAGTTTTATAGCTTGATCCAAGGTTTAAGAATAACATCCAATCCCAAATTCTGTTTACGAATGCCGTCAATTTGGAAAATGAGAACAGATGTTGACAGAGATGTATTTGCCAATCTGAAGCCTCAGCAAACACTCTGAAGCAAAGACAATGTAAGACTACATTGAATAAATGACCTCTTTTAGATTTATTTCACAAACCCTTTTTGCTGTACCCTCTAAAGGTGACACCTCTAAGATGATGAATACAAAAGGGCTTTGTCATTAAAACTCAGCAGTTTCTGTATTAATACCATAGATTCAAACATGATACCCACATTAAAGAGAATCTTTCCACATGTTTTAGTTTGAAATGTAAATGAATGTCTGATTTGTTCATCAGTGATTTCAGACTTCAGAGTTTCTCCTTTCTAAATGTATTGAGTGTATCTGAGTTGCAACTCAAAGAGCTCAATACAAGTACATCTGAGTAAAAAGTTATGTAGATACACTTTGAAAAAAAAAACAAGTTGTGAGGAATTCCCTTGATTTTTATTCAAGCAAAACTCCGACTTAATCTGAATTTACACTGTTCCTCCAATGCAGTGTTTGGACTTTGAAATACAGACTGTAGAAGAGTGGAAGTCTTCGACAAATTAAAGATATAAAAAAAAAAAATAAAGACATATTACTTGATACTATTATTCCAAAGTCAACAACAGTTTATTGAGTTAGTATATGTCAGAGATTCTTTATTATACTGTTTTCTTAATCCTTCTGTTCACTATGTGCCCTGGCTTTACAGAATATGGATGCTCCCAAAGAATAAATAATTGGCTCGTATTCTTAGCACCAAGTGAGCAGCAGAGCCATTACATGGACCCTGGCATATTGACTACAAATCAACATTCCTTCCTTCAACTCTAATGCTAGGTATAGAAAAAGCATTACTGACCCAATATTTATTTATTTCTCATTTAAAGCTTACCAGAGATGTGCTAATTCTCCTAACATCAATTATATAAACACTGACATGAGCACTGAAGAATTAACTGTTAGTTGAGTGGTTTTGTGCTCAATTTCATTTAAGTTTCCTTTCTAATTCCACCAAGCAGTGGAAAGAATTTAAGCCGAAGAACTCCACATTCACCCTTTGGAAACTTGGCAACACTGGGCAAGTGATTCTCTGAGCTTTATTGTCCTCATTCATAAAAATAGCAGTCAGATCACCTTACCCACAGGACTGCAGTAAGGGTCAAATGCATTCAGGCTGTCAAAAACATTAGGTTCCCTTCCTTTTCTAAAGATTTCAAAAAGTAGTATTAGTTGGGATACATTATTGTTTTGGATAATTTCAACAAATATTTACAGGAAAAAGGGGTCTTTGATAAAACTGCCCCATGTCACCAATAATAATAATTCATAAGCTTTAGATTTAGGTTTAATGGGGTATAATGCTTTTTTAATTGCTGGTTAATCTCCACTGTGTTACAATAAGAGGAGGAAAGGGGAAGGAGGAGAGGTGGTGAGGTTGTTTTGGAGAGAGTCAGTGTTCTGCTAGATCTCTTCCAATTGGTACATACAATTTGCCAATAAAAGCTGACATGGGTCCAATAAGTATGGCCCTGCTATGCAAAAAGTTTATACTATTTTCCAGGTTTGTTAATATTAACCTAAAATATTGTCATTTATATATATATTTCACTTTTGAAAGGTATTAGCTTGTGATGAAACAATGTAAACCAAGAAACTATCAGTCTTTTTTTACAGACATTATTAACATTTAGATGGAGATAAATATCGATTAGCAATGTCTCCTTTTTAGGATTAATGGCTTTAAATATAAAACTTTAATAAATCTCTTATTGATAATCTACAGATTCAATGCAACCCCTATCAAATTATCAATGGCATTTTTTACAGAACTAGAACAAAAAAATTTAAATTGGTATTCGAATAACCAAAGAAATCTTGAGAAAGAAACACAGAGCTAAAGGAATCAGGCTCCCGGACTTTAGACGATACTTCAAAGGTACAGTCATCAAAACAGTATAGTATACTGGCATGAAAACAGACACATGGATCAATGGAACAAAATAGAAAGCCCAGTAATAAACCCACACACCTATGGTCAATTAGTCTATGACAAAGGAGGCAAGAATATACAACGGAGAAAAGACAGTCTCTTCAATAAATGGTGCTTCAGAAAATTGGACAGCTACATGTAAAAGAATGAAATTAGAAAATTCTCTAACGCCACATATAAGAATCAGCTTGAAATGGATTAAAGACTTAAATGTTAAGTACGATACTCTAAAACTCCTCAAAGAAAACACAGGCAGACCACTCTTTGACATAAATAGCAGCAATATTTTTTTGGATTCACCTCCTAGAACAATGGAAATAAAATAAAAAATAAACAAATGGGGCCTAATTAAACTTAAAAGCTTTTGCACAGCAAAGGAAATCATAAACAAAATAAAAAGATAACCTATGAAATAAAATATTTGCAAATAATGTGCCCAAAAAGGAATTGCATCCAAAATACACAAACAGCTCATATAACTCAATAACAAAAAAAAACAAAAAACTCAATCAAAAAATGGGCAGGAACCTGCATGTCTACAAAGAAATCATACAGATGCCTACAGACACATGAAAAGATTCTCAGCATCACTAATTATTAGAGAAATGCAAATCAAAATCACAGTGAAGTTTCAGTTCACAGTAGTCAGAATTGCTATCATCAAAAGTCTAAAAATAATAAATGCTGGAGAAGATGTGGAGAAAAGGGGACCGTCCTACAGTGTTGGTGGGAATGTAGCCACTACAGAAAACAGTATGGAGATTCATTAAAAAATCGGTGTATCACTACAGAAAACAGTATGGAGATTCATTAAAAAATGAAAAATAGATGGAGTTCCCGTCATGGCTTAGTGGTTAACGAATCCAACTAGGAACCATGAAGTTACGGGTTCAATCCCTGGCCTTGCTCAGTAGGTTAAGGATCCGGCATTGCCATGAGCTGTGGTGTAGGTTGCAGAAGTGGCTCAGATCCCACGTTACTTTTCTGTGGTGTAGGCTGGTGGCTACAGCTCTGATTAGACGCCCAGCCTGGGAACCTCCATATGCCGCGAGTGCGGTCCTAGAAAAAGGCAAAAAAAGTCAAAAAAAAAGAAAAAGAAAAATAGAGCTATCATATGATACAGTAACCTCACTCCTGGGCATGTATCCGAGAAATACAAAAAACTCTGATTCAAAAAGATACAAGCACTCCAGTGTTCATAGCCAGCTCTATTTATAATAGCCAGGATATGGAAACACTCAAATGCCCATCAAGAGATTATTGAAGAGATTATTGGCTTAAGAAGATGTGGTATGTATATATATATATACACATACATATATATACATATTATACACATATACACACACATAATAGAATATTGCTGAGCCATAAAAAGAATGAAATATCGCTATTTGCAGCAACATGGTTGGATCTAGGAATATCATACTAAGTGAAATGAATCAAAGATAAATATTACATGATATCACATATATAGAATGTAAAAAATAATATAAACGAATCTATATACAAAACAGAAACAGACTCACATAGAAAACAAATTTATGTTTACCAAAGAGGAAAGGGAAGGGGGGGGAATAAATGAGGAGTATGATATTAACAGATACAAAATACATATAATAGATAAGCAACAAGGATTTGCCACATAACATAGGAAACAATATTCAATATATTGTAATAACCTAAATGGAAAATAATCTGAAAAATATATACATACATATAACTGAATCACTTTGTAATACACCTGAAACTAGTACAATATTGTTAACCAACTACATATTTCACTTAAAAAAGAATAAAACCTATGCCTTCATCACTAAAAAAAAAATCTAACTTTCTTTAGATATTCAAATGAGTGAGTTAAAAAAGGAAAACTTTCTATATTTTGGGTTTTCTTTTTTTCTAATTTCCATTAACACTCTCTACTCAGGGTGCATATAGAGCTTTTTGGTTTTTATTTTCGTTTGGGGTGGTAGATGGGGTGGGACCTTTGTTGTCGTTGTTTCTGCTTGTTGGTTGTTTGGATTGTTTGGGTTTTGGGGAACATCTTTATTAGGAAAGAATCTGAAACCAGTGCTACTTAGAAGCTCCTGAGAACAGACACTGAGTTGTGGATGTACTACATTTATTGGGCTATTAATTTCCCAAGTATTTAATGAACTTCCTTATTTAATGGTTCTGGAAACCTCTACTAAAACAAATAATATGAACCAACATTCACAGAGTACTTACTATTTGCCAAGCACTGTTTTTTGGAGCTCGACATATATCAACGCCTCCTTACTACCACACCAGCAGGTAGGCACTATTCTATACACAAGGAAACAGGCACAGAGCCAAGTCACCTGCCCAAGGACATGTAAGAAGGGAGTCACAGAACCAGGATCCAGACCCTGGGGTGTGGCTTCAGTGCTGTCATGCTTCTATTAAAAACAAAACAAGTTTTCAAAAAACACCAGAGTTTTAGAGTATATTTGAGAGAGAGAGTGCCGAATCCTAATAATTAGACCACCAAGGAGCTAGGGTTTATTTGAATAAATAAATTTATAACATTCTTGAAAATGTGCTCAAAAATTTAAGCATATTTAAAATAAAGCATTTTTGAACTATGTTTTCATTTTAAGCAAACATTCTGAATATAAGCTACTATCCAACATAAACATTTGAATTTACCAAGCATGAGGTGTGTTAACTTTGACAATTACCTGAATGTTCAACTTTTTAGGCTAAATGATTAAAACAAAATTTACTTGTTTCTCATCTCAGAATTTTGCAGGCATATGGTCAGAACTTTAAAAATATATATATAGTCTTCATATTATATGGAATTCTATGGTAAAATAAAGAAATAAAGATAGATGGATAGCTATCTAACTAGCTGGTAAAAAGAAAGGAAGGAAGAAAGAGAAAGGAGAGAAAGAAAGAAGCAAGTATTTGATCATTTGCGTTCCAGGGACTAACTCAGATGTATCATCACCTGATGTCTATGCAAGCAAAATTACTCACTGTTCTTGTCCATAAGAACGGGTAACTGCAGATAGTATTACCTGTACCCTCCTCAAATACAACTAACTCCACTTAGTGCTGACCTGGAAGAAGATCCTGGGAGACACTGAAAGAAAGATTAGAGCTGTGGCTTCTGCATATTCACTGTGGTACTAATACCTTAACTGCCAGAATAATCTCCACAAGTATTTAAAAGCCACAGTCTTCGTAATGTTTACTCTTTCTCTTTTTCTCTCATTCATATGTTCTTTAATACACTTATATTCCTAAGCCTACTTCTATTGCCCACAAGAGAAAAGAGAGTCTCAGAGAGGCTTTACTGGAATGAATTGCTTAAAGCAGCCCTACTAATTAGACCTAGCAAACAAATTTTATTGTACCATTTATGTATTCCCATTATTAATACATAATAATGCTTTCCAAAAAAGCGTAACTTCAAGCTGTAAAATGGTTTAAGTCCTAGAAGAATTTGACATGGAAAGATGACCTTATTAATATGTATAGAAACACATTAATTTTATTTCTTGATATTCTACAGTTTGAAAAGTTTTAAAAGTTCTGATTCATAACCTTGAATAAAATACATATCAGTCAGTGAAATTACACTGTTTTTTCCTTTTTAAGCTATTCATCTCACTCTTAATTATTTTGCCCAGTTAGTCAGTAATTAAGAATGTGCTTTAGTTTGTAATATCATTAAATTTAGTGAATAAGTAACCACAAGATCTATATTCTTGGACAGTTAATGCATTTCATAGATACAAAGGGACTCATTAATTAGTTGTAGATTAAGGTTTGCCTTGCATATTATCAATGATTTAATGTTATATGATTCAGTCATTAGATAATATAATTACTTTCTATTAAAATCTTTTCTATCATTATAGAAATTAGTGGATACATTGGAAGGAAATTGTATAAAGCTCCACACATTCAGGACAGTTTGGTCGTTAAGGGGGAGAAAGGAGATAGAGGAAGGGCAACCACAGTTATGAGGAATCTAGACTACATCAGTGTGGTTCAAATTTCTTTTTTTTTTTTTTTTTTGGCTCCAAGGACACTCATTTTCAGAGGGCATTCCTCTCAGATGGAGCTCCTCAGTCTAAGGTAGGGTGCTCTGCAACCCCCGCCACTGGCTCCTTACAGTTCTTGAATCCTGTTTTCAGGACCCACAATTTTTTTTTCCTTTTTCTTTTTAGGCTCCCACTCACGGAATATGGAGGTTCCCAGGCCTGTGGTTGAACTGAAGCTGCAGCTGCCAGCCTACACCACAGCCACAGCAACGCGGGATCCGAGCCTCATCTGTGACCTACGTCACAGCTCATGGCAACACTGGATCCTTAACCCATTAAGCTAGTTGGATTCTTAACCCACTGAGTCACAACAGGAACTCTTTCAGGGCTCATACTTTGATATTCACTGACTAGTCGCTCTGAAAATCTACGATTCCAAATCTAACAAATGAGAAGAATGTCAAAAAAGCAGCGAAGGAGGTCCCCGCCTGTATTCAGATTCTGACACTGAGGGCTCCTGTAGCTATAGTGAGAAGCATCATGAAACCTTCTCTGCAGAACAGAGGCCATTTCCCTCTATGTTATCTTGAGATGCGCCCAGAATAGGAGTGTATACCTGGGGGGTCCATAAGCAATTTAAGACAATAATTGTGAACACCTTGCTCTGACCAGTTTCATTCCTACAGTGAGAAAGGAAAATATCCTGGGTTTTTCTTATGAGCACAGCTCAGGGTCATGCACGTGCTCTGTGCACACAGAATCACAGGAAGATGTTGGCTATTTTACTTCTGTGAACTGAAGGGAAGAGGAATAAAAAGTAGAAACAAAGAAGATCACAGAGTAAGAACAACCTCGGAAAATAAATCCAAAGACAAGCACCATCATGCCCAAAGAACAAATGAACAGGAAATTTGAAATTCTAAAATAAGCCTGTTCAGGGAATTCCCTGGTGTCTAGTGGTTAGGACTCAGGCACTTTCACTCCTGCAGCCCAGGTTCAATCCCTGGTCTGAGAACTGACATCTGCATTAAACTGAAGCATGCCACAACCAGAAATAAAACATTTCTTCATACCAACAGCATCTATGTTCTGCTTACATGAAAAGTTGTTTATGTGCATCATGAACAACAGCAAAGAAAGAATATGGCACCACAGAGAGGCCTGGGTCTGAATCTCATAACTATACTGATCAGCTTCATGACACTGGGAAAATTATTTAATCTTTCTGAACTTTAGTTTTATCATCTATAAAATGGGTATAACAATATGAACTTGAAAGTGTTCTTGAGAGGACCAAATGTGATTACATATATAAGGTGCCAAGGAGCCCAGCACATAACAGGCTACAAGCCAACACTGTTTGACAAGGAGATTTGCCTATTGATATTGAGCAAAACAGAGCCCACTGGAATTCCAGTAGTTTATCCAGTGAGATGCTCAGCCATCTACCTTAGGTGACTTAAGTTCAAGTACTTCTTAATGATAGCCCACTTAGAGGTTTTCTCCTCATGTAATCCAGGTTATACAACTGATTTCTGATCATACGCTACCCAGCTTGTCTTAGATAGTATTTCACATCTCTAATTAGTATTTCACATCTTTTATTATCAAAAAAAATATTTCCAAGGACAGGTACTACCTATGGTTCCTAAGCAGTAGCAGCTGTATATAATATATTCTATATTGTGTTTAGCATAGTCCATATGTGAACATTTACAAGCCACACTTCCTATGCACTAGCAACTGCAGGGTATATGGAAGAAAGCCGTAGCTTCAAAAAAATAAGCTGTGCTCAAGTTTGCTTGAATCATCACTTGGGACTTTTTTAAGAACCTGTTTTTGCTTAATAATGCCTTGTTTTTCACTTTGGAATCCCTTGGTATGTAAAGCTGCAGCAGGAGATAGAGGGTCAAAAAACAGCTCCTCCTCAGACATGGCTTAATTTCACTCCAATTACACAGGGAGCTTTCCCTGTGTAAAGTTCTGAGATGGGCACTACAAGTATAATTAGATATTTGGATGGATACCACCTACTTGGATTATGATTTAGTTGAAAAATTGTGGGGCAATATGGCAAGTACATCATTATAAAACATAATATGGTAAATTCTCATCTATTGGCACTACAGAAGTTCAATAAACCCTAAACTCTCACAGGCTACGACCACAAATAACTACAGTCCTTCGCTACACTTGGATTTCATCTGAGAAATCTTACCAATGTTATAGTCTGTCAAGCCAGCAATCTTGAGCAGAGTCAATAATCCATTTAGTATCCCTAGATTATGATGTTGGTGACTCTGGAAACACCAAACTACCTAAGAGAAACGATCCATTCATAATTAGCTATTGGGATATTAACATTGAAAACATTTCCTTTTTTTTTTTTTTTGCATTTTATGCCATAACCTGTGGCATATGGAGGTTCCCAGGCTAGGGGGTCTAATCAGAGCTGTAGCTGCCAGCCTCCACCACAGATACAGCAATGGTAGATCTGAGCCATGTCTGTGACCTACACTACAATTCACAGCGATGCTGCATCCTTAACCCACTAAGCAAGGCCAGGGATGGAACCCACAACCTCATAGTTCCTAGTCGGATTCGTTTCTGCTGTGCCACAACAGGAACTTCAACATTTCTTATTTGAAAAGAGAAGTGCAACACTACTCAGGAGAAAACAAGAGCTTTCACAGGGATGAGGAACTAACATATCTTCAGGGCCCAAGTGATTATTATCAATGCCTGTAACAGATTGGAAGTGAAAATAAAAACCAGTTGGACTGAGGTTATGGCAAAATAGACTCAAAGATATTCAAACAAAACATTGTCAAGAACACAGTGAAAGTAAACTGAAGTATTTTTTGGACTACTTCTAACCCATAGGACTTTGTCTCCAAACCCCTGATCTGTGACCTAAATGGTAAAGGCATGGGAACAAAATTGTCAATACAGATTTTTAAATGTGATGGCCCTGTTACCAGGTCTGACCCCCAGGGAGGCCTTAGCAGAGTCCTGAGCAACAGAAGTAAGTTCACCATTTTGCCTGAGGCAGGGCCTAACTACACTAAGGCTGGTAAACAGCCTAGAGGCCAAGTTATAGCTCTGAAAATCCACAAAGGTGAGAGGGAGATAGTATGAATTTATCCAAATTAATCAAGTGTATGCAACTATGGAACTAGAATTGTCTCCTTAGTTGTCTACAGTGGGCCATTTCTGAATTAAATGGGAGACAGTTTTTTATCTTTTTTCCTACTTGATCACATAGAGAATAATGTGAATAATGGCAAGAATAACAATACTATTTATAATATGCATTCAATCTTTAAAGATATGTAAATTTATCTTCCTTCAGTAAATGAAAAATAAAGGTAAAAATCTTTGTCCCCTTGTGACCCAAATAGACTAGATATGTAGATATAGTATATAGTGCTTTTCCACTGTCCTTACTAGAAACTCTCTAGGGACAGAATATTTGAACAAGAAAATGAAAGTGGTTGGTCCTATGGCTCTTTAAAATTTACCTTTTATTCTCCTATGAATTTGTTATGCCGGAGAATTGCTGATGTAGTGTAGGACTAACACTTTTGGAAAAAATATCCCAACAAGCTAATTTTTGAAAAAGATTTCATTTGAATTGTAGTTAGTGTTAATATGGTAAGATTTTCAAAGAGACAAACGAATTTCAGAAAACTTTACGTAGATATTTCTAAGTCTTCACTGCATACTAGACATGCAATGTGATAGAATCTTGAATAAATTTCAAGGATTTATTTTCTAAGAAATTTTTATTTCCATAGTATAGGCCTATAATGACAGATCTAGTCCAAATGTACCATAGTTGAAATCTGGCCTCAAATCAAAATAATCAACAGTATACACTAAATCCCTCATGTCCCTTTTTGATTCTACTACTTTCTAAAAAAAATAGGCAGTATGAATAAATTCTTCTTCCAAAACGCTTTTTAAAATATTGCTTTAAAACATGTAATTTTTAAGATTCAAAAATAGAAAAATGTCCTATAGAATGTGATGATGGAAGAGTTGTAACAATCTTTACACTATTGTTTTTTCTTATCAGGTTCTTAATATGTGCTAGGAACTACACTGTAAATGAGTGAAAAGTGGTTCCCACCCATAAGGGTTTGAGATTCAATAACGGAGATAGAAATATAAGTGATAATCATAAAGTTGCTATGGGAGACCAGACATCATATTTTATCTAACAGGTCATGTGTCTGGGATCTGCTACTTAACAATGCAATTCTTATAGAGAAGTTCTGAATGGCCTTTCAGGATTAATACTAATGAATTATTTCCATTTCCATTGTAGTACAGACATTTAATATAAGATCTATCTTCTTAAAAATGTCAAGTGTACAACATAGTATTATACTACAGGCACAATGTTGCACAATGGATCTCTAGAACTTATTCATCCTGCTTGATTGAAACTTTACACCCACTGATTAGCAACTTCCCACTTGCCTCTCCCCACCCAGCCCTGGCAACTACCATTCCACTGTTTGTTTCTGTAAGTTTGACTATTTAAGATATCTCATATAAGAGGAATCATACAGTATTTGTCTTTCTGTGACTGGCCTGTTTCACTTAGCATACTTTCCTGAAGGTTAGTTCATGTTGTTAGACATTATAAGACCTCCTTGTTTTTAAAAGCTGAATAGTAGTCCACCATACATACAAACTACATTTTTCTTTATCCATTCATCTGTTGATGGGTATTTAGGGTTTTCCACATCTTGGCTATTGTGAGTGAAGAATGAATGTGGGAATGTGAATATCTTTTCAAGATCTTGATATCAATTATTTTGGATAAATATCCAAAAGTGGGATTGCTATATCATTAGTAGTTACATTTTTAGTTTTTGAGGAAACTTTATACTGTTTTCCATAGGGCCTGCACCATTTCACATTCCCACCAACAGGGCACAAGTGTTCCAATTTCTCCACATCCTTGCCAACACTTGCTATCTTTTGGTTTTTTGATAATGGCCAATATTCTTTTCTGCTTCCTTATCTCCCACCCCACCCCCAAATAAAACTTAGTTACCGATCAATGACAGAGTATTCCAGTATCTCAAATTCTAGCCAGATAAATGAAGTTTAAATGGTCTCTAATTCAGCAAAACTACAACTGAAAGAAATGGGAATAACAACGATCCTTAGTAGAAATTCTCCGTATTGTCCTTGGAATAAAATGAGTTGACTTTTAACGCTTTGTTGGTGATTTTCATCTATGGAGCCTATAAGAAATGTGTTCTCTCATCAGGTTTGCTGTTGGGTGAACAGATTTAGTTACATACCTGTTACCAAAGACCCTCTGGGTGAAGACCCACTGAAGAAATATCTTTATTTTTTAAGTACTAGGGAGAGCTTTGCTTCCCTTGAGAAACAGATGTTTTCTCCTTTTTAACTGCCCTTTCTACATTTTTCTTAAGCTGTGAAGAAATTCAGTGCCAAATTCTATGCTCAAATATAGCAATTGAAGGATCTGAATGGTCTCTATATTATTTTTTCTCCATAAATTTTCCATTTAATTTATGAAACAAGTAAGTTACTGTTTTAATTTTTGAAAAAAAAAGTATTATATTATTGAATTGTACACATTTTCTGCTAATAATATATTCCATGTTGAATGACATGGAACATAAGTTATAATCAATGAATTAATATTTTCCTAAAGATTAGGTAAACGTCAGTATCACCAGTCATTATAACCCAGATTTAAACATGTCAAAGACTGTTTTGTGTGTCATTGTAAATAGTTATAAGTAATCTTTCTTATTTCATTAAATAGTTCTTTTCAAAAAAAAGTATCTTCACAAAATTCACCTAAAATCACAAGGAAGGGTATGTAAATGGGAAAGTCCCTTTTATCCCCTAGAATACTTAAAACATTTTGAGGCTGAAAGGATGCCAAGAGCCAAATTTCAACAAATTTGTGAATCATAGCAAAGCACAGGTGCAGCTAGAACAAAATGCTGTCATAAAAGAGGACATTTTCATTTTTGGTAAAACAATTTGAGTGTCTGGTTTTCATTTCAAAGCCTCAGAAAGTCCAGAGTATCATCAATTATACATTTGCCTTTTCTATATTTCTGTACTACCTAAGCTTATAAGGGGCTTTGTATGATAAACATAAAATACTTTGTTTCACACATGTACGTGTGTGTGTATATGTGTGTGTATGTGTGTGTGTATATATATATACACATATATATATACATACACATATATACAGATATTGTGAACTGAAGTTTGGCACTTGCCATCAGCCTCTACATGGATAAATCATGAGCCACTGCAGCTGCCAATCCACAGCACCCCTTGAGCAGAGCAGGGTGATCAGGAGTGAGGCACTCTGTGCTCTGGGAAACTGGAAGAGCAGGTCTTCAGACAGATATTTTTTAGGCCAAGATAATATGTGCCCAATTCTTGCATCTCCTCATATCTAGAAAAACACTAAAATCCTTTATGGTGATGTTTGCTCCTGTGACTAATAGTAACTTTCACGAGAGTAGCAACAAACTTTTGTAAAATGTATACATGGCTGCATGCACCTTCACCTCACCTTTATCATATACATTGACATTATTTCCTCCAGCCTCTTTGGGGCAGTTATTTCAGTCGTCTGCAAATGTGGCCACCTCCAAGGGTGAGTTGATGAGCCCCAAGGGATGTGAAAAAATCAGGATACCGGCCCCAATAGCTGAGGTGTGCATCAAAGGAATGATTTCAGTGAGCCTGGACCTCTTTTGTTCCTGCCAGCTGCCCTTTATTGCAAAAACTCATATATCCTAGTTCCGCCCTCCCCTCCCCTCACCTCACCGCCTCAGATTTCTCAGGGCTACCTGAGATGCTGTCTTCCAGGCTTAAGTCCTAATTTTGCCCCAAATATAACTTAGCTCTCAACTTTTTTTTAAGTCAACAAATACATATATACATACATATATACACAATAAATATATTGCTGTATGTATGTGTACAAATATACACTAAATAACTAATCAGAAAAAGGGGAACCAACTGAAAGCCTGCAAATACAAGAAAAAAAATACATATATATGTATACTCAACAGAACTCCTCAACCCATCACCACAACAAACAATGGCAAGAGCCTTGGGGCTTACACTGAACTCTCTGTAAAGTTGAAAGAAGGACTTCTAGTGAAAGAACTTAAAGCAGTCTAGAAAAATAACCAGGTGTAGCATGTAGAAAATGAAAGTAAATAGCTTGCCTAGGGCTTCTGCCAGATCGTTTTACTGAAAGTCAAGTAGAACATTAGCATTTTTATATTTTTATTGTACATGCTATTATCACCTATGTTTATTAGTTTGTTTCTTTCACCCATCATCTCCAACTTAAAAATTTTAAAAGAATTTAACTCTAGGATACCTCAAGCTCTGATTCCAAACATTCTATTATAAGTGCCCTTTGAAGCTTTTACACCTATCTTTCATGAAAAAGAATATTATTTCTCTATTACCTATTCAAAAGGAATAGCGTATTATTGAGTCAAATACTACATTTTGAGAAGGCATTAGTCATGCACATGAACAAGAATAGCAGTTGTTAACACTAACGAAGAGAAAAGCTGCAACAGTTTTTACTATTCCTTATACTTTAGATTATAAAATACAATAATCATCGATGTTGACATGGATGTTCTAAGCCAAAATGCTCGTCTTTGATACCTTCACAATATCTAAAACTCTTTGAAGAACTCTGAGCTTTAGAGGTAAAAGAAATCCTGTGACCTCCTATACTCATCCTGTTTATTTAAAAATTTTGTCTTAAGTGTTGAGGATAGTGTTTGGAAAGGCATCCTTTAGGGTGATGGTAGTTAACAAGTAAGTTCTTACTGTATTTCCCTTGTAAGAAAGGAAAATGTATTCAAGTAGTGTATGCATATACTGACTTTTTATTTTATATTTTAATGTAAAATTAATGTTTTATTTCTTTTAAATCCCTATTTAGGTTTACGCAAGGATAAAGAAAAGGGTTGCCTATTTTCAAAGAAAGAAAAATTATTTTGATGTTTCTGGAACTAACTTGAAATGAGTAGATATGTTTAGAAAATAGGTGCACAATATTCTATAAACTTGAATAAAACCATCCAAAAAACAGGTGAACAATAAAGAAGAAAGTGCATTTTTGGGAATTTAGAATACAAAACAGATAAGCTTTCTCTTCTTAAATACATAAACTTCAATATTGATGGTGCTAAAATTAACAACAGGGATAGCAAAATAAGTAATTTTCTTTTTTTAAATTTATACAGCAAAATCTGGAATAAAAAAATCAGTCGGATTCTGAAATAATTTCTTAAAACACCCTTTTCCTTTACCAAGAATGTCACATCCAAAATAATTTTATCACCATAAAAGTTACATAATCATTCTGACATTCTCAAAAAGCAACACAATCACTTTTCATCAAAATGGATGAAACACACTGGAGTGCCTTAAAGCTAACATATTATCCCATTAGGCAAAGAAGTATGTACACTATGAAAAGCAAAAAAGCACTGTGGTTGATTAGACTCACTTACATAACAATAAACCAGGAGTTGTTTGAAAATGCTAAGCAGTAAATTCCATTAAGGCAATTGATAATTAAATACTAAACCAGGAAAATCCCTAACTAGAGGTCTTCCTGAAGACTAATGATTTAATACAAGAAGCTACTGAAAGAGGGAGGAAAGACTGTACTTTAATGAGTTCTTTACAGCCTCAGTACTTAATTAGGGCCTTATAGTTAAGTTAATCACTAAAAACCTGTAGACTTACTGATATCTCAGCCTATTAGCAAATTTTAGTCATCAGTAAGCAAGAATAATATATTCTAGTACAAGAATATTATAATTACAGTGGTTCACAAACTTTACTGTATCAGAATCCATTGGGGGGGGGTCCCTAAATCAGAGATTTCTGATCCCTATCTCCAGAATTTCTGATTCAACAGATCTGGAGGGGAGCTGGAGAATTTGCATTTGTAGTAAGATTGCCAGGTAAGGCTGATAAAGTTAAAGACTACTTTGAGAATTACTTTTCTGGTTTAATAACTTTCTAGTTTCTTTTCCAAAGAATGAGAGTTAAAGTATCATCACAAATTTCCCAAAACTCAAGTGAACTGGGAAAATCTAAGCTATTACAAGTTAGGTAAAACTGTCAGTAGCACTACAGCTAAAGGACAGTTTTATACACTGGTTGCTAACACTAAACTCCATAGAAGCTTTTCCATTAGAATCTTTAAGAGCAAACAACTTTTGTTCTTTTCTGTCACAAGCTACCCTTCCTCCCCCAGGTCACATTTTTAAGCCTGATTTGACTTATCTGAGGCTGCATTTACTTCTCAGGGTGGTATTTTTACTTTAGCATCTTCTCTATATGAGTATTGCCCAACAGAAATAAAATGAATGTCCTAAGTATAATTTTTAATTTTCTATTAGCTACAGAAAAAAAAAGAAAGAAAATGGATGACATAAATTTTAACAATACATTTTGTTTAACTCATATCAAAAATATTGTTTCAACACATAACAATATACAAAAATTGTTAATGTGATTATTTCACTGTTTTGTATTAAACTTTTGAAATCTGGTATCCATTTTATACTTATAGCACATTTCAATTCAGATGCTAAACTTTCAGTGGTTTAAATTAAAGTGTAGTTTGGAGTTCCCCTCGTGGCTCAGCGGAAATGAATCTGACAGGCATCCAGGAGGATGCAGGTTCGTTCCCTGGCCTCACTCAGTGGGTTAGGGATCCTGCATTGCCATGAGCTGTGTTGTAGGTCAAAGACACAGCTGCGATCCTGAATTGCTGTGGCTATAGTGTAGGACAGAGGCTACAGCTCTGATTTGACACCTAGCCTGGGAACCTCCATATGCCGTGGATGTGGCCCTGAAAAGACAAAAATAAAAAAACAAATAAAATGTGGTTTGACAAAAAAACAATGCTTTTGCTCAAGAGAGAAGTATTTAAACTGCTTCAGGTTTCTTTAATAAGAAAAAAAAAAAAAAACAGAAAACAAAAAATTCAGTTTCTCAGTCATACTAATCTGATATTCAAGTTCCTGCTAGCCGCTACATATGGTTAAGTGGTTGCCATAAAGAGCAGTTCTATATTTTTAACAAACACATAGATCTATTTCTTTTGGCAGGAGACTTGGGAAGCCTTGAAACAGGTGATTATATTACACAAATTCCCGAGCCTCCACAGTAGCTCACAATTTCTACTGAAAATAGCAGAAGAAGAACTGGACAACTTGAAGAGGAGCAAACCTCAGTGATGTGATGTCACCAAGCCAGAAGAGGGAGGACTCCATCCTCACTGAAATTACCTTTTGTTCAAATAATAATAAAGCAAGTTTGAAAGTATAAAATTCAATGATCCCACACAACTTACTTTTTAATTGTATTTATTATTCTTAATTTCCCAAAGATTTCTATTTTGAAAACTAAATAGATTCTAACTTGAATACAATTTTACAATTTAAATATTACTAGTGAGACAGCCAATTTATTTACAAATAAAATTCTAAACTTCTCTACAGACTTCAAAAGGAATAACTGAATTATTGAAAATGTATTTCAACTTTAGATCAATTTCCCTGAGCGATTTACTTTGATTAATATAATTTGAGAAAAAAAAAGAAATAACAGGAATTTGTTTTTGGCTGCACCCATGGCATGCACAAGTTCCTGGGCCAGGGATCAATCCTGTGCTGCAGCAGTGACCCGAGCTACAGTGGTGACAACACCAGATCCTTAACATGCTAGGCCACCAGGGAACTCCAAAATTAGCAATTTAAAAATACTTTTGAAATAGCTGCCATTGACAATATGTTTACAATAAACTTAAGGCATTTGTATTGACTTGCTTCCATGAGATACTTTAATTATAACATTGGATTTAAATCTCCACTTACAAAGGTTTACCATCCCTGTATTACAGATGAGGAAAGTGCCATTTAGAGGATGTAATTTTCTCAAAGACACAGAGCTAGTAAATAAATATTTTCTGCCTGTGGACAAGCCTAGTCTTTCTACTGTAAGAACCTCTACCATGAAGATAATACAGAATTTCACTTTGTGAAGACCATTATTCACAGGCCAATAATCTAGGAATCAAAATTATTGGTATAAATTTCGTTCTAGTCAGAGAACTACCTCTGGAATTGTAGTGCCTAAAGAGAACAGCTTTTACTTTGGTATGTAATTGACAGAAAAATATTTAGAGCAATAAAAAAAAAGGAATTTACTGGAATTTGGACCCAAGCTAAAACTGCACTTCAAATCATGCGTGTTCTCTTTCCTCATGCCCCTTGTCTTCATTCCTCAGTTAACAGACCTGTGGGCTGTTACACATTCAGTAGACATACTGAGGGGTCTCCAATTATCTCTAAAAAAAGTTCCAAAAAAACTTAAAAATCAAAGTAACAGCATTTTATTTTCATCTCCCTCACCATCGATTATACTATTTCTGGGAATACCTAAATTTATAGACATGATACTTTCTAATAGCACTGCCGCAAAGAATTATACAGATTTATAAAACCATTCTAAACTAATTCTAAGTTTGGGTAACTCAATTTTAGGAATAACAGCTTGTCTCTTCATACTTCATCTTGAATAGCAGGGCTTTTGCATGAAGATAATAAAATGCTATTTATAACTCACAACTTACTGAGTTCTTACTATATACCCTCTGTTCTGTGATACCAGAAAATAGCAAATGCCCTTGAATTGTAACTGACATAAATTGTTACTATAGTTTACAGATTTCCTTATCTCAGTAATTCATGGGTAGAGAGCAGGCAATTACCAATAGCTGTCATTACTGTCAATAAAAAAGGAAATTATTTGACTTTGTAGTCCTCAAATTTAGCTATTCAGTATTACAATTTGCATTGTGCTTTAGGACATTCTCTTAAGGTCATCAATGGAAGAAATATTAGTAGTCTGAGGCAATATAAGTTGTCCTAATAAATACTTTGCATTCCATTAGATTTTCACACCATTGGCAATACTAGATGTTTGAATGGAATTTGTGGTTTCAGTAAAGTTGAAGTTATGGGAATAAGGAGTATTGCTTTTTAATGAGGTCAAAACAGGGAATGAATAAATAATTATTAGTAGCTAGATCAACTCTTAAAGCAAACTGAAAGTACCATGTTAATTTGCTAATACTGACCATAATATAGAACACTATGAAATCTATGTGTTTAAAAATATTACATAGAGGAGTTCCTGTCGTGGCACAACAGAAATGAATATGGCTAGGACTATGAGGTTGCAGATTCGATCCCTGGCCTCGCTCATTGGTTGAGGATCCAGCATTGCCATGAGCTGTGGTATAGGTCACAGACGCAGCTTGGATCTGGTGTTGCTGTGGTGGTGGTATAGGCTGGCAACTACAGCTCCAATTTGACCCATAGCCTAGGAACCTCCATATGCCATGGATGTGGTCCTAAAAATGCAAAAGACAAAAAAAAAGGAAAGAAAGAAAATCATTAAAATAAGAAACCATAGTATTAGAAATAGAAATTATAGCATAGAAATAAAGTTTAGTTACACAATTTGAACTGTATAGAAATAGAACGTAAGAAACTGTAGTAATGGGAATGGTAGATGAATAATAAATGTTCTCATGGGAAAAAAGTTAAAAAAAACAACAACAGAAAACAAACAAAAAAAAAACTGTAAAATATTTACTTCCAAGTCTTCATTTTAACAGTAAGTGGAGATTCAGAAAACAAGCTTTGGGGTTTATTTGCATTTGTAAAACCTAAACTCTAATAGCCCTCAGCAAGTTGAAAACAAAGAAGACATGAAGTGAAAAAGTGAGTTTCAATAGTTTATATACTATGGACCTTGAAATCATTTACTGTTTATACTCTTTTCATTCATCCATCTACTATTTTTTCCTATTTATTTATTTAAATAGACTATTTTTTAAAGCAATTTTAGGTTCACAGCAAAACTGAGTGACGGTATACAGATTTCTCATGTTTCCTGGGCTCCCCCGGATGCATAGCTTTCCCCACTTTCAACATCCTCTATTAGAGTGTTACAATTGTTACAACTGATGAACCTACCTTGATACATCATTGTCACTCAGAGTCAATGGTTTATATTATCGTTTACTCTTCCTGTTGTGCATTCTATGGCTTTGGGTATGATATATATCCACCATCACAGTATCATACAGAGTATTTTCACTATACTAAAAAGCCTCTATTCCCTGACTATTCATCCCTCCTTCCCTTTTCACCTCTGACAAACTTTCTACTCTATCCATCATTTTGTCTTTTCCAGATGTCACAGAGTTGGAATCAGAATATGGCCACCGTCAGAGGCTGGCATCTTTCACTTCTTAATATTCACTTACAGTCCTTCCATGTGTTTCATGGTTTGATAGCTCATTTCTTTTTAACACTGAATAATATTCCACTGTATGGATATACCACAGTGTATTTATCACTCAACCACTGATTGCTTCCAAGTTTTGATAAATACGAGTAAAACTGCTATAAACATCCATTTGCAGGTCCTTCTGTGAACAAAAGTTTTCAGCTCCTTTGGATAAATATCAAAGGGCATGATTTCTGGATCACATGTAAGAACACCTGCAGATTTGTAAGAAACTGTCAAAATGTACCATTTTGCTTTTCTATCATTAAATGAATGAGAATTCCTAGTGTTCCACACCATCATTTAGTATTGTCTGCGTTCCAGACTTTGGCCATTCTAATAGGTGTGTAGAGGTATTAATTTGTCCTTTCCTTATTTTCCATCTATATATCTTCTTTGGTAAGGTCTCTGCTAAGGTTTTTGGCCTAATTTTTTATTGTTTGGTTTGTGATCTTGTTGCATTTTAAGAGTTCTTTGAATATTCTGAAAAGTGTTTAATCAGATGTGCTTTTACAAATGTTTTCTCTCAGTCTGTGCCTTGTTTTTTTCTATTCCCTTTACAGTCTTTTGAAGAGCAGATTTTTTTTTTTATTTTAATAAAGTCCAGATTATCAATTCTTTTCTCTTGGATCATATCTTTGGTGTTACATATAAAAAAGTCAATGCCTAACCTAAGGTAATCTAGATTTTCTATGAGATCTTCTAAAAGTTGTATAGTATTTTTGTTTTCCATTTAAGCCTGTGACTCAATTTGCAACAGATTTTGTGATGGGTGTAAGGTCTGTGTCTAGATTCTTCTTTTTTTTCTTTTTTTTTTTTTGCATGTAGTTGTCCAGTTGCTTCAGCACCATTTGTTGAAAAGACTATACTTGGGGTTCCTGTTGTGGCTCAGTGATTAACGAACCTGACTAGTATCCATGATGATGTGGGTTCTATCCCTGGCCTTGCTCAGTGGGTTAAGGATTGGTTGTTGCCATGAGCTGTGGTGTAGGTCACAGATTCAGCTTGTATTCGCTTTGCTGTGGCTGTAGGGTAGGCCAGCAGCTACAGCTCCAATTCAGGATGGCCTGGGAACATCCATATGCCACTGTTGTGGCCCAAAAAAACCAAAAAAAAAAAAAAAAAAAAAAAAAGGAAGACAGAAAGAAAGGACTATCCTTGAATTGTCTTTGCTATTTTGTCAAAGATCCATTAACTAACTTTATTTAAGTGAATCTATTTCTAGGTTGTCAGTCCCACTAATCATTTTGTTTATTCTTTTGCCAATACCACATTGCCTTTTTGCAGCTTTATGGTAAGTCATGAAGGGAAGTAGTGTACGTCCTCCAGCTTTGTTCTTCTTCAATATTGTGTTAGCTCTTCTGGTCTTTTAACTCTCCATATATGCTTTATATCAGTTTTTTCATATCCATAGAATAACTTGCTTGGATTTTGATCAGGATTATATTAAATCTATAGATCAGTTTTGGAAGAACTGATATCTTGACAATATTGAGGGTTTTTTTACCCATGAACTATATCTCCATTTGTATAGTACTTCTTTGACATCCATTCTATTTTTTTCAATAAATATTCAGTGAATGGCTAATATGTGCCAGACACTATGTAAGGCTCTGGATCCATGATGACAGTCTTTATCCTACAGAACTTTTTAGTATGGAAGGAATCCATAATAAACTATATAAAAAGAGTCATTTTTTAAGGTATAGAGCGGGACTTCAAAGGAAGATAAGACACTTTTTGCTTCATACTACATAGTCAGCTTGTACTTTTTTAAACTAATTTTTTAGTATTAACATATATATTTATTATTATTTTAAAAATATATTTTTAACTCAGAAACTGTCAATTCCCATGAGAAGATCAGGTCAAGAAGAAATCTAACAATGGAGAACAAATGTTAACAGATTTTGAAAATGTGAGCCACTATCTTATATTCTATTTCTCAATTTACTTCCATTTTGAAGTGCACCATACATGCACATGCACACAAACATGTACATGCATACGTGCATAGTTATATGTGTATGTAACTATTTTTCATAAAGTAAATTTGGAATTTGTTTTCAGTCCTTATATTCAAGCAGCTGTACAACAGAAAACAATAGGGAGAAGGGCTCTGGGTGGTGAGACAACAGCAGCTGGTAGCTGAATTTTCCTCAAGATAAACCATTATGCTAGTCCTAATGTAGACAGCCTAGTGATTGCTCTGCACAGCTCAGTGCTTGGAGGGTGAAGGATCTCTGTACACATTAGTGATCAGCCAGAATCTCATAACAGATTTTTTCTAATCCACTAATAATTGAATTCTGCAGACAAATCTGAGTCATCATTTAGATGGAATCATTTTTGAGATTCATCAACCAAGAGTTAGTTTAACTTAAAGATGATTATTATCATTGACTATATATGGTATAAAACTAAATCATTATAAAGCCCTTTGTTGTAAAAGAAAGTTGAAAGAAAATAATTTACCTGGCTACTGTTTCTACCCTTTTCTTGAGGTAATCTGAAAAAGATTTTAAACTTGTATTTTATACTTATGACGTTTATATCATATGTATTTTGACATTCTTTATCTTTTTGTTTCTTATAATATGAATTTATTAAGAACTATATTTTTTTCAGAAGATGCTATTCCTTTAACTTACAAAACTAAGAAAAATTGGAATGACATTTCAGAAATTTTTGTTCTGCCTCTTCCTCAAATAAGGTCAACACTTTATTGATATTTAACTCAACCTTGTTGAAGGTAAAGCTTTATTCAGTACTTACGACTCCTATAATAACTATCATTGCTCATTTTACCAAGAAACAAATATCAGACTTGTAGTCAAAAGCAAATTTTGCTAGAAATATTTTGGGGAGTCTAATAAGACCACCAGATATTTTAAGAATTAAAGTTTTATAAAAGTATCTTTCTTTCTTTTAGTATACTCAACCCAGATCTAACGATTTCACATCACATAAACATTTCTAGATAATCTTAGTGTAGTAAATCTATAAAGCAAAGATAATCTTCAAATGGTCCATATCAATTGAGGGGAGCAGAGGTAATCTGGAACTAGAATAAAATTAACTGATATCTATTTGATTCTATCAAAGTTTTTTTTATAATTTTGGATTGATATACATTCAAAGATTTCAGATGTCTTTTGTAGATCATTCATTCCAACCTATTCTTAATATAATATATATCTATAATCTAATAATAACATTTAATAACAACTTTATATCCTAGTATTCATATATATAGTTAAATAAACTAAAACCAACAGAGGCTACGATTTTATCAGACTGATACAAAATAAATTTATAATGCTAAGAACACATCACTGAAATGAGGAGAAAAGTGAGTAAGGAGGTCAAGATATGAATTATGTGTCAGCAGAAAGGTCCGTCAGAAATATATCATCACATAAAAAGTTACACGTTTACCATGTACATATACATAAGAGAAATACTTAAAATTTATGCCATTTTAGTTTGACAGTAGAGGTAAGCTAATAATAGGAAAGTTATGTTTACATTCATGTTTGTTTACCTCATCCATCGTTAGCCTTTGTATCCGCTATCAGTCTCTATGAGTTTATCCCATCTAACTGATGCTAGATAACTTATGCTAGCAGGTTCCACTCTTGGAAAACTTGATGAGTAAAAAACTATTTTTTTAGATTCAAAATGCTTAACAGACATGATTTTATGTGTGTCACTTTCCTTTTAATCTGCATATATCATAGCACATAAAGTCGAAAATGAATTTAAATTTAGTTCTAAAATCTGATGCAATATGTGCCTCTAAAACTTAGTGTCCTAGTTTATCTTAAAATGTAAAACCTTCCTTTCACAAATTAAAAAAAGTAGCATCTCATAATTGGTCAAATAACTAGCTATGCCAAAGGGCAAATTACCACTTTTTCAAAAATAATAATGAATTAGCTTAAAACATTTTCTTGTTATTTCAGAAACATTTTTATTTTTAAGTAAAACATTTGAAAATCAATTTACTTTGGTATAATGAACCTTCAGATTTGACGGCAGCAAATCTTATGATGAAAGACTCTACTAAGAAGGAAACAGGACAGCGAAGTTTACTGTATCTCTTTGCTCTCTAGAACCTTAGAGAGGCAGGTATTGAGTACCACAGTGGGAGATAAGAACATGAAGGCATCCATAAATTTTTCATTTATTGTTTGTTAGACTTTGCCCCAAGCATAACATTTAGAAAACTGTGTCTAGTAAGTAACTGGCATAATCATAAAAGAGTAGCAGGAAACCCAGAGAAAGGATTACTTTTGAAAATATTATAAACTCATAGAAAGGAAACCAAGCATGAAATGTGATAAAATGTTTATAAACCAGGATAGGATATTTAACAACAAATATTCACTGGACATTTAGTACACACCAGAGGTTTTCACAAGTATTTTCATTTTATCCTTTTGACAGTTTTCTGAGATGTTAAGGATTTTGCCCAAAGCCACATGACTTGCAAACAGGAGAGCTAAGATTTGTATTTAGACTTCTGAAACTAAGTTATTTTCATATTATCCCACAGATTCAGCAGTTAGAAAAATGAATTAATTATTATCTTATTATCCTATCAATTTTAAAAGTACATAATATCTTTGTTTTGACCACTTAGAGTACTATAGGGAACACAGTGCTATTTTTAATTGAGTTACAAACTAGATTGTCAAAAAAGATAAAATTTACTATTGCTAAAACCGCTACAAGATCAGGAAAGGATAATGGGTCATCTTGTGTAGAATCTCTTGGGTTAGAAATGTGGCCCTTTAAAAGTCTACAAACAATAAGTGCTGGAGAGGGTGTGGAGAAAAAGGAACCCTATTACACTGTTGGTGGGAATGTAAATTGGTGCAACCACTGTGGAAAACAGTATGGAGATTCCTGAGAAAACTAAAAATAGAATTACCGTTTGATCCAGTAACCCCACTCCTGGGCATCTATCCAGAGGAAACCATGACTCAAAAAGACACATGTACTCCAGTGTTCATTGCAGCACTCTATACAATAGCCAAGTCATGGAAACAACCTAAATGTCCATCAACAGAGGAGTGGATAGTGAAGGTGTGGTACATATACACAATGGAATATTACTCAGCCATTAAAAGGAATGAAATAACAGCATTTATAGCAACATGGATGGACCTAGAAATTATCATGAGAAGTGAAGTCAGTCAGACAATGAGATACCAACATCAAGTGTTAGATTCCACTTACATGTGGAAACTAAAAAAGGACACAATGAACTTCTTTGCAGAACAGATACTGACTCACAGACTTTGAAAAACTTATGGTTTCCAAATGAGACAAGTTGCAGGGTGGGGGGATGCACTGAGGGTTTGGGATGGAAATGCTATAAAATTTGGTTGTGATGATTTCTGTGCACCTACAAATGTAATAAAATTCATTAAGTAATTAAAAAAAATAAATGTGGCCCTTTAAAGGAACAGAAGATCTTTAAGAGCTGAAGCTCGCAGAGATGTCTCCTGATTAGAAGATACTTGAATTGGAAAAAGATGAATGAAACTCAGAGAGTTCTTGTGCTTGTAGTCCAGGGCAGACCCTTCTGGAGAGTTGAAGGATAGAGTATGAAGTGGTGAAAATTAAGAGAAGCTGGACCACTTCAAACTATGAGATCATGACAGGAAATCAATTTAGAGGCTCATAAGTTTCATATTTTAAAGGAAATAAAATAGAAAATGAGAGTAAATGTAGTACATATATTGTTTTAAGAAACTTGTTTCAAATATGTGCATGTACTATAGTGTGTGTGTATGTGTACACGTGCTAGGCTGCAATATAAATTTTTTTCCTGGTTATAGTTAAAAATGTTTGATAAACAGCAGGCTGCCAAGTAGAGTTGAGACCTGGAAACTTAACATATCAACAGTGACTTTATATAGAAAGATGAAAGAAGTGGGAGGCCCTTAAATATTTTGAGAAAAAAGGGACACAGTGAAAACAGGGCCAAAGAGAGACCAGAGTGGCAGTGAAACACAGGGCTGAGTTTGAATCAAAGCTGAAATAACCATTAGGGATTAAGAAATGGTATTTGTCTGTAAGTGGAGAAATAGTTCTACAGATGGAACTAAATTAAACTATAGATGAAAAAAATCAAAATGATAATAAAGAATTAAGGACCAAAGTCAGCTGAAGGTGAGACTCAAAGAAACAGAGAAGAACACCGTAATACCAAGAAAGATGAGAACAGAGAGTTGTCTGGAATGTACTCTAAAGGGTAGGCTGACCCTGCAGTGAAGATAGCCGTGGTGACCTTTGAGAGTACAGTTTCATTAGGATGGCTGGGATTCAAAGATTTCTGAGACTCAAGGATGGAAAGGGTAGTGAGGAAATGCAGAGAGAAGGTAGGAAGAAGAAATCTAATTCTCAGGTGGAGAAAAAAGGGGATAGGAATGAGAGAAGAGAATAGGTCTCCCCTCTACCTTCCTTCTAAAATTTAGGCAGTGTCTTTGCATGTTCAGAGTTAAACAGGACAAAGACCATGGAAATAGAAGACTGGAAATGTTTAAGATGAGAAGAAAATGAGAATATGTGGTGACCTGTATGATAGCTTTTCTGCCCAGAGCCCAGGCAAGTCCAGGCATAACTGACACATGCTCATCCTCAATTAAAAGAAAAGTAAAATAACGATGGATGAAAATTAAAGCCAAATTTGCACTCTTCTCTGCCTGTCTTCTTCATGAGGTGAATGTTTTGTATATACAATAGTGCCACTGAACAGTAAGGAAAAAAACTATTAGAGGGGCTGTAAAATATTAGGCTGCCATTGGGAGTGATCGGTGAAGCTTGATAAAACTTGGTGAAACTTCTAGCATATTTATTTATTTATTTATTTATTTATTTATTTATTTATTTGCTTTTTAGCGCTGAACCTGCAGCATATGGAAGTTCCTAGGCTAGGTGTTGAATTGGAGTCCTACAGCTACACAATGGCCACAGCAACGGGGATCCGAGCCGTGTCTGTGACCTATACCACAATTCACAGGCAATGCCGGATCCTTAATCTACTGAGTGAAGCAGGGATTGAACCCGCATGCTCACGGATACTAGTCCAGTTCGTTATCACTGAGCCACGACGGAAACTCCATCTTCTAACACCTTTAGATCAGAACTGTATCATTCACTCTTTTCTAGTTGTTGGTGGGAAAAGCTATATAGGCACAGAGAGCTTGAATTATCTCCCATCCACTATAAACTACTGCTCACCCAGTTTTACAAATATAACACTTCACCTGAATTCTATTAAGTATGTCATAAGGAAAATATGATTTTAATATTTGCATTCTTTTACATTTTTACAGACCAAACATGACAAATATTTTATAAACCATGTTCTAGCATTATTTAGAAGAAATCACACTTACAGTGAACTGTCTTAGTAATATCATTTCTTTCAAGAGTTTTAATAACTTCTAAATTTAATTTACTAAACAAATCTCTAAGCAGTTGTGATAAAGTAATTCACAAAAATTCCTAAACTTTTTTCATTGAATAGCTGTTACTGAGACAAATCCAGGTGTTCTACAACAATAGAGCTACTGTGAAAGAATTGTGAAACATTCCATCAATACATTCTTGATAAAAAAGAATTTTAAATATGAAAACCTATTATCTCACACATAAATGATACAATCTTCCACATTCCCTCCCAATAACTCCCCTCCCAGCATGGCTACTGTAGTAAATTTTCTGTAGGAGTAGAGAAAGAAATTTACCACACTAAGCTTTCCTAATGGAGACTTACACTCAAGAAGAAAAAGCACTTAACAGTATGTAGTCACTAGCAGTCCACATTTCAAGGAATTTTGAAATCCTGGTATAATTAGAATTCTGGTGAATATTAGGAGATAATGTTGGACTTAGCTGATAAATAACAATTTCCTCTCATTCTAGATTTAAACCAAGTAAGCAACCTAGTTACAACACAGTTTATACTGAGAAAAATTCCATATATGTAATAAATAGCATTTCATACTAAGGCATAATAAGGATGGGGGAGAGGGCAAAATAGGGGTAGGGAACTAAGAGGTACAAACTAATATATATTAAATAAATAAGCTACAAGGATATATTGAATAACACAGGGAACAGAGCCAATATTTTATAATAACTATAAATGGAGTATAACCTTTAAAAAATGTGAACACAATGTGGCATACTTTTAACTTATATAATATTATGTATCAACTCAATAAAAAATAAGGCATAAGGTAGGAATTTCCATTGTGGCTCATTGGAAATGAATCCAATTAGTATACATGAAGATGCAGGTTTGATCCCTGGCCTTGCTCAGTGGGTTAAGGATCCACATGAGCTGCAGTGTAGGTTGCAGATGCAGCTTGAATCCCACATTGCTGTGGCTGTGGCGTAGGCTGGCAGCAACTTCAAAGTGACCCTTAGCCTGGGAATTCCATATACTGCAGGTATGGCCCTAAAAAGCAATAATAAGAAGAAGGCATAATGTGATACTTGTACATTATCAATACATATATGATAATTTGGTAATTATCAGTATGGCCATTCCTCAATGAAATTCTGAAGTACTTCTGCATACTTTGGCAAATGGTCACTAATCATAGCCCTTTGAACGTTACTCACCCTACCTTAGTTACACCAGACCCCAAAAATTGCCGCATGCTCCAGCTAATACGGGATTATTCCTGATACATCAGGGGACTCCAGGAACCTATTCCAGCCTAGTCTGACTGGCTCTTCACCTTTCTGGGAAGTAGTCTTTTCTGACAACTAGTGGTCTGTTTGGTCTAAGTCCATTTCTTACAGATCAATTAAAAGTTCATCCCTCTTCTTACATAAGCAAAAAAACCCAGCCAGATCATTTTTATGATTCCCGAATTTAGAATCCTTTATCTTTTTAAATACTAAACTATATTTTAGTGGCAGTCATACTGAGCTATAATTAGTTTCTAATGAAAATCCCTAATAAGATTTGTATCAAAAGCTACTTTGATAATGATCCCCTCCTATGTTTAGATTTCTCAAACACTGTGTACTACAACATAACAGTAACTGAGAAAAGGACTAAATTATTGAAATATATTATAAAAGTTTATTTCCCTAATTATTATCTAGGAATTAAATTATTTTGGAAAAAAACCAAGCCACAGACACATATATCTTAAAATAGGCAATATGACTCACTCAATACTGTATTAATTATTTATTTTGTCTTTTTATGGCTGGATCTGTGGCATACAGAAGTTCCTGGGCTAGGGATCGAATCAGAATTGCAGCTGCCAGCCTACTACAGCCACAGCAACGTGGGTTCCAAGTCACATCTTGAGGCAATCTGGATCCTTAATCCACTGAGTGAGGCCAGGGATCAAACCTACATCCTCATGGACACTCTGTTGGGTTCTTAACCTTCAGAGTCACAATATGAACTCCTGTTATTTATTCTTTTAAAGACTGAGGCAGAACTACCTCAACAATACATACGCACAATTAAAGTATCAGGGTAACAGTGATGTCATCTATCAAATAAAGGTAGAGGCTAATGGAATTTTATACTTTCAAAACTAAACCAAACACCCTCTCAAGAGATGGAGTTTTAATGAAACTAAATGTTTCATTATTTTCCAAAATTAAGCAAATTAAGAGTGCAAGCAGCAGAGCAGAGAACAGAGAAAAAAGTATCATTAACTGGGGTTTCTCTCTTTTTTTGGCTGCACCCATGACACACCCATGTTCCCGGGTCAGGGATCATACTTGTGCCACAACAGTGACAATGATGATTCCTTAACCCACTGAGCCACCAGGTATCTCCCTAACTGGGGTTTCTGTAACTGTCCCACCAGTGTCCTCTTAGGCACAACCAGGAGCCAAAAGGGCACTGGACAAAAATAGTATACAGGATGGAGTTGCTTCAGATAGGGAGTCGTCTCTAAGGACTGTTTTCAGTTTCTGAAACTGTACTCAGAAAAACACACAAACTCCAAAATTTAGCTATAACTAGAATGCACTGTCCTCATTTGACTTCTTTTCTCCACAGTGAACATGAATTGTCTCCATGGCATAGATAAGCCTGGATGATATTAGCATTTCTTACCGACACAACTACTAGCATTCTTTAAAACTATCTGCAACAGCTCATTACACAAAACTACCTGCAGGAGTTCATAAACAGAATAAATCAGATTCACCAGTTCAAACAGACATGCATTCCCTTTCATTTCTAATGCCCCTGATGCTCTGAGAGATGTGAGTTCCTCTCATAGGATATTGAAATATCATTTAATGGCAAATAGTGATGGCTCACTATTTTAATACACAGTACAAACAACACCATCCTTTCTCAAGTGGCTTAAATCAATTTATAGATTCATATGCTTCATGTATTATATTAGAGGGGAGGAGAATGTCATGAAAGGTTGTTTAAAAAACACCAAAAGAGCAAATGAAATGCTCAATGAGGAAATAAAAAGCTATATAATTGTTCAAAATCAGTGAGAAATGCTGTTTCAAAGTTCAGGCAGAGTTCTCCATATCTTCAAAGAAAGGACACTAAATCTTATTCATACTTATAAGAATACTGCTTGTTTGAGAGCATGAGAAAGACGACAAGGATTTTACTATATAATGGGAAATCCAGCCACATTTTAGAAACTAGAAGATGTGGGTGCTGGTCCTGATGATCAGCTTGGACTTACTGCTTGGCCTTGGTTTCTACATTTGTAAAACTAAGGTTGTTTAAGGAAAGAAGGAAGGAAAGGGGTAAGGAGGGGAGAAAAAAAGAGAGGAAAAGAGGCAAGCAGACAAGAAACTGGTTATTTAGCATTTTAGGGACAGATACTCTGTGCCACTTCCTTGAAAACATTATAGGTGATACCAGTTTCTCACCATTTTATAATTTTGTGATTCTGTGGCAGTTTATCTCTAGATGGTGCTGTGTTAAACTGACTCAAGGGTGAGAATGCCACTATCATTATTATCTTGTTTTCCAAGGCTTAATCTAGTTACTCCGCCAAAGAGATGAAGTGTGGAAGGCAAAATAGGCCCCCCAATATTAGCTTCCACTTCTAGAAAAGTAAATCTCTTGTTTAGAACAAAAACTTGCTATCTATAGAGGGGAAGTCCTTTCATCTGTGTAACTGTCAATATATGGTTCTCAGATAATAAGATATAATGAATTCCAGTGCTGCTGCCTTTGTTACAGAGACAATTAGTGTGTCCTGTTATCCATTATTCATCACTCTGGCCTCAGCTACAAGTCAAACATAAACAGATCTAAGGAATAAATATTCTTCACACTGAAGAATTCATCTTTCTAGGATCATGGTGTCTAGTCTCAGATAACCCTCTTGAACTTGTGCTTGTTTGATATTTCATTGGAACGTTTTCTTTTGAGGGGAGAAAGAAAAACTCTATTGTTTTTTTTTTATTCTTTCTATTATTCCCTCATTGCATTGCAACAGTTGTCCTATCTTATTCACTCTTCACTGTAGGCTTATATATTTGTTTTCTTTTTACTTCACAGTTTTGTGTTCCTGCATTTGAATCTTCTCTTTCTTTCTTCTTTTCTTCTTCTTCTTCCTCTTTTTTTTTCTCTTTTCCATTTCTGGTTTTGCCCTTCCAATAACTGAGTATCAACTATGAACTTTGTCTTTACACTCTAAAAATCCTATTTTCACAGAAAGTAATGTCCCCAAATAATTCAAGCTTAAAGAACATAGATACTAATTTAGTGTTTACTACAATTAAAGGAGAATTTAGATCTCATCCTCTTACTTATTCTAAACATGGCTTTTTCAGTTTATAATTAGAGGAATCATATCAAAACGAAGCCTCTGTTTAAACAAGAGAAGTTTTAAATATGCCAAACCAATAGCAGTAACCAGATGAGTAAGTAAAAATTGAGATGTATGATTTTCTCAATAAAGATATAAATATTCTCCTCAGTGGCCTATCACATCAAAAAAATTAGGATATAGTTCAACTTCTATTATGACAAATATGAGAAAATACCTTGTCGTTAGAAAAATCTTACGAAATAATGCAATTTTATGTACACTAGGTTTAAGGTATAATTTTGAATTGATTTTAAAATATATTAAACATAAAGAACATAAAAGAAAATGAGAAATACAAAATTTGAGTCAGAATGTCCTGATGGCTTATGCACATTTGAAAGCAAAGTGGCACTGAAGGATGGCCAATGAGGAAACCTGGTTGCCCTTCACTTCAATATCAAAGTCAATAAAATATTAGATTTGCCTCTCTACCAGGTCTTTCTCAGCTCTGGTAGAAAAATAAACTTTTCATTTAAGACATATTTATAAATTCAATAAATATCATCTTTGGGGAGCAGCCAAATTAACCCCAATATACCTATACATTTAAACATGTTTTCTTTCAACTTTCAAGGAAAGCTATATCATTCTAGATTTCACTATTCTGGTGAAGAAAAAAAAATGCATTTGACTATATTAGTAGCATGTATATATCTTTTGAATTAAATAATTAATTTTCTCATAACTTTTATTCAAAAACTGCCACATGATCTCTAGCAATCCCACTCCTGGGCATCTATCCAGAGAAAACCGTAATTTGAAAAGCCATATGCACCCCAAATAAATTAAAAATAAATAAATATTGTAAATAAAAGCACTATTTATAATAGCCAAGACATGGAAGCAACCTAAATGTCCATTGATAGGGGAATGGATAAAGAAAATGTGGTACATATATACAATGGAATATTATTCAGCCATAAAAAAGAATAGAGTATTGCCATTTGCAGCAACATGGATGGACCTAGAAATCTTCATACTGATTGAAGTTAGTCAGACAGTGAAAGGCAAACATCATATCATATCACTTATAAGTGGAATCTTAAAAAGAGGATATATATGAATTCATTTGCAGAACAGAAACAAACTCACAGACTTTGAAAACAAACTTATGGTTACCAAAGGAGATAGTTGGTAGGGAGAAGGATCAACTAGGGGTCTGGGATTGGCATATGCACACTGAGGTATGTGGAATGATTGGCCAATGGGTATCTGTTCTATAGCACAGAGAACTCTACCCAATATTCTGTGATAATCTATGAGGGAAAAGAATCTGAAAGAGAATGTGTGTACATATATAACTGAATCACTTTGTTGTAAAGCAGAAATTATCACAACGCTGTAAATCAACTATACCTCAGTAAAACTTTAAAAAATGAAAAAAAAATCCTACTTAGAAATCCACCCTACCAAAGAAACCCTTTCTACTACTCTTGTTTCCTTTCTTTACTGCCCCATTTTTTTTAGTAGAACTCTTTGAATTAGCAACTAAGAAAAAAAAACTGGCTCTCATTAAAATGGTCATTTCTGCCCATTCCCATAATATAATCTTGGAAACTACAAGCAGAAATCAATAGAGAGCACCCTCCGTGAAGGGCTCTCAGATAGTTGAAGATATACTTGTCACTTAAAAATAATTAGTACCCTCAAACAACACTGAGATGCCATTCACTATTGGAGGAAAGAATTAAATGCAATTAAATACAGTTTTAAGAAGATGAAATATTGAATTTAAATTATAAATTATCAATTTTATAAGGGGTAAAATTAGATAGAAATAGGCCAACATATAATAAATAGCAGATTTAGTTCCTTCATTGCTAAAATCTGAGAAAATAAAGAAAATAAAATGCTAATCAAACATATAACCCTTTTTTGCTAAATCATGAAAATAAATCCTGATTGGTTTTTCAGGATATTACTAGTGCCTTCCAAATTTAAAAAAAAAGGACATAAAATGAGTTATGGACTGTGTTTTGCATTACTATGATGAAAATAAAATCAGTGGAATATTAAATATAATGCTAATTCCCCTAAACATGAAAATATATGCCCAGAATTTAAAGAATATATTTACCTTAATGCGTTTACTTAGGGCTTACTGAAGTCTGTGTGAAAATTGTTTGGTTATAGAAAAAATAATCTGACTCTGAAAGTAAATTGTGATTTTATTAAATTAAGGTAAAATTTATGTACAGTGAAATGCATATTGAGGTATACAATTTGTTGAGTTTGGACCAATATAGATACTCATATAATAATCCAGTCAAGATAGAGAATATGTCCATCACTCCCAAAACTTCCATGTGCCCCCTTCCAGTTAACTTTTATTCCCCCCACTCAATAGGCAACCTGTTTTAACTTCTATCATCGCAGATTAGTTGGTTTTTCCTAATCTTGAAGTTTATATAAATGGAATTTCTCAGTATTTATTCTTTTACTTATGGCTTTTTTCCCTACCATGTTTTTGAGAACCACTTGTGTTGTTTTTTCATATCAATAGTTTGTTCCTGTTTATTGCTGGCTAGTGTACCATCAATGGCTAATATCACAGTTTATTTAGCTATTTGCCTGTTGATGAACATTCGGGTTGTTTCCAGATTTGGACTATTTGGACTGCTGTAATATAGCTGCTGTAAACAATGTATGTAAATCATTTTCGACATGCATATCCATTCCTCTCGGATAAAGACCTAGAAGAGGAATTGCTGGATCATAATAATGAAATACTAAATACTATTTCATTATAATGAAATACTAAACAGTTCTTCAGTGTTTACACTCTTTTGTAATTTTACTGGCAATGGATGAGAGTTCTCAGTTAATCCACATCCTCACCAACATTTAATGTCAGTCTTTTAATTTTTATCTGTTCTGGTGGGTGTTAAATAGTATCTTTGGTTTTAAATTACATTTCCATTTTCATATATTTATTGGCATCATGTATCATTCTTTTGTGAAATATGTATACATTTTTATTTGGGTCATTTATCTTTTTTATTACTAATTTCTAGCCACATAATAAATATGTTATATGTTATATCCACACACATATATGGAATATAATGCCTTAGTCAAATATATGCATTGACTATATTTTCTGCACATCTGTGTCAATTTTCATATTCTTAATTAACATGGGATTTTTGAAGTACTACATAAGTTTTGAATTTTGATGGTGTGCAGTTCATCACTGTTTATTCTTATGGATAGTGCTTTTGTATACTTTCTTAGAAATCTTTGCCAACTGGAAGTCACAAAGATTTGAGTGAGGGGTTATTTCTAGAAAATTTATAATTTTAACAATTATGTTTAAGTCTATAAACCATCTCAAATCATATGCAGTATAATTTAAGAGTCAGAGTCCACTTATTCATGTATATTTTTTCAGTTAATTTAGCTCATTTGTTAAAAAGATTCACCTTTCTCCAATTGAATTACCCTGGTGCCTTCATCAAAAATAAATTGACCATATATGTAATGATCTATTTATGAACTATTCTGTTCCATTGACCTATTTATTTATACATATGCCAATACCCCATTGTCACGACTTCTATAGCTTTGTAGTAACTCTCAAAATTAGGTTGTTAGAGTGCTCCAACTTTGCTCTTATTTTCTGTATATTTTTAGCTATTCTATATCCTTTTCATTTTCATATAAATTTATGAATCAGCTTATTACTTTATATCAAAAAATCTTCTATAATTTCATTTAGGATTGCAGATCAACTTGGGAAGACTGGATATCTTTACAATACTGAGACTTCCAATTCATGAAGATGGACCATCTCTCCATTTACTTATTTGCTCTATAATAATATTTGTGATTATTTTCCTATAGATGTCTTGCAGGTTTTTGTGAAATTTATTCTGCTGATGCTGATTTTAAGACATTTTTAAATTTTATTTTCCAATTATTGGTCAAACCATGTGAAAAAGTGGCATGACAACTGATCAAAGTTAGCATCACCAATAGTAGGACAAACTGAATCAGGTGTTTCTGACAATGCTCTGAAAAAGGATACAAATAACCTGCATATTTTATATGATAAAAATCCACAATTTGAATCAAATTATGAGGATTCTTCAAAAAAACACAAACTGAACATTCTAGAAAACAGTGAACTTGTACCTTTAAGGAATGTCAAGGTCATGGAAGACAAGAAAGGTGGGGGAAACAATTCAGATTAATGGAGACTAAAGATACCTTCAAACACACTGCAATGTATGGTACTTGCTTATGATACTCATTTAAATCCTGATTTGTTAAAAACTAATTAGATAAAGGACAGTATAGCAATAACTAGAAAAATTTAAAGACAGGATGTGTTAGAAAACAATACTGTATCAATTTAAAATTTCCTGAGTTTGATAGCTAAGCTGTAGCTACATAAATAACTTTCCTTGTGAATAAAGAATAAAACACTGAAGTACTTAAGGATGAAGGGTCATGATCTGTGCAAATAATTTTCAAATGGCTTAGCAAAATAAGTTCACAGACATAAAATAATAATGCTATACAGAAAATGTAGCGGAGATAAAATAAATATGGCAACTTATAAAATAGGTGATCTATATCAACGTAATGTAAGAATTCATCGTAGTACTTTTGCTACTCTTCTGCAGGTCTGAGTATTTTCCAAAATAAAACTGTAATTGAAGTGATAATAGAAGACTTAGACATATCAATCAATCTTTCCTGTAAATTTGCAAGAATAACGCTAATTTGGTTGCACTTGTAAGATACTGTAAATTTTGTACTTTTGATCTGCCAAAGATTTCTACCTTATTTATACTATTATTCTTTGCTTGGAGACAGGACAATGTTTTCCAGGTTAAGAGACTAGAAGAAGTTGCTTCTTACCCAAGAAAAGATGCACTGCTCTTTTCTATAACTAACTTTTCTTTGAGACCAAATTGACAAAATGCTGATTGAGGGCCTATGCACTTTTTCCATCCTGTTCATTAAAAGGGTGAAAGATACATTTTTCAGTGAAAATATCACAGTAAGGCAACTTCCATTTCCACAAATCACATGAGTTCTTCAATGTATTTACTCAGGTATTTCTTTATTCCATAAACTTTAAATTAGTATTATAAAGTGAATGGGACATCAGAAATCAAAAAAAGAGAGAGAAAGTATGGATGGTATAATTTCTCATGTTTTCATATTCTGCCCAACCTCTTCTGGTAGTGTTTTATCATGGCAATGATCTCAACAACCAGGGGTAATTTAAAAGCATTAGAAAGGAAAGATGATTTTTATGATTACTGTTATTCATATGCTTTTTTCCCCTTTTGCATTGTATAATGCAAAAGCTAAATTTGTTTACAAATCAATTTTCACAGACAAAGGATGATTTCCTTTATGTCTGTACTGAATCTGGAAAAATACAAACAAGATAATACCAGCAGTATCGCTTTCATTTAACTTTCCTTTGAAAAAAGTCTTACTCTTTAATTCTGGTGTTCTGATAACTGCCCTTTTTTCTTAAATTTTGCGATCAATTTTTGTTTCAATTCATGAGAACTGGTAAGTTCACTTTATATTGAAAATCAGAATTAATAAACTAATTAACTTTAAATTGCTTTTATTAGAATGTTGATAACTTTCAGGTTAATGCTGTCTCTCCCAACTTTTCTGGAGTTGTTCTTCCTACTTAATACACATCCTTTAGACAATTAACTTTACACACGAAGCAAGGCCAACTTTATCACAGAATTACAAATAGACCTATGACTGAAGCTGAACAGAAAAGGTAGAAAAAGATGGCTATGCACACACCCTGTGCACACACATGCTTTAACACATGCTTTCAAAGATAAAGATCTTTGATAAGGTGTTTGAAAGTCAAAGATATCCCATAAAGATCTGTTGGCATTCAACACGGAACTCAATCTTTACCTTTAGTCCATTCTGCTCTCATGACTCACCGTGGCTCACAAAGTTTTTAAGGTTAATTCCTTTGCCAAGAAACCTTCGACATGGTATTTATGGAGAGATTCATTTGTAGTCTTATTTCAAAGAGGTCAGCAGGTGCAATACATTCTTTAGAGGAATTCTGACTCATTTCTCCAGATTGCAAGATACTGCACCTTTGTCTACACAGTAAGCATTTTAGGCATCATAAGAATGAGTGGCTACATTTTTAACTCATCAGTTTCAGGAGCCTAGAATTGTTTGTGAAAAATCTATACTATGGAATAGATTATATTTTGAAAACCCTGATACACAGTGCCAGATATAGGTTGTATTTAAAGTATTCACTTTTCAAATTTGTCTGGACAGTTCTGGATTTTTCTTCTTCTCCTGGTATAATTATTCATAAGTTTCCCTTTTAGCTTACAAAGAATCCTGCTTTGGATTATAAATTATATGGCCACCTAACTATAGTGCCTATATTTGGGGTCTTATATGTACATATTTTCTTCAAATCAATTTTTTAATTAATTCCACAACTTTGCTTTAAATAAGAGTTATCTTGATTCCCACTAAATCCTGACAGTGACTTGAGGTGCTATTACTTTCAAAATACACTGGTTTCTAGAATACTATTCTGGAATTGGTACAATGTAGCTGAAAGATAGCTGTTCAGAAAAAAATTGTAAAAGCCTAAGTTACTCAGACTGCTGACATTTTCAGGGCAACCATACCTAAAACTAAATGAACTTCAGCATTTCAAAATAGTTCTAAAAATAAATTATACAGAATTTGATTGAGGCCATAATCACCAGAATAAAGTTCCCAGAAGTACACATTTTAAATTTTCAAGAAATAATGCCAGTATTTTCTTTAACCTACTGACGTCAAAATTCAGTGCACATTTTTTTACTCAGTCACACATGAGATTCCAAATTTCCTTTCGAGCATAACACTCATGAGCCTAGCAACTTCATTTGTATTTTTAACCCAATCCTTTTTCACATTTTTAAAAATGTTCATATTGTTTTCTTTGTTAACACTTACCTTGCACTTACTAGGTATGAGAAGCTTTTGTAAGTGCTTTTACAAATATAGGCACATTTAGTCCTCATAAATCCCTGTAAGAAGGTCCTACTATTATCAGAGCCCCATTTCACTGATAATGAAGCTGAGGTCTGGCCAGTTAGGTAACTAGATCACACAATGAATATTCAGGATTTAGACACTGGCACCTAACTAAAGAGTCCATGACCTTAGCCACTATGCTATGTTCCTCCTTTCCCATCCCTTTCAAATAGACCAAGAGACAACTTCCATATTATTAAAGAAGTAACAGATCAAATGGTTAAGAGAGTCTGCCTCATGTTTTATTTATTTATTTATTTATTTATTTAAATTATTTGCTGAGCAGCTACTTTTGCCAAGGCTCTGAATTAGGCACTGGAGAAACAGAGATGAATTTAACTTATTTCTAAAACACCAGAAGTTTTTGTATAATTGCATTTGAAAGATTAGGAGCCTCCAAATTTAAAACATTTAAATGTCAAAAACCTCAAGATGGAACTGGTTCTGTGTCATATATGTATGCACTGTGTGTCTTAGAGAACCTAAATTGACAGGAGGTGGTTTGAGGTGGTATAGGAGAGTTCTGAGAGGATAGACTCTGAAAGAAGACAAGCTACATTTAAATCATAGCTTTGTTACATGCTACTTGGGTAGCCTTAGGAAAGCTTACTGACCTCATCTTTTCAATCTGTAAAATGGGAATAATCAAACATCTACACTGTAAGATATTATGATGATTAGGAAAAATGATATTTCAGAAGAGTACTGGCACATTGTAAGTGCTCAATAAACCACAGTTATTATTACTATCATTTAAAGTGCCCAAACACACTCTGCCACTTAATTCATCCCAGTTACACAGTTACAAAATAACATATGAATCATCACAGATAATTTAGCAAACCCAGTCTTCAAACTCATTGTCAAGATACCAGTGTACATAAATATAAATAAACAAAAATCAACAGAAAGAAAAAAATCCAGGGTCTGATTTTTCACTTGAGCTATGTTTAAACTAGGTGTGGGGATAAGGAGCAGGTGATTATTCCAATTCTGGAACAATGGAATTGGTAGCAAGGAGGCCTTGCCTGGTTATATTATAATGTCATTACTTCAGACATTTTCTGTTTTTTTTGTGCATGCTTCTTGGAATCTTTAACAGAAGTACGCACATATTAGTTCTGCTGGATTGAAAATAAAATGCCTGGAATTTCTAGTTTTTATGTAGGGATTTCAACATGCTGCTAAAATAATTAATTTAATTTAAAATAACTAAATTAATTATGAATTAAATAATTCATTTTTTATATTTTAATATTTTAATTCTATATTCTCAGATATTCTAACTAAAACTCTCTAAGCCTTCTCTTCTGAAAAAAAAAATTAAGTGTTACCAGTGATTTTTCAAATTCCATATAGGAAGTATTTATGAAATTACTCTTGCCTATTCATTTACACTTAAGATTAACTTTCATTTCTATGGCTGAGCTGTGGTTCAACCAAACATTTAGCTTTATTTTCTATTATTGAATGAAAATCAAGAATATTATAAAAGTCTTACTTGGTAAAGATCTAGAAAACACAACCAGTATCACTCACATTTTCAAAAATTTAGATTAATAACAAAAAGCGCTGACAGAACTCTTTTAAATTAATTATGGTCCAGAGGGAAATTAATTATTGAAGTTACTGGCCCCCTCAAAGGAGCCAATAATTAAAACAAATGTTGTATAGTAACTAACTCCCACTATGCTTACATTGTTGTGAATATATTTAAAATAATGAATGTTGGTGGGTATGAAATTTCAGTAGTACACCTGCCCATTCTAGAAACATGAACTGTGCTAAGAAACAAGTCCTGCAGTTTTAGAGTGAGAATTGAAGTGAAGCCAGCAAACAGGACAGTGGGAGCACTTTGTGGCCCAAAATCATTACTGGACTTCATGTAGTCCTTCATTGGGGGAGCAAATTTTGAGAAGAGCAGTTTGGGAATCCATAAATCCTACTGAGTCTTGGTTAAGTGACATTCATTATAAAGAACACCTGGAGGGAAGACCTGAGAATTGAGTCACAGCTAGAGAGATCAGATTACCTGGGCTCTGCATGTCTTGATTAAGGCAGGCTAGGAAGAGAATGATCTTTCTCTGTAGTCATTTCAGTAATAATATATTGGGATAAAGTTAGCAGTTTATCTAATACTATGTTGTTTCTGTTGCTTGCATATATCCTTACTTATTGTGTAATTTTGAGTAATTGATACCATTTATGGTTATAAATGCATTTCATTTCTTTTACATAATATCCTAGCTGAATGTTTATTTATCATGAGTTTATTACCTTTCATACGTATCACTTTGGAACTAGGTAGAACTATAAAAATTTAAATAAATTTATGTATGTGCATATATATTCATATGCAAACTATTGAATATAAATTTTTCACTAATCAAGATTTTCATCATGGTTTACATAGGTAATAAGCAGTACTGAAAATAATTTAAAACTCAACTTATTCTAAATTAAAGGGAGAAAAAAATTCTAGGAACGCTGCTAAGTAGTCAATAATTGATACTTGGAAAACTGCCAGGAAATCACTCAAATGACAGTGTGAATATGAAAAGCAGTTCCTGGAAGAGGGACCCTGGTGTGAGAAGGGGCATCTAAATAGGACAGTTCCACAGATCCAGAGCTTTGGCAATACTGACCTCTGATTTCTCTAAATAAATACTTTGTGTATGTTTTTCTTTTTCTGTTCTTTTTGGCCACACCCACAGCATGTGGGAAGTTCCCAGGCCAGAGACAGAACCCATACCACAATAACAACCTAAGCCACAGCAGTAACAATGCCAGGTCCTTAACCACGATGCCACCAGGGAACTCAATCTTTGTGTTTTTCAATAAAGATTTTTCAGTGATCAGAAAATAACATACTATTTTTATAGGTCAACAAAAATTAAAGTCAATAAAACAGTGTTATTATACATAGGAAATGTGCAATTAAGTGGACTATAATTTTACAAGAGGTACTAAAGGTTTTTAAGATACACATACTGTTTTACCAGCAATTATACTTCTAGGAGTATATACTAAGGAAAAATTTGTATGTTTTACAACTGTGAAGAGTTGGAAATGCTAGGGTTCAATAAGAGAGTGTTGGTAATATGTTATTTCCTTCAGTGTAATACTTAAATAATTTATGGACTAGCCATGTAATAAATATTATAAAATCATTAAAACATATACATGTTCAGGATATATATTTCACTGAGGAAAACAGGCTAGAATTTCATATATACAATGCTATCCTGATCATGTTAAAAAAAAAAAGCACTTGCATACCTGTGTGAGTGTGTGTGTGTGTGCATATTTTTGTAGAAAAATTATATACAGAATACATGCCATAATTTTAACAGTGGCTATCTTTTAGGCTCAAGATTATAGGTCTTTCTTTTTTCTTTTCTAACTTTAGACAGTGGAGTTAAATCACTTTGGGAAACAGTAGAAGCATGAAGTCCTTGCTGAGGTGGTAAAATACCTGAATCAGGATGTGACTGATGAAGTGTCTGCTGATACCATACAGGCCTTCAATCTGAATCAATGACTCAGAGTTGAGGCAAAATAATTAAATGTGTTTGAAGACACATGTAAGTATGAGGTTGTTTTCGTGTGTGGAGAAAACAGAAAAAGACATCAGAATAATTTCAAGCTTCTGTAAGTATTTTTATCATATATATTCAACTAAGGAGATCCAGGGAGGGCTAGGATGGCTTGCAAACTTGCATATATTATTAAATAACATGTAGACATATTCTCCCTTTTTTGTCCTGTGGTTGCCCCATAGAATTAGCTGACTATGTAGGCATGAAGGATCTATCTGGACTGTCCTGACCATTCACCTCTCTCTTTCCAGAGGAACTGAAGAAGATCGAATATTAGCTCTCATGTCTTTTTAGAAAAAGCTACAGGTTATTAAGTATTATAACAAATTAGTTCATAAGATATAACCATATGGCAACAAGTTATGTTACTCAATTAATAAACAACATAAGTTGTTAATTTTTACAACTTTCCTATCTAGGCACAGGATGTTGAATGAGTGAGATTTCTCTGGAATGTGCTACCTGACATTTTCATCAGTGAACGGGTATATTCCTGGGTTCTTTTAAATTTATCTTTAGCTCTCCTTCCATTTCCTCATTTTTAAAATAAGTGTGTTGATAAGTCTCTTCAGAGAGTTTAACTGAGTGGGAGAGACAGACATAGAAACAAATTATTACAAGATAATTTCATAAGTGTTCTTGTAGAGACAAGGGGGAAAAAGTTAGGAACTATGGACAAGGTTGCCTGATAAATTCAGAGACTGTGCAAAGGAGAGAATGGTAGCCTCTGAGAGGAGATGGGAGGCATAAGATAGCAGGGCATGTAGTATAAATGGAGTCCAACATTTAACCCAAGATGAGGAAAGTTGAAGATGCTTTAAATAAACCAAAGACTCTCACCATACCAGTAAATTTATGATTTCCCTTTTAAATACTAGTGATGAATTTTGGCAAATCACACAATTTTGCCAGGAGATACAACAACTCTTTGTGGGACTAAGAGAGGATAAGCATCACACAAGATGCTTAATAAGATGCACAATAGAATATCTACTCCTGAATCACACCACCATATGCATTTTCTCCTGGACCTCCTGGATAAGGACTAGAAAAATAGTAGTCAAGGGACCCTAAAGTAAAAGTGTCCCCTAAACCTAGGCTGACAGTCCAAAACAGAGACACTTTAAAGAAAAAAGAGTGCCATTAATAATAATGCCAAGATTACAGGCATATACTAGCTATTCTCACTCTACTGAAATCAAATATTCCACCAGATAGAAATTCCTTTTGAATGATACAGTCCCATTTAATATGCAAAATATCTAGGATAAAACTTTCTTCATTCACCTTTTGGAGCAAACTAATCAGATTCACACTTCATACAATTAATAAGAATCTATGATTAATACCCAGATTTGGGCATATAGGATGTGATAGGGTAAGATTTAAAAAGTGTATCATTTAGAGGCAACAAAGTTTGCAGGCATAGACAAATCTAGATTTTAAACCTCCTTTCCACTTTGCCCTGTGATCGTCAGTATATTACTCTGAACTTCACTTTAATCTGTAAAATGGGATAACATCTACTCCCAAAGCTATCATGAAAATCAAATAAAGTAACCTATATAAAGAGCCAGTCACAGAACTGGAACTTAATTAACTTTAATTCTTTGGGAGAAGATCTACATTGAGTAGGGGACTACGGTCCAAGAACTACAACCAGGGGAATTAAAACCCAGGGTGCACATCCATGTGTATAGAAGACCTAAATAGGAGTTCTCTTGTGGCACAGCAGGTAAAGGATCTGCCATTATCACCGCAGCAGCTTGGGTCGCTGCTGTGGAATGGGTTCAGTCCCCGGTCTGGGAACTTTGACATGCTGTGGGTACAGCCAAAAAAAAAAAAAAAGAGAGACCTAAATAAATGTCTGGTTAAACACTGACTAATTAACACTATTACAGAAAATGGATGGTATATATAGGATTTTTTAGCGAAACCAAAATAAATTTTAACTAATTTAGCTAAAAGAAGTAAATGGGAGCCTGATTAAAAATTATTCACACAACATATAATGTTGTATAGCTCCACCACTGATTTTGCTGAATTAATGCAATCTTAATTGGTACATTCAAAAACATTTGGACTGTGATTTATACAATATTTTTTTGTAACACAAATTTTTTTTTTGTCCTTTTGCCTTTTTTATGTGGAACCACACCCGTGGCATATGGAGGTTCCCAGGCTAGGGGTCTAACAGGAGCTGTAGCCGCTGGCCTTTGCCACAGGCACAGCAACACGGGATCTGAGCCGCGTCTGCAACCTACACCACAGCTCACGGCAACGCCGGATCCTTAACCCACTGAGCAAGGCCAGGGATCGAACCCGCAACCTCATGGTTCTTAGTCGGATTCGTTAACCACTGAGCCACGAAGGGAACTCCCACAAATTTTTTTTTTATATGAATAATTTTTCCTAGATTTTGTTCTTAATCTTTGAGAAACTGATTATGAAACCACCACCAATTTTATACTTTAATTTTTATCAACACACCCATCTTGTTGGGTCATTAATACAGATTTCACAGTACAGAATTAAGAAGGGTAGTTTGAGCATAGAGGTATATGAGAAGACACAGCCATCTTAAGTTGCCTTGAGCCCATGCAATTATTGTATGTTTCTCACAACCATACTTCAAACAACATGCAAAAATTGATATCCTCTCAAAACAAAAGAATGACAAATAGAAACACTCCTAATGATCCTCAGGAAAGAAGGAAAAAAAAACATGAAAAGGAGACAATAAAACCAGCAATGGTGATATTCCACTTGCCATATCACTGTCTTCAGATTAGTCATCCCAGAGGAAAAAAGCAGGCAAACAAAAGCAAGGTGGGTCAGGCAGCCTTGCCCGGGACACCAGTGCAGTCCAGTTTGAAGTTATTTTACAAGTCAAGTGGACTTAGGACCAAAATGCACCATAGTTCTCTTTCACCTCTTCCCAATTTTTATCCATCAAATACCAGCCAAGGCTACTGTACCCATTCAAAGTAAAATAGTGTGAGACTTTCCACAAAATAGTGGAAACCACAAAAAAGGAGAGTTTGTGCACACACAGATCTAATTCAAGTGAGGAAAGGGCAGAGGGGTTGCCTCAGCTGCAGTTTAAGCTGTCCACAGAAAAAGTACCTTGATTTTCTTAATTAGATATTTCACATAAATTAAAAAAGCAAGAAGACGATAGGAAATGTTTGGTCACGGCAAGAGGAGCCTGGTACTCAGTTTTCTTGTAACCCGTCTGTGACAAGTGCCAATTTGACCTTCCTAAATGTTCAGTAATAGGACAAATCTCCTCACTATGGTGATGTCTTACTGTTGCCTGATTCTATGGCTTCTTGGTAGTTGTATAATTTTGCTAAATGTAGACAGGATGATAAAGAGAGAGAAAAATGTTAATTTGGCAATAATAATAATTATTATTTGTATTACTTTAATAAACTAACCTTATTATTTTATTTTTTTCCTCTTAATGGATTTTATTTCAATTATAGATGTACATAAATCATCACAAGTCAGTTTTACAGATTTTGTATCCCAAAACCCCAGTGCATCCCCCCATCCCCCAGATTGTCTTATTTGAAAAACCAAGGTTTTCCAAAGTCTGTGAGTCATTGTCTGTTCTGTAAGAAGGTTCATTGTGTCTTTTTAGTTTCCACATGTAAGCGGTAGCATTGGGTGTTGCTGTCTAATTGTCTGAATGGTTTCACTTTGCATGATAATTTCTAAGTCCATCCATGTTGCTATAAATGTTGGTAATTCGTTCCTTTTAATGGCTGAGTAACATTGCATTGTGTGTATGTACCATATCTTCCCTATCCACTCTTCTGTCGATGGGTATTTAGGTTGTTTCCATGATCTGGCTATTGCATAGAGTGCTGCAATGAACACTGGAGTACATGTGTCTTTTCGAGTCATGGTTTCTGCTGGATAGATGCCCAGAAGTGGGATTGCTGGATCAAATGGTAATTCTATTTTGAGTTTTCTGAGGAATCTCCATACTGTTTTCCACAGTGGCTGCACCAATTTGCATTCCCACCAACAGTGTAATAGCGATCCTTTTTCTCCACACCCTCTCCAGCACTTATTGTTTGTAGAATTTTTGATGATGGCCCTTCTGGCTGGTGTAAGGTGGTACCTCATAGTGGTTTTGATTTGCATTTCTCTAATGAGGAGCGATGTTGAACATCTTTTCATGTGTTTATTTGCCATCTGCATGTCTTCTTTGGAGGATTTTCTGCCTAGATCCTCTGCCCATTTTTGGATGGGGTTGTTTGTTTCTTTGGTGTTGAGTTGTAGGAGCTGTTTGTAAATTTTGGAGATGAATCCCTTGTCAGTTGAATCATTTGCAAATATTTTCTCCCATTCTGTGGGTTGTCTTTTCGTTTTGTTTAGGGTTTC